>CM054129.1:77371845-78037447 GCA_028751855.1 Ambrosia trifida
TGAGGATGTCCTTCAGGAATTTGGCATACTTAGGCATCTGGGCCAAGGCCTCCACAAACGGGATGTTTATGTGGAGCTGTTTGAACAGCTCAAGAAATTTCCCATATTAGGCCTCGTCCTTTTGTTTCCTAAGTCTGCCAGGGTATGGAACAGGAGGAGTGTAGTCAGTGACTGACTTCGGCAATTGTGATGTACTTGTTGGGACTCGCCTAGCGTGCACCTCGTCCGAAAACTCAGTCTGGACTGTCTCAGCGATCGGTGGTGAGCCCGATGTGTCAGGTCCCGTGGTTTTACCACTCCTCGTCATAATGGCATTTACATGCCCCATCGGATTAGGCTCAGTGTTGCCCGGGAGATTACCCTGCTGTCTCTCAGACATCATCTTCGCCATCTGGCCTACCTGGTTTTTAATGGCCTGCATGGACGCCTTTTGGCCCCTCATCTCTCCCTCGTAATTGGAGAAGCGCTCCTCGTGCTGCTGGTAGCGTTGCTCGGCAATTTGATTGGAATTTGTGGTGTTGGTGAGGAGTTGAGACATCATTTCCTCCAACCTAGACGTACCGCCCTGGGCGTGCTGCTGGGAACTGCCCCCAGCACCCTGGTTCTGGTACTGGTTCGGTTTGGATTGGTAGGATTGGCCATGAGATTGGTAAGGCTGTTGTTGTTGGGACTGTTGGGACTGGTGTGGTGCGGAGGCTCTTTGCTGAAATCCGAGAAGGTTCTGGTTAGAAGTACCAGATCTCCACCCAAAGTTTGGGTGGTTTCTCCAACCCGGATTGTAAGTATTACTGTAGGGGTTATTTTAGGGTTTGACTGATTACCCATGTAAGCCACATCCACGTGGCCAGTATACATAACCCCTTGAGCACACGAGCCAGGCTCGTGAGATACTCCGCACTGATCACACAGACTTTGGGCCTGGGCTACACTTTGTTAAGATCTGTCAAAGCTCGTACCCAGCGCCTCAATCTGTGCAGAAATGGCCGTGTAGTTATCCACGGCATGTACACCCGATCGGGCAGATGAAGACCTTGATCGGTCACTCTTTCGAGATTTAGACTTCTGGGACGCCTTCTCAATAATGGCCCATGTTTCATTAGGGGACTTTGTTCCGATGTCTCCCCCAGCATATACATTAAGGCGTTCCTGAGAGTCATACTCGAGCCCCTGATAGAACATTTGCACCAGATGTGTTTTTGAGATATCATGGTGCGGGACACTTAAGAGTAGGTCTTTAAATCTCTCCCATGCAGTGTACAGTGATTCCTCGTCATCTTGACGAAATGTCATGATGCGATTCCTCAATTTTTGTGTCTTTTCAGGAGGAAAGTACTGCTGCATGAATTGTTGGGATAACTTTGCCCAGGTCGTGATCGACCCCGCGGTTTGTGAAAGAATACAAGTCCGGGCTTTTGTCCCGCAGTGAGAATGGGAAGAGTCTCAGACGGATAGCATCATCAGAGATGCCCGTCATCTTAAAGGTGGCTAAAACCTCTAAGAATGCAACAATATGTCGGCCTGGATCCTCATGCTCCAGTCCACCGAATTGCACCGAGTTTTGTATCATATTCACGATACTAGATTTGATCTCGAAATGGTCAGCCAAAATAGCCGGCCGGACAATACTCGGCGCCAGTCCATCTCCTCCTGGACGACCACTATCATTAAGCGGAATGTCGTCGTCCGCCATGATAATGTCACTATGGGCTTCCGACCCCTCGTCGTCAGCCAGATCGTGCCTCGCCTCGTCGACTGGAACCTCAACTATAGGAGCAGAAATAAGAATATCAGAAACAAGACGCAACTTATGAAGTCTAATCCTCTCGCTTCTCCTTGGGCGCCTTCCCTCCTCGTCAGAAAGATCACCAGAAGGCCCGGGGTTCGCGGACATCAACCTGCATGTAAGAATGATACAGTTGCAACAGGAGAATATATGACAAACCCAAAAGGCGATAAAAGAGAGAAAAATAAATAAATGAAATAAAGAATCCATAAATTCATGCGAAAATAACGGAAAGCTATATACTCGAGAAAATCAAATAAAAACTAATAGAATCAATAGAATGAACAAAAATAAGCAGACTAAGCCTAAAACTATACAAAGAATGAAATTAATAATTAGTCCAAATACGAACAATAAATCTAACTAATCAAATAACGAACAAATCAAATTCATAGACAAACCAATTAATCCAATATTCAATAAATTAAATCTATCAACATCCTAATCAACAAAAAATCAAATCAAACAATCCTATAAGCAGATAAATGAACGAATCTATATGCAAACCTATAAACCAATCTAAAATCAATCCAAAATATCTACAGACAGATAAATTTAATAAAAATTCAAATAATCATATATGCAAATAAATGAATGAAATAACGAATCAACGAAGTATAAACAAGTATTCACAAGCATGTACACTCGTAAAAAGTTGACTCGGTCCGTTCCTAATGCTCGTCGCTTCCCCGGCAACGGTGCCAAAAACTTGACGTGTGCGAATATACACATAATTTGACAATGAAATAACACACGTTTTGCTTTAATATTTATAAAAATGGTTTAGACCTTAATATTAAAACACACATAATAGGGCAAGTGTACCCTGTCATATATGTAGTAATGTACAGATAAGAACCAGATATCGATCCATGGACGCGCGCGGAGCAATGGTACTAAAACTCTATCCCCGATTTACCAGTAAGAAAAGATAGTGAAAGTTTGTTGTTTTTAACTAAATTAATTCTAAAATATCTAAATAACATATGTAAGATTCCAAATACAAAATATAACTATATAAACTATAATATACCAATCCTAGCATGTCATCTACATATAATAGGTAATACAGGCGTGTGATCAACATTCCCATTTTCCGACAGTTAGTTTCCCTCTCGGGCATCCTAGCATGACAACTATACAGAAAACTAACACGAATACACACGTTAACCACTTCAAGTTGTTTATTAGCGCGCAGCTGATATGATCTCATGAGAATCTTTAAATATAAGTTAGTATCACCTTTCGGGAGTCCTAAACCGCACTAGTTAAGGAAAGCAATATCGGATACACAATACGACCACCTAGACTAGTATAAAGTAAAGCATTTCACAACCTATTCCATTTTACCAACTTTGAACACAAATCTACTAAGATCGCCATTTTCACTAAAATAACTAACAAAGATCATTAACCGTGTCAAAGATTAGTAACAACACCATTAAGCTTTTTAGACTCTTTTACGTGCCGGTAAACATTTATAATCATTATCCGAGTGACTTTAACCAAACAATACCCGGTTACAGTTTCATGGTGTAAACTTAATTAACAAGTTAACTAGTCTACTATCGGACGGTTCCTTCAACAAGTAATCCGCCTAACACATTCGACAATCATCAAAGTCATCCAAACACAACTACAAATCTAACAACAATGAAACAAGGTTGCGCTATGATCATCAAGATTCAAACATGAAAAACGCCAAATTCATACAAAACTTGATTTCATACAAACGATTGTTTTAACTACTAACTATTACTAGATATTATCCGTATACAATAATGCAATAGATAAACGACACAATCAAGTCAAAATATTCAGATTTGAACAAACTTAGAGTTTATAGATCAAACCATAAATCTTGAATGTGAAGGATTGGATGATGCTAGATGATTAGGATCGAATCCCGAGCTTGTTAAACGGCTTTCCAGCAGCTTGGTTCGTCCGAAAATTGCCCAAAATCGCCTCTCCAAAACCCAATACTTGATCAGTGGGTTATGTTCTATTTTTATAGAAACTTTGATTTTGTGCACGGCCGTGCGCCTAAAGGGCACGGCCGTGCACTTTATCAAGCTGAGTTGACGTGCAAGTGGGCAAGTGGCTGATTCGTTTATGGAAATATCTAGATATTTCGCATGGCCGTGCACCTAGGGTGCACGGGCGTGCGGGTCTGGTGGTGGTCGGGTGCTGGGAGTGCACTGCCTGGTGCACTGGCAGTGCACCCGAGAAGTTGAGTCGCACGGGCACCCGCACGGCAGTGCTGATCAGGGTGCCCGAGAACATCAGCTGCACGTCAGGTCGCACTGGCAGTGCAGCTCGTCTGTGTCCGAGCAAAATGAGCCCGCACGGGCATGCACCTGGGGTGCATGACCGTGCACTCTTTCCAGACTTGGCTGATTTTGTTGTAATTTTCCGTCTTGTCCTATTTTCGCCCGGTTTCTTTGACTTTGCTCGTGGGACGTCGTTTAAGACCTGCAATAAACATATGAAGCGGTTAAGTACCGAATTCGTGCAATTATGGTCGAAAACGCGTAATTTGGGAGTTTAATCGGGGATTTAAATATGTATATTTTAACGTATATCAAATACTTAGAAACTAAAACCACATATAGGCAGATAACCTGACGTGTATTGTATAGATTTCTAGGGTAAATACCGAGTATCATATTCCTGAGAACACACTTTCTCCTACTCAACCCTCTATCAAATTAATTAATCGGGTTTGAAAAAGAAAATAAAACGGAGGGGTTCTAAGAAAGATAGTTTTTTTTAAAAAGGGTTTGGTTTTAAAATAGAAAGATAAAAATAGTAGGCATAGCAAACATGCACATCTTGGGGACCCTCCGTATAAGTAGACATTTTATATTAAAAGTAGTAATAAGTTTAATTATTGGTGAGGAAAACAGGGATGAACGCTCCTTTCAGAGTAGGAGATGAGAAAAGAAATAAACAACGGATGACATTCTAGCAACTCTATGAGTAACACACAGGGGAAATGTATGAGTCCCCATAAAGGTGTCTTAGGACTGTTGGCCCGTAAGCTGGTCTTCTCCTGGTTGACAGTGTTGTGTTACCTAACTCACACTAGCCGTATAGCTTTTTGGAAAGCTTTAGTCCTGCTTTTTAGGAACTTCCCAACCCACCGCAAAGCCACTCCTTTAAGCATTGGGTTCTCTAATTTACCTTCCTAAATTTATGTAGAGGCTTAATTCCGACAGGGAATCCCTTCCACCTCTCTCAACTCTAGCTTTCCATACCGAAGGATCTCACATGCCATCAGCTTGTGTGACGGGGGACCCTCTAAGAAGTTAACGACGTTGTACTAACGAGAGCTGGGTAAAGTATGCCTGTTTAATTTATCTTTTAAATGTGACAACTTAATTATTTATTGATCAGATAAATTTAAGTTTAGTTTAGTGATTATGTGACTTAACAAATCCAACCCTTAACCCCCGAGACTTATGAATGAAATCCTTAACAAAGGTGGAACATAATCTTAAAAGTGTGAAATCTGAAGATAACTTGTGCACCCGTAAGGAATCCTCCCTTTGCCAAGAAAGTCACTTACACATTTGGTAAGAACCGGAAACTTGTCACCCGGACCTGGTCCACTCTAGAAGCCATTGCTAAGATCCCAGTTTGGATATCAGAAACCCAAGCCTGGCATGTGAAGCTCGTTAGGCTCGTCGAGCCTTATCGAGCCTTAGTGTATTATTAGTTTTTCAATATTTAATAATATTTACCCCTCATTTGAAGTTGCTTAGTAAATGAGCCCAAACTCAAGCTTCACTAATCGAGCTCACGAACTAAATAAAATTTTTTTACATTAATTTATTTAATATATTAACTAATAGATAATAAACGAGCCGAGCACGAGCTCGAGCTCAAGCTCCCATAAGTTAATCGAGCTCGAGCCTGATCGAGCTCAGACTCGGCTCGGCTCGTTTGCACCCCTAGTTAAGAAGATAAACACACCAAATAACTAAAAAAATAAACTACTACTAATAATAAAAGTCTTCAAATAAAAATAGGTACGGAAGATACTAAGATGGATACAACCATAATAGATAATCAACACAAAAACATGGATGTTTCCAACTCATAGACAAGCCTTCCGCATCCTAGATCCTATGCATCAAATATGATCCTCACGACCCTCGATGTTTTATTGCATGTAACTACTCACACGGTTCTATTCTCGGCCATGATAATAAAGGTAGGATGGATCATAACCTTGGTGAGATGTTAGGATGGCCCTAAGGCCTCCCACAAGACCCCAAGAACTCTAGAAGAAGCTTGGAAGTCGACCCAAGAAATCACAAGAAGGAACACCAAATGATTGAGTTGAGTTTGCTATTTATAGAGCTTCCAGGTCAAGCACGGGTGTGCTCATGGGTGTGCACGACCGTGCACCTGCCCCACGTACGTTCTATTGCTGCAGGATCTGTCTTATCTGTAACTTTGGTCGTGCACAGGCGTGCCACATGATGTGCACGGGCGTGCAGGTTGACAAATCTGCTTTTCTTGTCTCCCAAGTTGGCTGCTTTATTTTCTATTGCGCGAGGCCCTCGTGCAAGGGAGCATGGGTGTGCTTGGTTAATCCCGAGTAAGTTTTATCATCGTTTAAGCCCCGAGAAGGTCTTTACACATACTTGGAACATGCTTCGGGTCTCGTATTCCTAGGAATCTCTGGTTTTAGCGGTTTTTACCCAAAAACATCTTTTTTCGGGTTGGAACTCCAATTTCCTGAGAAACACAAATAGGAGCAATTAATTTGCTATAATTATCAACTTAAGCCCGATTTTACCTTATTATGAGACTAATTATGCATGTTTTATATGTGTAAATGATGGCACATCACAATACCCCACACTTAGACAATTGTTTGTCCTCAAGCAATCAAACCTACCTAAGGCAAACAACAATATGCAAATTCTCAATCCACTTATTTATTTTATGTAAGAAAAATAAAAACTGCATGACACGCCTACTTAATCCTTGGATTATGCTCAAACCTATACCTGTAAAATTTCCGGACAAGGTAATTTTTACATAACACACACATGTATGTAGAGATAAATTGTGTTTCCTTAGAGATGTTTTATTTCATAGTTGATTTCCTATCCTTTTAGAAATCTGGAGTTGATTCGCAAACTGTGTTTTTTGCTTCATGGACATTTTGAATGTGGAAAAAGATTGGCTGCCAGAGCTGCCGCCAATGAAGCAAGAATACCTTTTGTACTTGTTAAGGTCTCTCATTGATCTACTACTTTCAATATTTTATCCCCCCGATTTTTTATACACTAAGAAGGCTACTAGTCTTATGAAAAGTGGTACTACGAGAAGGATAAATTGGCAGTCCGATCCATTTTCAGTAACACACGGGCATGTTCCCCTTGCATATTATTCTTTCATGAGGTTTTTTCCCTTTGCTCTACAACTAGTTTTGCCAAATGTAACTATCTTAGCTTTCATTTTATGTATTATGCTAAACAGGTGGAGTTCGCGAGTCCAATCTGATGCCAACCCAAACAGGATGTGAATAGTCATGTTATTTGGCCTATTAATAGCTTAAAAGTTACAAGTTCGCCAAAAAAAATGTAAACTAATCTAAAATAAAAATTGTTTCTTTTGATTATTAACATGTAATACTCAGTCTAAGGCATAAAACACTTTTTACAAAAAAAAATAAAAAAAAAGAAAAAAAAACACTTAATAAACTGCCAAACACCGCCGAGTTGACCCTGCACAACCTTTTTAGCTAAACATGTATGCTTTTTGGATTGATATTTTAGATAGATACCCTGGAAGAGAATACGGTTATTTATGAGATTGTACAACATGTAAGCAAGTTTTACAAAATCATATCTTTGAACTTGCTCATCTCAATTCCTACAAGAAAGGTTGAACATTACTTTTATTTTTTTGTAGCTTGTGGTAGAGTTAAATGATACCGAAGAACGTGAGGGAGTATTCATAATTTGTTCTTCCTATAAATGCGTGTTATAAATTTATTTGCTTATGAAATATGGTATGTAGTTGTTGATATTTTCAGGGTGGTTGTTTTAGGAAAAATATGACAGACGCAACATTCTTTTGGCCCGGTTGTTTTGTGAAGCATCTGCATGTTCCAATGCTAGGTGAAGGCGAGCACAGGTTTATCTTAGAAACTCTTTCTAGGAAGAGACCATTAGAAGTTGGATTGTATATGCTTGATTTTGGTCAGAGTAAGCTTTGTTAAAATTTATGTGGAGACCAACTTAGGAGGGCGGTGTGTTTTTCTTTTCTACAACAAGTCATGTGATACACCACTATAACCGTGTTTTGACATTTTGACCAAATTTCAGATGGATTTTGCTGTATGGCTAGCTTGTCTTGAAAAAGAGAGCACACAAGCTACTTCTGTTATAATTAAAACTGTTCATATTAAGGAAGCATTGGAAGAAAAGGTATTTTATGTCATGTCATCACTATCTGTATAAATTGTAATTGTTTCTGGTTGGCCGGTCCAACCTGAAAAACATGTCTTGGGACATTGCCACACTCCAATTTTTCTGTTGGTTGTGAACATTTGGAATCTTTGATATGCAACATAATTAATACATCTAAGACTTTATTAATTCTGAACGTCTTTACTAAGCCTTCTAGGATCTTCAATCTTCAACACATCGCCTATTTCAACCGTTTCCTTATAAAACTTTAGACCTGAAAGACATGCTTAAAAATGTGAACATAAAGTTGGTGAGTTCATGGTTTTATGTTTATTTCTCATAAAACTCTTTTTAATTAAACCAATGGGAAAATACTCGTAAAACATTTTAAAAAGGTTTATTTTCATTACACGAAATGTTATCCGGAAAAATCCTTGTAAAGTCCCATTGGAATCCTTGCCAGGTATTTCGTTTTTTTAACCTTCAGATTTATAAATTTCGACAAAGTTTTCTTTGTTTTTATACAAACCAGACTACACAAGTCTCCTACAAATTTCTCAAAACAATTTCCAAACACAAGACAATCAACTTTATTTATCCGCAATAAAATTTACGAGGCATATTATATGTTTCAACAATTTATATACTTCACACTTATATATATATATATATATATATATATATATATATATATATATATATATATATATATAGGGTAGGGATCCTAAGAGAACCAACCCCTATTTGAGAACTGTGAGACCCATTCTGGGCAACACATTTCATATAAAGGCAAATATATTTTTTTTTCTTTAATCGCACATTTTTATGCAAGGAAATTTTTTTTTTATTTTTTTTTTGAATTTTTTTTCATTTATACATATGTGTATATGGCAATTATACATATGTGTATATAGCAATTATACATATGGGTATATAGCATTTTTCAGCTATACATATGTGTATATTTCAGTTATACATATGTGTCTATTACATTAGGTAAAGGATATATTGGAAACCCTTGTTATAGTGAAAACTCTGGAAACTCTAACTTCCCGAGCTTTTTTTTATATGAAAATTTTAGGGTATGTAATATACATGATTTTAAGTATTTTGAGCCAAAAAAATCAAAAAAGTGCCGAGCACTTTTTTTTAAAAAAAATAAATAAGTTTTCGGGTAACACATTGTTAACACATGTTAATTTCGCTTAACATGTGTTACCCCAACCGATGGCGGAAACATCGGGATGTCACGTATTGATGATTGTTCAGTAGCTCATGGTAAATAATAAATTTCAATAAATGATTTAAATAAATTACATACAATTGTTCTAAGAATTTTGTACATCAAAATGAAAAATACTAGCTACGCATCTTCAAGCAATAACTCTAATCTTCAACCAAGCTATAACCTGAAACATGTTAAGTTTGAAAATATTTTGGGTCAACAAAAGTTGGTGAGAATTACATAGGTTTTGATAATTGAATAAAACTTGTACAATTCAAGTGTCATGGCAAGTCTAGTCCATATGTGAAAACATACTAGAAGTAAATCGAGTGCATAATCAACCCTTGTGACTGTTATATTGTGGTCCATCCCATACGCTCATGGTTGACTCGATTATGTTATGCGATAACAATCACCCACGCTACCTTTGTAGGAGGCACGTATCCGGGTGGGATTGTCAGTCCAATAGATCTATCATTGTATACCGTCGGCTGATCAATGTTAATGATTATGCTAGAATATTGTGATTACCCTAGTCATGTTTAAGACATAATGCAACATAGAAAAACACATAGACACTTTATGATTGAATTGCATATAGAATGTTGTAACATGTTTCACCCCAAAAATGGTGATAAATAGAAAAGGGGCTATGTAAAACTCACCTTAGCAAAGTATTAAGTCTCGAGAAATAGAATATGTGTAGCCCCAAAGTTGCCAATTACAAGAGCTTATAATCAAAGCTTCAATTGTAGAAGTAATAGACTATAGAAGAAAGGTATGAGGGAAAGTTTAATCGGATTGAAACAATCGATTTAGAGGTGCCAAGTATAATGGTCATAGGTGGGTTTTTATACTAGTTTTGGATTCAATTAGCCATTAAAATTGGTCAACACCATAAAGTAAGGTTTTATGATGAATTGACTATTTGACTAAGACTTTGACTGTTTGACTAAGACTTTGACTAGGACTTTGACTGTTTGACTAAGACTTTGACTCCAAGAATTATGTTGTCAAGACTCTGACTCTTGACTCAAGGATTTATTTTGAAATGAATTTATATCTTCCTTGTAATTGGAAAAATGATTAGCTTTAAATAAGAAATGAAAAAAAAAATCATTAGTTTGAATTAGAAAATAAAAAAAAAAACACCGTCTTATAAAATGACGATTTTATAAATAGAATTAGGATAGGACATATGTCATGATTGAAGATTTTTTTTTAAGTACAATGATAAAAGGAACTTAGAAAAATAGAGTGCACGGGTAAAGATAAGAATACTTAGAAATAAATTAGACTTTATATCATGGATCGGGAAATACTTTAATGCAAAATAAATGGAAAAATTCGTGAGGTTATAGTCTCCCCTACTTTTAGAAACTTCGTCCCAAAGTTATAAAAAAACACAGGTTTGAGGATGGTTGGGTAGAAATTAAGGCAGCCGTGGTTTTGAAAATTTGTGTTAAGACATGACATGAATTTATAGGTAACAAAATAAACTATTTCTAATAATTTGGGTAAGAGGTTTGATAGGTGTGGGTTTTAAGGGTTGGATTAGGTTCGTCTAAAATAGCAAGGAGAATAAGAATTTAACAAAACACCAAACTTAAGTTTCAGGAGTCTTAAAAGAAATGCATGAGTTAATTGACTAAAGAAATACTAAACAGGTAACTAGAGTTTATAATTGGTTATCTACCAAAAACCTTGATAGAATTTCACACTACCTTAACGTACCTGTAAATTCATGATTACGTTCCGGACCGTAATCACCAATTTACCTTACATTAGGGTTTTGTGTCCTTCTATGACTCTAAACACACATGTAAGTAATGCAAAATAACCTTGTGATTGAATCGTATACAATGTATCCAAAAATGAGTCCAACTGTTAAGCAGGAAAAAGACTTCTACCAGTCAGTGAATAAGAACCTCTACCGATTGTTGAGCAGGTGCGATAGCCTCTACCAGTCGTTGAGCAGGTTGTAGGGCCTCTACCGACTGTTGAGCAGGCATGATGACCTCTACCAATCGTTGAGTAGGTTATTTGGTACTCTACTAACTGTTGAGCAAGTACTTCATCCTCTATCAGTTGTTTGATTAAGTGTACCAATTATTACACACGTGAATTGCAAATTGATAATATGTACATGTAAGCAATCAACTATCAAGTATAGCATACGAGTTGTAATAGAGTTGCCCTAGACAAGGTTAATGACTCTCGGTGTGTCTATAGCAAATAGTTTATATTCCATGAATTCTAGTTTCAAATGTTCAAATATGGTAGCTAGTCAAATCCTTATGTATAACTAAGGATTATGTTTGATGCAACACACAATCAAGTTTCAATAGTTTGGTTATCATGGGTAACTAGCTCATGTGTGAGAAGCTGAAGGATATGAATTTAGTTCTTGAGAGGATGATGAAAAATCTTGAAGCAGAATCAAGGTTGTGAGAGATAGTGAATGTGAAGATAGTGGATAAATAGTTTATTTTATAGTAAGGAGATTATGTAACAGTGTAAATTTTGGGGTTTGGATCAAAGGTTATAATCAAGTGTATAAGAAAACATGATTGTGGTATATGCCAAATATTGTAAAAATTTGAACAAGTTGAAAGTGAGTGAGTGTCGATGGAGAATTTAGAGACTAGATATTATTCCTATGGATAAAAAAAAAATCTTATTTTCAAAATTGGTTTTATACATAAAGCAAAAGTTGTTAAATAGTACAAGCTAAGTGGGCTTTGATTAAAATATTCCCGTTAGTTGGAGATTTCAAACATGACATTAGGTTTTGAAGATCAAGGTTCTATTAAGTGATTTTTAATAGTCTAAAGCATTATATAGAAAATTGTTTGTTACGTCAATAAATAAACAATTGAATTTAAGTTCAAGGACATCTTTTGACAAAAATATGTACTTTGTAAAGTTACTAGGTAATGAAAATACAACAAGATTTAGAAATCTTTAGTTTGTGCTAAGGTATGAGGTTATAGTTTTTTTAAAAAATAAGTAACATGTGGAGAAATGAAATAATATGATTTGGGTAGGGTGTTGAATATTTAAAAAGTGGCTAAGATGGTAAGGTGAAGTGTGATTGTGAAATCCATAGATGGTTATGATATGAGATTGATTTAAGTTGTAAAATTTTGAGATTTTAGAGCTTAGTTTTAAGGGAAGTGAGTGTAATCATCTATTCATTAATTAAAACGAATAAACGAAAACGTTGACTTATCAAAACTTCTAGATTCTAATAACATAATGAAGACATGCTTTAGCCTATAAGTGAACATTCATCCTGAGAATTCCCAGGTAGGCATCCGGGTCCCTCGTCTGATTGGGATTTATGCGCAATGCCAGTCCTAGACAGAAAACTCAGAATACAGGCGTTCACCCTTCCAGATTGCACGTGTTCGTTATTAAAATCTAGAACTTCAACGAGATCTTCAAGGTGGTTCAGGCTAAACCTGAGGATTTGTCCTATTAGTCTAAGAGTAGATCTTGTGATGGAGAGCACTCTTCTTGTAGGGACTAAAGTAAGGATAAGAAGTAAAATAGAGAATATAAACAAGTAAGGTTGCAAGTAAAAGGAGCAACTACTGATTAAAATCCTATGGTTATAGACTAGATTATTTTTTTTTTTCTAATAACCTAATTCCCTATAACCATGGCTCTGATACCAATCTGTAACACCCCAACCGATGGCGGAAACATCGGGATGTCACGTATTGATGATTGTTCAGTAGCTCATGGTAAATAATAAATTTCAATAAATGATTTAAATAAATTACATACAATTGTTCTAAGAATTTTGTACATCAAAATGAAAAATACTAGCTACGCATCTTCAAGCAATAACTCTAATCTTCAACCAAGCTATAACCTGAAACATGTTAAGTTTGAAAATATTTTGGGTCAACAAAAGTTGGTGAGAATTACATAGGTTTTGATAATTGAATAAAACTTGTACAATTCAAGTGTCATGGCAAGTCTAGTCCATATGTGAAAACATACTAGAAGTAAATCGAGTGCATAATCAACCCTTGTGACTGTTATATTGTGGTCCATCCCATACGCTCATGGTTGACTCGATTATGTTATGCGATAACAATCACCCACGCTACCTTTGTAGGAGGCACGTATCCGGGTGGGATTGTCAGTCCAATAGATCTATCATTGTATACCGTCGGCTGATCAATGTTAATGATTATGCTAGAATATTGTGCTTACCCTAGTCATGTTTAAGACATAATGCAACATAGAAAAACACATAGACACTTTATGATTGAATTGCATATAGAATGTTGTAACATGTTTCACCCCAAAAATGGTGATAAATAGAAAAGGGGCTATGTAAAACTCACCTTAGCAAAGTATTAAGTCTCGAGAAATAGAATATGTGTAGCCCCAAAGTTGCCAATTACAAGAGCTTATAATCAAAGCTTCAATTGTAGAAGTAATAGACTATAGAAGAAAGGTATGAGGGAAAGTTTAATCGGATTGAAACAATCGATTTAGAGGTGCCAAGTATAATGGTCATAGGTGGGTTTTTATACTAGTTTTGGATTCAATTAGCCATTAAAATTGGTCAACACCATAAAGTAAGGTTTTATGATGAATTGACTATTTGACTAAGACTTTGACTGTTTGACTAAGACTTTGACTAGGACTTTGACTGTTTGACTAAGACTTTGACTCCAAGAATTATGTTGTCAAGACTCTGACTCTTGACTCAAGGATTTATTTTGAAATGAATTTATATCTTCCTTGTAATTGGAAAAATGATTAGCTTTAAATAAGAAATGAAAAAAAAAATCATTAGTTTGAATTAGAAAATAAAAAAAAAAACACCGTCTTATAAAATGACGATTTTATAAATAGAATTAGGATAGGACATATGTCATGATTGAAGATTTTTTTTAAGTACAATGATAAAAGGAACTTAGAAAAATAGAGTGCACGGGTAAAGATAAGAATACTTAGAAATAAATTAGACTTTATATCATGGATCGGGAAATACTTTAATGCAAAATAAATGGGAAAATTCGTGAGGTTATACTCAGCTTAATCTTAGTACAGCTTTTCATCCTCAATCTGATGGTCAAACTGAACGTACGATCCAGACTCTTGAGGACATGCTTCGATCTTGTGTAATCGACTTTGGTGAAAACTGGGATGCTCATCTACCATTGGTCGAGTTCTCGTACAATAACAGTTACCATACCAGCATCCAAATGGCTCCATTCGAAGCTCTCTATGGCCGAAAGTGTCGTTCTCCTATATATTGGCACGAGATTGGTGAAGCACAAATCACTGGTCCCGAAATCATCCAGGAAACGACCAAAAAAATCATCCAGATCCGTGATAATCTCTTAGCTGCTCGAAGCCGTCAGAAAAGCTATGCTGACAAGTGGCGAAAACCCCTTGAATTCAATGTTGGTGATCAAGTACTCCTCAAGGTCTCTCCTTGGAAAGGAGTAGTCAGATTTGGAAAGAAAGGAAAGTTAGCTCCACGGTACGTTGGACCGTTCAAGATCATTGAGCGAATCGGGAAAGTGGCTTACAAGCTCGAGTTACCCCAAGAACTCAACAATGTCCATCCCACCTTTCATGTTTCAAATTTGAAGAAGTGTTTAGCCGAAGGGAACATACACATTCCTCTTGATGATGTACGAATTGACGAGACTATGCATTTCGTCGAAAAACCAGTGGAAATAACGGATCGTGAAGTCAAACAACTCAAACGAAAATGTATTCTACTAGTTAAAGTTCGTTGGGAATCGAAGAATGGACCCGAATTCACTTGGGAACATGAAGAGCAAATGAAGAAAGAGTACCCACATCTTTTCGGTCAAGCCACTTGAATAAATTTCGAGACGAAATTTCCTAAAGTAGGGGAGACTGTAACATTCGTATTTTTCATATTTTCCATTCTAGTCCTTGTATTCTTGTATCTTTCCATTTTGTACCCTTGTAATCCCGAGCTTATGATCAATGGAAAAGTATTTTATCAATTACATTTAATCTTAATCTATTTCATTTATTCTATAAATTCTACGCGACGCAAACTTTATATAACGTCGCGTGATTCTTAATTTTCTTGTATTATAAATGCTATATTTAACAAATTTTAAGTTTGCCTTTATCCGCTTCCTGTATGTTACTCCTACCAATTCTTGACGAGTCGTCGTTATAATTTATCCTATTCAATTTAGACTTTATAACAAGAAACTTATTTTGTTGAGATCTTAATATATATTTATTATTAATAAAACATATATATATATATAATAATAATACAAAAAAAGAAAAAAACATATCATGAAATGTTATGTAAAAAAAAAATTGCCGTCCATCATTTAGTCATTTATTTTTTTTTCTTTTTTCTTTAAGATATAATTACCACTTAATTAACTTCTAACCACCCTAATTAATTTATTAAATACCCAACCCCTTCACCCCAACTATAAATACACCACTCCTACCCATTATAACACTTGCTCATTTCTAAATCTCCAAATCTTTCAAGAATTCTCTCAAGAATAAGTGAGTTTCTCACTTCACCTTCAACCTCTCTTCTACTTTCTTCACTCTCCTCTTCTTCAAACCCTTTGAGGAAACCTCTAGGACCTCTCTCCTATTTGCCATGGTAAATAAACATGAGTAGGGCACCAACTTGAGGCCTCAAATGTGGTCATCTTCTATTATCTTTTGATGCACTAGGTTGTTAATAATACCAACCAAGTTCACCAACAACTCAATGATGGAGGGACTTGTGTTATGGTTCATGGTTGACAAAAGGAAGGCCAAGGCTCATCCAAACTAAGTCACCATACCCTACTTCTTAAGTTATATTATATAAATACTAAATTATATAAACTCTACTAATTTAATAACTCGGAAAGGGTTTGTGGATACATCCCTACCTTACCAATGCTTGACTCTCATAACCATCCGAATCACCTCTATGGTGGTTTGTGTTTTGGTTCGCCTAAAAGGCTTGCTTGACTCTTATGACCATCCAAATCACTTTCATGGTGGTTTGTGTTTTGGTTCGCCTAAAAGGCTTGCTTGACTCTCTTGAATCTATAATCTAAACTCGAACCTAAGACCCTTTATTCTCTAATTCTAGTTAACCAAGGCTAAGGAACTAACCTCCCAAGACTCGTCTTTGGAACCTTACCAAACGCACCCAAAGGTGAGTTCATACTTGTCCCATTTTTACTCTTTATCACTTTTGGGGTGTAAACATGTATCATATGCAAAACACACTAATGCTTTCATAAACACACATGCTCAATCTATTAAACATACTTATATGCTACTTGCCATGCTTATGATTCTTAGATACTCAAACATAATTCATTAACTATTATTAGCCTACTTAACATGTATAGCGCTATAGGACTAGCACACCGCCCCCTTTATGGGTCATTGTTAAGATTTAAACGGCCTAACATGAATATGTTAGGTATACGCTGTGGTACTCGCGGGTTTGAGTTATGTCTTTTGTATGATAGGTATGTGCAATGCTATAGTATGAGATTAGAGTAAACCATTCTAAAATACTATGTATGTAAACTAAAACTAGTATGCTCACCAATGCTTTATGTGTTGACGGATATTTTATACATGTTGCTGGAAATGTTTGATGCAAGATATTCAAGAAATCTACTTAGGATTGAACTAGAAACTCACGCTAGTTTAAGTTCTATATTTTGATGTCGTATTTCTCTTTTCATGAAAATAATTTGTATTATGTAATCTTTTTAGACGATAATTATGCTATGAATGAAATTTTATCTTTAAATCATATTGTCATGAATTCTAGTGTCATGAAGTCTTTGAACAATCTATCTCAAGTCTCGCCCTGATGTATTCTGCCATCGGTTGGGGTGTGACATAATATGTTCAACATTTAGAACGAGATACAATGATACAAGGTCACGCTTTAGTATACAAACACGACACATCCACTTTATACTTTCGTTTAATATTTATTCAATTCGTGTCGCGAGTGTCACTTTTTATTAGTTTTATTTATATACATATTTTATTAATATAAACACGAAATGTAAAAGAAATGATTTATACCGAAAGCATTCGTGCATGACCCGACGAGCGAACTCGTCTCGATTCGGACGTTGACTGAGTTGACTAGCATTGACCGGGTTTGACCAGCTTTGACCGGGCAGAAAACGACCCCAAAACGATCCTAGACTATATACCCAAAACATCACCGAAACCAACCGGAAAACACCGAAATCATCACTCAAACTGAAAATACTTCAAAACTCGTCACAAACGTATTCGGGCTCCGAAAACGTGTCCGAAAAATATTCATATTTCACAACGAAACCATTTCGTATGGAATCTACTAGTTATAAGGATCCTGAAAATATATTTTTCGTTAAAAACGGAGACCCGGAAGTCTCCCAAACGCTATGTCAGAAGTCACCGGTCACCGGAATTTCGCCGGAGAATAAAAAGACCAAAAAATTTGCATGAAGACTCCCAAAGACCCGATCTAAAGGTTGGTAAGAAGAAAATTTGAAAACGAATTTGCCGGAATTTGATCGGAACGTCGTTGGAGTTGTTCCGCAGCTCAAACTGTCACATTTTACGAAAAACGGACTTCACCATGGCATTCAGAGCGTCGAGAAACGTAGGGGTAGAATATTGCTGGAAATTTTGGCCGGAAAAGTCACCAGACCACCGTCGTGACCGCCGCGCCCGGTCTGCTGAGGATTTTTGATATAAAAATCCTATATATATATGGGCTTTTGGGTTGGGTTCAAGGCTCAGTACCGCACACCAACTATTCCGTTTGGCCCATTCACGCTTCTAAACTTCGTGTTTACCCACAAAAATTGTAAAAATTATTTTAACAACTTAAAATAATTATTCTTAACATCCAAAATATTAATTTTCATCGAGATAGTTTTTATTATTTTGCATGTTCAAATTGGTTGTTAGTTCACGTAACTGGCATTTAGCCATAATTTTTCTTCGTTTAACGATCCTTAACTTTTGAAACTCAAAAAACAACATTATTTATAATAAATAATTATTCTGAAAGTACGATTACGTTTAAAACCACGCATTTCGACGTCCAAACCCACGTCAGTTCCTTTCCGCGTTTCCAACACGCTACGTTTTTTTGCCATTTCTCACGCCGATTTCACGTCTGATCGTTCCAATAGAAAATACACGCTATATTTACAAATAATAACCGTATGTTTGCCCCATTTGACAAATTTTTGCAGATACTAGTTCGTGAAAGTTAAACACACCCAAATCTTTATTTGAAACCGTTAAGGCATCCATGAGCTTCAAAAAGGACATCGTCAGACTCATAACAGCTTAATTAAGCCAGATTAACTTTAAACCATGTTAATTACATTGGAAACGTGATTAAAAACACATCAAACGTTGACCGAAATTTGCCAATTGTCACAAACATGACATGAATATAGAATCGTTTTACCATAAATTTACTTAAATACTTAGAAAACTATTACTCTGTGAATTGCAAAACCTCTTATGTGACATAGTCAGTTAGTTAGACCTTGATTTTAATCTTTGTGTATCTTGTTGCAGAAACAAAATTGTTTAGCATTTTTTGATTCCAAAGAATTTTAAATGGAGGTCTACTTATTGAGGCGGTTCGGTTTGGGTGCATGTTTTTTGTTTATCAGCATATCTACTTACAGTTTGGATACTCTAAGAACGGCATATGTTTTATTTCTTAAAAAAATCACATTTTGAATCATTGTTATACATGGGTATAATGTTAGAATACTTAAACATTGTTGTGTTTATCATCTAAATGTGTTTAGGCAAAGTATTGTTTTTTTTTTTTTTTCAAGCTTTTCTTGTAGTTGTTAGTATTCTAATATGGCGGGTTTCTATCAATATCTGTCTTCATTTGTTGATGAATATCAAAATCCCAATCTTGAATATAACAAATGGTGTTATATCAGGAGGAGAAAGCAAAATATATTGAACTATGATTTAATATCCTTTCTACTTATCATCATGAGCTACAATTTTCCAAGACAACAAGTATGGCTCTTTATACCATTCAAACAAGTAAAATATTATGGGATGTGGCATGACGTCTAATGATGAAATGGTCATGGGGAAGAGGATGGTTTGATGACATTAATCATAAGTAGTACATGCTTATCCAACTCTAAATAAACCGCTAAATCAATGTTAAAACAATCCACGGCTTTTGTGGATCAGTTTCTTCAACCCCATCTAGAAAATCCTGACTCCTACCTTTTTCTCATTGGTGTTACTAGTAGACGTGATCGTGCCTTCATGCAGATGCCATGTTTTTAGCTTCACGTTATCATTGAAAAGGCCAGAATGCTCATTCTTTCCGTTCTTACACAAGGTTAGAAACTTGACGCTGTTCTGCTGCAAATTTCAAGGTGAACTCCACATTTTGTTGTTGTAGATTTAAAAGCTTTGATGGAGGAAGCTAAGTATGGGGCTTGTAACAACCTAAGGTAACCCGTACCGGATATTGTCCTCTTTGGTCTACCCCCAACACATGGAAGGGTGGCTAGCCTCAAGGGTTTAAAATGCGTCTAATAATGAGGGTGGTCACTCCCTTATAAAGAGTTATGTTCTCCCTTACACAATCAATGTGGGATGCAATATTAAACACACCCCCAGGGAGCCCAGCGTCCTCATGAGCACACTGGCACACCGATCCGGGCACCAACTCTGATACCGTCTGTAACAACCCAAGTTATCATGATCTGGATATTGTCCTTTTTGGTCTACCCCCAATGCAAGGAAGGGTGGCTCGCCTCAAGGGTTTAAAACGCGTCCAATAGTAAGGGGTGGTCACTCCCTTATAAGGAGTTATGTTCTCTCATACACAATCGATGTGAGATGCAAATCCCCCCCCCCCCCCCCCCCTAGGGAGCCTAGCTTCCTCGCGGGCACACTGGTACACCGATCTGGGCACCAGCTCTGATACCATACATAACAAGTCACTCTCTTACATAGAGTTCTGTTTTGTAACATTTCGTATTTCAATTATCTTATCATAATCATTATATAATAAAAATCCTTTGGATCTCGACGTTTTAGTGCATTTTAAATTTTTTTCGTAACAAATTTATCATATTATATTCATGATATATGTATATATATATATATAACAATATTATTTTTATATAGAAATTATAAAAAAAAAAATAAACGCTCAGGCCGGGACTCGAACCTGCACCTGAGCCGGTTCACAAACTTACATCACCAACACAAACCAGCTGCTCTAGCAGTGTGTGAATTCTATTGAAGTCCATATTATTTATACGCTTTTGAAAACCTATGGTCTACAATCAAAAGTCAAACACCTAGTTATCTTATATAATTGGATTCAATTAACACGTGATTGTGCTATCTTGGGCAATAATTTTGATAGATTGATGAACAAGCATGTAATCCTCGCCAATTACAGCTTTCAATTACACGCAATCATTCCTAAATTAACACTAAAACGCGTTTTACATTAAACACCTTGGTCAACCTTCCAATTCGTTGTATGGATCTGTTATCCTATAAATTGAAACCTTGCAAACCATTTAAGTGTGCCGAAAACACTTCCCTTACTCTCAATTTCTCCTAGTTGATCGCTTATAGTCATAAAATCAAGCTTGTTGACTTTTCGTTTGATCGGACATTTATCTTCAATTCAAATCTGTAAGTCACGATCCATATCATGTTTTCAATCTTTGTTATAATCCGATCAATAACCCTATGAATCTAGGGGTTATTGGTTGTTGAATTGTTCGATTAGAAAAGCTAGGGTTCGACTACACATTTGGGGAAGATGATACATGACTGTTATCATTATTATTTAAATCAAATTAGTAATAAACACCAACTGATCTGTAGACCAGTTGGTAAACCCTCCTATGTTTAAAACTTTGGACAGGCTTTCGTCTGGTGTTCGATACCAGGCACACACGATTTTATTTTAAATAATTCTAATCTAAACCTAGCAAGCCTATATAATTAACTAAGATTGATAGTTCTCATTCTCAGGGTCCAGACCAAATGGTCTGGACTTGTGAAACCGGCCAAAGGCCCGGGTTCGATCCATAGTAGCCTCAACCATTTTTTAAAAAATCGTTACTTTTATATTTATTTTTCTTTATCTTTTAAAATGATTTTTTTTTAAATACCAAATCTGATTCATAGATTCTATAATTTTTTTTATGTTATCCAAATGGTAAACTTTATTATACAATTTTTATTTTTACAAAAATCATTTATTTAATATATACAAAATATATTACAAGTTTATTCATAAATAAACTAAAAATTCTAGAAAAATACCTAAATAGCGTCATAAAATTCCACAAAATTATTTTAAACTTATAAACTGATAAACTTCTCAAAACTAAATTTTATTTTTGGAAAAACAATTATTAATTACTTTTAATTAATTTATGCTATTTTAATCATAACAAATTCACAATAAAAATATTTTTCATCATTTTTGCATCAAAATTTCACATAATTTATTTTTATTCATTTAGATCAGAAATATAATTTTATAACCTAAATTTATGAAATTTTATATTTTTAACATGTTTTGACAAATAAATTATAATATATTATATATTCATTAATTAAGAAAATAGATTTATAAAAATTATTTTCACACTATAATATTTTGGTACAACCACCTTTGATCAAGATTTTACAAAAAAAATTCTTTTTATTTATTTATTTTCCCAATTTCTCAATTTATTATTTCATTAACTATTATTTTAAATTAACTATTAAACAATCATCGATCCCCAAATTAGGAACCCTAGAATACCAATAGATTATAAAACTTAGACTTTTAAGTTTTCCCAACACTTATATTATTGCCTTAAACATAGGGTGATACTCGGAAACACTTGAGCCACATTTATTCTATTTCAAAGGATTCGATACTATTGTTAAGGTGAGTTTACATAGCCCCTTTTTTACTATTTTACAACTTTTGGGGTGAAACATGTTACATTTTCAAATACAATTCAACATAAGTGCCTATGTGTGATTTCTATGTTACATTATGTCTTAAACAATATGATGTGTGAAATGTGTAGTAAATAAATCGGTCAAGTTTTAAAAATGGAAAAACCTACAAAACCACACACTAACGGCAAGTGTACCGGTCGCAGTGTAGAAAAGCAAGTAAGTCCGAGTATCGAACTGTGGACACAATATGGCGACTCTCGGTACTAAACCTCTGTCGACTCCTAGCCTAATAATTTGGTTTTTGAGAAAAAAAATTATTCTTAAACTAAATAAATAAATAAAGCAATTAAATCTACTATGACAAAAACACAAACAGGAACAGGAAGCAAAACAGACAGCTCGAAAACTAGAGAGAAACTCAGATAATATGGAAAACAACTACCTAGGTCTAGAATCCTACCCGCAAATCACAACGCTCAGAAATGGATAATGGAATGGCTACCGGGTTCCTAAAAATACGTCTAACTCAAGAAAACCCTAAAGAATGCTAGATCACCTCCTGGTCTCACCAACACCTCTTGGAAAATCCTAAGGGACGTGTAAATCACCGGTTACTAATTCAGATCACCTCCAGGTCTCACCTCACTACGGAATGCTAAGGTACTCAAAAGACTCGCTCACCTCCCGGTCTCGCTAATCTCAACACACCCGAAAGTGTGAAGGAGTTATCTAAGATTGTTGACAAAAACTCGAATTTGCTAGGGAAGCGAAGGTAAATAAGTAAGGATCTCCTCCCGGTCTCACCTATACCCAAAACCTAAGAACTAGACAAACCGACACTCTATCTCCTCCTGGTCTCAAGAGTGGCAAAACACTAATTTCAAGGCCTTACAAGGTGCTAATAGGGTTATCTAAGACAAGAAACCTCTAGATTAAACCACTAACACAAAGTCTATGGAAAATCATGTAAAACTCTAGATCTTGAAACTACTAAAGTAACTAATAGACCATATTTACCATAGTTATCATATTTGTATTATTAGTAAATGTATTGTATTTATGATTCATCATTAATCCCTTCCATAATTATAGGGGATTATCATTGTATTTATACCTAATCAAATCAATGTGAATGGCAAGGTTTGAACCATTGATTCTAGCATGGTATCAAAGCCACAAACCCTAAAAACTTCTTCTTCCTTCTCCTAACTGTCGTAAACTATCCCTTGCCTCCAAAAATTTTTTTTCCGATTTCACTTCTTCATAGCCAATAATCACCACTTCTTTTCACCATGTCACGCATACATCCTGCCGTAACTGTAACCAATATCAAAAATTATATCCCCCTTATTCTTGACCGCCAAACTGAGCACTATAACACGTGGGCTGAGCTTTTCATCATAC
The DNA here is from genome assembly GCA_028751855.1 of Ambrosia trifida. Lineage (NCBI taxonomy): Eukaryota > Viridiplantae > Streptophyta > Magnoliopsida > Asterales > Asteraceae > Ambrosia > Ambrosia trifida. The sequence continues at coordinate 77,395,682 of CM054129.1, forward strand.
ACTGCAAAGCCTACGATGTTTATGACCATCTCCTACCCCGTGCCACTCCCACAACCACCACCGCTGCCAAGGAACCCGAAGCCTCCTCACAAGCCACCTATACCATTCGTACTGTGTTGACTTTGGCACTTTCACAGTCATGGTCCGTTCATCAGCTAGATGTCACTAATGCTTTTCTTCATGGACATCTTACAGAGACAGTTTATATGTACCAACCCATGGGGTTTTGACATCGGGATTACCCTGATCACGTGTGCCGTTTGACAAAGTCTCTTTATGGTCTCAAACAGGCACCCAGAGCATGGTACCAACGTTTTACTGACTTTGTCTTGTCTATTGGCTTCTTGCAGAGTAAATGTGACAACTCTCTGTTCACATATCACCACGGGGGTGACATAGCTTACTTACTTATTTATGTTGATGATATTATACTCACCACTTCTTCAGATTCTCTTAGGAAGAAGATCATGGGCAGCCTTGCGGCTGAATTCGCCATGAAAGATCTTGGCCCTCTCAGTCATTTTTTGGGCATTTCTGTGTCTCGAACAGGCAACCATTCTCTCTCAAAAATCTTATGCTCTAGATATAGTGAGTCGTGCAGGTATGGACTCTTGCAACCCAGTTGCCACACCAGTTGATACGAAGCCAAAATTGAGTACTACTTCGGGCGCTCCATTCGAGAACGCCTCTCTATACCGAAGCCTAGCTGGTGCTCTTCAATATCTCACTTTTACGAGACCTGACATCACCTACGCAGTTCAGCAGATTTGTATTCACATGCATAACCCCACCATTGATCATTGGAATGCTCTTAAACGCATCATCAGGTACATTCGCGGCACTTCTGAATTCGGTCTTACCTTATCGGCTTGCGCAGATTTATCTCTTTGGGCCTACACTGATGCTGATTGGGCGGGATGCCCGGATACCCGCCGTTCAACCTCGGGTTATTGTGTTTACATGGGTACTAATTTATTGTCTTGGTCGTCGAAACGACAATCTACCATCTCCCGTTCAAGTGCTGAAGCAGAATACCGGGCCGTTGCTAATGTAGTCGCTGAAATCTGCTGGATTCGTAACCTGCTTCTGGAACTTCATCACCCTCTATCCAAGGCCACACTGGTGTATTGTGACAACATTAGTGCTATTTACCTGTCTCACAATCCAGTTCAGCATCAACGTACGAAACATATCGAACTGGATATTCACTTTGTTCGCGAGCATGTTCAGCGCGGCACCATACGGGTTCTTCACACGCCTACACGGCTTCAGGTTGCTGACATCTTCACTAAAGGTCTACCTCGCATACTGTTTGAAGACTTCCGCTCCAGTCTCAACATTCGCCCTCCTCTTGCTTCGACTGCGGGGGTGTAATAGACCATATTTACCATAGTTATCATATTTGTATTATTAGTAAATGTATTATATTTATGATTCATCATTAATCCCTTCCATAATTATAGGGGATTATCATTGTATTTATACCTAATCAAATCAATGTGAATGGCAAGGTTTGAACCATTGATTCTAGCAGTAACAAAAGAGAGAAAAACGCAAAGCAACAATCAAACAAACCAATTACTAAAAGCTTTCATACGCATTTTTATCAACAACACAAAAATATTTTACTAAAACATTAAGCCAAAAATATATTATCCAAAACCGAACGTCAAAAGTCACGAAATAATCATCAATACGACCTAGGTAGCGTAAATGTTTAGCTACTCATCATGTTCAACATGTCAAACACATAAAAATAAATAGCAAACATGGTTGGAATAAATTTAAAACATACAAAACCAGGGTAAAAATATATAAAAATTAAACCCAAGAGTTTTGCGTCTTCAACCAAAACCTCCACGTCTCAAAGTGTGCTCCCAATGTTGGCTACCTTTTTCTCTTCTTGATGTGGCTGTCGAGATCTATGCCTCCTCTCCTGTGGCGGCTGTTGACTTATAATTCTTGATATAATATGCCGTTCCTCTTATGTCCTAATGATTAGGGTTTTAACAACAATTAATTGGGCACTTAGGCTTTTACCCAATTAAACTTGCGAAGAACAAGTCCACATAACAAGGCATCCACAATATTTTTGTTTCTTCTAATCTTGGGCTCCCCTTCATGACTTAAATATTTCTTGTTTTTTTTTTTTACTTTGACGTGAACTACTACTACTATTATTATTATTATTATTATTATTATTATTATTATTATTATTATTATTATTATTATTATTATTATTATTATTAGTAGTAGTAGTAGTAGTAGTAGTAGTAGTAGTAGTAGTATACTCCAAGCTTGCTCTGGGTGTTCGCGACTCAGGTATTTTTGGCTCGACCAAAATTTCTCGTTTATGCTCCAACGTTCATGAACACCGGCTCTCAAGTGTTGGTGTCTCAATTTAAGTCCATTCGTTTTGAGCTCATTTTCCACGAACACCTATATAATAGTAAAATATATAAATACATAATAAAAATGACACGAAACAAATAAAAACATGACCAAATAATATACAAAATACATAGGAAAAGAGATGTGTTTTGCAACACATCACAATACTTTGGTAAACACAATTAGACTCGTGTAATCATTAACACTACGCAAGCCGACGATACATAATGATAGATCTATTGGATTGACAACCCCACCCGAATACGTGTACCTCCAGTATGGGTAACGTGGGTGATTGTTATAGAACACATAAACACAAATGAGTGAACCATATGTGTATGGGATGGACCACAATAAACACGTCACAAGGTTTGATTATACAAACGATTTACCTAGTAGTTTTGTTTTCACATATGGACTAGATTTGCCATGACACTAGAATTGTACAAGTTTTATACTCATGATACATTATTCAAACCTATATAATTCTCACCAACTTTTGTTGACTCAAAAACATTTTCAAAATTAACATGTTTCAGGAAACAATGAAGCTTGAAGGTTAGAGTTGTGCTTGAAGAAATTTGTTTGAAGTTATTTGATTATTTCCATGTTTATGTACTCGTATTTGAATTTCTTAGACAATGTTTCATTTTGGGATATTTTGATATTATCAATAAAGTACTTAAAATTTCATTAATTACCATGTGCTACTGAATAATCATCAATACGTGACATCCCAATGTTTCTGCCATCGGTTGGGGTGTTACATGTTCTTCCTTACACAATCGATGTGGGTGCAACATTCCAACCCCCCCCCCCCAAGTGAACCTAGAGTCCTCGCGGGCACAATGGCACACCGATCCGAGCCCTGGCTCTTATACCATCTGTAACAGCCCAAGATAACCTATACTAGATATTGTCCTCTTTGGTCTACCCCCAACGCATGGAAGGGTGGCTAGCCTCAAGGGTTTAAAAAGCATCAAATAGTGAGGGTGGTCACTCCATTATAAGGAGTTTTGTTCTTCCTTATTATATTTGGTAATTGAAGTCTTGAGATAATTTTCATCTTTTATATTTTTCGTTTCGGTTTAAATTTTGCAAGTTAACACGCGGTAAGGCGCATGTGGTTTAGTGCTTTTACGTCTATTTTTCCATTCAAAATCATCTAATTATCAAAGCTTTTATGCATTGAGGGGTTGTACTCCATGCATTGGGAGTTTAAAAAACAATTTATTGTGGTTTCTTATTGGTCTACATACCCCCATAGTCCCACCACTAGAGGTGCACAAACCGTGTTTTTCTAATACCCGGTTTCGGCTATGGAACCGGTTCCGGGTAGGGTCGGGAATTACTTTGACCAGGTATTGAAGGAACCGATTCCAGTTCCGGTTTCGGTAATACTCTAATTACCAAAACTTTTGTGCTTAGAGGGGTTGTACCCTATGCGAACCGGTTACGGGTAGGGTTGGGAATTACTTTGACCAGGTATTGAAGGAACCGATTCCAGTTCCGGTTTCGGTAATACTCTAATTACCAAAACTTTTGTGCTTAGAGGGGTTGTACCCTATGCTTAGGGGGTTTTTCAAAAAAAAAAATTGATGTTACACTTTTAGCCCAAATGTTTTTCTTTTTTAATTTTAACACAAATATTTTCAACTTTTACAATTTAACACTAACAATTTTGATTTTCCACTTCTAACCCAAAACTTCTCATTTTTTTACTTTTAACGCTAAGATTTTCATCTTTTGCAATTTAACCCTAACACTTTTTTTCTTTCAACTTTGGTCCCACATAATTTTCATCTTATGCGATTTTTTCGTTTTAAGTTCCGTTCTAAATTTTGCGAGTTATAACAAGTTTGTCGCAATGTGCGGGTCCTAGACCAACTTAGTTACTTCACTTTAACCATAGTTATTAAAATTCATCGATTTTACGCCTTTGGCATTAACACGTCGCAACGAGCGTGCGTGGTTCTAAGATTTTACGCTTTCTTTTCATTTGGTGTTATTTTCCTTTTTTATTTATTGTACTTTTATGAGCTTTTTGGTGTTAGTGGTCGCTGGTGGTGGTATGAAATTAGTGCTACTTGGCATGGTTTTACATCCCCGCCGCAACGCGTGGGTGCTTAATACTAGTTTTATTTATTCAAAAAATCGCATTTTGAATCATTGTTTACATGGGAATAAGGTTAGAATACTAAAACATTGATGTGTTCATCATCTGGATGCGTTTAGGCAAAGTATGGTTTTTTTTCGAGCTTTTCCTGTAGCCGTTGGTTTTATATATGGCGGGTTTTCTATCAATATATGTTTTCATTTGTTGATGAATATCACAATCCCAATCTTGAATATAATAAATGGTGTTATATCAGGAGGAGAAAGCAAAAGATATTGAACCCTGATTTAATATCCTTTCTACCTATCATCATGAGCTACAATTTTACAAGACAACAAGTATGGCTCTTTATACCATTGAAACAAGTAAAATATTATGGGATGTGGCATGAGGTCTACGGATGAAATGGTCATGGGGAAGAGGATGGTTTGATGACATTAATCATGAGTAGGACTTGCTTATCCAACTCTAAATGAACATCTAAATCAATGTTAAAACAATCCATATTCAACTCTAAAAAACATCTAAATCAATGTTAAAACAATCCGTACCCGGAAGTTGACGGAGCGTAGTTGGCATCGCAATACCTGATCAACTAATATACTGAACTAGGGATGAGCTCGATACCGTACCGATATCAGTGCCGATTTTAATAAAAATTGGTGCCGAGTACCGTACCATACCGGATATATGGGTTCGGTACCGGTTTGGTACTGGGTTTTCGGTATGATCCCGAACTAGTAGCTGGCTAGCAACCCAATGAACAAATATTATTTTCATTCCATCACTTGTAGAAATTAACATAGATTCATTAAGGGTGGGAAATATAGAAATTTAGCAAAAGCGATTTTCTATTTGTTTTGGTTTATTGGTTTGAGCCCGCAGCCGAGAGGCTGCTCGATTTTAGTCACCGACTCTCAAAACGGCAATGTGGATTATTTGTATAGGAGTATAGAGATAGAATATGAAAGATGTTATTTGATTGTATTATTTGTTACAATTTTGCTACTAATTCCTAGTAGTTATTTATAAGAAAACTAAACAACTCTTAATCATAAAAGAAATATAAGTAATGGCTTAAATCATCATTGACCTTTGACTTTGACTGCATAATCATTGGAGGGGAAATTATCTCCAATACTCCCCCTCAAGTTGGAGCGTGAAGTTGGAGCGTGAAGGTTACGAAAATCCAACTTGAAAAGCAATATTTCTTTCTTTTCGAACACTCCTCCTCAAGTTGGAGTGTTTGCTTTCTTGCGGGCTCATAGATTTGGACCCGACTTTTCTTCTTGCAGGTTCAAGGAACCCGACTTTTCTTCTCGCGAGTTCAAGGAACTCGAATTTTCTTTTCTCTCGAGTTCAAAAAACTCGACTTTTCTTTTTTCTTACGAGTTCAAAAGAACCTGACTTTTCTTTTTATTGCGAATTCATAAGAACCCAACTTTCCTTTTTTCTTAAGACCTCACTTTTTTTTAATCCATCGAATCATCCACAACCCCCCTCCCCTCCACTAAAAAAAGGGAAAACAAAGTATATGCTTTTCTTTTTGGTTTTCTCCATTTTTCCAACAAGGAGAATCTGCTTTATATACTTTTCTCATGTTTTTGTTTGTTTTTTTTACTTTTCCTATTAACATTCATTTATTTTCCCATACAATACCTTTTCCTTCCTTTTGTTTTTCTCCATCAACACTTCGGTGTTCTCTATCGGACTATTGCTGACCGGGTTTTGTTCCATTTTAAGCAACCACCGTTACGTGGTGGTAGCGATGGTTGATGGTTGCCTGGAAAACAGCCACAGGGGTTGGTCCCTTCTACGTTCTTCACATCTTTCCCTCTTATTTTGAGGGTGGAAAAGGATTCCTGAAAAAATGAATAAGATGCAACTGTGGAGGATGGTCGGTTGTTGTGGGTGTGCGGTTACGGTGGTGATGAGTTTTTTAAGCTGTGGTGTGTTGGTGGTGGTTATAGATTTGTCGGTATTTTCTGAAGCTCTTGAACAGCTCCTTTTTTTGTTCTGCTTCCGAGCAGGATAGTAGCCCGCTATGATACCATATAGAAATCTAGCGGAAACGATTTTCTATTTTGTTTGGTTTATTGGTTTGAGCCCGCAGCTAAGGGGCTGGTCGGTTTCTCGTCACCGACTCTCAAAACGGCAATGTAGATTATTTGTATAGGAGTATAGAGATAGAATATGAAAGATGTTATTTGATTGTATTATTTGTTACAATTTTGCTACTAATTCCTAGTAGCTATTTATAAGAAAACTAAACAACTCTTAATCATAAAAGGAATATAAGTAATGGCTTAAATCATCATTGATCTTTGACTTTGACTACATAATCATTGGAGGAGAAATTATCTCCAATACTCCCCCTCAAGTTGGAGCGTGAAGGTTACGAACGTCCAACTTGAAAAACAATATTTCTTTCTTTTCGAACACTCCTCCTCAAGTGGGAGTGTTTTCTTTCTTGCGGCCTCATAGATTTGGACACGACTTTTCTTCTTGCAGGTTCAAGGAACCCGACTTTTCTTCTTGCAGGTTCAAGGAAACCCGACTTTTCTTCTTGCGGGCTTATGGGAACTCGACTTTTCTTCTTGCGGGTTTAAAGGACCCGACTTTTCTTCTTGCGGGCTCAAAGGAACCCGACTTTTCTTCTTGCTGGTTCATAAAACCCGACTTTTCCTTTTGCGAGTTCGCCAAACCCGACTTTTTTTTCTTCTCGCGGGTTCAATGAACCTGACTTTTCTTTTTGCGAGTTCTATTTGAACCTGGCTTTTTTTTTTTGTGGGTTCAAATGAACCCGACGCGATTTTTTTAAAAAAAAACTCACTTTTCTTGCGAGCTCAGATATTTGAACCCGACTTTTCTTCCTCGCGGGTTCAACAAACCCGACTTTTCTTCTCGCGAGTTCAAGGAACTCGATTTTTCTTCTCGCGAGTTCAAGGAACTCGACTTTTCTTTTCTCTCGAGTTCAAAAAACTCGACTTTTCTTTTTTCTTGCGAGTTCAAAAGAACCCGACTTTTCTTTTTATTGCGAATTCATAAGAACCTGACTTTCCTTTTTTCTTAAGACCTCTTTTTTTTTTTTTTAATCATTCGAATCATCCACACCCCACTAAAAAAAAGGGAAAACAAAGTATATGCTTTTCTTTTTGGTTTTCTCCATTTTTCCAACAAGGAGAATCTGCTTTATATACTTTTCTCATGTTTTTGGTTTTTTTTTTTACTTTTCCTATTAACATTCATTTATTTTCCCATACAATACCTTTTCCTTTTGTTTTTCTCCATCAACACTTCGATGTTCTCTATCGGACTATTGCTGACCAGATTTTGTTCCATTTTGAGCAGCCACCGTTGCGTGGTGGCAGCGATGGTTGATGGTTGCCTGGAAAACAGCCACAGGGGTTGGTCCCTTCTACGTTCTTCACATCTTTCCCTCTTATTTTGAGGGTGGAAAAGGATTCCTGAAAAAATGAATAAGAGGCAACTGTGGAGGATGGTTGGTTGTTGTGGGTGTGCGGTTACGAGGTGTTTAAGCTGTGGTGTGTTGGTGGTGGGTATAGATTTGTCGGTATTTTTTGAAGCTCTTGAACAACTCCTTTTTTTGTTCTTCTTCCGAGCAGGATAGTAGCCCGCTCTGATACCATATAGAAATCTAGCGGAAGCGATTTTCTATTTGGTTTGGTTTACTGGTTTGAGCCCGCAGCTAAGGGGCTGCTCGGTTTCTAGTCACCGACTCTCAAAACGGCAATGTGGATTATTTGTATAGGAGTATAGAGATAGAATATGAAAGATGTTATTTGATTGTATTATTTGTTACAATTTTGCTACTAATTACTAGTAGTTATTTATAATAAAACTAAACAACTCTTAATCATAAAAGAAATACAAGTAATGGCTTAAATCATCATTGACCTTTGACTATGCCTTTGACTTTGATTGCATAATCATTGGAGAAGAAATTATCTCTAATAGGAAATGATTCATATCATAAAGCAAACATAAAAAAATCACGAAATGGTTCATACCATAACACATAATTTGTTAGAAATGTTTCGAGCACAAACCACACAAACCCTGAGTATCATTATCTGTTTGAGCATATAAAAAACCTGAACCACAAACAGTTATGAATTATGCACAGCACATCAGGAGACTTAAAAGACACTAAGGTCAAATTAGAACAATTCGATCAAAAGTGTAATTCCATGTTAGTAAAAGTCAAAACGTTGTATTGTACTCGAACTTACTTGACTAGAAGGCGGTCTATTCAAAGATGCCATTTGGATTATTGATTTGAGACTCAACTGATGAAAAAAATATAACTTGATTTTATACAATAATCATGTTGAGTACAACATTATTTAATATTAAAAGTGTTGTTTATTAGGAAACCAAAGATGTCTTTCACAAATCTGAAGTAAACAACAAAAGTCAACTAAATTGCTAGAAGCATCTCAAACACACATTAAAACACTAGAAGGAATGCCCGCGCGTTGCCGCGGGTGTCTCGATTTATATTATATATATTGATTACGAATCACAACCCAGGTTTACGACATTTTACTTTATTCAACAAAATATAGTATCAAAAATATTAGCACAACAAACCAAATAAAATTTTGTAGATAATTATAGTGGCAAAAATATTAGTATCATCTAGAAATTGATTTCCACTGCTTGGTGCTATAGATCCTTTTTTTGTCATCTTAGATTCAGATAGCCAATTAAAATCACCAAATAATAAAAGCGAAAATAGGAAATATGATTACTGTAGTTATGCTAAGACACCACATGAAAGCAATGTTTTAAAAACCGGAACGTACCGGCCGGTTATACCGGTAATAACGTTTTTCGGAGGTGAGCCCGGTACGAAACACCCCGGTATAAAGGCGAAACGGTATCAAGTTCGTACTACCGATAAATACAGTATACCGGTTTAAATCTTTATACCGATACCGGCACAAGGTAAATTTTTGGGTTTTGAACTATTGATTTTTTTTGTGGTTCAAGAAAAGCAAGAAGGGGAACTTCATAATAATGATATAGATAACATGTTTGGTGAGGAAGAGCACGAATCGATTCCTCACACACCTTGTTACTTGTTATTTATGTTACTTATCTTTCGTAATTTAAGTATATTATGTTTGTTATTTCTACTAAAACTTCTTATGTAATAAGTTAGGAGATGAAAATAGTTATGCTCTAGATTTTGAAGAAGGCCTTGGTAGTGAATTTCATCTTTTAAATCGTGAACTTGATGTATTTAGTACTCCAATAGCTTGGACATAGCGTACACTTTCATTTAAAAGAATTTTGTTAAAAAAATTGAATACTTTTGGATTATTTTTTTTTATATGGAATAACTTATGGATTATCTTTTAATATGAAATCATTCACTTTTAGATTATATTTTGAGTTCATGTTGTAATTGATGGATTCGTAGAGTTAACAAGCCAATCCGGTTGAACCACCCGATACAACCCGGTTCAACCGGTTGAACCATTTTTAAGCCAAATCCGGTATGATTTAAAAACTGGTTTTTAAAACATTTCATGAAAGTGAGATTGTGAGAGTTCATTAAATTTTATAGAAATTACAAATATATGCACACCGGGTTGACGAATCAAAAAATAGAAATTAATAGCATCACTTAGCACAAGACAATCATCAACTACTATAAAAGGTATAAAAAATCGAACAACAAACGAATAATCAAATAATTCACGTTGATATTAGCAAGTAAATCTAGGTATCAAACCTGCTGGTTGCAAGAGAATTCCTTTGCTAATCTTATGCGCATACTTCATGAAAATTTGCTTTTATAATCATCATCCGCGTGTAACGCATCCTAGAGGGCCCAACCGCCGCAATACTCGTAAATTAATAATCGTTGACCATGCTCAGAACAAGTAACCCATGAGTTCAACAACATTCGCATGCCGAATTTTATCAAATCATTAATAAGATCAATAAACTCTTCATCCTTTTGTTAACTGATTACCTTTTTGTCCCAACTTCTTCACAGCAAGCAACTAAATAAAAACACGAAATACAAAAGTTTTGCAGCTTTAGATATGAGATCAAATGTGTAAAAGAAAAAAAGAAGTCAACAAATTAGAAATCAGGTCAAAGAGTACCTCATACATGTTTTTTGTAACCATCTTGAAATTCTGCACCCATCTTGAAATTCTGATTTATGTAAATCCGTTAATACTGATCGTAAAGGTACCTCATACATGTTTTTTGTAACCATCTTGAAATTCTGCACCCAAATTAGCAAAAACAAAAAAAAAAACTCCCAATTAAATATAGATATAGATAATATAGATATGGCTTTTTTTAGGAGCAAAGAATTAAGACGGTGATAGGAAGGGGCTGTAAATTGGGCTAGGGGCCTATAAAAACAAAAAAAAAAACACTAAAGGTTGAATTTTTTATTCACCAATATTATATTAAATCAATTAATTATTTATGTAGTTAAGCTAATAAGCTAACCTCTCTGTAGTTGTTATTTATGTAGTTGAGGGACGATTTTCAAGAATATGTGTGTATATTCTTCAAGAATATGTGTAGTAGGTGCTAGTGGATTAGGCTGTGAACTTCTCAAAGACATTGCCCTCTCCGGTTTACCAATTCCTTTTCAGGTATATCCTTCCTTTCATTGCCATTCCCCTAATTGAATCAACTTCTTCTTCTTAAACCAACCAAGCCAAGCCATTTGAAAAATCTAGGCATAATTTATGATGTTCATAGGCTCTTCACATTCTTACATTAAAGAAATTTATTACATTAATGGTTTTTTGATCAATCATATACCATGGGGGTAAGGTTGGAATAAGTTTTAAGTTGTGAGTATGAGGTTATGATAAGATTACAATTTTAACCTTCTAAGTGTCTTAATTGTCATAATTATGACCAAAATACCCTTAAATTTCTTGCTTAAGTATGTTGTACATGTTGCTTCTTAAGTTTTACGGAAATGTAAATGACAATCTTGGCCATCACTCCTCCTTAATAAGATAATATAGATAAACCCTCAAACACGCAGTATAATGCAGTCACTTTCACTTTATATGTTGCTCAAACACACTGTATAACATAAACTCTCAAACACAACGCATAACACAAAACCTCATCATGTCAAATGTAAATAGCACTTAGAGTTTACCTTTGATTCATTGAGCACTGAGTCAAAATTAGAGAACAAGAACGGTTCAACAACCACCACCGAGTCGATGAGTCTTACACTGTTAATTTTTTTACTCAGAATTTCGGTTGAATGCGGGAATGGGTTTTAACCTATGTAGGGGGAATTGGGATCGAGCTTCGACTACAAGGTTACTTGTCTCTTGTATGCATATATATACCAAGATCGAGCTTTGACTGCAAATTTACTTGGCAAGTATGTAGCATATATTCCTTTGATCCCACTCGGCCTGTATTCAATTTGTAAACCAAGAAAATGTTTAACATCTCCGAGGTAACTCGCCCCACATTACCATACCACAAATTTGCCCTTTTGGGACGACATAATCGCCTCAAATTTGATTCCGCTCTTTCTTGACTTTCTGCTTGGTCATATCTACATATTTGATCTTGTGAAGCCTTTCGAACAAGTGTTAGTACACCATGTCCCTAGCCTATTATAGGTGATGTTTGGATGTTATTATGGGTGCTTGAGTGTGTTTTCGAGTTAATTATTTGGATGTTTGGTTTTCAGGCGAGTAGCTTTGCTACTCGCCTGGGAATCAAGACGATTAGGACCCTAATCTCCCCTCGTACTCGCTTGATAGGTTTCTACTCGCCCCTTGGGCTATGGACAAGTAGGACAGGTATAACAGCCTCCAATCATTGCTTTGATCATCAAGCTATCACATCACACATTCCCCAAGCACCCTGCCTTAGGTTTGAAGGTCTGAGATTGTTTTGTAACACTCGTGCTCTGTTTATCAATCCAATACAACCTTTTAACCGATTATTTGTGTGTGTTGATACCTCGTCTATCATTGTTTCATATCATTTTGTTGTCCGAACATCGTTTAGTGGATTCCTCACTTTAAACGTTGAAGCTCGTGATTGTCGGGCTGTCCGAAAGTCGATCCTACAAGTGGTATAGGAGCTTTGGCTCTTATCACAAGTGTTTTGATAGAAAAACGAATTCAAAACAGTGGGTTTTCAGATTAAAAGTTTGTATTTTTGTCCAAAAACCTATTTTGAAAGTTTGAAACTTTGTGGTTTTGATAAAAAAAAACATTTTTCAAAATCTAAGGGTGTTTTAACGGATAAAAACAAGTGTTTTTATAAGCGCTTGTTCCAAAAGTGTTTTTGCAACTTTCCTAATCATTGGGGATCAAACACTGTGTTTTTGTTAGATTTTGAAGCAAAAATGATGGTTTTTGTGCAAAACAAGTTCTTAGACATGCAACAGGCGATTAGGATGTTTTTACGCGATTAGAAATCTCAATCGTTCCTTTTTCACACGACTAGAGTCCTAATCGTGCCTTAAAACACACGATTAGACTTCTAGTCGCTGGGTAACTCTACCCGCTTGAAATTTCCTACTCGCGTCACTTTTCACGTGTGTAGCCTTCCACTCGCCTGATTTTCACATAATTAGACTCCTAATCGTGTGTTTCACTCGTGTGTTCAATCCAACCCATGTGTTGCAGTGCTGAAACCAAAATTCGCCTAAGTATCGGACTATTATTGAACATTAACACATAGCTTACCCGTGGGGACATCGGAACCAACCTATAAACAATAAAATGAATTTACCCACGAATCCTTGGTTGTTTTTGGCCGAGCGTAACGCGCAACGGATGCAACAACAGCAAATGATGAATGGTAACCGATGGGCACTCGCAACCGCTGCAACTCAACAAACACAACATCTATCTTCGATACTCCTTGGTGACTTGGAAACCGGTAGTTCTAATAGGGTACCTAAACTTTAGTTCATGGCCGACTACCACTCCTGGAAGGGCAGGTTCAAGACACATGTCGAGGGTATTAACGGGTTTGTATGGGTAGTGATAGAGAACATGCATACCAGGCCGATGATTGAGAACTCCGACATTCCCGTCTCCTTAAAAGCTATGATAGAGGAACAATGTAGAAAATACAACTATGAGAAGAAGGCGATGGCAGCTTTAACACAAGCTCTTCCGAAAGACATCTTGCACCAGTTTGCTCAGTGCACAACTTCGCAGATGTTGTGGCTTGCATTAGCTGAGAGGAATGAGGGAAATGAGAAGACCAGAAAGATCAATATGGATTAGCTCAAAAAGGAGTTCGAGAACTTCTCTGCCATAGAAAATGAGTCATTACTGGATCTGACAGCACGATACTATCATTTGATGTCAGAGATGTATCAGTATGGGGTAGTCTACACATCAGCAGAACTTATGGAACGGTGTGCAGATGCACTTCTACCAGACTGGCATCAGTGGCTTGACATCCAGAAAGAAAATAAGTTTTATCAAACAATCTCCATCAATGACTTCATGGTCGAGCTTGAAAGCAAGGAACGTGATGAGATCAAAAGGGCGAACAAGGTGTTCATCCCTCAAAACCAGAGCATCTACTATGGGAAAACACCTCAGGATGTGAGCGTAGCAGGATCCAAACCCCAGACAGCTTTTGTCCTAAATTAGGATCCAGTCTTCGCGTTTGACAACTATGGTCCCCCAGCGGATGTTCCTCTTCCAGTTTATCCTTTTGGACAAACTAATCAGTATCCTTTGACTTATAATACTAACCAGTTTGGTGTTAATCCTTATGCTCATCTTGCAGCACCTGCACAGGCAACATCAAACTTTAGCGGTCCTTCTATGTCAGGGTATGGTGGTGCTTCATCGTCTGGATATGGTGATGCATCGACTTCAGGTTATGGAGGTGCTTCAACATCAAGTCAAGGTGACGGATATCGAACAAATCCAATTGCAGAGCAGCTAAACACTGCAGGTTTGGGAAAGGTGATTGTGGAGTTAGCTCAAGAACATATGGCTCTACTGTCTACTTTAGTCAACTCCTATAGTGGGTTAGTCTAGGGGCAGATTGGGAATCCTCATCTAACTCAAGAGGATTATGCCCAGATTGATAAAGATGAGATGGATTTGATTGATATCCAGTGGCACTTTGCAAGCGTGGTTAGGAGAGCCAAAGAATACATGGATAGAACGAGGAGAAGAGATGTGTTGATAAACAACAACACAAGGTTTGGTTTTGACAAGAGCAAGGTGACATGCTACAACGGTGGTACGAGGGGACACTTTACCATGGAATGTGATAGACCCAGACAATAGGGTAATCAGAATCCGTTCAACAATAACAAAGGGAAGCAATCATCCCCGTGTAAAACCAGAACCAGCGCGCTCATGTCAACAACAATCAAGGATAAGCCCTCGTAATTCAAGATGATGAAGGGTTTAACTGGAACCTTCACATAGAAGGAGAAGATGCTCAGCAGGGTGGTGCATCATGTTATGTCCAACGGGTTATTGAACCTGAAGTTGAAGATGAAGAATGCAACAATGTTCAAGATGCCAATGTTTCTGAGATTGACTCTAATGCTGGTGATTCTGACTGCGAATCTTAAGAAGATTTGGACCTGGAAGAGTTGCTACCTGAAGCAGATGAATACATCAGCAAGCGGTCTTTCCTTGTAGATATTGACTGTGTAAAGGCAGATCTGACAGAATTCTTTGGACCCAAGAACTCTGCAGCTAACTATGCACTAATGGCCATCCCTGATTCTTTTACAAAGGTAAGTCCTGCTCCACTTCTAAGTCTATTTGTGTAGAATGTGATAAGTTGAGGTACATAATCAATGTCTTAACTGATGAGAGTCTGAACCTCAAAGCTGATTTAGGTCAATTCCAATATGCCAATGATGTTATAAAATCAAATAAAAGAGGTTTTAAAACCACCATTGAGAATTATAAGAATGATGTTTCTGAACTGTACAAAACTCTTCATAACAAACAAGTTGCAATAAACAATTACATTAATGAGTTAGAGGACACTAAGAAGCAGTTGGCCATTGTGACCTGTGATTATGAAAAGATCAAGAAAAAGCTTGAGAGTTATCTAAACTGCAAGTGTGTTCTTGATCACATAATCGAGAATCCTGATCCCACTAGCCCCATATATGCAAAATGTCCACCTCCCATGAGATTTGAGAATCACACTTTTGATGTCTTCACAAAGGAGGAATTTGTGGACATGGCTGCAGCATCACCTGCTGCTGCAAGTGTTGCCAGTTCACCTCAACCTAAAGTGAAGCCAACACAAGGAGCTAGTGAGATAAAGGATGATGCAGGTGTCTAGGAGACAGACATGTCTAATTATGAGCTTGAAGAGCTTTAGAATGATGCACCGGTTAAGGATGAGTTTATTCCTCCTCAAAATCACATAGTGACTTGTGAACCTAAACCAAAAGTGCAACCTACTGATGCTAAGGGGGCATTAAGGGTGTTTTATAAAATGAAAGGGTCTGATAAGATTTATGCTGATGAGGAACTCCCCATCAGATTTATTGCTCCTGGTCTAGTAGCTAAAATTAGGCAAGAATCCACCATTACTCTTGAAAAGGAAAAATGGGGCAAGGGTAAGGGTAAACAAGACCAAGGAAATCAACCCAATGAGAACAAAAAGAAAAATTCAAAGAAAAACATCTATGATCCCCCAAAGCAGGCTCAAAAGCAAAACACTAAGAAACATGTCACTGCTTTTGTTGGACCTACTAGCAAAGCTGAGGATGAGGAAGAACAAAATCCTCGGATCCCATTACAGCAACAGTTTCTTGAGGATCTAAAACACAAGAAAACCTTTGCCAGTACGTCCAAACGCAAGGACAAAGGGGAGAATCAAACCGAAGCCCCTAATTTTGAGGAATACCGTGAATGCTAAGTGCGGGGAACATGGGCATTTAGTTTTTGCGTGCCCTGAACTTAGACACAGGAGAACAGAAGTTGATGAAGCTCCTAATTCTAGAAAGTCTAAATGACCCGTCTCCCAAAAATTTTCTGAAAATCAATAAGGGAAGCAGGTTGTTTATGACAATCGAAATAAGATTCATATGAACCAAAATCCGGAGAGTGCTAAGGCTCATCAGGTAAGGGGGAGCCCAGTCCCAACCAAGGCTGAAGCACCGGCAAAGCCACAAGTTAAGCGGGTGACCAAGCCAAAGGGTAACCCTAAAGCGGATCCACGTGTGCGGTTAAGTCTGAAGTGGTTCCAAATACTATTCCTTCTAAGGAAACTAAGGCTGGACCTTCTATTCCTAAAGCTAAGAAGAAGTCTAAGCCAAATAGACTGAAAAAGGTTTGGAGGCCTAAGTCACCAACCAAATATGGGGAAGCATCAACTTTAGCTACCGAACCATCGGGATCAACACCTACTCCAAATGGAAAATAGGTTGATTTCCCAACTTTAGGTGAAGATGGAAGACCCAAGACCGTAAAGGCTTGGGTCCCCCCTTAACCACTAACCTATGATTGTTTGTGCAGGGAGTTCCACAGGGCCTTATCAGTAGCCTATGGATTGTTGATAATGGAGCTTCTGCGCACATGACCCGTGACTTATCCCTGCTATTTGCCATCAAGAATATCAACGGGGGATATGTTGCTTTTGCTGGTAATAAAGGGGGTTATATCACCAAAGAAGGTAGCAAGAGCAATGGTATTGTGAGCTTCGAGAATATCAGCTTCGTGAAGCAGATAGACCGCAATTTGTTGAGTGTTTCACAGATATGTGACAAGAAGTTCACTGTGTTATTTGATGACAACGCATGCTTCATTCTGAAACCTGTTTTTAAAGTTCCTAAGGAGTGGGTCATGATTTCTGCTAGGGGTGTAAACGAGCCGAGTCGAGCCCGAGCCTGACTGGGCTCGAGCTCGGCTCGTTATGGTTTTATGAAGCTCGAGCTAAAGCTCGGCTCGGTTCGAGCCTACAACCTTGAGCTCGAGCTCGGCTCGCTAGAAAAATCAAAAGCTCGAGCTCGGCTCAGCTCGGCTCGAGATCGCAAAAGCTCGGCTCGTGAGTGTTATTAAATGGGCCTATGAAATAAGGACTTGGGCTTTGGAGATGTGGGCTATAAATTATAAGAGATATATAAATAACTTATAATTATGTTTGGGCTCGTTTAGGCTCGCGAGCCCAATCGAGCTTTGTATCTAGGGCTCGAGCTCGGGCTCGATAACTAAACGAGCCATATTTCAGGCTCGGGCTCGGGCTCGAGCCCGTTAAGGCTCGGCTCATTCGGGCTTTTTGCCGAGCCGATCCCGGGTAGCTCTCGAGCCGCTACGTGTCATTTACACCCCTAATTTCTGCTCCAAGGGTCAGCAATCTGTATGTTCTGGATATGAGCCAAGCTATGACAACTGGGGGCAAATCACTTGTTTTCTATTGAAGCCGACAGAAAAGGAATCAATCATGTGGCATAGACGTATGGGACATATTCACTTGAGGAAGATAAACCATCTGGTCCAGAATCAGCTTGTGGAAGGTGTCTCAGTCAAACATTTTCATCTAAGTGACGTTTGTGTCTCATGCAAGAAGGGAAAGCAGAAGAAGAAATCTCACAAGCCCAAGAAGGTCAACTCAGTCAGTCTACCTCTAGAAAGATTGCACATGGATCTCTTTGGCCCAGTCAATCGAAAAAGAAAGAACGGAGATCTATAATGTCTGGTTGTCACATATTATTATTCAAGATTCTCTTGGGTGGTATGCTTGCAGCATAAGAGTGAGACTTTCGAATACTTGAAGAATTTGTTCATCAAACTAGAAAATATCTATCAGCTGAAGATCCGCAAGATTCAAACCAACAATGGAACATAGTTCAAGAATCATACTATAGAGTCATTATCTGCAGAAAAGGGTATTGATCATGAATTCACAGTGCCGTACACTCCTCAGCAAAACGGGGTTGCAGAAAGGATGAATCAGACTCTTATAGAGGCGGCTAGGACAATGCTCGTAGATTTGAACCTACCTGTATTCTTCTGGAATTAGGTGGTTCCTTGCGCATGTTACACTTTAAATAGGGTTCTTACGGTGAAGAAGCATGGTAAGACTTCTTACGAATTGCTGAATCGTAGGAAACCGAACTTAGATTTTCTGGAACCATTCAGAGCTCCATGCACCATGATCCAACCACATAAAAAATTTGGAGCCAAGGCAGAAGAAGGGTTCTTTGTTGGATACAACAGTCCTAACAACAGAGTATACAACAAAAGAAGCCAGCGCGTTGAAGAATGGCTTAAAGTCGATGTTCAACGCTATACTGTCAATGCTCGGGGTGTTGGACCCGATTGGTTGTTTGACTATAAAAGTCTGTGTTATTCTTTCAACATAGACAATGTGGTTGATGATGTTGTTGCACAAATGTATCACGAGTGTGAAAACGCAGTTAGTTCACCACTGGTGCGTTCGATCGTCATCAATACACCAGCAACATCTGGTGCTTCAACATCTACGGGTGTCGGGTCCCCCTAGGAAAACCGTAGCAGTAGAGGCAGAGGAATTTTTCAGGAAGCTTCAGTAGATATTCAAGAATCTTCTTCTTCGGACGGGGAATTTGCAAAGTCTCAAGAAACACTTACTGATGAACAAGCTGGAAATGGTGAATCTACCACTACAGCTCCCGTCACTCCTACCAGGAACAATCAAGCTGGTCCTTTTACTTCTACAGCTCCAGGGATTAATCTACGGGTTGATCTCTCAAGGTTTAATGTGCAACCCACTGCCCCTTCTAGTTCAAGCGCCGCAGAGACAAATCTTTCAGAGAACATGGAAAGTCTCAATTTGCATTCGGATGATCTAGTGCCGACACATCCAGATTCTCAGATTCACGACATTCATCCATTGCAAAATGTGATTAGGAATCCAGCTAGCCGAGTCATGACACATGGTCAGATCAGAAATGCTAGCTCAAGTGACAATGCAGGTACCCTAGCTCTATATTCAGAAATCAGGAAAGCAGGTCATTAGAACGATTGGTCCTTCGTACTATATGTATCTCAACAAGAACCAAGAATGGTGCAAGAGGCATTGAGGGAGGAACCATGGATCGAAGCAATGCAAGCCGAACTTTAGCAGTTCCAAAAGCTAGGGGTGTGGGACTTAGTTGACTTACCTCCAGGCTCAAAGAAAATTGGAACAAAGTGGGTCTTTAAGTGTAAACGGGATGACCGCGGGGTGGTTTTCAGAAAAAAGGCTCGTCTAGTTGTACTCAGCTTCTGACAAATCGAAGGAATAGATTACAACGAATTATACGCTTCAGTTGCTCTCCTTGAAGTTATTCGGATGTTCTTAGCTTATGCTTCATACAAACGATTCAAGGTTTATCAAATGGACTTGAAAAGTGCTTTTCTGTATGGCACAGTGAAGGAAGAGGTGTATGTTTCACATCCGCCGGGCTTTGAGGATCCGTTTCATCGTGACAAAGTCTACAAACTGAACAAGGCTTTGTACGGACTCCATCAGGCTCTGCGTGAATGGTACAAAATGCTTAGCAACTATCTGATATCCGACGGATTCAATCATGGACTCATGGATTGCACCTTATTCACCATGAAAAAGGGTGGCGACCGTCTTCTGGTACAGGTTTACGTTGATGACATTATTTTTGGGTCTACTAATGATGAATTGTGCAGGGAATTTGAAAAGCTTATATAGGATTGGTATTGACGAGAAAGGATAAGCCATTGATCCTTTCATCTATCGAGCGATGATTGGCTCGTTGTTGTATCTCACTGCCTCAAGACCCGATATAATGTTCACAACGTGTCTACTATCCAGATACTAGTCAAGGCCGAAACAGTCCCACCTGATCGTTGTGAAGAGGATCTTACGTTATCTAAAGGGTTGTCCGACCAAAGGTCTATGGTACCCTAATGACGATAAGTTTAACCTCATCGCTTTTAGTGATGCTGACTATGGCGAATGCAAGACAGATTCAAATCCACATCGACTGAATGCCAGTTTTTGGGTTCAAGACTAGTCTCGTGGCAATGCAAGAAGCAAGCCTCTGTGTCCTTATCGACTTGTGAGTCAAAATACGTAGCTGCATCCAGCTGCTACTCCCAGGTTTTATGCATACAACAACAAATGAGAGACTACGGTTTGAAATTTCTTAATGCTCCCATCTACTGTGACAATGAGTCTGCTATAGCACTTACTAAAGACTCAGTTGATCATTCCAAGGCAAAACATATACTCGTTCGGTATCATTTCATACGCGATTGCTATGAAAAGAATCTGATCGATGTTATTAAGACCCACACTGATTACCAATGTGCCGACCTATTCACCAAAGCTTTTGACAGACCTCGTTTTGAGTATCTGATAATTTTAAATGGCATTAAAGAAAAGTAGGATTAACTTCCACTCGGTGATCGTTTTTTAAATATATTTCTTCAAAAATTTAAAAAATCCAAAAATATTGTCTTTTCGTAAATTTTAGATTTTGTTGGGGGAGAAAATTCAGAAAAATACAAAAGTATCTGAAAATTTCAAAAATAAAAAAATGGAAAAATCCAAAAATAAAAAAAAATGAGAAAAAGAAAAAAAATCGAGTTTTCATTTGGTGAAAAAAGGGAAAACGATATGCACTCATCAGTGGACTATATAAGTCCTTTAAAATTTTAAAAGAATTGGAATCGATATGCAGCCTCTACAATGATGTGTCAGTAGGCTCAAAATCATTTTCAAGTTCGGCATGGTGATATAAATCTAAATCAACTGAAACTTGTGTGGATCAACGTGCATTGGCATATGGTCTTGGTACCGAAATCTAGTTGATAGAATGCCAAAATCCGAGGTTTCATGGTCTTTAAGAGGTTGGTACATCGGGGGTGAGCTAGACGTCTATCTAAATAAAAGGAGTGGCACATGTGTCGTACGTTGGGTTCGCAGCCTACAACTGAGGCACCTCTATGTCATGTCCAAGAAAAAGAAAAGAAAAAAAATAGAATAAATTCTGATCAGGAGACGTCTGGGAATCCTAAAAGATCAAAAAGATTCGAAATGCCAAAACCCTAATTCTCATTGAGAATTCGCTCTAAGGTATCAAATCATATACCTAAAGTATCGTACTGATAAATCAATTAACGGTATTTGACTTGAACCCTGGTCTGGATCTCACTGGTCTCTTTGCTGCAACGTTCATGCAACCTTGATCACCACTTAGTCCATTCCTTGTAAATACGGATGACAACAGCTTATTCACTGGTTATGAGGAAGCTTTGTGCATGCCTTGATACAGGAATGTGTCGCATGGCGGGGAACACCATGTTACTCAGTCTTAATATTACCTTAATGTATCTAAGGTGCCTAGCGATAAAACTTGATTTTGAGTTTAGGTGGACAACAATATTGGCAGTTGTTGTAGGATGCTTATTGGTAAAAAGAGTAATGTACTGAGGAAAACAAGGGTTCCAGTTTATTCCGTGCACTGATATGATTCCCTAACAGATGATACTCACAAAAATATGCTTGTGAATAGTTTTACATTTCCTGCTTTTTTAATTTCTGTCTGATTATCTTGAAAAACCCTAAAAGATTTTATCTTTATTCCATTCTTGATTACCGATGTTGGAACGTTAATCCAATGTAATCTTAATCCTTTTCAGAAATAAAAGCTGGAAATGCAACTATTAGAAACTTGAAAATTGTCAGGTCAAACCCGTGCTTTCTCAAGTATCGGGGAGCAAAAGTTGAAAAACTTGAAAGATTTTTGAGTTAGAATTTGAATCTGTATCGAGAAACTGGTTGAAAATGCATGTTTTAACTTATCAAGGGTTAAAAATGTCATTTTTGAAAATTCAAGGACTTTTTGGTAAATCAGTGATAACAGACACAATTAGAAAATCTAATCGCCTGTTTTTAGGGACGATTAGACATCTACTCGTGCGTGATATATATGTCCTAATCGTGTGTGGTAGACACGATTAGGATATTATAAGGGTTAATCTAATCGTTTGGGGGAATAAGCGAATGGGACTATACTCGTGTGATTATTCATGCGAGTAGCTTTCTAATCGTGTGTGTTTGGGAGCGAGTAGGAATCCTAATCGTGTCTACAGTAGGACGAGTAGGAGTTCCTTTATATACCACAGTTAGAAAAATTTTGACATTATTTTCAAATACTTACACTGTGCAATATTGTTCCCTCCTAAGCGAATACTAGACCTCCTTTTGCCCGTTTGTGTTTGATCTTGGAAATCGATTGTAT
Organism: Ambrosia trifida; assembly: GCA_028751855.1. Lineage (NCBI taxonomy): Eukaryota > Viridiplantae > Streptophyta > Magnoliopsida > Asterales > Asteraceae > Ambrosia > Ambrosia trifida. Next base: position 77,418,430 of record CM054129.1, read on the forward strand.
ACCATTTAGGTTGATTCGGTTAAAGTTTTACATCCTAACAACTTGTCTTTAAGGGTTAAATCGATGGTTTATTATATGAAACCCTAGCCGACCCTAAACGATCAATAGACCACCAAAACTTGTTGATTAATGCAAAATTATGATTGGGGTTTGTTTATCATTCTTGTTAGATCATTGAAACACAAAGATTTCAAACCAAATCAAACCAAAAAAAATTTGACCCATTTGAATGAACTGACAGAACTGTCATGCGATTAGATTCCTAGTCGCCTGCACAGTAGCACAACTAGGCTCTACTCATGTGTTTTATCAGGAAATTAGGGGCTTACTCATGTGAAAAAGGGGCGATTAGGATTCCTAATCGCCAGTTGCAGAAAATTCAGCAACACTTTGGTCGTTTTTTTTCGTTTTGTCGTTTTTATGATCTAATGCCTTCGTGTGTTTTAAGAATCATGGATTGGGGAACTTCGCCTGAGAATAACGTATGTGCATTCCTTGGTCCCATTGATAAAGACAAGAACAAGCAGTTCGAAGGGATAATCGAGTTCTTGAAGCGATCAAGGATCGTGTACGCCATAATGAAGCAGCATGTACCTTACAAAGACATTCTACGAGAGTTCTACCACAACGTTGAAGTAGATTGTACTATCATGCCTGCCATTAACAAGAGCAAGATACAAGACAAGGAAGTATTCATTGCTGAGCAGCTCATTCATGAATAACTCCGTTTTCAAGACTCATCTGATGACCATATCACCTTTGATTCTATACTAATCAGTGGTGGCTTTCTTAGGATGAAATACAATGCTAACGTCACGAGAAATGAGATGCTGCAGAAGGGAAACGTGTCGCCACCATTCAAGTACTTGATACATGTTGTTCAGAAGTGTCTTGGTCCTAGAAAGGAAACTTTTGACGTGATCAGAGATACCTTAGAATCTGCAGTGGTCGCATTGACTTTGAACAAACCGTTCAATTTCTCGAGCATGGTCATGCATCACCTGAAGGAGGTTATTTAATCGAAGACGACGAAGAATCCATTCCTTGTGTATCCTCTTCCAAATGATTATAGATAGACAGTTTCTGGATTTGGAAAAAATGAGTTAGAGTGTCTCTCACTGACTCATATTAATGAAAGGGAGATGGAGAGGATGCTGATATTCAAGGGTCTGCTGAAAGAGAAGCTGCCTAAGAGCAGATGGTTGTTTAGTCATCTGAGTGATAAAGATTACAAGGCATCCTTGGGTAACAAGTGGAGACACGAGACTAGTTATTCTAAAGACGACTTCGCCATTTAGAGGCAAACGTTCAAGGAAGGTGACATAGTAGGTCGGGATACCGTTGAGTTGCGGAAGAACATTCCGGACAGCGTTTCTTCAGCTGTTACTCAAGATCTATTTGATACAGATGTTCTAGAACCTCAGGAACCATCTTCTGCAGGGGGAGATCTAGGATCGTCCCGGGGAGATCTAGGATTGTCCCAGTCTGGCAAGGGAAAATCAGTAACTATAGAAGACGATACAGTTAACGTGACAAGTGATACGGATTCTGATGCAACAGACTCAGATGACTCACCTGATACTAAAGCTCGGAAAGCGGCTGAGAAAAAGAAGAAATTGGCGGAGAAGAAGAGTTTAGCTGAGGATCCTAACTTCACACTGGATCCAAATGATCAGATTGCAGACATTAACACTGAGCTCGACACTCCTCTGTCATGTTAAACAAAGACTAAGGCTAAGGGCGACAGGTTCAAAAGGAAGTCTTTAAGAACCCAAGAGAGAACAAAGAAGAAGAAAACAAGAATTGGGAGACTTTTTGATGTTGTTCAGACCTCTATGCCTGATACTTCAGCAGTAACAACAACAACTACTACAATAGCAACAACAGCAGGTGCAGCTATGACTACATGGGTTAGTATACCAATTCCATCAACAGTAGTCTTCACTGAGTCTGTCTCACCTGCTATTGGTGGGGAAACATAGCAAAAATTTGTGTCCGGATAAGTTAGTGACATATTAAAGAAACTCAGGGCACAGTTGCATCCCCAAGCTTCAGCTTCAGCTACACAATTTTGTTCCATCTCAGCTCCAGCATCAAATGAACAACTCTAGTGCCAAGTTAATTAGCTTATGATGATAGTGAATACTCAAGCGTGCGAGAATGCTGAGTTGAAGGTTAAGGTTGCTACAATTAAGGAAAATGAAAAAGGTATGCTCGAGTTGTTGGGAGAAACAATACAGATCAGCAAAGAAGTGAAAGCCTCAAACAGGTTACTTCAGTTGTCAAATCAGCAGCTTGTTAAAGCCAACCAACAGCTTGTAGAATCTAATCAGCGTCTAGTTCAATCTAACGAAGACACTGTGCTAGATTGACCAATGTTGAATCTCAGTATAACCAGTTGCAACTTGCCAATGTGAACAACGAAAGACGAATAGAGGCATACAAAGCTGAGAACAAGCAGTTGAGGGAAAGGGTGGATAAGTTAATTGAAGATCACCCTAGACTGACTGGTATCTCAGGCTCTGCATCTGGTTTAGGAAATGATGAGGAAGAAGTGGAAGACGAAAAGGATGAGGATGAAGAGGATGACGACGATGATGAGGATGATGATGATAAGGATGATGATGATAGTGGTGATGATGGTGGAAATGCTGGTGGTGATGATCCTGGAACCATAAGTGGTGGTAGTTCATCATCCAGTGCACAAGAGAAACAAGGGAAGAAAACCCATGACACCCAAGGTAAAGATCCTAAAGGCAGTTCATCATCTAAAGGGAAGTCTTTGGCTAAACAGATCAAGCGTATGAATGAATTTCTCAAGCATGGGGCAGTTCCACTTGAAGTCAGTGAACCACTAAGGAATCCGTTCCACATCGATGATCAAGGGAATACTTTGAAGTTTGCTCAGATAACAGGAGTGGAGGACGAATTGGAAGAAGGAGAGATCCCACCTGAAATCTCTCATGAAGACATTGCTAAAGTTTATGGTGTGCCTGCTAATGCTGGTCAGACCACTCTTGAGCTTGACTCAGATCATAATGATGTGGATATGGAAGAAGGAACTCATGTAGAGACTCCTGAATATGTTGTTGATAATTCTTCCACTGGGATTCCTGATATTAATGAAGATATGATGAATGATGCAGAGGAGAAGCTGAAAGCTGAGCAACCTCCTATCCCTAATGAGTAATTATCCAGGATCGAACGTATCATGAGACTCTGTTCACAATGGTACCCATCAGTGGAAGCTCGTACCGTGAAGAAAGCTCTAGTTCAAGCTTCAGCATTTAAGAAAAGATTGTCCAAGATGTCTGGGAATGTTATTGCCTGAGCATACATCAAACATGCAAAAGTATTCAGTATCAAATGGAAGGCAGGACTACTCGACTTCAACCGGTATATAATGATCATAAGCCTTCCTTTCTGGTATGTTCGTGATCTTGTGCGTCTGAGGCAGCCTCTGTATTATGATAAGTGTCCCAGTTTCGAAAGCTTCTATAATATTCTGGAACGGGAAAGCAATGAAGGTTGGAGGTCGTTCACTCCTCAGTATCCTAAATCCTACAAGACGTCAAAGATTCATCCGAAGACAGGTCATCCCATCTGGGATCACAAGATCAAGCCTCCAAAGTCTATGTCAAGGATTCCTATAGCTCCACTAGAACAGAACTTCTCATCGAAGTTCTGGTTCTGGCATTATGATGACATTACTACTGAAGCGGTGATCGTACTGGAGAATGCTCCCAAGTTATGCAGGAAGATAAGGATCTGGGATCCTATGTGGTAGATTAACCTGTCTAAAACTAATGTATAGACACTGTTCCTGTATCCTATGTGGTAGATTAACCTGTCTAAAACTGATTATTGGGATGTTTGGCTGTCAGGCGAGTAAGACTAATAAAGGGCGAGTAGCTTTGCTACTCGCCTGGGAATCAAGATGGTTAGGACCCTAATCTCCCCTCGTACTCGCTTGATAGGTTTCTACTCGCCCTTGGGCCCTAGATAAGTAGGACAGGTAAAAAAGCCTCCAATCATTGCCCTAATTATCAAGCTGTCACATCACACATTCCCCAAGCACCCTTCCCTAGGTTTGAAGGTCTGAGATTGTTTTGTAACACATGTGCTCTGTTTATCGATCCAATACAACCTTTTAACCGATTATTTGTGTGTATTGATACTTCGTCTATCATTGTTTCATATTGTTTTGTTGTCCGATCAGCGTTTAGTGGATTCCGCACTCTAAACGTCGAAGCTCGTGATTGTCGGCTTGTCCGAAAGTCGATCCTACAACAAGGATATGTATTTAAATTTTTTTTTGTTGAGGGGTACGATTGTTAACACACGCCACTGTCTGGTTTACGGACATTAGAGCCTCCCATGACGAATGAGGCAATATCCCGGTTTGATAAAGGCTCTGTGAAGCAATTGAAGATATTGTTACGTGCCGGGGCGAGCGTTTTTTGGTGACTTCCAATGGCGGATGGCGTCCCTACCAATGCGTCTTGAAGGACTAAGCCTTCTTTCGGCTAGGGATGTTGCCATTTATGCCTTCATGGCTTCCATATCTCAATCTTGGAAGTTGCAGGGCCATATCCTGCGGGACAGTGGGGTCCTTAGCCTTAACACAGATTATGCACAGGCACTGGAATGCCTGTTTGGTTCCTTCCCAAATTTTTATCTTGGCGGTTTCACTAACAAGGAGACCCACTCCCCTAAAGGCTGATAAAACATTGATGAATGCCCTTTTTAGTAAAATCGCACAGAGCATGGGAGAAGAATTAAGTGTATCCCCCACCAGAATGTGGTGGTTGAAGGTTTGCAAGGATCCCACGCCAAGGATTTCTTGACTTTCATCCCCATCGAACGGTTGGGGCAACGTATGTCAGTGGTTGATTACATAAAAATTCTAAAATACCGTTTGATGCTTCCTATCTTCCCAGATGACAAACCTTGTCCGGTTTGTTGTAAGGCTTGCATGAATAAATATGGGGAACATGCATGCGGTCTACTACAAAAAGTTGACAGGGTTCAAGTATCGACACTATCTCGTTTAGATAGTTTATGGGATATACTCGGGTGAGCCCGGATATAGGCAAAAAAGGAGGCCCCGGTTAATTTTCTGACAAGTCCAACGAAGGGACGATCTACTTTGCGCACAACAGACGTGCTCGTGTTTGGCTATGTGGGTGGGAAACGCGCTTGTGTGGACCTTACCGATGTATCTCCCCTAGACAGGTTTCGAGATAAGGGTTTTGTGCTCGACCAAGCGATGCTGAAAGCAAAATCAAAGAAGATTGAGAAGCACGCTAGAGCCAGTGAGAATAATAAACCTATTTTTGCCCCCTTAGCTTGATTCCTTCGGCTCTTTGGCACCGGAAGCTGTTCATTTATTTTCCATTTCCCAACGGGTCGTTCACAAGAATATTTCGACTAGTGAGGAGCAAGGGTTTCTTTTTAGCAGGTTAAGTTTCATTATTCAGAAAGTGGTGGTGGGTCAGCTTGTTGTCCGTCTACCCGTCATCCTAATGTAAAATTGTTTTTCTCTGAAATGCAGGATAAAATAAAATTTACAGCAAATTAATCTTAGTTAACCAGGCAACAGCAGCTAGTGCTTAGCCTACGGGTATTAAAAACAAGGTCTATCTAGGACACGTTATACAAGACAAATTGTTAGCAAGGCACAACTTTCATTATGGAATATACAAGTATATGTTTCTATTAGTTTGTTGAAAAACAAACGCATTGCAAAAGATTCAACTAAATAGGTCATTGCAAAATGGAAGGATTCAAGAAGAGCGACTATGATCATACACTCTCTATTAAAAAGGTTTGGAACAAGTTGATTACCGTTAGCATTTAAGTGCAGGTAGAGATTGAAATGACCTATTTAGGTTAGATTCATTAAGGGTTTTGTGGACGGACAAGCGATGCTGAAAGCCAAAATCAAAGAAGATTGAGATGCATGCTAGAGCGAGTGAGAATATAATAAACCTGCTTTTGCCCCATTAGCTTTTGATACCTTTGGCTCTTTGGCACCGGAAGTTGTTCGTTTATTTTCCAGATTCCAACGGGTCATTCATGGCAATATTTTGACTCCCCGTGAGCAAGGGTTTCTTTTTAGCCGGTTAAGTTTCGCTAGTCAAAAAGTGGTGACGGAGCAGCTTGTTGCCCGTCTACCCGTCATCCGAATGTAAAATTGTTTCTTTTTTTATGCAAGATAAAAAAAAAAAAGACTACAAATTAATCTTAAGCAACTTCTGGCACAGGATTGAACCCAGGACCTCCTAGGCAAGAGCAGCTACCAAGTGCTTAGCCTACGGTATTAAAAATAAGGTCTAGCTAGGATACATTATATGGGACGAATCATTAGCAAGGCACAACTTTGCGGAATATACAAGTCTATGTTTCTATTAGTTTGTTGAAAAACAAACGCTTTGCAAAAGATTCACCTTAAATAGGTCATTGCAAAAGGGAAGGTTTCAAGAAGAGCGACTATGATCATACACTCTTTATTAAAAAGGTTTGGAACAAGTTGATTACATAAGCATTTAAGTGGATGATTTGATATATACAGGAAATGATGTTATGATGTGTGAGCTTTTAATGATCAATGCAGGTAGAGATTGAAATGACCTATTTAGGTCAGATTCATTAAGGGTTTTGTGGCCGAACAAGCGATGCTGAAAGCAAAATCAAAGAGGATTGAGATGCATGCTAGAGCCATTGAGAATATAATAAACCTGCTTTTTCTCCTTTAGCTTTTGATACCTTTGTCTCTTTGGCACCGGAAGTTGTTCGTTTATTTTCCAAATTCCAACGGGTCATTCATGGCAATATTTTGACTCCCCAGGAGCAAGGGTTTTTTTTTGGTAGGTTAAGTTTCGCTAGTCAGAAAGTGGTGATGGAGCAACTTGTTGCCCGTCATCCTAACGTAAAATTGTTTCTTTTTTTTTTATGCAAGATAAAAAAGATTGCTAATTAATCTTAAGCAACTTCTGGCACAGGATTGAACCCAAGACCTCCTAGGCAAGAGCAGCTACCAAGTGCTTAGCCTACGGTATTAAAAACAAGGTCTAGCTAGGACACGTTATTCGGGACAAATCGTTAGCAAGGCACAACTTTGCGGAATATACAAGTCTATGTTTCTATGAGTTTATTGAAAAACAAACGCTTTGCAAAAGATTCAACTGAATAGGTCATTACAAAAGGGAAGGATTCAAGATTAGCGACTATGGTCATGCACTCTCTATTAAAAAGGTTTGGAACAAGTTGATTATCGTAAGCATGTATGTGGATGATTTGATATATATAGGAAATGATGTTATGATGTGTGAGCTTTCAAAGATCAATGCAGGTAGAGATTGAGATAACCTATTTAGGTCAGATTCATTAAGGGTTTTGTGGCCGAACAAGCGATGCTGAAAGCAAAATCAAAGAAGATTGAGATACATGCTAGAGCCAGTGAGAGTATAATAAACCTCCTTTTGCCCCCTTAGCTTTTGATACCTTTCGCTCTTTGGCAACAGAAGTTGTTCGTTTATTTTCCAGATTCCAACGGATCATTCATGGCAATATTTTGCAAGGTTTTCAGAACCGGACCGGACGTCGAACCGGACCCCCGGCCGGTTCACCGGTTCGACCGGTTCCACGAACCGGCCCAAAAAACAAAAAAAAATTAAAAAAAATTAAAAAAATTAAAAAATCGGTCCGACCGGTCCGGTTTCCGGTCCGACCGGCCGGTTTTCCGGTCCGACCGGCCGGTTCACCGGTTCAACCCCGGTTCGCTGCAAAAACGGTCCGACTACCCGAACCGGACCGGTCCAGGCCCCGGAGCCCGGAGCCCGGTCCGACCGGCCGGTCCGGTCCGGTTTTCAAAACAATGATATTTTAACTCGCTAGGAGCAAGGGTTTCTTTTTAGTAGGTTAAGTTTTGCTAGTTAGAAAGGGGTGACGGAGCAGCTTGTTGCTCGTCTACCCGTCATCCTAATGTAAAATTGTTTGTTTTTTTTATGCAAGATTAAAAAAAATTAAAAAAAATAAAAAGACTGCAACTTAATCTTAAGCAACTTCTGGCACAGGACCTCTTAGGCAAGAGCAACTACCAAGTGCTTAGCCAACCGTATTAAAAACAAGGTCTAGCTAGGATACGTTATACGGGACAAATCGTTAGCAAGGCAGAACTTTGCGGAATATACAAGTCTATGTTTCTATTAGTTTGTTGAAAAACAAACGCTTTGCATACCATTCAACTGAATAGGTCATTACAAAAGGGAAGGATTCAAGATTAGCAACTATGATCATACACTCTCTATTAAAAAGGTTTGGAACAAGTTGATTATCGTAAGCATGTATGTGGATGATTTGATATATACAGGAAATCATGTTATGATGTGTGAACTTTAAAAGATCAATGTAGGTAGAGATTGAAATGACCGATTTAGGTCAGATTCATTTGTTTTTTTTGGACAATCACGGAAATGGCCATTGATCGGGTCAATTTACGAAAATAGCCAGCGGAAGCATCTCGGGTGAGACGCTTCCCACTTTCCGAGGCCCTGAGCCGACTCCAAAGACGTCTGGCAAAAAGAACCGCTGAAATGTTGCCACGTGTCCGATACTCTTCCGAAACGTCTTTTGAGACAACATGACCACTCCGAAGTCGTGGGAGACGGTTCCAGCTCTTCCCGGCTCATGGCTCGAGCCGGCTACTAAACGGCTCGGCTTACTTTGTCGGAGACGTCTTTAGCCTATCAAAAAAAAAATTTTGTTTACATTTTTTTTTTACCTTTCAAGTTTGGGTATAAATATGAGCTCCACCCACCCACCGTTTCTTTTATATTTCTTTTTGGTATAAATCTGGGTTGTTTTAGGAAGTATTCAAAGTATGTATGATTTTTTTTATTTTTTTTATATCATTATGTCCTCACTCACATCTCCGTTACATTTTTCTTATAAAGTTATCAAAGGTTTGGATCGTTGTTACATCTTTGTAGAAATACTCGGATAGTTGTTACATCTGCACGTTGTATAACACGTGTAAAATGTAATTTCTGTTTGGTATTTTATGATATGCGAGTGAACATCCACCTCCCAAATCTACGTCATGTTGCTGGTGGAACATTTTTCTAGTTGGGCAGAAAGGACGTCGGTCGATGCCGTAGCAGTGGTGGATGCCGACAAGTTCTAGGGACGGACGTAGGGCAAGGAGGAGCTTTTTATTGTTGTTGATATGATATTTCCACGGGTGTGCTTGTTTCGAACTCCCTTGCAATAACTAAGCTATCCGATATAGGGGACTTGGAGTACAAGCGAGCCATACATTTAGAACCACATCAAATGTATTTATTTATTTTTGTCTGTGTCTGTAACGATACTGAGTATTTTTTTTTTTGTCTATGTGTCTGTAACGATACTGAGTATTTATCCTTAACTGATTCTAACCAATTCTGCTTTGCCACTTCACTTCACTTAATTATTTTCATTTACATATCCAAACTTTTTATTTTTTTACATTTTTACACGGTTTTAACATTTAATTAGTATTTCAACCGTTCCACCAAACGGTCAACCAAATTTAAGTTTTTATCTTGGAAACCGTCGAGTAAATTGAATTAACTCACCTAAACGGTCAGCGAATTAATTCTTAACAGCGCCACCGTCATTGTATATAAAGTGATCAAACCGTGGTGTTAAAAGCCACAATTTACCACGCTTTAAAAACTCAAACACACGCAAAAATGAACACGTGGATCGAAGAAGAAGAAATGACCCTTGTGGTTTGCCACAAGGATGCGTCGAACGACCCCGAAATTCAACTCCTCCCCCAGGGGGTTTTGGGCTCGAGTGTTTAGCGACTTCATTGAACACGTTGGCCACAACACAACCAAGACTGTCCGCGACCTCCAGTTCAAGTGGGGCGACCTCAACATCAAATGTGAGATGTGGACCACTCTATACGAGCAACAAGTGAAGGACGATCCGGAGCTTGACGAGGAGTTGTCTATCGAATTCTCTCAATATGAGTATGAGATTCGATACGGCAATGCTTTCGACCATGTCGAGGCATGGCGAATGTTGCGCAAAGTTTAAGTGTTTTTCTTTGTTTTTAATGTATTTTTTTAGTATTTATTAATGCAAGGTTTTTTTTTATTTACTTTACATTATAAACATACGGTTAATACAAAACCCTAAATAAATAAACGTTATACATATAAAACAGGCGGTTAAAATAAATAAAAAAAACACTAAAACATAGGGGGTAAAACAATAGAAACAATAACAATAAAATATAATTTATATAATTAAGATTAACTTTTCATTCCATTAAAAAAAAAAAGATTTACACCACAAAGCATCAGCACCACATGCATCAAAGCAAAATACCACCCCCATGAAAACGAACACCTGCGCAAGCTACTCGTTAAGCCTAGCCCTCATCATTTGCCAAGCAGAGATGTGTTTAAACTCTTTCCTTTGCTTGCACTCATACTCGATTTGGGTTATTCCGATGGCCACGTCTTCTGGTGTGTCCGCAAAGTCGCGCAGTGTTTGATTGTGGTAGGCGTTGAAGATTTGACACTTGGCATTCAAATCAGTCCATTTACGGTTGATCGAATCGATTGTTCTGTTTGAACCCCCTACCAAGCGATTAAACTCGTTTAGGATTCGGTACCACTTTTTAGTATCATGATTGCTATCTTCAACGAGTTGCCAGCCGACTACAAGTGCGATTTCTTCTTCTTCAGTCCAACAAGTTGGTGCCATTGGTGTTGTGTTCTTCGGATGGTCACAAGAATTTCAGTGGAGTATGTTACGGAGATTGGACTCGGTCGTACATTTATATGAAAATCACATGGAAGTTCAATGTTGTATAACTTATCTCGGGAAGCAATTAGACGTGTTGGTCAAATGGAGGACTAGACGACTGTTCGGGAATCTAAGTCGTCTCATTTTGTCTAAGACGTCAAATTTAGTCGTTTCGGGAAGGCAAATAGACGTCTTGGGAAGCACAATGAGTTAGAGATATGTGACATCAGAGATGTCACAGAGGTTGATCCGTCACTTTGACGTGTTAATGACGTGTCGGAAAAATTATCATATTTTCAATTTCTAGAAAATAGATTATTTTTCGTATTTTTTTTTAATTTAAACGATTCATGATAACTAATTGATTAAAAATTTCTAAGTATGATAAACCGTAATAAAATTTATTTTCTTAGAAAATAGTTATTTTTGCTGTTTTTACCATTTTTAATCAATAAAAATACTATTTAAATTCATTAAATCTGTTTTAAAAGCCAATTAAGTTGAGAAAAATTATGGAAAATCTATTTTTACTATTTTAAATCAGAAAATAATTATTTTTAACCGAAATATTATTTTTAGATCATAACTTGTAATTTTAGTTAAAGGAATCTAAGTCGTCTCAGTTTGTCTAAGACATCACATTTAGTCATTTCGGGAAGGCAAATAGACGTCCGGGAAGCACAATGATTCAGAGATCTGAGATGTCAGAGAGGTCACAAAGGTTGATCCGTCACTTTGACGTGTCGGAAAAAATATCATATTTTCAATTTCTAGAAAATAGATTATTTTTCGTATTTTTTTTTAATTTAAATGATTTTCATGATAACTAATTGATTAAAAATTTCTAAGTATGATAAACCGTAATAAAATTTATTTTCTTAGAAAATAGTTATTTTTGCTGTTTTTACCATTTTTAATCAATAAAAATACAATTTAAATTCATTAAATCTGTTTTAAAAGCCAATTAAGTTGAGAAAAATTATGGAAAATCTATTTTTACTATTTTAAATCAGAAAATAATTATTTTTAACTGAATTATTATTTTTGGATCATAACTTGTAATTTTAGTTAAAGGAATCTAAGCCGTCTCAGTTTGTCTAAGACGTCACATTTAGTCGTTTCGGGAAGGTAAATAGACGTCTCGGGAAGCACAATGATTCAGAGATCTGAGATGTCAGAGACGTCACAGAGGTTGATCCGTCACTTTGACGTGTTAATGACGTGTCGGAAAAATTATCATATTTTCAATTTCTAGAAAATAGATTATTTTTCGTATTTTTTTTTAATTTAAATGATTTTCATGATAATTAATTAATTAAAAATTTATAAGTATGATAAACCGTAATAAAATTTATTTTCTTAGAAAGTAGTTATTTTTGTTGTTTTTACCATTTTTAATCAATAAAAATACTATTAAAATTCATTAAATCTGTTTTAAAAGCCAATTAAGTTGAGAAAAATTATGGAAAATCTATTTTTACTATTTTAAATCAGAAAATAATTATTTTTAACCAAAATATTATTTTTGGATCATAACTTGTAATTTTAGTAAAGGAATCTAAACCGTCTCAGTTTGTCTAAGACGTCACATTCAGTCGTTTCGGGAAGGTAAATAGACGTCTCGGGAAGCACAATGAGTCAGAGATCTGAGACGTCAGAGACGTCACAGAGGTTGATCCGTCACTTTGAAGTATTAATGAGTATAAGACGTCAGACGTGGGTATATATACTTGGGTTTCACTTAAGAAAATTTGTAACCCTCCTCATTATGTATTCTAAAAAAAAATATATCAAACCTTTCAGGTTTCCAATCCATGACGTTTTTAAATCCTCCTCTTTTTCTACCGAAGTCTACCGCCTTAGGTAAATGTTCGATTATACTTGGATCGTTGTTACATCTGCGTACATCTACTTGGATCGTTGTTGCATCTGCACGTGGGTTAACCCGTGTAGAATGCCTCGATGATGTGGTGGTCTACATTATTGGCAAGTTCATTCGCCTCCCAAATCTATGTCATGGCGAGCTGGGACTTCTTTTACACACGTGTGAAAGAACTCCAGCGGGGCAACTTGGGAGAACTTGCCATTTTTCTAATACACCGACTGTAAGTGTCTGTCCGTAAATATTTTTGTTCATCATCCGTTGATGAAGATGAGACTGGACAGTCGGTGTTAAGCACACTGAGAACTATTGTTACATAAAACGAGGCCTTCCTCTTTGGATATGCCGCGGTGGTCGACGTGTGCAAGGTATCAGATCCATGAACAATGGATCTTTGTCTATGTAGATCACATACATCATTCTAAATAATGATTCAAAGCAAGTGAACCTTGGAATATCCTATCAACCCTTCGGCCCACGTCCCCTGCTGCTACCACCACCACCCGAGGAAACATCTAACATTAGGATCTAGTCTTCAATAGTTGGTTAGACATTTACGTTGTGTTCCCGAGTTTCATTAAAGGAAATGAAAGGAAAACAAATGGTGTATTCCCGAGTTTCATTAAAGGAAGGAAAAGAAAGGAAATGGAAGGAAATAGAAGGAAAGCTAGGTTAACATTAGGATCTGGTCTTCAATAGGTGGTTAGACATTTAGTATTACAACACAAGTGGTGTTATTGTGTTTAGTTTGTTTGATAATTATGTCAGTTATGTAACAACTTTATAAGAATTATGTCCACGTTTTAGTTATGAACTAGTGTTTGACCCGCGGGCGTTGCCCCGCGGAAACGCATTTAAACCAATGGAAATTCTTACCGAATAAATATGGCTGGAAAGAAATCGCCGTCCGTGTTCCTGGGTCTATGGTGGGTAGACATCATATTCAATAACACGACGGCTGAATCGAAAGGGGTTTGCAGCAATAACTTGGCATATCATGGCTGCTTACCGAGAGGCCCATAAAACAACCGATATAAATGGCTCCTTAGACGCTTTCAAAAGGCTTAGACTAACACATTGCAGTAGCACATCGGCCGGTTGCGTTGTAAGTGCATCATTACTGACATCGCCTTCACAACCAACATACAAAAGTGAGTTAATTTGAACATTTAAGATATATGTTATAGTATTATATGACACATTTATTTTCATGGTTATAGACGTAAAACCTTAAATGATATAAACATTGCAAATAACCGTACCTAAACGTAATATTCATTTCACTTTGGCTGAGGAAAACAAAGACAAACAAACAGTTAAAGTAGCACAATAACCTGCACAGATACGAATAGACAATTAAAGTAGGACCGCAACGTAGTTCTTTTGAGAAAACAAACTGTGTTCACTGTCTTCAATTTTGTGGTGTCGTTGCGACCACAAAAGCCACCCATCTCCCCCTTAGTATCTCATCACTCACTCTCGACACGTCAAGCACCACCTAGATCTCTAATTCTCTATCACACCTACTACTCCACCCGCCTCACCACCGACCACTCTAGCAAACCAACCTCGGATCAACATCATAGACTTGGAAATCAATACCATACTAAAAATATTTAAACCTACATATGTCTTTAGAGTTCTAGATATATTTGTTGGACTTTGTTACAATGCCACGCTTTCTACAATTATTGTTCTTAAATCTGTTCTTGTGGCCTACCTAATTTTCTTTGTTGCAAGAATTTAAGCTATTGATTATAAAGTTAGATAAATGAATAAATAAAGGTTTGCAAGATTGCATATTTCTTTTGCTTTTACAGTTAGTCAATGATAATAATAAAAAAAATGTTTCAAACTAAAATATACGATGCAAGTAATAGCATTCATCAAGTCAAGATGTAAAACAGCATAACCAAAACCAAACTAAACACCCCAATTCCAGGCAATGATCCGAACTTAACCCTAGTAATTGTTGACCGATTCAAGGAAATATAACCTAATCAAAGTGAGAGATGTCATTGATGAAGCTAACCTCTAACTCCAGCAACGCTCTGCCTCCGCCACCGCGAAGAATCATCGGCGGAAACCTAATTCAAAACCATCAGCTTCGATGGTGATGTAGAATGATGAAGCGACACCTCCTGCATGCTATCGATTGAAGGTTCATAAGGCGTTGATTTTACTGAGGCCATTTCTCCTTGAAACCGTAGTGTTGTAAACCTCACTCAAACCCGAGGCGATCTACCACCGTTACCGTCGGATCAGGTGGCCGATAACTGTATGAGAGAGAGATATGGAGGAGATAATTATTTGTTTGTGGTATTGGGGTTTTTTTGTTGTTGTGACAGTGATTGGAGAGAGAGGGGGGGGTCTGAGGAAGCTTCAAGTAAGTTACACATAGGACACAGCAAAGCAACGTGACAAACTGGAACAATCGAAAAATGCATTAAGTAGTTGTACCTCAAGGTACAAAAAAAAGTTGCATAAAACACTTGTCAATTGTATATATATAACTAGTATTTTGCCCCCGCGAGCTTTGGGCGTATCAAGCAAAGGCGCCAACAAAAGCACTAAAATTTGGAAACATAGATGTAGACTGCCAAAATCAATTAAGTGTCGACCCTAATTTGGGCTTGCACATGCATGAAAAGTAATATGTTAATGCCGGATATGTTATTTAGGCCTTCCCCACATCTTTCTTCCACCCTACCCCGCTAGGCCGCTACCGTCCGGTAACAAAGTTATAAAGAATCAACATGTTAATGAGTTTTCTATGTTGTTTTCAAGATACAGACATCCATATACAATATCATGATGTAAAAAAATAACTAACAAATCAGAAATGGAGTTGGCAACTCACCATCATAACCAAGGGTTCATTGAGTGATTTCAGTGAAATGAATCAGTGAGAATATGTTAGCCTGCAAAAAATTAATTATATGATTAAAATCAAATATTATCAACTTAGCGTAAATATATTTAAGTTCATCTTCATTGGTTACCTAAGATTCAAAGCGCATACTTAGCATGAGATGTTTAACGAATTATAGATGATTACTTGCAATTGATAGTATCAATTGAACGATTATTTATGATAAGTTGATATTAGGCTGCATAAAAATAATTATAGATCAAAGAACAAAATTAGGGTGTAAGTTGAAACACCACCAAAAACCCAAACACAGACACAGATCGTAACATGTAGGCCAAAATAAAAATTCTAGTTTTAAAAGACTCACCTTAGTATCACCAGTCGGAGCGCCGGAAACCATCACTTACCGGAAGCGCCACCTGCCGAAATCTTCGGCGTCGCCTGCATGCTCTGTCACCACGACCATCATCATCATCATCATCAATTTCCACCATTCCCACTCCCCTTGTCGAGCTGCAACTCTCTGAAGCTCTCTCACGCTCTCCTCTCTGCGATCTGTTAGATAAAGATTTAGTAAAGTTGATGTACCTAGAATTCTAGAAATAGATAAAAGTGGGAAGATAATTAGGAGGGCAGGTGGAGGGACACGCGTTGCTTTGTATGTAAATAATAGATTGATATTATCAATTATCAATGTGCTGTAAAGCACGAAAGCCATATATTTTTTTGTTTTTTTAACTCACATGTTATTTGGGAGAGGTGAAAACACACAGATATGAAACATTGAAGAATGCATAAATGGGTTGTACGTTCAAGTACAAAAAAAGATGCATAAATGGGTTTGTAAATGTATATATATATATATATATATATATATATATATATATATATATATATATATATATATATATATATATATATATATATATATATATATATATATAAGAGAGAGGCTATTGTACAAAGTCTTCTTAAAATACAAAGTGTAAGAAGCCATCCTGACCATTCATTGTGTTTTAATCAAGATGATCGTTATTTAATAACCCATGAGTGTTTTAAGGATCATTTAACAAGGGGAAGGGTAAATTGGACAAATTCCCAATCTAATAATTTGAATTTTTTAATAATAGCGTACAATTCAATATCATTTAATGACGGTTACTTAATCAAAACATATAGTCGTCGAATTCACAAAACAAAATCAACCAAAATCAAAATCTCTGAAACAAAAAAAAAAAAACAGAGCAGTTGTAGAAGACGAAAAAATAACATCCGATCAAGGAAGTATTATGGCTCCAAAACGCAAATCAAGTAAGTTTATGTTCATATTATGATTGTCATTATGATCGTATAACGAAAATCATTTGATAAAACCTAAAATAAACATAACAGATGAAGGAAGAGAAAGAGAAGCAAACTGAATCATGATGTATTAGTAAAACGCATTCGATATGATCATAAAACGCATTCGTAAGAAACAGAGTTTCAAATGTTCAGTTATAGTAAAACGCATTCAAGGAAACATAAAACGCACTTTAGAAAACAGAAGAAAATGTGCAAACTATTCAGTATATACCAAAACGCATGCATAAAACATAAAACGCATTTACTGAAAAAAATCACTCATCAACAACTTGTTCTTTCATCTGCCTGGTGTTCATTTCCATGGTCTTCAGCATTTTCAACTTCTTCGTTTTCATCTTGTAACAATGTATTTTTCATCTCGTTTTCATCTTCATTGCATCTTCTGGTTTCAATGAAGATGCAACAGCAGGTTTATATATTGGAATTTGATCATCAATGGGAACATCTTTCTTAGAAAGATTTGTCATAAAACACAAAACATACAACTATAAAATCTAATTTTAATGACAAAATGACATGTTCATACTATAAAAAGACACATAATAGTAAGCATTCACATGCACATGTGAGGGTGTAAGGATTTATCTAATAAATCTCAAAACACATGTTAAAACAGCATAAAACACATTTGAATAAAAATCAATTCTATAAAACCAAGCAGTTACCTCAAAACGCATGTTAAACATAATAAAACGCATTTGAATAAAAATAATTTCTATAAAACCAAGCATTTACCTCAAAAAGCACGTTAAACATAATAAAACGCATTTATAAAAATCATTTCTATAAAACCAAGAATTTACCTCAAAACGCATGTTAAACATAATAAAACGCATTTGAATAAAAATCATTTCTATAAACCAAGCAGTTACCTCAAAACGCATGTTAAACATAATAAAACGCATGTTAAACCAAGCAGTTACCTCAACACTCTGTTCATCTCTGTTTTTTGTGATCTGCTAATATAAATCAAAACAGTATAAACTAACCTTCAAAAATTTAGATTATGAGCATCGACAACATCCTCTTCTTCTCCGATTAAGATTTCAAGTTTGTTGTTTAGGTATGATAAACAATTAAAAATCAAAATAAGATTACGATTATGTGAAATTAAAAAATAGAGTAACCTACCGAACATGATGATGAACTCTGCAATTGAGTATGATTCTGGTAAACTTTTGATCGACAGATTCAAGGTGATGAGAATTTTTTAATAAGGTAAGAATTGACGATGAAGATCGTGAAATCAGTTATAAAAATTTGAATTCCGATTGAACGATAAAACAGGGATTGTGAAAATCATAATTATGAATGTGATTAATTGATCGATGCAAATGTCTATAATACCCCTCTCATAATTGAAAATCAGTTTTTTTTGTTTTAAAAGACATCTTACACGTGGCATATTATTGTGGCTTCCTACATTTTGTAAGTTAAGGGACTTTGTACCCAATACTTTCTATATATATAATTAGTGATATCTATGATTTATGTATGGGACAATTATTTATTTTATTTATTT
Source organism: Ambrosia trifida (assembly GCA_028751855.1). Taxonomy (NCBI): domain Eukaryota; kingdom Viridiplantae; phylum Streptophyta; class Magnoliopsida; order Asterales; family Asteraceae; genus Ambrosia; species Ambrosia trifida. The sequence goes on from CM054129.1 coordinate 77,436,877, forward strand.
ATTTTTCCATTCCTGTCATGTGCACAAACTTAAAATAATCATTATATTAGAAAAAATACGTCAAGCCATCGCTGAGTGATGACGTGGGCACAACATTTCTCTAAGGAAATTATGCGGAGAACGTAAAGTTATGTTTACGTCAACCCAAAGCAGAGTGATGACGTGGCCGCTACATCACCGTTAGGAAAATATGCGGAAAATGTAAAGTTAGCTTTACTTCAGGCCATCGCAGAGTGATGACGTGGCACCACATTTGTCTAAGTAAATTATGCAGAGATCATAAAGTTGTTTACTCCAAGCCATCGCAGAGTGATGACGTGGCCACTACATGACTGTTTGGAAAATATGCGGAGAACGTAAAGTTAGATTTACGTCAAGCCATCGCAGAGTAATGGCGTGGCTAGCGCATCACTGTAAGGAAAATATGCGGAGAACGTAAAGTTATGATGACGTTGCGTCCGTAGACTGATGAAGTTGCCTCCGGAGACTGATGACGTGGCCATCATGTTTCTGTAAGTATACCATGGAAAGAACGTAATGTTAGATTTACGTCAAGCCATCACAGAGTGATGGCGTGGCTAGCGCATCACTGTAAGGGAAAAATGCGGAGAACATAAAGTTATGATTACGTCAAGCTATCGCAGAGTGATGACGTTGCCTCCGCAGACTGATGATGTGGCCATCACGTTTCTGTAAGTATATCATGCGGAGAACGTAAAATTATGTTTACGTCAAGACATCGCAGAGTGATGACGTGGCCACCACATTACTGTATGGAAAATATGCGGAGAACGTAAATTGTGGTTTACGTCAATCCACTGTCACAACCGAATCCAACCCAATATTTCATTAAAAAATTAATTTCTCTTTTCTACCTACACAACCCAACCCAACCCTATCCAATAATTAATTTCTCTTTTCCAACTACACAATCCAACCTACACTAATATTTACAGTAATATTTTATTAAATAACTATGATTTAAAATTATTTTTTATTATATAAAATATTATAAATAATCAAAATAATAATTTTATTTCGAAACTAATATATTATTTTTGTTAAATATATAAATATGGTAAATATAAAAACACATAAGTGTATTACAATACTTTAAAATAAAATAAAAACATTAAAAAGTCATACATATAATATTAAAAATAATTAAACCAAACATATTATAATATGGAACAAACGGTTGAGGAAAATAATCACCATAGTGTATAGTCTTAAAAAACTAATTTTTCTATCTTCAACCTATACAACCCAAGCCAATCCATTTTTTCAGTCTCATTCACAACCTAACCTAGAGCCATATTTTATTAGAAAAACATAAAAATAATAATTTTATCTTGAGTATAATCAATTATTTAATCTTGGGTTGTGACGATGATTCGGTTGAGCAACTATTCAGTTTTTTACACTGGTATGAAATATAGCATTACGCTTAAAAATAATACAAACCATCGTAATTATTCATCATAACGTAACTTTTTAAGATATTGTTAGATGTTTTATATAATGAGAAAAATACGAATTATTGTTCATATTATTTTTTATTAAAAATGCATTTTTTTAAAACGAACTCTGTTTTTAGTAAAAATTTTACCGGGATGCTCATAAAGAAAACTGATCAAGACTGTATTTTTATATTTTTGTTATAATTAATTAGTAGAAGTTATTAAATAAAAACAAGGTTAATTTATAAGTATTTTAGGTTGAAGTAAAAAAGAAAAACAATAATAATATTATGTCCAATAACATGTTGACACTTGTCCCCCAACATTGGTTGCCAGTTATGCATTTACTGGCGTGTATTTGAAAAGGCATGGTGTATTCGAGGAGTCGTGTGGCAGGTGACGTCAGGCGTCAGAGGGATGTCTGTCATGATGACAGGTGACGTTTGACGGTTGAAGAAAATTTCGTCTTGTGCAGTTCGTGGGACACGTGTCGCCAAAGCTCACGTTTTGGAAAATGAACCGTCACCCACGTTCTCCACCTTTTTCGACACATTAATTGCAGTAGGTATATATACCTCCGTCTCCTTCCTTCGTACACTTCTATCATTTATCAATTTCAAAAGTTTTCCCCTCTTATGCTCTTCTTCTCCGGCGAGGTTTTCCAAGATCCCTTCCCCTTTTCTCAGTTTCAAAAACCTTTCCCCTTAACTTTCCATCTTCTCCGGCGAGGTTTTGCAAGATCTTTTCCCCTTTTCTCAGTTTCAAACCCTTCACTTTCCATCTTCTCCGGCTAGGTTTTCCAAGATCGGTTGGAAACTAAAAATGTTTCTTTCTTTTCAGATCCATGTCAGAAAGTTTGAAGTCGGCAAGGTTGTTGAATAACACCACCATCCGGTGGGGGAAGAAAGCTTTTGAAGAATTTTGTAAGGCCATGGAATTTGATCCTTCTTGGGGTGTTGAGCTACCTTCTGCTGGTAAAACGGCCATGGATTACCCGTTTCGTAAGATTACACTGTATGCTGCCCACTTTTATGCTTGTGGTTTCCGATTGCCTGCTACTAAATTTCAGGTGGATACCTTGGTTGAATATGGTATCCACATTACCCAAGTTAATGCCTTTGGCATGCTAAGATTGGTTCATTTGAAGCCTGTTGTAGAGCCATGGATATTGAACCCACCTTTGAGCGGTTCAATGTATTGTATGTGCTTGTCCAGTCTCAATCCTGGTTCAATTTTGAACTGAGAAATGCGGGGTCTCCGATTGGCACAGATCTTCCTAAGTCTATGTACGACTGAAAGGAGAAATTTTTTTACATCAACCGTGGGGTTCTTCCTGTTGCCATGCCTTGGAAGGTCATGGGAGACCGCCAAAGGCCTGCTGATGACGAGGTGATGGATGGGTATGCTGAGCATGAGTGGTTTGTGAAGTTGACTAAGAATCCTTCTCCGTATGAGGTTCATACGTGTCCGGAGGCCATGTTGGTACACCTGGGTTTGAGTCGTGTGCATATTCAGGATGGAATGGAGACTTCCCTGCGGCCTAAAGGTACGTGCTTTATGCCCTAAAGTGTGACTTTCATGAGTCCTTATTTTTTTTGTTTAATGTTGCGCAGGGACTACTAAGCTGGAAGCTTTCATGAAGCGCGCAAAAGCGCGTATCAAGTGGAGAGCTACACGCCTTGACCGTCCCAACCCCATAGACGCTATGATTGATAGGTTTTATCTTCCCAACTTGGTGCATCCTCCGGCGTATTTCCAACCTTCTTGTGAGTATCCTAATCCTGATCCCATATCGTGCATACCCATACCCTTCACTGTTATCTCTGATGATGAGGAATCGACCGGGTCGTCAAATGACCTGGTTCACCCTTCTCGGCCATGCGGGGCTGATGTGTCCAGTGGGTGTTGTAAGACAACGCCTGTAGGGTCTAAGGTGAATTTACCGCATGGTAGCTTTGATTATGTCGAAGTTTCTGACCGGCCTCATTTGGATATAATGGGTGAAGGGCCGTTGTTTGGCCAGAAGGAATAGCGCAAGTTTCCGTCTTCTTCTGTTCCTGATACTTCGGAGGTTCCTGATGCAAAAAAGCGCAAGTTGAAGGAGGTTCAGAAGAGCCCGGAAGCTACTTATGCTTTCAACATAACACCTCCACCGCAGCGTGATTCGGTGTTGAAAAAGATTGTGAAGAGCACTCCAGGTATCTGCTCTTAGCTAGCCTTTTTAACAACCCTTTTTTGTTCCTTGTACTTAATTACTCAATCCTCTGCAGTGGCAAGCCCGAAGGTGACGCCCTCTTCTGCGGGTTTGAGTGAGAAGGAAACAGCTGAAAAGCGTATGGCTGAGAAGCTTGAGCATGGTATAAAGGAAAGAGAACAAGAGCAGGCTCCCCTCGGAGAGATCCAAGCCGAAGCGGCTAGGATCCAAGCCGAGAAAGAAGCCCTTGAGAAGGAGGAGGCTGCTAAACGGGCTGCTGAGGAGGAGTTGAGAAAACAGGCTGCGCAGAGAGAAGCGGAGGAGTTGAGAAAACAGGCTGCAGAGAAAGAAGCTGAGGAGTTGAAAAAACAGGCTGCGGAGAGAGAAGCTGAGGAGTTGAAAAAACAGGCTGCGGAGAAGGAGGCTTTGGAGAAGCTTCGTGCTCAGGAAGAGTTATTGAAAAAACAAGCTACAGAGAAGGAAGCTTTGGAGAAGGTTCGTGCTGAAGGTATGACACATGGTGGTTCATCTAGGGGTGACCCTGCGGGGGCAAGCGGTTCTACTTGGGCAGGGGGTGATTCAATTTTTAAGCCAAACTTGCGTATACGGGAGAACTCCCGTTTTGCTAACCTGCTGACTGCAGAAGAATTTGTGTCCCATTGCATTCCGCCCCATGAGAGAAGGTTTCAAGATGGGTTGGAGAGATCACAACTTATCTCAGATTTGTGTGTTGGTTCCGCGCTCCAGATGGTTTCCATCGACGCTTTCATGCATCGTGACATTCAACTGCAACTCGACGTTGATGAGGTAGAGCGGGCCAAGCGCTGCATTCAAAGGAGCGACAGCGTCTCCATGAAGCGGAGAACAAGTTGAAATCTGACGTTGACAGATATTTGAACGGAGAAGGCTGCGGATGAGGTAAAGCAGTTGAAGGTGGAGCTTGTCGAAAAACAAAAGGGATGGAACGAGAGGTGGAACCGCGTCAGTAATGAACGTATGAAAGAGCGTGAGCAGATGCAGGTTTTGAAAAATGAAAATGCTAAATTGGTTGCTGCTGCTGAAAACCACACGAAAGTTGTTGAAGAACTTAAATCCAAGGTTGCAGATACACGCTCTGAGCTCCAAGAAAAAGAAAACAATCTGATGGCTGTTACGTCCCAGCTGTCCAATGCCGAACAGAAAAACCTTGCCTTGGTCAAAGAGAGAGATCAGCTTGTCCAGGAGAAGGCCTCCGCAGAAGAAGCATATTCTTCTGCTATTACTGAAGCGGAGAGCGCTAAGAAGATGCTTGAGGAGGCGCACAGTGTGCAAGCTAGGTTGAGAGATGATGCTAAGTGGATGATGACCGATGGTGTTCCTGGGTGGGTCTCTTTACTTTCTTTCCATCTTTACTTATTGTTCTTTCTTGTGAAGTAACACATATCTTTGCAGTTTTTCAAGCGCATTTGGAACGAGCCGATGCTAGGCGATCAGGTTGCGTCAATTGTTTCAGCTGCCCGCACTGCTGGTGAAGCGGAGGGGTTTGTTACTGGGTTCCACCACGCCATTAACCAAGGAAAACTTACGGAAGGCGAACATTATGGGAAGCCTCAGGAGGATGAGCTCAAAGAACAACTTGTTTTGTTCGACCAAATGGTGTTCCCAATCGTTGACGTGGTGCGCGAGTGCACTGGATTTGAAGAACCCGTCGCTGCTTACCATTACTAAATTGATCAATCTGACCGTATGGGTGCGGAAGCGAAGAAAGCGGAGCAAGAGCGGCTGGAGCAGGAGAAGAAGGCTGCGTTGGATGCAGCGGCTGGTTTGGGTAGCTCAGGTACCACTCATGATGATGAGGACTGATGTTTATGTTTGTAATTTTTTGAAGGTTTTGTAATCCAATTCGCCGGGTTTTTAAGTCCCGTGGCTTTTAATAGTTTATAAAATTTGAAGGTACTAAAACATTAAAACGTTAAAACATTAACCTTAATTTATTCAAACTTCGAAATTACATGACAAAAATACCTATTACATGAACTTAAAGATAAATATAATTCGGGCGTAACAACTGCCACGCCGAAACATACACGAAGGCTTCATCATAGTCGAACAGGTAGTCAATCTTTTTCAATGAACCGTTCTTCGGATTCGTTCGGCCTTTCCTGTTTGTTGGCCTTGAAGAATTCTTCAAAGATTGTGCACTCCCCTTTGACGTTGTGAATTTTTTCTCTGACTTCTTCAGTCGTGCGGTTTGTTTGACTGTCCATAAGTGTTTGAAACTCGGTAACAACTTTATTCTAGAATGGAGTAGCCCGAATTTCGTGGCTAGTGTCAGAAACTCGGGTGTTTTCGCAAACATTGCGCCAGGCCAGTGTAATTCCAAGAAATTCTTCTTCGCTCCAGGAGGCCATCTTTGATTGGTTGCTTGGTGTTTTGTATTTGTGATTTGTAAGAAATGTGTTATGTGGTGAAGAATTTGTAGGTATATATAGTGTAGAAATATTAATAAAATAATATAATTTAATATGTTAATTAATTGATGTGTATAGGATTTAGCCTACACACTTCCCGAGACGTCTTCACTGACTTTAGGACGTCATACATATTTAAATTGATGACTGGACTCAAAGTTGTCTCACTCTACATCAAACGTCACAGTGACGGGACACGTGTAACCATCGATCGTCTTCGTATGTCAGAGACGTGCACGTCCCGAGACGTGCACGTCCCGAGACGTGCACGTCCCGAGACGTGCACGTCCCGAGACGTGGGACGCGTCCCGAGACGTGAAACACGGTATATAAATGCATAATACTTCCCCAAGATTTGTTACTTTTACTAGATAAGTTTAGTTTCACTAATCAAAAAATGTTTTCACATAATTTTACAAAAATTTTCAAACACTTATCTCTTTTTCCTTTTGTAGTCTTTATTTCGGATCATCAAACCATCCATATTTTTGGATCGTTGTTACATCTGCATAAAACTACTTGGATCGTTGTTACATCCGCGCGTGGTATAACCCGTGTAGACGGCAACTTTGGTCTGGTAGTTTATAATACTGCAACGCTGGTGAACCTCCCATTTCTCTGTCATTACATGTTAAAATGACCGTTCTCCACATGGTGTAACAGCTAATAACCTTGATGATGATAGGATATGGGAGAAATCGGTTTTACGAGTTCCTTCCTTAGATTCCCTTTTGCTTATACAAGGAATAAGGAAGGGAATCTTATCAAACTTGACTTATAGTCTCCGGCGTGACTAGTTGCCAGTAAGTCATGTTTGTAATTTAATATAAAACCAGTCACTATAATTTTCACATTGGTCAATGTCCAAAGGTGAAACATGATATTCACTGAAATGGCCATTGACCAGCAAATTGCGAAAGTATGCACCTCATTGATGTTCCTATTTGGAAACCTTTGGTCAAATGGCTATTATGGTGATTTTCTCATACGGACGAATTGGTTTGCAGTCATCAACGTCGTGGTCAACAGGTTGGGAAAACATTCTATGGAACAAACGCATTTTTGGACGATCAACAGCGAAGGGAAAAATACACTTCGTGGTGTAACAAGCGCATTTATTAAATTTTTCATTGTTGTAATAGTATAGGCATTGTAACTTATGTCATTAAAAAAGATAACGCAACATTGATGTATATTGTATGATACCAATTCATTGTATGATACCAATTCATTTGTCATCATGTTTGTTTGTGGAATTATTTAATATTCAAAACACTACAGGAATAAAATGGCAAGGAATAATACGGGTTAAAATTACAATAAAATTGCAATAGGTTATGCAACGTTTGGACGGGGTAAACACCGCCAAACATACAATTTTTCGGCCATAAACCGTCTGTATGACAAACATGCCTGATTTAGATCACCATTGACGGCAATGGGTTTATCAGTGACTAAATGTTCCATTAGCATACAAAGATACACCGCTTCGTTACCCGATAAAGAATTGGATGCCACAACATAGTCTTCATTAAGGTTAAATGTCATACACTTTTCCTGATGACCTAACTTTTTCCAGTATCGCATGTGCACTAATGTAGCTCCTAAATAAATTTGTACCTTCGTCAACCTTGGGTGAATATGGTTTCTGTATCTTTTACCGATACAAACATCTTGATGAGCATACATGACTAGCTCTTGTGACACCAATTCTAGTCGCACGAGTAACCATTCACTATTTTCAAGTGGAAGCGGGAAAAAGACGTAATCTACATCTAAAAATGACGGAAACGGTTTTACTTTACCATTGCAATAGTTGACCACGTTTTTAGGTACAGATTCCAATAAACAATCATAAAATTGTGGTGGTAGAATCATCCACCGCATATTTAGCAAAGTATTTTCTTGAATCTTTGTACTCCTCCAGTTCATTAGTCTTCCAACCCATCCTTCTACATGCTATAAAGAAACGTCACGAACATGTTAAAATTATTAAAAAAAGGGGAAATATCAAAAGATTTAATAATTTACTGTTACTGAGAGTGATCTGGTAGAATTGAGGGCTAACAAAGTTCCCCAAAATGTTTCATCCAACTCCACTGTTCTTGAAAAAACTGCCGAATAACAAAATGGTGTGTCTCCTCTACGGTAAAAGTCAAAAACATCTTTCGACCAGTTATCTGTTTCATCGTCTGGAATAGCCCATTTTCCAGTATTGTGTTGGTGTAAGCTTTGTCGATTGTGTACATACTTGCTTCCTTCAGTATTCTCTGTGGAGGAAGAAGTTTCTGGCTTCTTTTTCGTTCACCTCCTTTTTTTTAAGATCCAATCGGATGATTTCTCTGCTGGTTGAGAACAGTATTCCGCAGGCGGATGATTTCTCTATCTGTCAGATATCTTTATATGAAAACACTTGTTTCGAACTAACAACTATTTTTTTATTAAAAGGAGTAAATTGTCACATTAGTCCCAAGAAGGCATAGACGTCTCCCAACAATCAAGACAACTTAAAGTCGTGTCCCACTTTCCAAAACGTTTTACCTTTAAAAAGTTGTCCCTAATCCCAAGAAGGCATAGACGTCTCCCAACAATCGAGACAACTTAAAGTCGTGTCCCACTTTCCAAAACGTTTTACCTTTAAAAAGCTGTCCCTAATCCCAAGAAGGCATAGACGTCTCCCGACAATTGAGACGACTTAAAGTCGTGTGCCAGTTTTCGAAACTGTTTACATTTAAAAAGTGGTCCCTCTTCCAAGACATCTCCCAACTAATGACACAACTTAAAGTCGTGTCCCACTATCCGAAACGTCTTTTCACTGTAAAACAAGTTCTTGCTCAAAGACGTCACAAAGATATCGTCCCACCAAAAGACGTCACTAAGACGGCACCAGATCATATTTTTTCAAAAAAGGAAAGTCGTTACCGAAACCATCTCGGTACCACACCGACAACCCGTCCGAACAAACCTTGGACCACATCCCCTCTCCGACTGCAATTCCGACAAATTCTTCAACTCCGGCGACCAATTCCGAGGTGGGTCTGACCAAATCCTTCAACGTCTACCCAGATTCTTCAACTACGTCAACCAATTCCGACAATAGGGTCCCACATGTAAGGAGCACAACACATTTCGGGACTACGTCGCAAGAAAGTTTATTCTCCAAATTCTGACCCGACCCGTTTTTAATACCCGACCTGTTTGAAAAATGGATCCAGAAAATATGGAGGTCACAAATCTGGATGAAGACATATTTTGTGATAATTGGTCGTCTCAACACCCAAATCTGCAAGGGATCTTTAACCAGCAAAACAACTTTAACCAGCAACCGAACTTCGATTATAACCAGCCAAAAAACTTTAACCAGCAAAACAACTACCATGTACCCAATCTGTTCGTGCAACACAATATTATCCAGCAACCCAATTTTTTGCCCCCTTATATCCAGCAACAAAATTTTAACCAGCAAATGAATCCTTCCAACCAACAAATTCCCAATCTTTCCAACCAACAAATTCCCAATCTTTCCGACCAACAACTTCCCAATCTTGCCATCCAACAAATTCCCAATGCTTACAACGACGTTCCTGTTGACTGGCCTGCTCCTGCTCCAGTTGTAAGTTATTATTATTATTTTTTTACATTTTCTTCATTCTTTATATTTTTATGTTCGGTTGTTCGGTTGATTGATTTTCTGTGTTTAAACATTGCCTGTTGCATAGGAGGATTGTCAAATTAAGGTCCGAATTGCTTGGACATTTTTAAATCATATGAAGTCTAAAATTACAGAATCCATAGAATCCGAATTTAGGAATACATGTTTTGGCCGATTTCTTGATGTTAAGACGAAGGTATGCTGTAGCAACGTCTTATACGGTATTGCTCAACATCAGGTTCATACAAAGAACCCTCAAGGCGGTATTTGTTATAGAATAGGGGATCAAGAAATATTCTTTGGCCCAAAACAGTTCTGTCTGGTAACCGGTCTCCGTTTTGGGGTATCTAACTGGTTACCGAATCACCATCCTAATTCTTTTAGAAGAAGATTCTTTGTAGCTAACGATTTTCGTAGAGTGAGTATTCAAGATCTTGAAGACCTTTTTAAATCTGATTGGACTGACTTTGCGGAAGATGATTGTGTTAGATTTTGTATTTTGATGATGATAGAGAGCTGTTTTAAAGGAACACAAAAGAGTGGGCAAGTTGATCAGAAACTGATAGATTTAGTTGATGATTTGGAAGCTTGTAACAACTATCCTTGGGGGAGTTATTTTTGGGATGAGTTGTGGCCTCATTTGAATGAAATGCACCGCCGAAAGAAGAAAGACGCAAAGGGTTTCGGCTTAGGTGGATTTGTTTGGGCATTCAAAGTATTCGTTTAGAATAATTATTTCGTTTATTCAAATTCGATTGTTTGTCTTACAAGTTTTGTATGCAGATTTGGCTCTTTTGTTAGGACAAAGAGGATTGGTGAAACCACTTTTGTAAACCTTAGTCTAATTCACTTCTGTCATTTTGGCTAAGTATAGAAGTACTGAAGAGAAGACAAGAAACTGCTGAAAAGAAGATATGAGAAGTGCTGAAGAAGAAACTTCATCAGAAGTTCTGAAGTCCAAACCAGACAAGTTCACTTCAGAAGTACTGAAGACAAACTACTCATCAGTAGTTTGTCTTTCATCAGCACTTAGCATCAGATATTTTCCACCGCCTTTTGCATCAGTAGTTTTATTGTTTATTATTACTTTTAGCTATTTTGTTAGTTTCAATGTTGCAACTTGTGCAACTTGTTTCTGTTGTTTCTGTACTTGCTTTTTGGGCAAGATACATGTATGTAAACGTCTATAAATAGGAGGCTTCAACCTTCTATTTTAGACATTGATTTTAATAGAAAAATCCTTGAAACACTATCACTGTTCTATTCCATTTCTGTATTTATTGTGAATCTGTCTAAGTATCTAATTCTCATTTACTGCTTAGATTCATAATAAATACTTGTCATTTATTAGTTTCAATCATCAAGGGGGAGTAATAACTCTTCCTTAGTATAAAAAGTGTTGCTTTAACTTATACATTCCGCTGTGCTTATAATCTGATTTACAAGGACTTGCTAAACACTTAAGTGTCAAGATAGCAAGTTCTTACTTAGTTAAAAGAGCAAACTGATCCAACATCTTTGAAGTTTTTCCAGAATTTAAATGCCGACACAATTGTTTTATTAAAGAAGAAATTCCTAGATTTCTCGGCTGGGGAAAATGTCGGAGATTCACTAAGTCGAGTGTTGACAAATTTCTCTCGGATGTAGCTAAGGTATGTATCGATGCTCACGGTCTCCCTCTCCAAAATTTATTTGTGGTACCTGAATATTAATGTTTTCCTTTATCACTCAGCATGTTGATTATAAACCTCTCGATTTTTTGCCGAGCAAGTCGGAGATGGTCTGCGATTGGTACGTTTCAAGTTGTGCTTTCCTGGATGCCAAAAGGGAAGAAAGTGTAGCTGCGGATGCAATGCGAAATCAAGTAGTAGCGTTTAATGATGTTACACAGAATCACCAGTGCAATCTTGCAGGTGATATGCATCCAGGAAATGATGGGCGTTATGATCATGACGTTGAGGGTGGCTACACGAAGAATCATAATTCGGCTGCGGCCGGACCTTCAAGGACGTCTATTGTGAATGATGATGATTCAAAGACTAGTTTAAAATCAATAATCAAAGAGTTGTTGGATGAACAAACCAAGAAGTTGTGTGAAATGTTTACAGAGGTATCGTGATATCATCCTATTTTATGTAAATATACCTTAGTGAACCATTTTAAATAATTGTACTATCTTTGCTCTTAGGCACAAAACTCAATGTCTTCCAAGTCATCTAAACAAAAACAAGTAGGGGATGAAAAACAACCGCGCGATCACGAATATATGGTAAAATTTTATTTTACATTGCCGAACAAAAGTAAATATAAATAAATAAAGCCGGTTCATTTTAACTGAACATTTATTTTGTAGGTTAATCAGTATTTCAATGCTGATGGTTACAAACCGGAGACCACCAATTTGGAACAACAGTTTGAAGCCAATGATGTAAGTTAAAGCTACATTATAGGCTGCTTGTCTTTACGTTAATTTTTTTTATTCTTTAAACGTGAAAATTTATATATTAATTATTTTTTTTATTATAGAGTGAAAAGCCCAAAGCTGTCGAGTTGAGACGGTCAGAATGGACAACAAAGCCTGCATCTTGTATGCTTTCCCCGTTTACCGCTGGAAAACCAAACCCAAAAATGGCTGATTTCAAAAAAGGAAGACGATAAAATAGAAGCAATCCGAGCTTGGTATCCAAAAATGAAAAAAGAAAATGTGTGTTGACTGGAATTTACTACCCCGAGAATTTTGGAGTACTTTGCTTGCTGATGATGGTCATGGTTGGTTTTGCTCTGAGGTAACGAAGAATAATTTTAGATTGTTTTATTGTTTCTAATTTTATAAATACAATGTATTAACTAAAATTGGGATTGTTTAACAGCATATTTTCGGGTGGGTAAATCACCTGTATAAATCTAGGCTACCAACCGATCGCTGGAGCATTCTTCCTCCATTTTTTCAAGAGGGTTTGATTAACCCGCTTTCAAGAACGAGCTTTGGGGATTATTTTAATGGTTCTTCTGCACCGTATCCATCCATCCGAGATGTTGACGAGGTGTACGTTCCGATAAACGTTATAGGTATACATTGGTTGCTTTGAGTTTTCAACCTACTAGAGAAGACTCTAACCGTATACGACAGGTATGTCAAGTTTCTAATTTGGTATTATTGTGGTTATATACGTGCATTTTGTAATTATGTATTATATTTTGGGACTTTCAGTTTATCGACTTCACCTACACTGGCACTGGATTCAAGAGAGTTTATCTGTCATATAAATTTTGCATTTGACATATGGTTACGGGAGCACAATTATTACAAAGATGACCAGCATCCAAACAACTACTGGTTCCCGTTCCAAAATGTTTATCCACCTGATGTACCTCAACAGGATGGAGTACACGGTGATTGTGGTGTTTGGGTCTGCATCTTTCTAGATAGGTTGATTAATAAACAACCAATTAATCAAGATGAAGACCGCGTTCAAACTGCACAACAAATGAGGCGTAGGCTTGCACTGTTGTTTCGTGATAACATTTCGGATGAAGATGTCGTGGTGGCCTCTTCTGGTCAGGAGTCAAAAGATAGAGATGTTGAAATGGTTTGAACATTTATTTACATTTAAACATATAAGTTTTGTAATATTATTAATATCTCTCTTCGGTTCCAAACATAAGTACACATACTAATACACTTAAAAAGATAGACCAACTAAATAGTAAAACTAACTTCAATCGTCTGGCTTCCAAAATTTTAGCCTTAGTTAATTCCTTTTGGTCGTTAAACGACAGCAACAAACGAGGAACGAAACTTTCGCAGTAGTAACAACTTGAAGTTTCCACCCACTTGAGAAACCCACAGCCAGCCGTCTATGATAAAAAAAAAAAACAAATCATTATATGATTTAATAATGGGATTAACATTGTATAAAAAACAAAAGGAAACAAATTCTTTTAACTTATACAACACACAAACCGTCTCCCCGGGTTTGCTTCAGTTCGAGAGACTTTAATACGCGTATCTGCACCGCATGATGAACATATTTCTCTGGTTCTGCTGAAGTTGTTAGCTGCCCTCGAGGAAGAAGATGATGCTCGGAACATTTTACAGGGCGTAAAAACATTAAAGAGAAGGAAACGATTTAAATAACCAAAATAAAGTACATATTCAGCCCCTAACGTATATAAAATTAACAAAACCGTACCACTTTTGGGAGCACCTAACACCATACATCTTTAAGGGAAAATGACCAAAATGTAAACATAAGTAAATACATACATCTTTACTTTTGTTTTATTTTTACCCTTTATTACCGTTTATTTTATAATTTTTTTTATTATTTTCTTTGTTTTGAACTATAAAAGTAAATATAAAGCTCCGGATACAGTGGTCCACCTCTCACACTTGATATTGAGATCGGACCACTTGAATTGGAGGTCTCGGAGAGTCTTGGTGGTGTTGGTGCCAACGTGTTCGATGAAATCGATAAACACGCGACCCCAAAACCCCTCCGGGGAAGGCTGGCCCTTCCGCACGCGGGAGTTGTTGAATCTCCGGGTCATTTGACGCATCCTTGTGGCAAACCACGGTGTTTTCTATTAATATTCAAAAATATTGATAGCAAGAAGGTGAATTTAAACGACTGTTGGAAATCTACGTTGTCTCACTCTGTCTGAGACGACAGATTGAGTCGCCTCGAGAAGGCAAATAAGCGTGTCTGTAAAATGGGACATCAGAGAAGTCAGAGATTTGACACGTCCGAGACGTCACAGCGTGTGATACGTCACTGTGTCGTCTAACAGAATCTAAGTCGTCACAGAGTATATAAATGGCATAATACTTCACCAACATTTTACCAAAATTTGTAACCCCTATCCATTATGTATTCTAAAGAATTTTTCTTTGTCTCATATATCAAACCTTTCAACTTTCCAAACCATGACGTTTTTGAATCCACCACCATTCCAACCCAAGCCTACCGGCTTAGAAAAATATTGTCCGATTATACTTGGATCATTGTTACATCTGCGTAGAGGTGTTTGGATCGTTGTTGCATCTGCGCGTGGGTCAACACGTGTAGTTTGCCATGATGATGTTATGGTCTTCATCTTTTGGAGCTAAATCATGCTCTGTCAATGAAGATCACAAACATCATTCAAACAAATGCGTATCCTACTGCAACCGGATACATCTCGGTCGTCGACGTGTGCTACGAGTTTGTTAATGTTGGTGTAATAGTATAGGTCTTGTAATATTTGTTGTGTTTTGAACATTAGAGTTGTTGTAATATTTGTAATATGTCATATATATTATAAAGGAACGTTGATTGGATTAAATAAACATTACATTCTTTGCATTAAATAAAAAACACATATATACATAAATTATTACATCTTTGCGCTGCTTAGGTGACGGGTCACTGGGACCCACCAGACGTCTACGGAGACGTAATGGAGAAATGTGAAACGTCTCCACTCGAGACGTCTTTTACACGTATGGGAAAATGTGAACCGGGTCCACCCAAAATTCAGCTCCCACGTGTTGCTTTTCTATTCGTCATTTTCCCCATCATCTTTAAATACCCACACGGTGATCACAATGTTGTCAATACTTGAACCACCACCACCACAATAATGATCAACATACCGTATCCGGTAGAAAACACAAATTGGCTACATCGAACAGGCCAATCAAGTTTTTGGTCGAAAAATGTTCTGGAATTTTACTACGACGGTGATAGTGCGTGTTGTTTTTCAACCTATATGGGCACAACACCATTAAGAAAAGAGTGGTGGGCTACTCTTTTAGGTTATTACGGAAATGGTTTTATTCAAAAGACGGTATGTTCTGAATATTTCCTTAATCGTTATAACTATGAACATATAATTTTCAATTTATAATTTTTTTTATTATACAACATGTAAGTGCGTGGTGTAACTATTTGATGTCTTTAAGAGATACTAGCGGAGAGAGACAGACGTCTTTATCTATTAATCATCATTGGTGTGTACTTCACCTCAATTTTTATACTCTACTACTAATCATCGTTGGTGCGTACTTCACCTCAATTTTTATACTCTACTACTGGAACAAGATCATCATGCGCATGGATATGCAGATGGTTCAAGAAAAATGTATCCTCCCTTTTGGGAAGTTGATACGGTATATATACCAGTTTCCTTAGACACAAATAACTGGTTAATTTTAAAAATTGACATGCCGTCGATTCAAGTAACTGTGTATTTCGAAAATACTTGTAGTGCGAATAACTATGGTGACACGTTCTGCATTCATAGGAAAATTCACCAAATTTTTATAGAATTTGAGTCTGCGTTCTTATGGTTTCTAGAAGCAATAATGTAATGGCAAAAATCGGCTAGTGACCAAATACATTCTATAAAAATTTGCGGAGAAGTTGTCTGGCCTGGCAACGAACAGCAAATTGGTCGGCATTCAGGGGTCATAATTTGTATGCTGCTGCGAAATTTGGTTCAAAACAGGCCAATGATGTGGAAAGAAGCAAATCTTCATGATGCATGTATGAGATACCGTCGTTTTATGGCTAATGAAATTTATGCTGCCCGTTTCACACCGCCAAATATTTCAATCTAGCAAGTTTTTATCTTCTAGTATTATTATGTATGTGCTCATTAAAGTAAATAAAAAAGAAGAAAAATATATTTTGATGTGTTTTTATAAAAATAACATTCTAATAACCAAACAAACAAACACGACTAATCATCATCCAAGTTAACTGTCGAACACGTATTTCGAAAAACAAATTCTTCAAAGTTTTCTGGTTCGACATAAATAGGAGACGGTGTTTGACAAACATTTATGTTGGTGCCCAAATCACGCGTTGAGAATCTCGATTCAGATTGTGCTGGTGCTTTACATCGGTCTCAATGATGGCCATAACTTTTACAACGACTACAGTACACTGGTGTAGGTTCCTCACCTCGCGATAAGATTCTAGTGTTCTCATGAGGACGACCTGATTGTCATTTTGTAATGTGTGGTGGTTGTAAATGTATTATGTCATCGGGTGTCTCCCATTCTGACCTGTAGGGTAGGGGATAAATCACCTCCTCATATGTTTTTTTGTATAGCTCATTGTTGTACCAACGAGAAGTATAATGACTACAATCATTTTCTTTTAAGAATCTTGATACCGCAATCATGTGCCCACATGGGAAACCAGATATCTGAGGCACCCGACAACTGCATGTTTGATTCAGCATATCAACGAGGCCATTTTTCTTACCATCTTCAACCTGAAAACTGTAAAGCGCAACACCATAAACAGTCCACGTCCTAGACCCTTTAATTTTTTTCTGAATTTTTCTCACCCCGAAGGGAATAAGTACGTGGGTGTTTTTGATACCCTCCTTTCGACGTTGATAATACCATTGCTAAAGTTTTTGTCTAAAGAATTCAACAAGGTGGGTGATCGGATTTTTTCTTGCATGCTTGCATAATGCGTTTATCGACTCTGCACTATTTGATGTCATATAATGATACCTTTTACCCGTACAGTGTGATCTTGTCCACTTGCTAAATCCGATATTTAACAAAGTATTTCTGACTCGCAGGACCACTGCACACAAGGAATTGAAGTTATCATCAAAATCAGATAGTCGATAAGCTTTACAAGTTTTCCACCAAAGGTCCTTTAATTCCTTCTTTTTATTTGAGGGTAGGTTTAAGTTGACCATAAGATGACGACAACACAACCCGTGAAAAGCACGGGGAAAAACAGTACGTATCGCCAGGTCTATGGAATTCGCGCCATCAGAAATAATCGCCAAATCTTGAGGTTCACCAATACACTCTTTAAGCCTAGACAAGAACCATATCCAACTTTCACCATCTTCAGATTTCCCGATACCGAACGCAACCGGTAAGATTTGGTTGTTACCGTCCATTCCAACAGCAAGAAACAACGTTCCTTTAAACTCACCTCGCAGGTGCGCGGCGTCTATAATTATCACTGGTCTTAAACAATGAATAAAACTCCCGATATATAACAAATTAAAAAAAATAACAAATAGTTAGTTTTATAAAAAAAAAGTAAACTTGTAAGAA
Source organism: Ambrosia trifida (assembly GCA_028751855.1). Lineage (NCBI taxonomy): Eukaryota > Viridiplantae > Streptophyta > Magnoliopsida > Asterales > Asteraceae > Ambrosia > Ambrosia trifida. The sequence continues at coordinate 77,454,707 of CM054129.1, forward strand.
ATTGTAAAAAGTTTGATACTAACAGTAGCACCAATGGAAACAAAAAGAATTTCAAACCGACTCTCCTCATCAGTGCGGATGTGAGTAATTGACCCCGGATTCGTCCTTTCCAAATTGTAGCAATGAAGCGGGAGCTCAGCAAAAGAATCTTTGCTGTTTCCTTGCAAAAGTCCAAGCGCGTAACACTTCCCACGCCATGCTTGAGAGTAACTTATGTCCACGTTAAATTTGTGTCGGAAATCTAGGACAATTTCATTACCACGATACACACGACCACTATCTCTCAACTGCTCTTTTACGTTGCCAACAACTTTTGGGTTAGCTTGACGAAGATGAGGGTGAGTTTGAGTCTTCGAACATGTGTGATTATCATTAAAATACTTAACAAAAAACATTTTACAACCTGAGAAGGCATATGCCCTAAAACGCCAATCACAAACCTTAATGGAACATGATGCCTCATAACGTGTTTTACTGGATCTTTCTACTTTATAAGAGAAACATTCTGATAAACACAATTTCCCCAACTCAAGTTTCATTTCGTCTTTGTCGCGAAATATATAACCTTCAGGAAAACGACCAGACGACACAACTTTTCTTTTTCCTAGACAACTATGTGGGGTTGCGTTTTCATTTGAAAAAGCATTTAAATCAGGAGTAAAGTTTGCAGTAGACGCATTTAAATCAGGAGTAAAGTTTGCAGCAGGCGCATTTAAATCAGGAGTAAAGTTTGCAGCAGGCGCATTTAAATCAGGAATTTTAAAATCATTTGAAGGAACGCAATTAGACGATCTGACACCACACTCGGAAACAACAATATATAGCTTGACTATTTCAAGAGGACTTTGCTCAGCAATTATAAAAATATAGGATACATCACGATCATTAAGTATGTCGATTGTATCATCAAACGTAGATGTTTTATATGCTATACGTGTAATTGATGAAATCTGAAACTTATCCGAGATATAAGCTAATAAACTAAGATAACACATGTTTGATTTTTCGATTTCAAGAAAACACCTTCTACTTTTTGAATCAACCACATATTCAACCATCCCATTTGCAACATCCAACTTCCCATTAAGGTATACGACAAATCGAACCATAATATTTATAACAAAATAAATGCTTGCTCCACTTAATAACAAAAAACAAAACTCCGAAAAAATAAATGCTTGCTTCAAAATAAATGTTTGCTACACTTAATAACAACACTAGAATAAGAAACACTAATAAAATCACGATAACATAAATGCTACTCCCCATAATATACAAATTCGGGGGATGTACGGATTGTACTTTGCACATCGGATGACATCTGCGCACGTGAGTAAGTCGTCTTTCAGCAGCTCAAGTCAGAAATCTTGAGAGATCACGAAATCTCTTGCGGAGCCGTCTTTTGCAGGGTGGTGAGCCATCAAGGAGACGAGGCATGAGACATCGGCTGACATTTTGGAGTGACTAAGTCGTCTTTCAGCAGGTTCACGTCAGAAGTCTTGAGAGCTCACGAAGTCTCTTGCGAAACCGTCTTTTGCGGGCTAGGAGCCGTCATTGAGACGGCTACAGATAAGCCGAAGGAGAAAATGTAGCCGGCTCGAGCCATGAGCCGGGAAGAGCTGGAACCGTCTCCCACGACTTTGGAATGGTCATGTCGTCTCAAAAGACGTTTCGAAAGAGTATCGGACACGTGGCAACCTTTCAGCGGTTCTTTTTGACAGACGTCTTTGGAGTCGGCTCAGGGCCTCGGGAAGTGGGAAGCGTCTCACCCGAGACGCTTCCGCTGGCTATTTTCATAAATTGACCCGGTCAATGGCCATTTCCGTGATTTTCCCTTTTTTTTTTCTTGGTGTCAAAGTACACCAAAACACTGCTGGAACTTAGGTATGTCCAAAGAAATATACAAAGGAGGTTCTTGACAGGTTTTGCATGTGGGAAGGAAATTCAGTGAAGAATCCAATTGTTCCGGGTATCACACTGTAACTAGACGCGACGTAATATATGTGATGTTTACTCTCTCGTTTTATGGTAATCCTAAGGAAGAACATATGCAGAAAATGAATTCCAAACTGAAGCTGCAGGAATGATGGTATATACAGACTACTATGCTAAGGATGTGGAAGATAGGCGTTGTACTTCGGGTAATGCCGCCATTTGTTGGGGTTCCAGAAAGCAGGAGATTGTTTCTTTATCGTCAACAGAGGCCGAACGCCTTGTGCTTGTCATAATTTTCTATGGTTGAAGGGATTGTTAGAGGATTTAAATGACAAACATAAAACACTGCTGAAAAGAAAACGATATGTCTCAAGAGTGATTTGAAACAAGTAAATAAAAAGCAAACAAGCCAAAAACATTTTTCGTTCCAGTTCTAGACCTATCATAAGCTCATTGTGTCGAAAAGAGGCAGCCTCAGGAGTATCAAATCGCCCTTGGCCGATAGCTGCTGTAAAAGAGCAATAATTTAAAGCAAAACCATACTCCGTATTTAAGACTTGAGTCTCTTTGCTATTCGATCGAAATGTCGTCTTTGCTGAAACAAAATAGATGAGGTACACCAATATTAAAATCAAGGTCTAGCAAGGACACGTTATACACGACAAACCGCCAGCAAGGCGCAACTTTCATTGCAAAATGTACAATGCGTTTAGTATAAACATGACCCATTCCTGGATCTGATTAGTGATGATGTATATGATATATGCATAACATGACACAAGAAAGGGCTAGTTAATTATACCTCATCAGAGACGGAAGGCGAGACTTCTGTCAATGCTTTTTCAAAATGAACAGTTTTAATTTTACTGCATTTTTCTTTATAAGCACAGCCTGCAGCTTTACTTATCTGAAACATGGTCAAAAAGTGATGCAAACGAAATAAAACATTATTAGTTAGCGTAAAGAGCTATACCCAGCATCTGCATAGGGATGAATTTCTAACACGACACGTCGACACAAACCCAAAACGATATTTTACAGTTTCGGTTTACTCTAAACTGGTTGATGACAATCGAACCCAAACTCGATCGGTAGACCAGAAACATATGGGACAAGTATGGCTTTTTGTTCGGGTATACCCAATACCTGACGGGTTTCGGACAAGTTTATCTAATCAGGTTTGGGGTTGGGATTACCTAAATTTTTCCCATTGCCATCCCTAAGACGGGTGTAAGCTGATTTTAAAATCGGTGTTGTATATCGTAACTTAAATTTGTTGGGACAAAATTTATAACCAAAAATATCACCAATATAAAGGCAACTTTTGAAACACATTTGTATTTTTTGTTGTAAATTTTAATATTGTATAATTAATATGCAAAAAAAGAATTAGTTAGATTAATACAAAATCTCACTATAAAATCAGCATACAGAGCCTGCTAATACCTATGACACAAAATGACCTGCAAAGACTCGTGTTGTTGGGTTTGACTCGCCAATCCTTGAACACAGCCTGTTTTGTACTTACAGCACAAAATGACGCTGTATTGGTCTTTTTAGAAAATTTACGTATTCGCACCTCAAAAAGCATCAACTAGATTGCATTTCTAATCATCGTAACTTGTTGGCGAATCTACAAGGAAAGAAAAACATACCAATATTTTTAGATCAGATCCACTTAAATTTTCACAAGCCTGTTTCCGAGCAATTGCATTCAAGTCAACATCAGCATCTAATGAGTAATTCTTAGAAAGTGCTTTTAAGATCGACCCACGCTCTTCTTGGTTTGGCAATGGGACATATATAACCTCCCCAAATCTTCCGGGCCTTAAGAGTGCAGAGTCCATCGCCTCTAGCCTGGAATGATCAAAACACCAACAAGATCAATAACTATAAAACATTCATCCGTTCCAACAAAAATAGAACATTGATCAGTAATAAGTATTTATATAACAAAAAACCTGTTGGTAGCACCAATTACATAAACACCATTGCGTGATTCACCACCATCTAGCTCTGTCAATAGCTGCAAAAGATAAAGAATATGATTAGGGGTATATAAAATATAAATTTTGGATATTTGTGAATATCGATTCACAGTGAGCATGATTAATAGTATGATACAGTAAAATTTGCTTGCCTGGATTAGAAGACGTTCGACAACCCATCCCCCTTCCTTTCCACGTTGTGATGTCCAAGCATCCACCTAAAATATTATTATTACATTAAAAAATATAACGACATTTATCAAAATCAATCCTAGAGAAAAACGATGAATAAAAAACCTCATCAAAGAATAGTATGCATGGAGAGCATGTCCTTGCACGACTAAACATTGTCCGCACTTTCAATTCACTCTCCCCAACGTATTTGTCAAGAAGCTCGGGACCCTTCATAATAAACAAAAAATACATATTATTATAAATTTTAGGGTATGGTAAATCAGGTGGATCAAACTTGCATTGAAAGGAGTGACAGACCTTAACGTGTATGAAACTTGCTCCTGCTTCGTTAGCAACAGCTTGGGCAATCAATGTTTTTCCACAACCAGGGGGTCCATAAAGCAAAATACCCGTCTCGTAATTGAGTCCATTTGTCTAAAAGTACAGGGAGATTAACTATGAACAAAAATTCCCATTGCCGAAACAAATTTGCCCATATATATATATAATTAAATTTACCTGGTACACAAGAGGATCCTTTATACGGTTGACTATGTAAGTGTAAAACATACTTCTCAACCAATCAAGACCTCCAATGTCTTCCCATTTGACATCGGGAATGCTCGAGAATCCTGTTCTTTTAGTAGAGGGCTGAACAAGCTTGACAGCTTTCTGCATATAATAATATATAAATTTAAAAGAATCAATCAACAACAATATTGACACAAATTTGATAAGTAATGTAAACATCAGCAACTACTGTGTCTTAATTAATTAATTAATACCTCAAAGTCAGACATTGTGATGCTAGTGCTAGCCTTCTCTTCACGAGTCCATGCCGTTCGCCACCAGTATTCATCTAATTGTTCAGTATCTTTAGAAAGTTCCAACATTGTTGGCGTAACAAATCTCCTGATAGAAAGCCTACCAGCTTCGTGCACCAACGATTTCAAATCAGCTCCAGCAAAACCCGGAGTTAACTTGGATATTTTGACAGGATCAAAAGCACCTTCAAGTTTTACATTTCGTGTAAGCACACCAATAATCTTTGTTCTAGCATTTTCATCTGGAACGGATAAAGTGATCTCACGGTCGAAACGCCCAGGCCTTCTTAATGCCGGGTCAAGAGCATCAGGTCTATTGGTAGCACCGATGACCAAAACATATCCCGGTGTCCCATCTGCAGCATTTGAAGTTGTGGCATCCATACAGATCATTAGTTGTGTCACGATACGGTTTTCCATTGCCCTTTGAAGGTTATCTCTTTTCGAAGCTATTGCATCAATCTCATCAATGAAAACTATAGACGGTGCGGTTTTGTGTGCCTTTGCAAACAGCTCACGTATCTTCTCTTCTGAATCACCTGATAGTAGATAGAAACATACATGTCAGCTAAAGTTATTGATGCAAAAGAATAACAAACTACCACCTAATAAAAAGTATATATAGTTATAGTATGAATACATGATTATGAGCTAGCTGATTTTACAAGTTATAAGAAGTGAAATCACAAATGCAAACAAACATTGAGAGGTAATATACCTGAAACCCCAGAAACGAACTCAGTGGCTGCAATCTCATAAAATGGAACTCCGGCCTCATTAGCAATGGCAGAAGCTAGTGTAGTCTTGCCGCAGCCAGGGGGGCCGTGTAACAAAATACCAGCCGTGGGCATTACTCCAAGGTTAAGAGGCAGATCAGGATGATAAAACGGAATAATTACATCCAGGAGCAGGTCATGCAACAGATCATCCATACCACCAAGGTCCTTAAACCTAGGTAAAGCTTGAACTAATTTTCTTCCAACACCATCAATATCATCGTTAGGCAAATTGTTTGTTGATACCTCATGTGCCTTATCAAATCTATTACTGGTAACCATCTCTAACTCTACACTTTTATTAGGTTTCTCGTTGTATTTGTTTCGGAGCATTGATTTCGTTAGGTCGAACTCAACCTCAGATGTCGCAACCACCGCACTGCTTATATCATCTTCGTCTCCATCCTCAGAAGATGAAGAAGGCATCTGTTCTCTGATATCGATTTTCTTCGCCTTTTTGCATGACGTGATATCATCCTCATCGTTGTTGTCCCTTGTTAGTTTTCGCTTACCTTTGTTGTTGTTGTCGGGATGTAGGGATAGGGTTTGGTTGATAATCCTTGTTAGCAGTTGGGGGTTGTGGCGAGCATATTCAGGATATTTGGCTCGGAGGACAGCCAAGAGTTGTTTGATATCATACTGTTGTGGGGATGGATTGGAACTGCTACTTCCATACGTTTCCTGTACACGCCGCCGGAGCAGCTTTACGAACAACGACGACTGCTTATTGCCTGCAGCTTTCCTCCCCATACTCTTGCCGGCACCTACGTACTGCCTTCTTTTTCCTTCAGGATCGAGCTGGTTTATATTATATGCATGCTAGGTTTTGCGGTAATCACATATGTAGTGGGCCTTCAAATTAAGCCTTTAACACTATTGGGTGCGGAGAGGGGTGGCATTTTTATGATGAGTCTTTAAGTAGGCGTCACGTAGGAGTGAGGGGAGACATTTCATGATGGGCCTCTAAGGGAGTGGTGTGCACTATGATGACGGTTCTCCTTATTGGCCAGAATTATTAAAAATAATAAAAAAATCTATTAAAAATAATAAACTTGACCCGACGTGAGAGGCATGGGGGTGCCGGGTATGCCGATGCCAGCCCTGGGGGTGGTGTAGCCCGGGGCGGCATAGGCTTACCTCCCCTATGCCGGAGCCCATACCGTGTGGTCTAAGTTGGGCATATTATGATATGTGCCATTTTAGTTTGTGCCTTAAAAGAAAATGAGGTGTAGTAGTTTAAGGTCTCATAATCTGCATGATTACACAATTATTATTTTATTTTTTTAAATTAAACAAATAAAATAAAATAAAAAGTACAAATAATATTAAAAACACACAACAATACTAAAATTTACACGAATACTACTAAAAACACACAAACAATTTTTTTAGTTTTCATCTTCGTTTTCGTCGTACTCGTCTTCATCTTCGATTTCACCTTCGTTGGAAATATACCGAACCGACCATGCATGTTGGACCAAATCCGACGTTAACGCTTCATGTGTTTGATGATCACGTACTTCATGTGCGTTGATTATTCTTTCAGGCATCCGGAAATAAACGGTTACTCATCCGGAAATGACACATAAAAACCTTTGAGTCGGGGTAAGTTGGGTTAGTTTTCATCAAAGTAATCTTTCATCAAACGAGCATTTATCACAACCCGGTCTCGTTCGACAAATTGTCTTTGCAAAATTGGACGTATAGGAGCATTAGCTTGTTGCATATATCTCGTCGCGAGTATACACGCACTCGTAACCGCATCTTGCTCCAACTTCTTGTCGGTCGACTCACCCTCATCGCCTAAAAACTTTTTGAAATAATGATTTGCAACGGATGACGAGAATGTGGGGGAAGTCATTTTTTTGATGATAGTGTGGTGTGGTGTGGTGTGGTGTGGTATTGTGTATATATAGTGGAAGTATAGATTTTACAACTAACAAAAAGTCATAACTTCAATTGTATTTGGAGGAGTCATGTAACATCCGGCCTCTCTCACTACCAATATTGTCCATTTTGCCTGAATGGGTCGCCCGTCCAGAGCTCACGAATTTGTTTTTTGTTGCCCCGGTAGAGACTTCCCAGGAGGTCACCCATCCTGGTAGTGCTCCCACGTGAGCATGCTTAACTGTGGAGTTCTCCTCTTATCCACTAACATTATGCCACAAAACGCGTTGGTGATTTAAGAGGCATTGGATTACATATGAACCAAGGATATCTCATGGCCACGACCGATGTGGGATTTTCCTGGGGTGTCACAAGTCAAGACTTGATAGAAATTTAGAAGTTCATGTGTTGGCTTTTTGGAAAGCAAACGAGTTTAGATATCCCACACTTGCAAGGATGGCAAGAGACTTTTTGACAATTCCGGTATTTAGTGTCACATTTGAGTCTACGTTCAATGCAAGTGGAAGAGTACTTAATGAGCATGGAAGTTCACTTAGTAAAGATACCGTTGAGGATCTAACATGCACTAAAGATTTATTATTTGGAGATTGTTGTAATGTCCCTGTTTCTTGATTCTTATAAGTTCTTTTTACATCGTATTAAATTAATGGTATATTTTTGTTTATATTTTGTAGGTTCTAACCAAGTTAATACAGCTGAGCTCACAGAAGATATAATGTTACTTAACATTAGACATGAATCTGATGCTTCAAACTCAATGCACAATCCTAAGATATCCACTCCAAATGCTTCAAGTAGTGTTGCATGCTAAAATTTAGCGAACAATCCTTAGGTACTCACTCCAAATGTTTCTAATAATGTTGCTTGATAAAACTATGTGAATCGGTTTGGTAGTTGATATAAAGAAAAGAAAAAAAAATATTTGAGTTGTAGGTGATGATGGTTTGGCGTAAATAAGAAGCAGAAAAAGTAAAAACTTGATTTGGGATTTATCTAATTAAATTTTAATGAATCTAGAAGATAACCTAATAAATGTATAAAATGGGCTTTTGATAATTACAGCGAAATAATTGCCCCTGTCATTGTATATATACTAGTAGGAAGCTCGCGCGTTGTCGTAGGAGCGATAATATAAAATGTGATATTCTATATTTAGTTTTATCAATTCTCTCATGTATCATGTTCATGGGGATTTATGTACCCTAACTGAGCCTTAAAAATATGCTAAAACTATGTGGAATGCATATACATGTGTTGGTAACTATAAATACTCTAAATCATTATGTCCACCATTCAAATTATAAGTTTTTTAATCAATTCAGAATCGAATTCCATGTTTAAATAAGTTTGAAATTAGGAGTGGGGGTTAGTGGTCGATTGAGGGTGCCCCGCCCCACTCTCATTTTCTTTGATCAATAGTGTAAGTTTACGTGTCATCGGCCTAAATTTTTATACGCAATATTGTATCCAACCTCTTCCGTTTTAAGGGTCGTCCCTGACCGTCGTTGCGATGAGGATCCGGTCTGTGTGCAAAACACTTAGAGCCATGTAACAAACTAACCATGCTTCTAATCAAATTCTCACTTCTAAATGAGAATGAATTTCCCTATGTTTCAATACTTATTTTTTTTTAAAAAAAAAAACATAACATAGATGTATTACCTATTAAAAGCTCAATTTAAGATTCATGTCATTAATCAATACAGGAAATGAGTACAAAAATCATTAATCAAAGTTATAGACTCTAATTATACAGCACACCTAAATGATTGTAACCTTTGATATAATTATTTTAAAAAGCATAACATGCATGAATAACCAATTAAAAGCTCAATTTCTAGTCTAAGTTAAGACTAAAAGATTGATGTTACCAATCAAAACAAAACAGAAAATATGTTAATAAATCATTAATCAAATTTGTCAGTTGTAGTTATACAACAAAACTAAATGGGCGAACCAATCCTCATGATTGAAGATTTAAACATTTTTATAGTCTTAACCAAACATAGCATAGATCAATAACCAACAAAAAAATAATTAACAACAAAAAAACATTTTAATTCATGTGTTTGCTACAAATTTAGAATTTTTTTTCTACAACAACAACAAAGCTTGCTTCCAACTGGAACTCCTCTTACTCAGTCCAAGCAAATTCTTTAGACCACTCACCTGAAAAATAGAACTGAATTTGTATTATAAAAGCAAAGAAACACAACAAGAAAAATCAAGAACATATAACTATAAAAACAATAAAATAGAAATCCAACCTTAGCAGCATCAACAGATTGTCAATCTAAGAGAAGAACCAGCAAGATGCGAACATTTGGGTGTGATGGGTATGGAAGAACTTATAGTTTCAAGAAGATGGAGTTATGGAACTCGAAAAGACGATTTCGAAATTCCAAATTAAATTTTTAGGTAAAGTGAATTTGTTCTTTATAACAATGTCATGCGAATGATGATTGGAATGTGAACTAATCACCATTTATGTAGTTAATATTGTATTCATTATGATGAACCACCAAGGAAGATGAAAGGCTAGTATGAATTGAATTGACTAAAATGGCCTTAAAGTGTCTTAAAAGTTTGATGAATGTCCAACTTTAATCCCTTTAAATTGGCTTTAAGTGTATTGTAAATTATGCTTAAATATTTGTACACAATACAAAATTACAATGGTGTACATCTTTGGACATAATATTTATCAAACTCTTTGAAAGGCACTCAAACTCTATTTAAAATGTATACAACTTCCTAATAATCGAATATGCTATGTTGGACACTATATAAAGGTAAAACTTTGACCAAAAACAAATTGTATGCAAGGCAACCAAATCCTAAATCTGCCTATTTCAACCAAACAAACTGTATTAAAGCAGCAGTGAAATAAAACGACGGGAAGATATTACCGACCCAATCTCGATCTCCAAGAACATTTACAGTTTAGCATTGTGATTCTTATTGGAAACTTCCCTCAATTACCCAACCTGCAGTTCCAATAACAGTTTTGAGTTCAGCTTGTTAATAAAACCAATAGCAACATGATAAATATTGATCTCAACTCTATAGATAAAACACATTAACATTTATAAAAGATATTAGCATTTAATAAAAAAAATTCCGATTGGGTTTCCTACAAAGCTGTTGAAGGTCAATTAGGACGATGTGTGTGGGTTCTGCCTATTTAGCCATACAAGAAGTGTTGAAATTGAATAGGCACACCAATTCTTTAGCAACCTCATTCTGTACACCATAAATATATGATGAATATAAGTAAGTGTATGTTTCCAACAACTAAAGGTATATTATTAACAATGTAAAAGGACAAAAATTACAAATCGACAGTAAAACAAATCGAGCAATGAAAAATACCTCGAATTGGTTAAATGGTGTTTCTTTCTGTATGCGAAATCTATGAACTTTGTCATGGTTTCATCATGAGTAACCTAGACATGTCAAGTAATGATATTACTAAGATGAGTTTCTTGAAAAGTAAAACAAGTGTAGAAGACAATAAAGCAATAACTATAAATGAGTATTCAAGAGTAAGGAAATGGGTTTTATTGGGTGTTATGAATGTAGGTTACATCGTGAGAGACATATAAAGTGTGTATTATACACATATACATTGTGCATAATATGTTATACATGAGGGGCAAAAAGGGTAGGAAATGACAAAAATATAGAGATTTGTAAAGAGGCTTTTCATATGCCATCTTAAAATTGAGAGGAAATTACTTTCATGGACATGCTTCCTCCTTAATAAGGTAATATATATATATATATATATATATATATATATATATATATATTGTAACACCCCAACCGATGGCGGAAACATCGGGATGTCACGTAATGATGATTGTTCAGTAGCCCATGGTAAATAATAAATTTCAATAATTGATTTAATTACATTATATACAATTGCTCTACAAGAATTCGTACATCAAAATGAATAATACTAAGTACACATCTTCAAGCATTAACTCAAATCTTCAAGCAAGTAGAACCTGAAACATGTTAAATTTGAAAATATTTTGGGTCAACAAAAGTTGGTGAGAATACATAGGTTTTCCGAATATAATAGATAACAATAGTTTGTACAACAATCACAGTTGTATAATGATAGAGTATGAGTCCGACATGTAACAATGCGTCTTTGTACAATCAAACCTTGTGTCGACTGAGACCTAACTCGCAAGTTAGTAAAAGTGTAACTGTTATCGATCATCCTTGAATTTATACGGGGGGGATGGGTTTGTCAGACCTATAGCGCTATAATCTAAACAGGTGGCTTGATCAATGTTAATGATTGTACTGTGTCTTTTTGTTACAGTCAAATGATAGAATGAGTAAATGATAGTATAATTGAATCACAAGTTTCAACAATGTAAGAATAAGTAAATGATAGTGTATAAAATGTTTAAACATGTTTCACCCTAAAATGTAAAACAGAAAAAGGGGCTATGTAAACTCACCTTAGTGTTAGAATGATGACCCTTGTTATATAAGTAAATGTGGCTTGTGTGTATCCAAAGATCACCCTATTTCTAAGGTAATAAATAGGTGTTGAGGAAAACTTAATAATTCTAAGTTTTCTAGTCTAAAATGTGCTAGGGTTCCTAATTTGGGGATGAATAATTGATTTATGATTAAATTTGAATAATTTAAATAAATAAAGAAATAATTAATGAAAAAATATTATCTAAAAGTAGTTGAATTATAATGTAATAAATGTGAAAATAATTTTTATAAAATTATTTTCTTAATTAATGAATATTTATATATTAATACTTATTTGACAAAATATAGACTTAATATTTAAAAATATTAAAATTTATAAATTTCAAATCAAAAATTTATATTTCTGATCTAAATGATTAATAAAAATTTATGTGAAATTTTGATGTAAAAATAATGAAAAAATGAATTTATTATGATTTATTTATGATTAAAATTACAAAAATCGAAAAAAAAAATATTAAATAAATGATTTTTCAGAAATAAAAATCATTTCTGGAATATCTATTGTTTTATAAACTCAAAATAATTTTTGTGGAATTTTATAAAATCATTTTGATATTTTTATAGAATTTTATAATTATAAATGAATAAATTTGTAATATTTATTATATATAATAAATAATTAATTTTTTTTGAAAATAAAAGTTGTATAATAAAGTTTATTAGTCATATAGTATAAAATAATTTTGTAGAATTTATATACCACATTAACTATTTTAAATGTAATTTACATTATTAATACAAAAGAGATAAAAATGCAATAATAATAAAAAGAGGTGCAGCTAATGGGACTCGAACCCGGGCCCTCGGCCGGGTCAGAGTTTTAAACAACGAAGGAATCACTAACTGATCTATGAATCAGTTTGTGATGGATTCTGATTTGTATTAAATTTAAATGATAACGCGTCAGTGTCATCTTCCCCAAACTAGGCTTCGAGCCCTAGCTTTCACAATTGATCAAATCAACAAACAATAACCCCTGTAACTATAGGGTTATTGTTCGCATACTATAGACTAATCAAACCAAAATAAAATTTAAAACTTACAAGTTGGAATTGACGTAGAACGATGAGTCAAAACAGAAAGTCAACGAGACTTGAATTCGTGAATTAGAGGAAATGACAGAAGGTTTTGAGGTTAAGGGTTTGGTTTTCGGCACTTTTAGCTTGTCAAAGAGGATTCAATTTATACTAAAGCGAGGGGATTATATGTATGGTAAGTTTGACCCATTCATGAATTATACGCGTAATTGTTAAGATTTTGGAAGTTTATAATGGTAATTGGCGTGTATGTTACGCGTATTACTCTGTCAATTCCATATCACGAATCAATTAATCAGTTGTTTCCAAATATAGGTTCAATCAAAAGTCAAACAAAACAAAAAGAAGATTTTTTTTTTTTTTTGCTTCGGGTCTGTGCAGCGTCCAAAGGGAAGGAACAGGTGGTTCGTTGTTTGTGTATAAAGAATTTAGAAGTCCATAGTAGTCAAGTATGAGTCCCGTGGTCTAGTGGTCCAACCTGATGTGCACCAGGCGTCCGACTCGGGTTCGAGTCCGGCCAACATCAACATTTTTTTTTTATTTTTTTGTAGTGAAGGAAAGGGGCAAGGGGGGTTTGGGCCGGGTGTCTCTTGGGCTGGACTAGATGGGCTGCAGGTGGGCTCTAATGATTAAAGGTTTAGGGTGTTGGGTTGGGTTGTAGATTTGATTAGAGGTTTAGTTATGTTTGTTTTTATTATTATTATTATTATTATTATTATTATTATTATTATTATTATTATTATTATTATTATTATTAAAATAAAATGTTTTGACATAATAAAAATTTGCCATGATTATTTTTGTACAAAAGTAGTTTAATACAAGTAAAGTGGTGATCTTACCTATACAAAAATTTAGGAAGAATTTGCGATGTTACATATATACTAGCTGATTACCCCGGGAGGGTCCCGGGGTTGAAAATCTAATTTTACGTGATAACCTATTGCAAATGGCTCAAGTTAACTAACCACAAAATCTCTCAATCATTGCATGTTCATAGTATTCTAATCAGTAATAACTCATATTCCCTAATCTAAAACCTAATCAGTAATCATCTAAAGAATCACTTATGTAAGCTGCAACTATTAAAAAACTCATCACATCTCTCTAATTTCTCACATTCTAATGGCTCTTATAATTTCTAACCTAATCAACTAAACAAACACTTAAGTTGGAAGTTGTAATCATTGCATCTCATTATGCCACGTGGCATAATCAAGAGATGGTTGAGGCCACCATTGAACGTCACGTCAGCAACTATCAATTCTTTCCGGGAGCGTCCCGGGGTTGAAAAATATAACCATTCTAATAATACTAATACTAATAGTAATAATTATTACTCTTGTAATTAAATAAATAAAAAAATAACCTTGCTATAAGGTGACACCATGTGTTGCAGTGTTGCGCGATTCTTTCTCTTAACTTCTCTTGATGAAGTATACCTAGTAAAATTCCAATGATAACATGGCGATTGGACTGATTTTCAACATCGTAGATAAGAACCTGGTTTAGAAGAAAAAACATGATTAATGAATAACATGAACACTTTGTGTGTGTTTTTCCTGTATGAACGAAACCCCACAAAAAATAGTCGATTTTTCTCCGTTTTTTATATAGGACTATGGTACTCGTTGGAAAGATAATAAAACGCTCGTTAATTTGGTGTAATTTTTTTCTTTAAAAAATCCCGTATATAAAAGATATAAACGTTTAAAAATTATGGGAGGAAACATGAGAGAGAAAATTTTAAATTTATTTTTAAATTCTTTTTTTCCTAAAATAACTCAATTTAATTTAGGGTTTTATGTTTATCTTTTTTTTTAATTAAAAAAGGAAATAGTTCAAAAACACTAAAATCTTTCAATTATGATGTCACGTTCCACTCTCAAGGGGAGGTTATATATATATATAAGGGAATGATATTTTAGAAATCCCTTCCACTTAAGAAAACCTTGAAAACCCTCATCTTAACCCTTCATTCTCTTTGATCTATGGTTGTGATTTATTCAGATTATTTTAATAAAAAGGTTTATAATAAAAGGTACAAATGAGTAAAATTATCCAGGAACAATCTTGTTCTCTCTCTCTCTCTCTTATCTTATTTCTCTCTTCTCTCTCCTCTCTCCTTTCTTAAAAGTTGTGCATCATGTATAGTATTTTATTAACATTCAAAAGTCAAATTTGAATTACAAACCAAACTATGTTTTTACGATTTACACATGTTTTCACAACTTATTTCACAAAATAACATATAACAAATTATAACCTAAGAACAAAAACTTATATTTTTACGATTTATCTCACAAAAACCATATAATAAATTATGGAACAGTTGTTTTCACTAATTATCTCACAAAAACATATAATAAAATCACAACCCAGTAACAAAAACAGATGTTTTCATGACTTATTTAACAAAAAAACATATACTAAAATCATAACCCAATAACAAAAACAGATGTTTTCAGAAACAAGATAATTAAAAAAACATATATTAAATTATAACCCATAAACAAAAACTTGTGTTTTCACAAACTTATCTCACTAAAAAAATTCAAATTATGAATCCAAACAACAAAAAACATATGTTGTACATTTGATATACAAAACAAAAAAAAAGATAAAAAACATATAAAAAACTTCATTTCCAATCTTCTCGCCAAAATGTCAAGTAAAAATGTTATTTTTGTCATCAAACATCTTAAACAACAAAACAAGAAATTATATTTATAACCAAAACATAAAAACATATGATAAATTATAACCCAAACAACAAAAACATATGTTTTTAACGAAAAACAAAGCTTTAAACGACGAAAATATACAGAATAACCCACTGTTCTTCGACAACCCCTGTTCCGACTGAGCACTATCACCGTCCGTAATGTCTCCATATTTCCAAAGTACTTAACAAATGCATTTACACATAATCACATAAACAAACACAACAAATCATAATACAAAACTTACAACCAAATGACACTTTTTTAATTAAAAAGAAAAACAAACATATTAAAAAAAAAACAATCTTACAACCATATTCCTTCTATCATAATAAAATAAAACTTTGATAGACAAGTCATTTACAAAACAAAACAGAAAATTTATATCTATAAAATTTATAAAAACAAAACCCATCATTTTGCACCTTCGGATCTGTTACAAAACACTTTGTCTTTTTCATGCTTTGGGTAGTTGTACCAAGTGTAGACAAAATTGTACATTGCGTTTTCTTGAGAGGAAATCTAAAACAAAATTCGGTTTCTATTATCAAACAAACAAAGAAAACATATCTGGTGTTCATAGTAATACCTGCCCAAAATGGAGGAACCCCACATAACAATATATAAAGAATAAATCTGGCTCTGTTGATATGCCAGATCCGTCGATCTGCCGGATCTTGTTCTTGCCGGATATTATTCTTAACGATCTTGTTCTTGCTCTTGCCGGATCTTGTTCTTGTCGATCTGCCAGATCCGCCAATCGTCGTTATCTCGTTTTCAACAATAAAAATAAATAAATTGATGGTTCTATGTTTGTTTGTTGCAGCACCTAAAAAATAAATTGAACAATAAAAATAAATAAATTGATGGTCCTAGTGTTCAGAATCAAATGAAGAGATTTTGATATGAACATGGGTTGTTGTTGTTCTCAGATGGGGTATGGGAGGATTTTGGTTGGGTTTGATTTGTGTAAAGGAGAGAGAGAAAGAGAGTAAGAGATAGGGGGAGAGAGATGGGTGGTGATAATGTGGGAATAGGATTTATGATTTGATATGTATCTTTTGTCAGGAGGATGGAAGATTAAATAGTGCAATACCTATAAGGATACCTGGTAGATAAAGGACCTGATTTTATATGTAAGCATGATATAAATAACCTTTTGATACAGGAGTGACCATTGAGTTTGAATATGAACCTACGGAGGAGGTAGAGTTGTTTGGAAATATAAATGGTGACAACTGTAGTATATAAACCCTAGTAATTCTCTAAGTTTACTACTCCTCGGGAGATAGTAGGATTATTGACTAAGACTTGGAGGACAAGAACAATCAGGGTTAACTAAGGTAAAAGCTGAAAATTGGACATTATTAAGTGTAGAAGTCATAAATAAGAACCCTCAGCAAGTATTAGTTGGGGTTAAAGCCCGGGGAGGGTGCCAGATTGACTTAAGGTTTCATGGACCCGGTGAGGGCAATAAACTTATTTGTCTATGTGCTATAATTGAAAACATGTTACACTATGTATACATAAAGTAGTTATTGTAGTTGCTTGTATATGAGTAAAACACTGAAGTAGTATTTTCTTGAAAACCTAGAAAATATTGACTAAGCCATCTATTAATAGTAACTGTTATCTTTGTCTACCTGTTGACCCTGCTTGTCAAGCCAAACTAGTAAAATTAGGTGATAACTTGATCAATTGAATAGTCATCCGAGTCGTGAAATCCTTCCCAACATATAGAGGCAAAAACTTTAGAATACAAGATGACCAGTTTTATTCGATGGGAACACCTTATCTACATGACATCACATGAAGAGTCTTAAGAAGAAGAGAATGCAGAGGATTCTAATCCAATTAAATCTAGGAAATGAAAATCTTCCGACTGTAATCACAAGACCTTCATCTTGTAACCCTCATACTTTTGATAGGAAGAAAGGTGCCATCAAATCCCATGTATAGTTAAGTAAAGTGGAAACTATTTTGGATATAAGTAAATTGTGACATCCGTCACTTTTATTTTTATATAATAATAATAATAATAATAATAATAATATTAATAATAATATAAATAAAAATTCAGATTTTATTATATACATTTTTTTTACCATCTCCAAACCATAACCAACCATCCCTTTACCCATTAACATAACCCAACACATAACCCAACCCATTAATCCTTCTTTCTTTCCTAAACCTTTTGGAGCCCAACCAAACTGGCCCACTGCACAGGCCCAAGAAGCAGGCCCAATCCACTCCCCTCCTCTTTTATGCGTTTAAAAAAAATATGATTCTGCTGCTGCCGTGGTTCGAACCGGAGCCGGCCCAGCAGAATACCCGCATCACTACCAACTGGGCTACACAGCAATTCTGATTTAAACCAGACCTTAATTATATTTAACCCCTCTTCAGCGCTGATCCATCTTCTTCCTTCTCTGCTGATGCGACCGCTGCAGACCCGGCAAACACAGAATTTTTACGCGTAATCACAGCAACGAAACTTATTCCTTTTGCCTAATATAACCCACGCGTGAAGACCGGATTCCAGCTATCAATTAGTGAGTCAAGACCATTATTAACCTTCCATTTTGACCCATATTAATACATTATAAATACTCGATTTCAATTCAATTAAACTCGCACCTACCCATTAAAACCAGCGACTAAGACAACCCAACAATCACTTAACCTTATCGCATCCTCATCCTTCTCTGATCTAAGCTTTTCTTTTTGTTTGGCTTGCGTTTCAATTGAACGGCTATAATACATTGTAAGTTCAAATTAAACTTAGTGTAGGGCCGATTTTATGCGTATAATAAAAGCCCTATGGTTTTGTTTATTATCAGTATCGAAATCTTGGGCAATTGATCGATTTAGGAAGTTAGGGTTTATATTAGAATTGGGGATTCTTCTTATTGCAGGTTTACATATAAAGGCTTTCTGAATCTAAAACAAAATGAAGCCTAGAGCAGTTGGTTGGGTTGTTTGGTTAAAAACAGTGAACCGGCCACAAGGCCAGGTTCGATCCCCATATCACACTTTAATTTTTTTAACGAATTTCTATACATTACATACATATATTTTGCCTTTTATATCTCAATTATGTTAAAAATATCAAACATGAATTATAAATTTTATAAAATTTATTTTATGCTATTCAAATGGTAAACTTTAATATAAAATTTTTAGTTTTTCAAAAAGCATTTATTTATTATATATTACAAATATTACAAGTTTATTCAATTATAATTTTAAAATTCTATAAAAATATCTAAACGACCTTATAAATTTCCACAAAAATTATTTTGAGTTTTTATAACAATAAACTTTTCTGAAATGATTTTTTAATTCTGAAAAATCATTTATTTAATATTTTTAATCAATTTTTGTTAGTTTTAATCATAAATAAATCATAATAAATTCATTTTTCAATATTTTTGCACCAAAATTTTATATATATTATTTCTAACTATCTAGAACTGAAATACAATTTTTAATTCAGCAATTCTTTAATTTTAATATTTTTAGATATTAAAGTCATATTTTGACAGTTTGAAATAAATAGATTAAATATTCTATTTTCAAGAAAATAGTTTTATAAAAATTATTTTCATACTAAAGACTTTGTTTTGTGACCATCTTTAACTTAAAATTTACAAAAAGACTTTTATTCATTTATTTATTAAATTTCTTATATTTAATAAACAATTCGTTTATTAATCAAATAAACGTTTATCCCCAATTCAAAGCCCTAGAAAATACTTATAGACTAGATAAACTTAGACTTATTTGTTACATTATACATAGGGTGATACTTGGCAACGTTGGATTATACATATTCAATTACACAAGACTTACCACCTTGCTAATGTGAGTATTACTTACCCCTTTTTTCGCTTTTACAACTTTGGGGTGATTCATGCACAAGTATACAAAACCTTCATATTCATTTACACATACATTTTTATTCATTTACAATTCATATACGTGTCTTGATTATCTTTGTGCTTATGTTTGAACATGAACGTAGCTTACATACAAAATCATACATCTAGACATAACTTATGTTATGGTGCTCTTTACACATAGACGTAACTTATGTTACGGTGCTCATTTAGACATAACTTTGTGTTATGGTGCTCTTTTAGACTCACACGTGTCGAGGTGCTCATTATCAATTACATTGTACAAACTTTACATTTGATCTTTGTCTTGTTTGGTTACTTGCGTGTTTACATAATGCCTTGGTGATGCTAGACACATGAATTGTACTACTTTTCAAAACTTATACTATACGTACAAAACTAAGTAGTACTCACCAACATCATATGTTGACAAAATTATTTTCGTGCATGTTTCAGGATAAGCTGCTTGACGCTTCACATAGGACCTTGGACTTAGATTAAATCAATCAATTATGTTTATTTTGTTGTATTGTATTGAATTTCACATGTTGTAAAACAATATTCAATAATCAAATATTTACATTTTAGTATCATGAGCTTTTGAACAATCGTCACTACGTGGCACCTCGATGATTCCGCCATCGGTTGGGGTGTTACATAAATTGCCTTGAATTGTACAGAGTTATGTTTGTTATTCATGCACTTAAAGTTGGGACAATCATCAGAAGAATAGGAGAACTACTTATAGAGATTTTAAGAGGCAATGTGGACCCCCACCTCAATGTCTTATATGTAGAAAAGAACATTTCGATCCATGTCCCGAGTTAGTAAGTAGAAATTATAAGACCCTGGACACTCCCATCGTGACTATAGAAAGCCCCACAAGTGTTTTGAATATAGAAAGAGACATGACTTTTTAAGGATGACTACCTTAAGAAACAATAGAAGGAATGACTTAATAGAGTAAGAGGGAAAGCTTTTTCCATATCAACTAAAGAGGTCGTAGGAACCCCGACATGATAATGGGTACATTCCTCCTAAAATCTTATATGCTAATACTAGTGCAGATAGAAGTTTTGTATCTGAGCAATTTAGAGTTTCGATTAACCAGATTCTCTGTAAGTTAGATAAACCCTTTATAATAGAGCTAGCAGAGGAAATGGAAGAAGAAATTGGAAATGTTATTAAGGATGGCATTATACTGGTTAGTAATACATCGGTACCCATAGACTTGTTAACAATGAAACTTGGAGAATTCGATGTAGTAATAGGAATGGATTAGTTAGCTAAGTTCCAAGCTCAGATGTTGCGTGATAAGAAGCAGATGCTAATTGAAGACCCTCAGGGGGAAATCTTTGCTAATTCATGGGGAAAATCATAGTAAACCCATAAGTTTTGTCACTAGTCTAAAAGCATTTGAGTGTATTAAGAAGGGCCATCTGGCCTATCTAATGTATGCCTTGGAAACTAAGGAAGAAATGAAACTTGAAGAGATACTTGTAGTATCCGAATTTCCTGAAGCATTCCTTAAAGATTTTCCTAGACTCCCATCTGCTAGGAAAATTGAATTTAGAACTGAATTAATTCTGAAGCAACCCTATCGCTAAAGCCGCATATCGTCTCGCCCCGACTGAGATGAAAGAGTTGAGAAACCAATTACAAGAATTATTGGACAAAGGGTTTATACGTCCTAGCACGTCGCCATGGGGAGCACCTATTCTCTGTTAAAAGAAAGATGGATAAGTGAGAATGTGGATTAATTATAGAGATCTAAACAAGATCATAATAAAGAATCGATACCCACTACCAAGGATGGATAATATGTTTGATCAGTCACAAAGTGCAAGTTACTTCTATAAGTCGAAGATAGACTTAAGGTCTGGATACCATCAGTTGAAGGCGAGATAGGAAGACTGCCCTTAGGACAAGGTATGGTCATTACAAGTTTCCAGTGATGCTTTTGGGTCTCACTAATGCACTAGACACGTTTATGAACCTTATAAACCAAGCTTGTGAACCATACGCCGTTCATTTAGTAATCACCTTCATAGATTATATTCTCATCTATTCCAAGAGAGGAAACATAGACATATCGATGCCATTCTTAAATTGCTAAGGGATAAAATCAAATACTAAGATTATGCAATAGGATATGAATACCTATTGGAGAAGGCTCAGTTAAAAAGTGACATAAGAATCACATAGATATAAGTATGCTTCATCAGTAAGTGTATATGCAAATACCTGACTTGCCTACAGGTTAAATAGAACATCAAAAGCCTTCATGATATTTAGTATAAACCGATATCCCTGAATGGATATATGAAAGATGATAACAATAGGATTTCATTACTAAACCTCTAGGAACTAAGTCTAGGCATGATGCCATTTGGGTTATATTATATTGGTTAACTAAGACTGCAATACGGGAAGTTTATAAGATGGAAAATATATAAAGAATTTGTTAAGGAAATTGTCAGCCGTCATGGAGTACCTATATCCATCATAGTAGATAGAGGTAGCCGTTTATATCAATATTCTGGCTAGACTTCTTTAAGGAGTAAATTTAAGAATGACATAACATCCATATACTGATGGATAAAGTGAAAGGACAATTTAGACCTTGGAAAACATGCTTAGGACATGCGTTAGACTTCTATGGTAGTGGAATGAACATTTACCCTTGATAGATTTGATATAACAATAGTTATCTTTAGAGTATCGAGGCTGCCCATATTGTGGCATTATATGTTTAGATGATTTCAATCATCCGTTTGTTAGTCAGAAATCGATAGCCATCCCTTAGCAGGTCCCGATGTTATTGAGGTAACTATAAATAAGATCATACAAATATGAGACCAGATAAAAAGTTGCGAGAAATAGAGAAAAGTATTATGGCGACAAAAGAAAGTACTATTAGAATTCCATATAAGTGACATGGTACTATTTAAGGTCTTGCTTTGAAAAGGCATCATTTGGTTTAAGAAGAATTGAACCAGTAGCATATAAATTAGAACTGCCAGAGGAATTGCAAGGAATACATGACACGTTTCACGTGTCTAACCTAAGAAAAAAAAGTTGGCAGACGAGTCACTTAAGATGTATTGGCAAGAAATCCAGATCAATGATAAGTTGAACTATACGGAACGTCCCATTCAATTTGTAAATGACGAGTAAATAAATTAAGAAATAGGGAGTTCCCTCTAGTACGAGTCAAGTGGGATGCAAGGCAAGGACATGAAGAAACATGGAAAAAAAAAGGAAAATGAGATGAAACAGAAATACCCATACCTCTTCACCTAAATTTCGCGGACGAAATTTCTATAAGGTGGGGAGAGTTGTAACACCCCGTTTTGTGGTCAAATAAGAGTAGAAATGTTTGTGCAACTAATAATGTTGAATAACGAAAAACAAGACTACTTGAGATATTAGCATCTAGTCGAGCCATTAGTATTATAAGAGATCGTTTAGTAATAATTATAAAATATATTGTATTTGAACTCTACTTCGTTTGTAATGAAACTTAGGTTGACGCATAGATAAAAATTAGTCCGTCTTACTGGTATATTCGAAAGTTCATAAAACATTATAGTTTAGAAGTTATACGAGAAAAAAAAAAGAGTGAAGCAGCTGAATTAATAATTATAATAATATAATCTTAACAAATGAATTCTTGAAACAATATGCTGTACGTGGATGATGATTCCACATTAAAATAGAAAGTATAGTTCTATCCCACATCGATACAATTATATTTCTTTCCCACATCAATAGTGACTTGAAACGCAAAGACACAAGCAGCCAAGCATGTTAAGTTGAGATCCCACATCAAATTAAAAGGAAAATTGGAGGTGTGTGTCAGCTTGAATTAGTCCCACATCGGCTGAATAAGAAAAAGAAAGTGGCTCACCTTCTCTATAAATAGAACCATGTGGGTTTTATTTAGTACATAGTAATTTTTGGGAACGCTCTGTATAAGAGAATCCCAAGCCTACGATATCTAGTTGGGTGTTGTTAATAGTCGTTTTGGAGCATGAGTAGGAGCCCAAGTAGGGAGACTCTACATCAGCTTTCTGTAGATAGTTTTGAGGTATGTTTCTATTTAAGTTATGTTTAGTTCATTATTATTTTATTAGTATTATAGGTAGTAGTTAGTACTATTATGTTTAGGTATTAAAATTATTATTAGGGGTGGATATTAGGTAGCCTAGCCTTAGTTAGGCATGGACTGATCACCCATGCTTAAACAAGGCAGCGTTAACCAATATCCAACCATAATAATAATTAGTTAGGAGTACCACTACCTAACCTAGGATGATGTAATTGTATCAGGACTCTGAGGTAGTACCCGAGCGGAATAGCAAGCGTTAATCAACTGTTATACAGGTGAGTTCTATGAATGTTTTCAAATGTGAGCATGCTTGTCCAAACTGGTAATTGTTAATATTGCACTCATGACTGTTAGTACGCATGTGTATAATCTAATCACACATACACACGATATCTGTGGTCCCTTATACGTGTTGCTACGGCAGGATTTGTCGGTACTACGCTGCGGTGTAGTGGGCATTGACTGTATGATGTTTGAAGTCTTGTTGACACCGTCACGAGGGCCCATGCGTGGCGGAAAGATTATAGTGACATGGGCAGATACAAGTCATGAATGATAAATGAATGTGTTTTTTAAATTATGTATATTCATGAACTCACCAGCGTTGTCTGATGTCGTTTTAAGCATGTGTCACAGGTAGTGATGACTAGTTCTTGGGCATGTTGTTTAACTCAAAGCTATATGACCGGTAGAATAGGATGTGCTAGTTCGTGTGATTTAATGGGAAAGTATATCTCTGGCTAAGAATAGTTGATCCAGCCTTGTACTTTTTAAGTTTTCAACCTTTGTACCCTACAATCTATATTAATAAAATAAGAATTTCCTTTATAAGTTGGTATCAATTGTGTATGGTGCATCCTTATCTGGGTGTGGGCATCACATATAACAAGAGTTTCCAATATAACCTTATACTATATATATATATATATATATATATATTTGGAGAGTAGTGTTTCAACGGTAAATCCTGTGTTGCAAAGCGACCATTGTCCAGGATCGAATTCCATAGCACCACACGGGTTTCTCCTTTCAAACCCAAGCGGTTATTTTTTCGGTAGAGCGTGAAATTCGAACCTGAGACCGAACCCAGGCGGAACCCTTCAAGGAGGTAAACCCTTCCCACCTCAAACAAGCTGGGCTAAAGATCATTAGGCTGTCATTTTATATAAAACGATTTTTTTTCCGTATGTAATATATTTATGGTTAGAAAAAACGTTTAGACATAAATTTTACTAGTTTGTATTTTCTATGATTTGAAAATAATGCCAATTTCAATATTATGTTTTTATTTACTTATTTATTTTTAATGTTTCAAATTCTTACTTATATAAATCTATTTTATTTTAAAGGAAAATGGATGATGATGTGGAAAATATACGGATATGTAAGGATGTTTTTATGGTTGGAGGTGAAATTGGAGGTTTTTAAGGATTTGTAAAGATATGATGTGTAGCTGACTAGGCAGCTAAGGGCGTCCAAGGGCAGTGACGGATCCAGGATGTTTTTTTCAGGGGGTTCACTTTTTCATACTCTAATTCTATATGACCGAACATAAAAAAAATTCGGGTCGGTTTAGCGGTTCGGGTCGGATAAAGCTCATCACATAGCTCGGTTAAAACAAGGTGGGTCAAGGCAAGTCAAGTCAAATTTGGTCGGGAAAAACTAATGTCCACAATAATCGCACTTTCCAATTACTAGATCCTAGATTCATAGTTCATACGGACCATAAATAGAAATCAGTTTAACAAAATTTTAATCAATTAGTTAACCTATAACCATTGAGTCCATAAGAACCAACACAATGTTGTCACAACTTAACAATCAACAAGAAATGAGTTCATCAAGTTTATTGTTGCTTTTAGAGGGGTAAAAAAAATATGCACCTTGTTTACTTTATGTGAAGACATCATCAATTCACCAATCGATCAAATTACCAACGCAAGTGCAAATTAGCAAATAGCAACTAAATCTGTATCAATAAAATGTGTATTAAAATCAAATTATCAAATATCAAGATTTCAAAGACATAACTAACTGATAACTCAAACATGATATATTGTTATTTTGGATAAACATTGTATAGCTGTCAAATCCCTTCTTGTTGTAAGTTGTTGACTAACGTACCTATTTTTGTATGTTGCTTTCAACTTCTCTGTCCTTTTTAAGTGACAAGACACAATAAAAATAACTTCATTTTGGAAGAACAACCAAACCAAAGTAATAACTTAATATTTGTGTGCACATGTACAAGACCTCATAAAACCTCCCAGCCAATCAATGCATAAAAACAAGGGTATAAAACGACTAATCTTGTATCTATATATAATGGGGATGAATGGACCATCTGTACGTGTAAAATGTACATTTACAACACAAGACAATTATCTCCAAACAAAAACTCAAAGCTAGTTAAAAGTCAGCAAGCCAATCAATATGGCATAATCGCTTTCATGTTCCAACAAACAAACCTTCTAAGAAGAGGCAAGGAGGAGGAGGAGGGTGGCGGCCGGCGGCGAGGGCTGTAGAAGAGGAGGGCGGTTGGGTTGGGGCTGTGGGTCTGTGAAAAGAGTCTGAAGTTTAAACTTAGAATGGTGAATGATGGCTATGATGTTTGAGTTAAGCAAAAAAAAAAAAAAAAAAAACCATGGTTAAGGGTTCCTCTAGAGAAATATTTAGGGGTTCCTACCCAATTTTCTATATATAACAACACTAAAAATTTCAAACCGAACGGATTCCTGGAAACCCCACGGGCTTAAGTAGATCCGCCCCTGTCCAAGGGCGCCTTTTGCATTGTAGATAGTCTAACCAAACATATATTTGTACTTACTCATGCTCGTGTAAATTACAACAGTTGCTACATTAAAATTCAATGATATAAACTTCACTAAAAGGGAACAATAACTTAACATATATCCCTCTTAATCTGTATAATTAGGAGCAGTAGCTCCAACTTCAACAGCTTTTGCAGCCGGTGACGCCTCTACTGCCGGTGAGGGAGGAACCGGTGCCACAAGCAACTCAGCCGGTAAATCAGCAGCTAAACCTTGCAAGTAAAAAGTGTAGAACAACTTGAAGGGAAAGACCAGCTGCTGCAACTTCACTTGACCGTATGCTCCAGTAAATATTCCTGTCCCACCAGTTATAGATAGGTAGGTTTCCTCAGTGGTGAGGTATGCGCCTTGCACGGATATCTGGCCGTAATCACCCAAGTGAAAGCTGTAAATGGCTTCGTACCTGTCGCCTCTCTTCTCCGGCATGTTCTTGATTAGAATGCATATTCCGGCAGTGATGCCTAATCTTTTCTCAAGGTCCGCGCTGTAGACCTGCATGTGTTTATTCATTCGTCAAAGTCATTGTACACATTGATGATGTCCAATATCTAATCATATATTTCAAAAGGTTGGCTAAACGTATGATCCTATTGAGTAGAATTAAGGAGATGATATTTAATAATGGGGGGTGGTTTGTTGTGGTAGTTTAAATGTACATTCAATAATATAACTTAGGCCGATGAAGCCAAAAATGATGAAATTGGGGAGAGCAGAGCATAAGCTATGTGGAGTTTGAAGTTCGATTCTGGTCGGAGTCATATTTATCACATGTAGGAGTTCTACCTCGGGAGATTCTCAATCCAAGTGAAATGGGTAATCATTGCAGGCTGACTCGGGATGTTAGACGGAGCTCCACCGGCTGCACCACTTGCCGTTCAAAATAAATAATAATAAAATAAAATAACTTAGGTATTTTTTTTTAATCAAAGTAGTTATATGATCATTTACGTGTATTATACATACTTTATGCTACCGGTGTATTTATTTACGTTAAAATAATAAGTTACTAGTCTCGTTGGGAGGAGCCTCTCTATAAGTAAGTAAGTTTGTTTGTTTGTTTAACTTACTTTATTGGTGAAAGGAACAAGATCACCAAGAGAATTGACTGATTTTTGTCCCAACCGAAGATAAGCCGGACTTCCACGGTCTCTTTCATTAATCTCATACACACAAAGTTCTTGCACTTTTGCTACAAAACAAATGAACATAAATTAAATACAATAAGAACCACATAATTAAACAATTACCTATATCACTTTTTTTTTAAATGTAACATATTCAAGAGTTAATTTACTAACATGGTTTAGAAGATCGTGATGAACCATTCAGGCTATTGACAATAATCGATCTCACACCAGAACTAGTTGTAAGTTTATTTGAACGTAACGGGGCGGTGAAGTTCGTGAACGATAGACGGCCAGGAGTGACGGTTGTGGTGGCATTGGATGGTAGTCTAACGAGGGGAGTCATAGATATAAGAGAAGATGAAGAAGCTGCCATTAGATTGAAGAAGTTATATAATATGTGATGGATGTAGGTGTGTTGAGTTGTGTTTGAGACTTGAGTGTGGTGATGGGTATAGATTTATGGAATGAATATGTATATATAGGTAGGAGAAGAGTGTGATTATTATTATTAATATTATTATTATTATTATGATTATGAAGGTGGACGGAATGAGTGGACGGTGGTGGTAGAAAACGATGGTTACAACAATATGTTGTGTGTTATCAAAGATGCCGTGTACACATTGGTTGCACACGTGATGTTTTGGATCCCCGACCAACCGGCCGATTTTTTTGCCAAACTAGTGGTACAGTGTCATTTTTTTTATGCATTTGGAGTGTGTCAGTCATGAATTTTCACAAATGGTGAAGAAGCAACACCATCTTGCGGATTTGATGATATGGAGGGGAGAGGAGAGAGGCTTTTGCTGAGTAAGAGAGATGGGGAAGAATCCGCAATATGATCTTGCGGATTTATTGGCTGTTTTTGTAGGCTTCAAAATAATGCAAGGGGGTGTTTTGTAACTTAGGGGTGATGTAGCAATACCATCTTGCGGATTCTTTGTGGTCTTCGCAACATCATGTTGCGGATTCAGAAAAAGGCTGACAATGGTCTTGAAAGTTTGCATATGATCAAATAGTTGAAGGGCCAGTCTTGTAAATTGAAAACAACTAAAACCGCAAGATGGTGTTGCTTCTTCGGTTTTTTTTTTTTAACTATAGATGAAGGGCTAGTATTGTAACTTATCTTTTGTCTCTTTATGTCGTGTGTGTAAGAAAGAAGCAGGTTGGTTCACATGCATTACACCCCAACCACACAAAGGGGGGCATGCTTTTCTTCAGTAAGACTAAACTAGACAAGTGTTAGATAAAAGACATAAATGCATGCATGCAAGTACATGCAACCATGCAGTAGTCTTATAAATTTTATGCATGTGAACGAGTAATTTGCACTCTCAAAATCCAAGCAAAAGACCACATATCTTTCAGATTAATCTATCTTTCACTCTCAATCTGTATACACATATCTTGCACTCTTATAATTTGCACTATGGCATTTGTAAACCCTGGTCCTCGCAGCAATGAACTTCTATGGGATCAATCACGACATCGTTCGGCGATGTTGTTTGAAGGGAATGTGGTAGCCGATGTAGATGTTGATGTTAGACGCGGCGACCAATCCTTTTGGTCGACAATTAACAACTATCCATTGGATGGTCGTATTAAAGATATGCTGCGCACTGCAGGTTTTCTTGGAGTTATTGAGTGTGGTTACCGAAAGATTGACCGAGGGTTGATAACTGCCCTCGTTGAAAGATGGCGTCCCGAGACCAACACGTTTCACCTACGATTCGGTGAGGTGACAGTAACGTTAGAGGACGTTGCATGCATAATGGGTCTTCCTATTAATGGTCCCCCCGTGATAGGAGAAGTACTTGACGTGACGAATAATGAGGAACGGGCACTACTTGTCTACAATTTTTTGGGTATAACAACCAACAAATTCACTGGAAACAAGATGCCTGTACGGGATGTTACAGAAAGAAATTCGGGTCCGTTGCCCGATGACCCGACTGACGTCGAGATCATACAACGCGCCCGTTGTGTGATATTACTCTTGTTGTCATGTTCTTTGTTTAATGACTCAAGCAACGGGACGGTGAAGCTGTCCTTTTTACCATACCTAGAGGACCTCAATGAATGTCGGACCTTTAGTTGGGGTAGTGCTGTGTTGGCATGGTTGTATTGCAACCTGTGCAAAGCAGCAGTAATGGACGGCGAAGCAATGTGTGGGTGTGTGTATTTGTTACAGTTGTGGGCGTATACCAGAATCCGGGTATTAGCTCCCAGAATTGTTCCGGAAGAACAAGAAGAAGGCGCCGGTAGACTCCCATTTGGTGCCAAGTAAGTAGTATTTTATGCGTGCATATTATTGATTATATTAAAACATGTTATTTTTGCTAACTATTGCGTTTGATAATTTTTTTTAAAAGGTGGCGTGTACCACACCGGTTTAAGGAGACGACCAGACACTCGTTACGCGCAATCCGTTCTCAACTGTCCAATCTTCACGAGGATTCGGTAAGAGTTAAGTTACACTAAATTACTGTTGAATTCCGTACAATGCGTTAATAATTAATTATTTTTTTGCACCAGTTTGTCTGGCGTCCATATGAAGAAGAAATGGGTTCCTTGGCGGATTATTGTCTAGAAGGGCAGGATTCCTGGTGTTGTGAGTGTTATATCTTGTGGAATCAAGTGGTGGAATACCACTCACCATCTCAGGTCCTTAGACAGTACGGGTTCTGCCAATGGAAACCTCAAAATCCCCCCCCCCCCCCCCTTAGCCATGAAGAGCACCTTTCCCTGCGTAAATTGAAGCGTTCCGGGCATACGGATACAGACTGGAGAAATAGACATGAAACCTATGTATCCTCCTGGGATAATCGCAGATTTAATAGAGTGGTGGGGCAACTGATGTTGGCAGGGTTTCCTTCCGTGTTTCCAGATTACATGAGTTGGTATCTGGAACACACGGTTGGATTTGTGACCAACCCGGCGAATGACCCGGTACCACAAACCGGGTTCCGAGATGATGGGTCAATCACCCAACTAATGGTTTGTATATCACTTTAATAAATTTACACAATAGTATATAATGCAAAAATATTATTTTAATGTTCTTTATTTTAATATTAATGCAGATGGAAGGCTATGCAGAGATGTATAGTCAAGCGGCTCGGTTTATGCCAAACGCTCCTAAACAATTCGCAGCGATACAAAACACTGCCACCGCAGTGTTGACTTCAATTCGCGAAGGAGATCGTTTGAATCATCCTTCGCGTCTACAAGATCACCCGGTCGGTTTCCAGGCTGACAGAAGCCGACCTAATAGGGTGTCAGGGCGTATAAACCGTAGACGTGGTCGGGTGGACCAGGCAGGGCCTTCTTCAGCAACTCAAGACCCTCCCAGGAATGATGACCAGTCTATGGACTGGTCGAATTTTGATTTCACAAGTTTGCTTAATGATGATGATAGTGGGAGAGGTAATTTTGAAGGGGCTAGTTCCTCACAAAACCCCGTTCATCCACAACAGTTAGGGGGGTTTGATCCACAACAGTTAGGGGGGTTCAATCCACAAGACTCTAGGGGGTTCATACCTACTCCTCAACAGTCTAGTATGTATAATACCCCC
The DNA here is from genome assembly GCA_028751855.1 of Ambrosia trifida. Taxonomy (NCBI): domain Eukaryota; kingdom Viridiplantae; phylum Streptophyta; class Magnoliopsida; order Asterales; family Asteraceae; genus Ambrosia; species Ambrosia trifida. The sequence continues at coordinate 77,486,145 of CM054129.1, forward strand.
TACCCCTAAGTAACACCCATGCGTCTACATTTTGGACACCAGATAACCCGTTTAACACCCAGCAATCCTCGTTCACTTACTGGGCACAAAATCAAAGTGAACAACCAACGGGTTTTAATAATTCTTGGACGCCTGTACCCTTTCAATTTGATGAACGTCGCAATCCACCCAGAAATCGCTAGCGTACTCGATGTGGTACCGGTTCTAGATACTGTAATCAGCCTAGTTGTGGTGGTCCTGGTTATTGTAATAATGATGCATAGTTTTTAAATTCGTTTATGGATGTTAAATTTTCATGTTTTAGCGTTTATGTTTTAATGGTTAATGTTAGTTTTCATGCAACATAACATACATGAAACACACATCTTTGGTAGATAAATGTCACACAACACACATGAGATTTATAATAAGAAACACACATGCTCACAAACGTTAACAACAATATTTGTTACATATTATTTGGTGTCCAACGTCCACGGTAAAATTCATCAGCGATGTACCAACGGTATGCTGAACAAGAATGCGCAAGATCTCCTTCAAAGTTGATATATTCCTCATTAATTAGATTCTTCATTAACATACATATAAGGACTCCAGAATTACCACCAACTGAGCCGTGATCTTCAGGCGGCCAGACTTTTGTATCGGACACTATTATTTTTTCCACATAATTTCTTCCGGAATTTTCCCAGTATGAAATTTCATCCAGGAATTGCTTGAACAAAGTCTCGAACTTCACAAATGTTGGGTAAATCAACACTTGGATTGGCGTCGGTTCACCGAAAGTAGACAAAGCGCAAGAGCTAGCAAAGTACAGCGTCGTACGAAGTGTCCGCATATCAACTTGAACAAGAAACCACTGTCTTTGTTCAGCACATAATGGGATATACAACTGCATAAGGTAGATTAGCGTATATTATTTCCCAAAATAATAAATATATATGGTAAGTTACACTAAAGAATAGTACCATATCAACATCCCACAAGGGAGGGTAGTTGTCTTTAATTCCAATGGAAAATGGCAACGCACGATAGTTGGGAGTTTCAGACAATAAGTCGAGGAATTGTGGGGGTAGTATTGTCCACGGATACAATTGTTCAGGTTTATTAGATTTATTGATCAATACCCATCTGTACCTCATGAACAACGTAACCCAGCCTCCCACGTGCTGCAATTTTTAATAAAAAAATGTATACACATAAATAAAAATAGAGGGGAATATATATTAATATTTAAAAACCTTAAAAAGAATGCTTACAAGTGGCCAAAGGTGACCCTCACCGTCATATCCCAATAGGGTTCCCCAAAAATCCTTTCCGAGCGGAATCCGGCCAAGAAAAACACTACAACAGACAGGGGCGTCACCATTCTGGTAGAATTCTATGACATTGGGAGACCATTTCTTCGACTCTCTGGTTGGACGATACCATCGGGGTTGGTTTGGAATCTTATGCGGTGGTGTGTCAGGGACTATGTCCTCAAATTCGGGGTTTGATTCGTCGAGATCCATTAGGATTTGTGTATGACTGTTGTTTGCCATAATGAGTTGGGGTGATATTTGGTGGTAGTAAAAGGATGGAAATACATGTACTTTTATAGACCTTTTAAACCCGCATATTGAAGTTGCGGTTTTACCTTTTGAATTTAAATCCGAAAATTGAAGTTGCGGTTTTACCTTTTTAACTCTAAAAAGTGGCACTGCGCGCTGGCGGGTCCTGAAAGTGGCCCCCGGGGCATTTCGCCACTTAAAATAAACCTCTGAAACTAATACACCTCGTCAACACTAAAAAGTGGCACTGCGAAAAATGTGACTTTTCATCGTTTTGTGACGCAGATAATGATGCCGAGCAATAATTTTGGAGGCCTAAACTTGCATCAACGGTAAACTATGTGCTAAGCACTGCGCGCTGGCAGGTCCGGTGTCCGGTAAAAAGTATTTTAGAAAAAACCGCAAGACCATGTTGCTGTTTATCGAAAATAGTATTTTATTATTGCACGACCTTTTTGGGGTGAATAAAACCGCAAGACCATGTTGCTGTTTATCGAAAATAGTATTTTATTATTGCACGACCTTTTTGGGGTGAATAAAACCGCAAGACCATGTTGCTGTTTATCGAAAATAGTATTTTATTATTGCACGACCTTTTTGGGGTGAATAAAACCGAAAGACCATCCTGCTGTTTATCTAAAATAGTGCGACCTTTTTGGGGTGAATAAAACCGCAAGACCATCCTGCTGTTTATCTAAAATAGTACAACCTTTTGGGGTGAATAAAACCGCAAGACCATCCTCCGGTTTTATCTAATATATATATGTATGCAATATGAACTACGGACCATCACAATCCTCTGTTACCAAACAAATCATGGCAAACTTTCACCCTTTCATTGTAAAACTCTACTGGGGTGGTGACATTACCTACGTAAACGGTAGTGTTACCGCCGACGACAACACCATCTCAACCACTTTTATTATGACCCACAGAATGTCATATACTGAGTTTGTAGACGCAATTTTTAGTAACACTCATATTAACAGGGAGTGTTATACTTTGAGTTTAGTATTGTACTACACTTTTCAGGGTTGCTCAGAGGGGGCGTACATCGTCGGGGACGATGGTATGAATACGATGTTCTATCTAGCCGAGAATACACATATGTACGTCGCAATCGTACATGTGAAGCCCATGCCTATAGTTTCTTTTCAGGAAACTAGTGCTATGGATCTGCTAAGACGCTTTTCATCGGTGCCTCTAGAAGACGACACTTTGCAAACTCCGCCATCTCAGTATATGCAGTCAACCAATCTCGGTCTCGGGTCATCGTTCAACAACACAGGAACCTCACATCAAGGAGCTACTCCTGATTACCATTATAATGATTTTCACTGTAACGAAGAGTATGTTGCTGATCTATCTCTTGATGACAACGAACAACATCATGCTAACGATGACAATGAAGGTACGAGACCTATATAGTCAATTGATTTTTATTAATATCCATATTTTTCTTCATACGTACTTATAATATGTGTGGTGTTATAACGATGACAAAAATGAAGAGGATGACAACAATAACGACATCGATGACAACGTGCCTGTAAATTATAACTACGAACCGTCAGATGCTTCTCAAGGTATTTTTTTTCTTGTTAATATTAAACTAATTTCATTGATACGGTATCCTAATATGGTCTCATACTGGTGAGAAGGATATACGTCTGAAGAGAGCAGAGAAAGTGAGCATGAACCCACGGACGTTGACTCGGAAAAAAGCGGGGATGAAGAAGATGAAGCTGGACAGTCACTTATCCCAACAGATCCTCAATTCCATGAAGGGCTTAATCCTGCTTTCTCTACGGACGTACCTATTGACGACGAAGATGAAGGGTTAGAAGCATATCGGCTTCCCAATTACGACGATGAAGATAGCATGGAGATGTGGAGTGGAAACATAGATGATATCCGTGTGGGCATCTACTTTGAAAGTAAAGAAAAAGTGATTAAAGCGATCCTGTATTGGAACGTGCAATGTAATAGAGAGTTGTGTGTCGTCGAAAGTAGGCCATACACGTTTAGAGTAAGATGTAAAAATAAAAACTCAACTTGCATGTGGGCTGCTACGGCATCACGTGCCCGGGAGGGGGCCTTCTGGCGGTTGTCAAAGTGGTTAACAAAACACACATGCTACTCAATGGTTGAACGCAACAACAACAGGGCACTAAGGTTAAGAGATGTTGCCACGCATATCTTTGCACAGGTGAAGGCTGACTTAACGTTTCCGGTGAAACAGATCATCACTTACATGAAGCAGACGCTGAATGTCGATATCTCATACTCTAAGGCATGGAAAGCCCGAAGAAAAGCAATTGAGAATGTGTACGGCACCTAGGAGAGCAATTTTGAGCAATTGCCAGCGTATGTGGCTCGGTTACAGGCTACAAATCCAGGTACCGTTGTCGAGTGGTATCATCATCCCAGGAGCCCCCCGGAATGTAAGGTGTTCAAATATGTTTTCTGGGCCTTTGCACCCGTAATTGAGGCGTTCCAATATTCGGCACCGGTAATCTCCGTCGACGGGACTCATCTAAAGGGGACTTACAAGGGTAAGATGTTGATTGCGGTCGCCAAGAATGCAAACAACTACATACTTCCTTTGGCGTATGCAATTGTAGATGAGGAGACAATTGAGAGCTGGGGTTGGTTCCTGGAGCAGTTTAGGCTGCATATTTCAAGACACAATGCCAGCAACCCCCTTTGTGTTATCTCGGACAGACATGTCGGAATAATTAGGGCGATGGAGGAATTGCCAGGATGGGGGGAGCCGAACGCTTACCATCGGTATTGTCTTCGTCATGTACGAAGCAATCTTGGCGCAAAATTCAAAAGTGCAACTCTGAAAAAGCTTTGTTGGACTATCGGTAGCACATCACAGCGTTACAAGTATCTGTATGCCATCAGACAAATGAAGAGCATTAACAAAAAGGCATGGAGATACTTGAGAGACATTGATCTCTCTAAGTGGATGTTGGTGCACGATAAAGAAAATCGTCGATGGGGTCACCTCACAACCAACATGTCTGAATGCTTCAACCATGTGTTGTCAAAGGCAAGGATGATGCCTATTATGGCAGCCATACACCACACGTTGGAAAGGGATGTTGATCAGTTTAACATTCACTACAGAATTGGAAAGCGTTGCCAAACAATGTTGCCCCCCCCCCCCCCCCGCATCTGGACTGTGATATGCGAACGTGATGCTAAATCACGAGAACATACTGTACGTTTGTATGATGGTTCACAGGGACGGTACCACGTCAGGTCTCGCGTTCGGGCAATGGAAGATGGGGGGAACGATTACACGGTTGAATACCGTAACAGAACTTGCTCCTGTGCAAAGTGGCAAATCGAACGTCAGCCTTGTTCGCATGCTATTGCGGTTTGCCACATGAAACGTAAGGACCTTCATCAAATTGTTGATCCACGATATCATACTTCCGTATATCGTCTTCAGTACAGCGCCCACTTTTATACCCTAGGTCATACAGCTTTGTGGGCACAGGCCAACTGGAGACTCTGTGGTAACCCGTCACATTTTACCATAAAACGTGGGAGGTTGAAATAGAAGAGGATCCATAACGAGATGGATGAAAGGCATGAGGACGAACCTCGTGCTCCCCGCAGATGCAGTATTTGTAAGCAAACAGGGCACAACAAAAAAAGTTGTACCTCCCGTGGCTAGTGATGTTCATTGTCGTGTGATGGTTGTCGTAAGTTAATGTTTGTAGTACTGTTTCTTGCTATTTCTTATCAACTTGTCGTATTACTCTCGTGATGCTAGTTCAAAGTATCATGAAATAAATAAACGATGACGCCTTTATTACATGAAAAAGTTTATTACATGAAAAAGGAAATATTACAAAACAGCTGACGCAACTCACCAGAACTTATCACAACGGCACTTATACAGCTCATCAGCCATGTGGCGTCGGTAGTTCACACAAGCCTCTTCTACGGTGTTTTCATGGTGTATCTTCAACGGTTTGTTTTTAACTAGTTTCTCCATCATCATACAAACAAGAACCCCAGCGTTAGCGATGTTACCCTCATCTTGGGGGACATCCGTCTCAACCAAACCGAGGGACATCTCACGTTCCGTTATGTACCTTGTGTGCCTCCTAAAGTGAATACGTTCTAGAAACCATTTGAAAAATATCTGTAACAACTCCATATAGTTCCTAACATCTCGATGTTTTCCATTTCTCCATCTTTTATCGGTCCAGTATTGAGTAATCACCATGCTCTGCATATCAATACGGACAAGTAGCCATTCTGTTTGGCGAATCCACAAAGGAAGGTAGATGCAGTCAACCTCCCAGAATGGAGGATACGGGTCCTTTTGTCCGGCATTATAAAGGGGGGTAGTGGATTTATCATCCTGCATGTAATCATAAAAATCAGGAGGTAACACCGACCATCGTAATTCTTTGTTGGGGGTTTTTAAGAGCATCGCCTGCCGTACACGCATTAATCTTACAGTCCAAGCTTCAACATGCTGCAAAAGAAGAAAAAACACTATAAATTAACTATGTAAGCATGTGAAAACTTATAAAAAATAATATGTCGTGTTAAGTGTACCGTAGAGGACAGATGACCGCCAGATTCATTCCCTAGTAGGGCACCCCAAAAAGATCTGTCGAGTTTTTTTGTAATGAAACGACTGTAGCAGTATGGAGAGTCCCCGTTGAGGTAAAACTCTAAAACATCTGGGGACCAGTTCTTTGAATCTTTGTTGGAAACTATAGCACTATCTTTTTCGGGCTCCTTTTCCGGTGGCTTTTCAGTCGGAATCTCCGTAGACGACCCAGCCTTCGTGGATGACGACGGCCTCTTCATACGCCTCCAAAGATCATCCGTCCACTTTGATTTCTTAGCAACTGGTTGAGAACAGAAATATGACCCGACCTCTTCGTCCTTCTCCATACTATCGAACGTTTCTTTTGGAATGAATGATAATGAAACTTTACATATATGTATTTATAGGTGAAATTGACAATATTAAGAAAGGTGAAACTGCAACATCATCTTGCGGTTTTGATAATGATAGTAAATGTCCATACCGTACTTAAAGTAAAACTGCAACATCATCTTGCGGTTTTGATAATCATAGTAAATGTCCATACCGTACTTAAAGTAAAACTGCAACATCATCTTGCGGTTTTGATAATCATAGTAAATGTCCATACAGTACTTAAAAAATAAAACAAATTCAACACACTTTTTTTTTTTTAATAAAGTCATAGAAAAAATTATATTTAAACAATTTATATAGAATATTGTTTAATATTGTTAATTTTTTTAAATATTTAGTTTTTTTAGTTAATATGTCGTTTTTTAAACAATCTATTTCCGAAGCAGAATATAGGGTATTTTTTTAGTTAATATGGCGTTTTTTAAACAATCTATTTCCGAAGCAGAATATATCGTATTTTTTTATTTAATATGGCGTCTTTTTTAGAATATTGTTTAGTAATTTTTTTAAATTATAATATGTTGTTTTTAACAAAGTTATTTAATAATAAATTGGAATTGACTGAAACACACATAAATTTATTTATGCACTAAAACGTTAAATATACAATCTACCGAGTTACAAAACAATCTATTTCCGAGACCACCAATTCCAATATTCTCCCAGACGTCGCTAATAACGGACCTTGATTCTTCAACACCGAGGTGCATTCCGCTATAGGTGTAGAAGCCGCAGAGCCGATTAAATTTGCTGCCAAAATTAGTGTACAACGGTGATGGAAGGCGCAAAACAAAAACTTATTGTAGAGTTCATTGAGTTTCTGTTTCGCGCCTTCCATCTCCATTGCTTTATTGAAGTCAAACAGGGGGCTCGGGATCAAGTTGGGATTCCAACCGTGCTCCTTCAAACAGGTACCCAATGGTCAACCCAGGATTCATTTCCAAAGTAGCACGTTGAAGAATCGCATCATCCGATGTCGCCGACGTCGCTAATCACATGATGTGATTCATCAACACCGGATGGCCTTGCCCTACAGGCTTTGTCTGGAAAGTTGACCCCCCTAAAGAGACCGTTGGAATGTCGGGGTTTGGTAGACTGGAGATTGAGACTAGCAACGACAACCAACGGCAAAATATTATAAACTATAGTGACAATGTTGCATTCTACACGTGTTATACCACGTGTGGATGTAACACCGATCTAAGTAGTTTCATGTGGATGTAACACCGATCCAAAGACACCGCTTTTTTGGACCCCAGAAAAGCGATGCAAGGCGGGGGATGAAACGGGCATCAATGCCTTTAAGCATGGCTCATTCCCGCCCAATACTGTTATAACTCCAAGTGGATGTAACATCGATCCAATGTTCCAAACGAAACTTCTCCTGTCACCACCAATGATGGAATGTGGATGTAACAACATGAAATGAGAAAATGAAAACATCATATTTTTTTTGTACATCTACAGGATGAAATGGTGGTTATAGTAGGATTTTTTTTGTGGTATAGTAGGATTTTTGAACATCATGTAAATGAGATGAGAACACCGTCTTAATATGTCTCAATGTTATATAACATACATAATACATGGAAACCGCAACACGGTCATGCGCAAGTGTACTTTAATGCTGCCCCCTGCAAACATATGTGTGGTTGGGTTTAATCCCATGTGATATGTAGTTACAAAAGACCCCCTTCAAGTATTAAACTCTCTGCCATTTTTAATGAATCCCCAACATCATGTTGCGGATATAACCTTGAATCCGCAAGATGGTATTGCTACATCACCCCTAAGTTACAAAACACCCTCTTGCATTATTTTGAAGCCTACAAAAACAGCCCATAAATCCGCAAGATCATATTGCGGATTCTTCCCCATATCTCCTACTCAGCAAAAGCCTCTCTCATCTCCCCTCCACATCATCAAATCCGCAAGATGATGTTACGGTTTCACCATTTTTGAAAGTTTGCTGCTAACACCCTCCAAATACACAAAAAAATGACACTATAGCACTAGTTTGGCAAAAAAAAAAAAAATCCCAACTGGCCAACTTCAAAGTTGTTAAATTTAATGATTTTTTAATATAAAATTCTTTTGTAACGTAAACTCACACCCCTACGTGTACGTCAAAATATCAGTCTTTGACACTATCCACGATAGGATTTGAAGCATCAACAATTTCGAAAAAAAATCACACTACCACTAAGCTACATACCTTTTTATAATATTTTCTTTTATATTTAATCACATATTAAGTTTTTGTACTGACAAGTACAATTAGTATGTGTTTCTGAATTAACAAAATAAAAGGAAGTGGAAGCAAAAAGGAAATTTTAATTGTCTTCCAAAGTGATGATTTGAAGAGAAAAAGAAAAAAAAAAGAATAATGTTGTTGTGTTTCAGATATTTATGGTGGAAAGAAAATAAGAGAAAAAAAGTTTTGTTGCTAAATTTAACCCTTTCAAATTAGAAGAATTCGAAGGGAATGAAAGAGATGAGAGGAAAGGAAAGAAAAATAGATCATTTGTATTCTCTTTAATCCTCAAAAGTAAACTCGGAAACATAGTGTTAGTGTGGTGGGGCGCTAAAAGGCTTCAACATCACTCTTTTCACATCCTCAACATCGTTAGGCCATTGTTAAAAAGGGGCGGCAACACTTCATGAGTGAAGCAACGATGGTGGGGCACCATGTGTGATTTTGTTTATCTATTCAGTCAATGAAAGGCTCCATTTGAAGATTGATGGAAAGTAAGCACTAAACTTATTATTTTTTATTTGTTTATTATTCTTTTATCTACGTCTCAATAGATAAAAAAAATATTGAAATTTGAGTGGTAATGTACATGGAATCAAAGAACATAAGGCATTTTATTAGACCCCGTAGTGGGGCTTGAAATATAAAGCCCCAGCTGATGTGGACAAAAATGGCGCCCCAAACACCATTACAGGGGGGCTTCATTTTTCAAAATCAAGCTTGGGTTTTATATATATAGCGCCAATGTTCTTGTCCCCCCTCCAATCAGAAGTTGCCACATCAGACACTCTCTCTTTTTTATTACTTTATTATTTTTTTAATTAAAAAGGTATAATAAAATATTAATAGGGGCTTTATAAATAAAGCCCCTACCACTACACCCCTTTTTCAGTTTCTCTCTCCATGCTGACTCAGCAGCCACGTGGACCAATTAGAAAGGGGGGGCTTTATAAATAAAGCCCCCCACTACGCATGGTGTTAAAGGTAACTCAAATTTATTTATTTTTTAGTTTACACCTTTTACCTTTTGATTATTCTAATAATGCATTATAGAATTCCAAATGCATATGTTTATTTTTAGGGAAAATGGCCAAAATAGCCTGTTGACCGTGCGTTTTGCATAAATGGCCCTCTCCCGGCTCTTTGGAGAGACCGGTCACGGTTTCCAAAAGGGCTGAACCGTCTTTCGAGAGCCTTTGGTTTCCAACCAGTAGGAACCCAACACGTGGCGGTTACGATCCCGATGTCTGCCACCCGTCTCCCGTGGCGCCTTGAGACCTGTCAGGGCCGCAAAGCCATCTCCGGTGGGGTCCCTGAGACGGTTCACCAACGGCTCAATTGAAGTCGTCTTCGGCTCGGCTTAGCCGAATCCGTTTTGGCTGAACCGTCTCCAGCCATTAATAAATTTAATTTTTTTTTTCAAATTTAGTTTGGGTATAAATATGTAGGTTTGGTTAAAAAAAACACATTTAGACCTTCTTTCAAGTATCATCTCCTTGAATTAATCAAAGCCAAAATATTTTACCAAATCAAACAAAATCTTCTCAAATGTTTTTTTCAAATTTAGTTTGCTTATTCGACGTGTTTTTGAGTTTCAGAAAACCCGAATATTTTTTCGGTTAAAATTATGCCACTTTTTAAACCTAAGCCTTTGGGATTTATCTAATCCCATTCAATGGAAAGTTTCTGCTCCTCTCCCCGCTTACCTAAATTATCATCATCAACATCCACACCCCTTTCACCCGTTTTCTTTGGCCTTAAGTTGATGTCCAATCACTTGGGAAGACATTTGGAGCGAAAGGTTGAAGTGATGGATAGGTTTCGGTCGGAGTTAGTGAGAAGTAAAGCGAAAAAGGCTTCGGTTGGATTGTTGTTACATCTACATAATACTACTTGGATTGTTGTTGCATCTACACGTGGGTTAACCCGTGTAATTTGCATCTACGATTTGGTAGTCTATTTTATTGGCAAGTTCATCCTCTTCCTAAATCTCTATCATGATCTTCTGGATCATCCGTCTTTTACATGTACAAGACGGTCGGATGTGATATTTAGGAGAGTTTGTTCTTTGACTTGTCCGGACCGTTGGTAAGGATCTGTCTGTACATATATTTATGTATTAAGGATGACGAAGATGAGACTGGACAGTGGGTATAAAGCACACTGCGAAAATATATCTCGGCGGTCCAAGCAACGGAAATGTCTCGGTGTTCGACGTGTTGAACGACTTCGTGAATTATTATTGTTTGTATATTGTAATTGTTATAATAGTTTAGTTGTATTTTTATTGGATCCCTATTATTATTTGTTTAAATCATTATTTGTTTAAGGTCATGTGTTCTCTACTTTTTAGGGTTACGGTTTTATAAATTTAAACAAAACAATCCCTTTAAAATATATAAACTTAACATAAACATTTTATTAAAACGTAAATAAAAGGAACATTAAAAGTAAAAAAAAACTAATCCAAAGCCCCGGGGACATCACGAATCATCTGCCACGCCGACAAATGAGTAAAGGGTGGTCGGCCCGAAAACTCGTGCTCAATCTTGGCTTGTTCAAGTTTTTCATGGTCTGCAGTCTCTTGTGGGAGTTCACGGACAGCGGTTTAATAGAACCCCTCGAAGTGACGGCACTTGTTTTGCAAGTCCATCCACTTCCGGTTGAGAGACTCGATTGACCTGCTTGAACCTCCAACCAAAATTTTAAACTCGTTGAGCACGAGTGGCCAAATGGACCCTCGACGTGGTGGGTTTTCTTTAACAGTCATCCAAGTAGTGCACAGGGCAATTTCTTCTTCTTCCGTCCACGGTTTGGGTGCCATTGTGATTTTGGGTTAGGTTTTCTTTTCAGTGACGGTTTGCTGACGGTCTGTAAAAGGCAACCGTCTATTGGCTTTATATAGGAGGGATATATGCGGGTGGGTTAACCATTCAATAGGGAATATCAATAGATTTCATAGTAAAAATTAAAACATTTTATAAAACACTAAATAAATTAAAACACATTATTAATAATAAAAATTACATTAAAAAAAACATTACATAAAATTATTTTTAATAAAACCTAAATATAAATATAATCACGTAACAAATGCCACGCGGAAACATATCCGAAGTCTTCGTCGTAGTCCAACAAGTAGTCGATTTTCGTCAATTCAATGAGCCCTTCCTCGGACTCGTTTGGCGACTCCTCTTTGTTGGAGTTGAAGAACCCTTCGAATACGGTGCACTCCGCTTTGACGTTGTGAAACTTTTCCGTAACATCTTTGGTCGTACGGTTTGTCTGACCGCCGAAAAGTGTTCGAAACTCGAAAAATACTCTACTCCAAAATGGAGTTGCACGAATTTCTTGACTAGTGTCCGAAACTCGGGTGTTTTCGGTTACATTTCGCCATGCCAATGTAACCCCAAGGATCTCCTCGTCCGTCCATGAAGACATTTTAGTTGGTTTGATTGATGTTTTGTAAGAAGAATGTGTGATGTAGTGAAGAATTTGTTAATTTGGTGGGTATTTATAGTGTGAAATAATTTAATTTAATTAAATAGTTAATATGGTAAATAAATAAATGTAATTAATATGGTAGGTAAAAATAAATAAGCATATTTAAAAAAATAAATAAACTTCCAAAATAAGCACATTTTATTAAGAATTATTTGGACGTGGTAAGCACCTCCAGAAATACATTTTTTCAGCCATGAATCGTCTGTAAGACGAACATGTTTGTTTTAGATCACCGTTCGTAGTAATTGGTTTATCAATAACCAAATGCTCCATCAGCATACAAAGATATACCGCTTCATTACCAGACAGAGAGTTATGTGGTGCAATATAGTCTTCGTTAAGATTGAAAGTTATACATTTTTCTGGATTACCTGTCTTCTTCCAGAATCTTATGTTCACTAGTAAAGCTTCTAAATAAACTTGTATCTTCGTCAGCTTTGGGTGAACAATGGTTCTGTATTTGTCTCTAATACGAAGGTCTTCACAAGCATACATAACAAGTTCTTGTGTCACCAACTCTAGTCGCACAAGTAACAATTCCCTATTTTCAAGCTGAATGGGGAAAAAAACAAAATCAACCTCGAAAAATGAAGGAAACGGTTTGAATTTGCCATTGCAATAGTTGGCCAAGTTTTTTGGAACAGATTCTAATAACGAATTATAAAATTTTGGTGGAAGAATTGTCCACCGCATATTTAGCGAAGCATTTTTTTGTAGCTTTCTACACCTCCAGTTCATCAGTCTTCCAACCCATCCTTCAACATGCTGAAAAATAATTGAATCACAATGTAAGTAAAAAAAAATTAAAAAAACATTAAAATTTAAGTTTTTACTGTTGGTGTGAGGTAGCCGTTAGAACGATAGCCCAACAAAATTCCCCAAAAATTTTTGTCAAGCTCATTACTTCTTGAAAAAACAGCAGAATAACAAAACGGTGCGTCGCCTTTATTGTAGAAGTCAACAACATTAGTTGCCCAATTATCATTTTCATCGTCCGGTATAGCCCATTTGCCGATAATGTGTCCGTGTAAGCTTTGTCGATTACTGACAAATTCTCTTTCTCTGGTAATTTCAGGTTCCTTTGGACGCCTCCATTTTTTTAGTATCCAACTCGAGGAATGTTTCTGTGGTTGAGAAAAGTATTCTTCTGGAGCTAAATTTTTATCACGGCCGTCCATGTTTTCTGTACCGAAACTTCTCCAACAACGTTTTTTAACGACAAAGTATTTTACATTACAACTACTTATATAAAGATGATTTTAAATATAAATTACTTTATTTAAAATTTTACTTTTTTGTTTTTTAAATGTTTAATTAATCAGGGGCCCACAAAATGCCGTCTCGGGAACCGTCTGACAGGCAATGGGAACCGTCTCCTTGCGAACCGACTGAGAGGCTTTGGGAACCGTCTCGTCAGACGCGTTGGGAACCGGAACCGGCTCATTCAACGGCATCTCAGGGAACGGTCTCCTGAGACGCGTTGGGAACCGGAACCGGCTCAATCAGATCATTCCGGGTACAGTCAGCGAACCGTCTCATGAGACGGGTTGGGAACCGGAACCGGCTCAATCAGATCGTTCCGGGTACAGTCAGCGAACCGTCTCATGAGACGGGTTGGGAACCGGAACCCGGCTTTGTCAGAGGGTCTTCCGAGACACTTTGGGAACCTGACCCGGCTTGGTCAGACCGTCTCCTAAGACGCTTTGGGAACCGGACCCGGCTCATGCAGCCCGGTCCCACCCTAGGGTTTACCTTTTGGGGGTAAAAAGTAAAATTCTCTCCACCGAAAGACGCTACGCTGACGGGAGGGCTCTTTTTCCGGTTTGCTCTTGTTTATCATCTTTTTTCCGGCGAACAGTTTGCTAGGACTCCGGTCAAAATATCAGACGACGGTTTATAAAAGGTAATATTAACGTTCCTTTTTATAGTTTTTAAATTTTTTTTTCATTGAAAACGACACAAACGGGACCACACGACATATTATTGGGCAAGTGGTCCACCACGAACATGCACACCGTCGACCGTTGATTCTTTTTATTTGTTTTGTTGTTGACCATTAATCGAGGTTGACCAAACCCGTTTGACCATGTTTGATCCGAATGACTTTGTCGACCCGATGAACGCAAATCAAACCCTACAAGAGGAACAGTACGAAGAGTTTTTTCGGCACCCACAACAGCCGAATCCTCCTCGGAGCTTACCTCCTCCGGTAAGCGTTTACTACCATTTTTCATTCAAGTATTTTTATCATTTTTCATTTACTTTTTTCGTTGCTAAATATTTTTTATAACCTTTTTTTTAGTCTGATACCGAAATAAAAGTCCGAAGTGCTTGGGGCAAAGTAACTCAGATGAAAAATAGAATGTCCGAGGCAATGGAAAGCCGTTTTAGGGAGACCGTCTTCGGTCACTTTCTGGATGTTATGAACCATCTCTGCGAAAGTAATTTGTTACTCTCTGTGGCACAACATCAGATTGAGACGGGACTGCCTAGTAACGACGGCCTTTTTTATCAGATCGGTCCTAATAGTCTTCTATTCACTCCACAACAATTTTGTTTGATAACGGGCTTAAGATTTGGCCGTCACGATGGTTGGGAACTCGTACAATCCCCAACATCGTTTAAAAGACGAATATTTGGTGAAGTGAGTAAGGTATCCTTTGAAAGTGTTTGTGCTATTTTCAACGGTGACTGGAGCGGTTATGCGGTGGATGATGTTGTCCGTATTTGTATCTTGGTAATGATCGAATCGGTGTTTAAGGGTAACCAAACTTCCGGGACCGTGGATGATCTTGTGCTCGATCTGGTTGATGACTTTGTAGTGTTGAATAGGTTTCCATGGGGAAGTTATTTTTGGGAAGATTTGGTTAAGAACATCAATAACATGCACCTGATTCAAAAGCGGGGTACAAAAGGCTTCAGTTTAAAATCATGTAATTGGGTTTTCAAGGTATTAGTTTTTATGAATTATTTACTTTTATTTATTAATTTTAACAAATATTTGATCAAATAAATCTAAATTTTGTTTAAAAACTTGCAGATCTAGATATATGAGATATTTCCAGAATTTAGAAACGATAGAGCTTTTTTTATTGGTGATGCAATCCCCGGAGTTCTTTCCTGGGGTCCCGGAAGAAAAATGCAGAGGCCGACCATTGATCGTATCATCACCGTAACTTCTATGGTAATCTTTTGAAATCATTTTCAACAATCTTTTTTGTATAACTAAATATAAGTGATAAAATTTGAAAAAAAAAATTGTTGCGCTTCAGGCTGAAGGGTTTAAGCCGTATAGATTTCTACTTCCGAATGATTCTGAGTTGCTCTGTGCCTGGTACACTGATAGCGCCCATTTTTTACGAGCACAAAAATCCTCGTCTCAAGGGTGCTTTAAAAAGCCGGCCGAGTTTCATCCGTCTGCCTATGTAAATTTTGATAATACTGCAGCGGATGGTGTGGATGGTGGTTTCGATGATCAGCATACGGGTTACGGTGTGCCGGATGTTGATCTGACGGCCAAAAAAAGAAAGTCGGAAACTGTTCCAACAACCTACACTGTCAATGATACATTAATAGAGCAATTTAAAGCGTTGATGGATGATAGGTTGGAAAACTTTTACAATAACAAGTTGAAGGGTTTATTACCTGAGGTAAAGTTGTCGTATGATTATTATTAATCCGTATTAATTTGTTGACAAGTTTTAAATAATTTACATTTTCAAATCTTAGGTACGTAAATCCCAACCTACTGGTGTGGAAGGCCCGACGAGCTCGCATCACAATGAGAATGTTGATGACTTTTTTAGCTCGGGTGATTGTTATAAACCAAACACCGACGGCTTACAAAAGGCTGAGGTAGTTATGTTTTCATTTATTTTTTTCCTTCATAGTTTAGCATTTAAATTCAAAATAATTGGTTTACTTTTTTCACTCTAACAGGTGAGACGGTCTCAAAGGACAACAAAGCCAGCCTCGTGTATGCTTTCCCCATTCACAACAATAAAAGGTGCAAAAAAGAAGAAGTTGAAATCAAAAGATGAAAACGAAAACATAAAACAAATAAAAAAATGGTATCCAAAACAAAAATATAAAAATAGAACTTGTGCACTGTTGGGGGGAAGTATATTCCCGAATGGCTTTTGGGAAGATCTATTCGGTGATGACTCACTCGGTTGGTTCGGCACCGAGGTAATAATTAAATATTTGTTACTTTTATTAACTATATTTAATTTAATTAATATATTTACCGCAGTTTAATATTGAATATTAATTTTTATTTATTATAGCACATATATGGTTGGACTTTACATCTTTACGACACTCTTAGGAGCTCAACCTCCCGTTGGAGCATCCTTCCTCCATATTTTGTGCTGGGTGTACTTAACCCTGATAATAAGTAGGGTTATATAGATTTGTTTGATGGCTCGTTCGACCCGTTTCCAAACATCGCTGATGTTGATGAGGTTGTTTTTCAAATTTAAATTATAAATTTGTTTGTTGAACATATTATGATTGATTGCTTTTAACATTTTGTTTCAAACTATTCGCGATTTAATAGGTATATGTTGTGATGAATATAAACGAACAACATTGGATCCTCGGAGTTTTTAACCTGTGCGAGCGAACGTTTACCATCTATGACAGGTAAATGTTGAACCTATTTTTTTTTAATGACGGTTTTCGTGAAGTAATAGTGTTAATTTTGATAATGTTCTTCTATATTTTGCAGTTTACTGTATTTCACAGGCTTACGGGAGGCTAAAAGGGAGGTCATATGCAATATTAATTACGCATTTGACCTTTGGCTAAGATCGAATAATTATTACGAATACGTTAACCCATACATCTATGACCCTCCTTTCCAAGTCGTAGAGCCTCTAGATGTACCCCAACAGTCTGGACCTCTTGGTGATTGTGGGGTTTGGGTGTGCATATTTATTGAGAGGTTGATTAAAAACGAACCTCTAAATCAAAATGAAAACACCCAAATAGCAGCTTTAAGAATGCGGCACAGGATGGCTTTAGAATTTTATAAGAACGTTTTGCCGGAAGCTGATTCGATAGATACTAGACAGACGGCCGATGAAGACGAACTGAAATTGTTACCTTAATATTATTAATGTTAATTAATTTACATGTCATTATTATTACTACTCCTCTTGTGTTACATTAGTAATGTAAGATATGCAAACAAAACCCAACTAACTACCAAAAGTAGCTTCAACCGTCTCGCCTGCAAACGGTATTTTCTAGCCAAAGCTTGTTGCTTGTCTAACGATTGCCTCAACCCTGGAACGATTTTTTTGCACCTGAAACATTCTGATGCTTCTACCCACCTAATAAATCCACAACCAGCAGTCTGTGGTTAAAAAAAACAGTTATTTGATGATCATTAAAAGCACAAGATAAATATTAAAATTTAATACTTACGCAACACACGAAGTCTCTCTCCGGGTTTGCATCAGTTCTGGAGATAAGTATACGTGTAGTAGCACCGCATGAACATATTTCTCTTGACCTGCTAAATCCTCTAGATGAAGACCTTGAAGATGAAGATGATGACTGAGACATGGTGATGGTACATAAACCTCTACACGATTGATGATGAACGGTGGGTGGTAGGTATATTTATAAAAAACGAAAGAGTTAATTGCCAATTTAGTCCCTGACGTTTGTCAAAAATTGCCACATTCATCCAAATCTTTTTATTTTGTCAATTTAGTCCTTGTGGTTTCATTTTTTTTTTTTTTTTTTTTTTTTTGTCATTTTAGTCCCTGTGGATGAAAGTGACAATTTTTAACAAACCACAGGAACAAATTCCACCCGATATTGGTACACCTATCAACCTAGGTCCTTATATACATCCCCATTTCATATGAAATTGTTACCTTAATATTATTAATGTTAATTAATTTACATGTCATTATTATTACTACTCCTCTTGTGTTACATTAGTAATGTAAGATATGCAAACAAAACCCAACTAACTACCAAAAGTAACTTCAACCGTCTCGCCTGCAAACGGTATTTTCTAGCCAAAGCTTGTTGCTTGTCTAACGATTGCCTCAACCCTGGAACGATTTTTTTGCACCTGAAACATTCTGATGCTTCTACCCACCTAATAAATCCACAACCAGCAGTCTGTGGTTAAAAAAAACAGTTATTTGATGATCATTAAAAGCACAAGATAAATATTAAAATTTAATACTTACGCAACACACGAAGTCTCTCTCCGGGTTTGCATCAGTTCTGGAAATAAGTATACGTGTAGTAGCACCGCATGAACATATTTCTCTTGACCTGCTAAATCCTCTAGATGAAGACCTTGAAGATGAAGATGATGACTGAGACATGGTGATGGTACATAAACCTCTACACGATTGATGATGAACGGTGGGTGGTAGGTATATTTATAAAAAACGAAAGAGTTAATTGCCAATTTAGTCCCTGACGTTTGTCAAAAATTGCCACATTCATCCAAATCTTTTTATTTTGTCAATTTAGTCCTTGTGGTTTCATTTTTTTTTTTTTTTTTGTCATTTTAGTCCCTGTGGATGAAAGTGGCAATTTTTAACAAACCACAGGAACAAATTCCACCCGATATTGGTACACCTATCAACCTAGGTCCTTATATACATCCCCATTTCATATGTATTTTAATAGCATAATGACTAACATTCCTGCTCCCGTAGAGAACACAATTTGGGTAAATCCACATAACCAATCATGTTTTTGGGCTCCAAATGTTCTTGAGTTTTACTACGATGGTGATAGCACATGTTGCTATACAACCTATATGGGGCGTACACCATTAAACAAAGAGTGGTGGGGTGGTATTTTAGGGTACCGTGGAAGCGGATATCTTCAAAAAACGGTAAATACTATGACTGTTACGTTATACGTTATATGAAATGGTAATATTTTTGTGATTTTATTAACATTTATTTACAGCATGTTCGTGCATGGTGCAACAAATTGATGTCGTTAAGGGACATTGAACGACAAAGAAGACTAACAACATGTAGTTATGGTCTTTGGAGTGTTCTTCCCCCTAATTTCTATAGCCTAATTATTGAACAAGATCACCATGCTTATAGCTACGCAAACGGCTCGAGAAGAATATATCCACCTCTTTGGGAAGTTGATATGGTAAAATACTGTTTTTTTATATATTTATATCTCTTTATCGTGCTGTATAAAATCTACATTTCGTTTTGGACTGTAATTTTCAGGTATATATACCAGCCACGATAGACGACGAAAACTGGTTTGTTCTACAAGTTGACATGAAATTACTATAAGTAACAGTGTATTTTCCAAATAACTGTAGTCCCATAGATTGCGGTGATACTTTTTGCATTCATAGAAAAATTCATCAAATTCTTATAGAATTTGAATCTGCTTTCATATGGTTTCTGGGGGCTATAACGTACTGGCAAAAGTCTGGTAGAAACGAAGTTGAATCATTACAATTTTGGGGGGATGTTGTCTGGCCTGTCACCAATAGTCGCATTGGTCGACATTCAGGGGTAATCGTTTGTATGTTGCTGAGAAATCTTGTTCAAAACATGTCATTGACTTGGAGAGAAAGCAGCCTACATGATGCTTGCATGAGATTCAGACGTTTCATGGCAGATGAAATTTATGCTAGTCGTTTTGCACCGTCAAATATTTAAATCTTTACCTACCTAGTTTATGTATTGATATAAAACTTGATATATCGAAGTTATTTGTAATTTTATGTTATAAATATTGTTAAGTAAATAAATTAAAGTAAATAGCACCACTAAAAATCAGCAAGGTTAACAGTCGAACAAGTATTATGAATTACATATTCTTCAAAGTCATCTGCTTCAACGAAAGTGGGGGACGGTGTTTGATGATGATTTTCTTTCTTTGAACCACGCCTAGCAGATTTTGATCGTGAGGCAACAGGAGCTGAACATCGGTCACGTTGATGACCGTAAGTTTTACAACGACTGCAATATACAGGTGTAGGTTCCTCGCCTCTCGATAAAATTCGTTTATTTTCACGAGGACGTCCCGACTGTCGTTTTGTGATATGTGGTGGTTGTAGAGGAATCAAATACTCTGGCGTCTCCCATTCAAGCCTGTGGGGTAAAGGATAAATGGCCTCTTCATATGTTGTTTTATATAACTGGTTGTTATACCAAGGTGATGTATAATGACTGCAGTCCTTTTCTTTCAATAATTTTGATACTGCAATCATGTGGCCACATGGGAAACCAGATATCTGGGGAACACAACAACTGCATGTTTCATTAGACAGATCAACAAAACCATTTTTGTCACCGTCTAGAACTTGAAAAGTGTTAACCCCAACGCCATAAGCCTTCCACGTTCTAGACCCTTCAATCTTTTTAATAATTTTTTGTACCGCGAAAGGAGTCAGTACGTGTTTATTTTGAATAGCCTCATTTCGGCGTTCGTAATACCATTGTTGAAGTTTTTGTCTAAAAAATTCAACCAAATGGGTGATTGGAACTTTCCGTTCGTCCTTAGATAAGGCGTTCATTGACTCTGCACTGTTAGATGTCATATAATGATATCGTTTTCCCGAACAATGTGCTCTTGACCACTTATGAAAACCGATACTCGATAGAGTATTTCTAACCCGTGGTAGGGCTGCACACAGTGCGTTAAAACTTTCTTCAAAATCAGAAACCCGGTAAGCTTTACAAGTGTTCCATCACAGTGTCTCTAAATCCTTCTTTCTGCTTTTTGGTAACTTTAAGTTCACCATCAAATGTCGACAACACAACCCGTGAAAGGCATTAGGAAAAACCGCCCGAACTGCCAAATCTATTGAGTTGGCTCTGTCAGATATGATCGCCAAATCCGGGTGCTCACCGATACACTCTTTAAGTTTCGATAAGAACCACGTCCAACTCTCACCGTCCTCGGATTTGTCGATACCATATCCAACGGGTAAAATTTGGTTGTTACCATCCATGCCAACAGCAAGGAACAACGTTCCCTTAAACTCACCTTTTAAGTGTGCCGCGTCTATAATAATGACCGGTCTTAAAGACAGAAGAAAACTCCGAATCTATTTAATAAAATGAAAAACAGATAAATTTTAGACTTCAGTAAACGAAAACAACAATAATTTATTTAAGTTGGTATAAAAATAGGTAAAAATATTTTACTGACCGTTGCACCAATGGCAATAAAAAGCATTTCAAAACGATTGTCTTCATCAGTTCTAATCTCAGTAACAGTCCCTGGATTTGCATTTCGCAAATTATAGCAGTAGAATGGAAGCTCAGAAAACGATTGTTTGCTACTTCCTTGCAAAAGCTCAAGTGCATGACACTTCCCCCGCCATGCTTGAGTATATGATATATCAACCTTAAATCTTTCTTGAAAATCTTGTACTATTTCGTTTCCACGATAAACACGTCTAGTATCTCGTAATTGGTGCTTCAGTATGCTACCAATTACTTGTGGGTTAGCTTGACGAAGATGGGGATGTGTTTGAGTTTTAGAACATGTGTGGTTGTTGTTAAAAAATGTAACATAAAATGTGCCTGAAGTTGGGACAGAACGTGACCTAAATTGCCAATCACAATCATCAACTACACATGAAATTTCGTACCTCGTTTTAGATGACCTGTCGACTTTATAGGAAAAACGTTCAGACAAACAAAAATTTCCTAACTGCAATTTCAATTCATCTTTGTTACGAAATACAGAACCTTCAGAAAAAAACTGAAGAAGTTTTGGTTATCTCTGAAAACAATTCAGGACTTGGCTTTCCATAAAATTCTTCTTTTTCAGCTTTCTCATCATCGAAATTTCCAAAACACCCATATGGTGTGTAATGATCAAAATTTTCTAAAGAGACATTTAGATCAGGGACTTTTGAATCATTTGAAGGTACGTCATTTAAATGAGCATTACTAGACGAACCCACACCTGGTTCATCTACAACATACAACTTCAATACTTCATGGGGATTTTGCAAAGCAACTTTAAAAAGAAAAGATACATCACGATCATTAAAAATGTCGATTGCATCATCGAAAGCTGACATTTTATAAGATAACCTTGTAATGTTTGGAATCTCACACACATCGGAAACTACATTTAAAAAACTAAGATACGAGATATTTGCATCAATTTCAAAACCACGTCTTTTACAGCTACTATCAACAACGTATTTCATTCGACCGTTGACAACTTCCCACCTGCCTCCACTATAGATTATAAAACTAATCATTTTTAACAACACAACTTTTTTTAACACTTTGAAAGAAAAATAAGGAATACAAGAAAAAATTCAAACTAAATTGTTACAAAATTTACTAATTTTATAACAAACGGTTCGTCATCGACGTCACATCACCGAAAACGTCTCCGGCAATGTATGACGTCCGGCACCGAGTCGGTGCAGAAACAGTACAAAGACGGTACCGGAAGCCGTCTTTTTCGTACCCGCTGACGTCTCAGGAGACGGTTCACAACTTTTAAAAGACGTCACCGGAGACGGCTTTTCAGACATGAAACGGCTCAGGAGCCGTCTCCGGTGGGATCGGGTATGTTATTTTATTATAAGCCGAGCCGAAGACGGCTTCAATTGAGCCGTTGGTGAACCGTCTCAGGGACCCCACCGGAGACGGCTTTGCGGCCCTGACAGGTCTCAAGGTGCCACGGGAGACGGGTGGCAGACATCGGGATCGTAACCGCCACGTGTTGGGTTCCTACTGGTTGGAAACCAAAGGCTCTCGAAAGACGGTTCAGCCCTTTTGGAAACCGTGACCGGTCTCTCCAAAGAGCCGGGAGAGGGCCATTTATGCAAAACGCACGGTCAACGGGCTATTTTGGCCATTTTCCCTTATTTTTATGTATGTTTCGATTAATAAGTTATGCTTAAAATCAAACTGATAGAATATATTTGATTTTTTTTGTTGTTTATCATGGCGACCCAAATTACTAGTGTGTGAACAACTTTGATAGTGGCACCACTAATAGTATTTTATGGTTTCTAGCATAGAATTACATACAAATAGATTTATCGTACAAAACTTACGGGGAAAACAAAAAAGCATGGTAACATTTTTGTAAACACCAATGTGTATCTAGAGTAATTACATGCTTACCGTAGCACGTAATTTTTTAATTAATTATTCTATTGCATAAAGTGGGAGGTGCACTGTTTTGTAACTCCTCCCACATAATTACTCTGATACAACTCAATTACATAATTACTCAACTATATATTACCATTACGGGTTATGGGATTCATACACCCTGTGACGTGACGTCACATTCTAAAGGTGTGACATCACATTCTGGGGTATGTGACAGCCTCCTATTGATATGTGATATGGGCCAGGGTGTATGAATCCTAATTACCATTACAAAATTACTCTAGAGTGATTAGTAGAGTAATTATTAATGTAGGGTAATTATCACCAACCTTATAACCCAGAGTAATTATGATTATTTTCAATTCTGTCACCGTGTAGAATTGGTGAATAAAAATTTACGGATTCAATGCATCAATAAGGGAGAATTTAAGTTTGCTGCATACAACTATATTTTTTTATCTCATCGAATTCTTTAGCTGAGTAGCTACTACTGCATATTCTTGGGCAAGACTTCCTTTGTGATTTAACAAACCAAAACACAAATTAAATTCAAATCACGTTTTCTTTAAAAACAAAAGACGTCAAGAGATGGGTGCAGATCAAGATCAAGAGTTCAAACATGCTAATAAATTATTATAATACTATCGACATAAGAACACGCGTTATTACTTATTAGGCAGCAATGGCCTCGGTAGCTTGGTTCAGCCAAGCCTTCTCGGATTCGTTTAGGTATGGTGCAAGGATATCTCTACATTTCATATGATAGCTATTAACCCAATTTATTTCTTCAGGCAGTAGAAGGCTCGCATCAATCAACTTTGTCTGATAGGGTGCCTGTAGTACAAAAACAAGCATAAGGGGGTGTAAACGAGTCGAGCCGTCCATAAGCTACTAGAGATCAACTCACTAAAACCTTAAACCATAAGCTACTAGAGATCAAATCACTAAAACCTTAAACCAGCTCATCGCCTCATCTAATAAACGAACTCAAAACTAAGCTTCATATACCAAGCTTCACTAGGGTCACCATGCTAAGCGAACTAATTACGATATTAACCAATCAGTATATATTATGTTATATATATAAAATTAAAATTAAAATTAAAATTACAAATATACGCATATATAAAAGAGCAATTATTTATGTATATAAATTTCTAAGAAGGTAATGCGGTAAAATATCGGATATGGGTGAAGGACCGATATTTGAGATATAGGTTATCGAGGTATATCGGTGGGATATCGGCAATTTTTATATCATGAAAAACCATACACATAGCAATTTAACACTAACAATTCAATATACTCTCCTACCATTAACAAATTAACCTTTTACAACTTGCAAAACACTAACAATTGTAGCAAGTGGGAACTTGTTAAGACTTAAAACACTAATATTTAACCCTAACAATTAACATTAAGACTTAAAAAGTAACACCACCTATAAGAAGCAAGACAAATGGAAGAATTAGGAAGAAAAACACCAATATCGGAATATTGGTGATATATCGGTCAAATATCGGCCAATAATATCGGTACCGATATTTTGTACCAATATAATGACCGATAACCGAGATATCGGTCATATATCACCGATATATCGGCCGAGTTAACTACTTAAATAAATTTATTAATTAAACAAATTAATAAATGGTAAACGAGCCAATCTTGGGATTGAAAAATTGAACAGGAGCAGTGTTCAAACTCGATTTCTCTTGAGTTAAACTAGTCAAGCTCGAGCCTAAGTTATTTTTAAGTAAAACGAGCAGGGCTTGAGCTAAGGCGAGCTAGGGCTCGGCTCGGCTCGTTTTTACCCCTAAACCTTAAAGTATATCAATGCACAACGAAATCACGTACTACATTAAACTTCTAAACAAAAGAACAAAAAATGGGGGAAAAAAGCAATACAAGATTAAGGAAACTTACCCATGTTATGTGCTCGAATTCCAAGTAACCTTTGTTGGCAAAGTTAAACTGTGTAGCTGCCTCCTTGATGATAAGCACATTTTCCAATCTAATACCGAATTTGCCATCCTCATAGTAACCAGGTTCTGGAAAAATAAATTGATACGTTTACCAAGCGTATATAATTCAAATATTTATTTTATGAAAAACAAAAAAAAAACGACAATGCTTCACAACCAAAAAAGATAAAATGGAAGTGGAGATGCAATACGAACCATCTGTTACAGTCATAGAAGCTTGCAGTGGGACATTCAACCCGGGTCTGAAACTAATTGAATGTGGGCCTGTTCATAAGCGTTTGAAAATGACAGAAAAAGGTTAAACTTTTGAGTAGAAAAATATGTATATATGTAAGATATATTTGAACTTACCTTCATGCACATTTAAGTAAGAGCCTATCCCGTGACCAGTTCCGTGTCTGTAATCCAGACCATATGACCATAAAGGAACTCGAGCAAGAATATCTAGAGAATGACCTGTCGTTCCATTGGGAAAACGAGCATTACCCAAGGCAAAATGACCTTTAAGAACCTGCTTGATACAAAACAAATTAACATCTTCAGTGACTTCTAAAGGTAAGATAACATTAATAACAATAATAACAATAACAACAACAACAGCAGCAATAACAATAACAATAACAAACATAATCATAATCATAATCATCATCATCATCATCAAAACAGTAAACATAAAAAAGTAAGCCTGACATACTGCCGTATAACATCTTTTTTCATGTTCAGAAGGCTTTCCAAAATGAACAGTCCGAGTTATATCCGTTGTTCCATCCAGATACTTCAAACAACACCATAAAATAAAAATGGTGAATTATTTTAATATAAATATTCAAAATTTAATAAATAAAACGGTGATGGAAGTTGTGAGAAGACCTGTGCACCAGAATCACAAAGATACATGCTATTTGGATCAAGTTCAGCGCATGTTTCAGCTTGGGGTCCATAATGAATAATCGCCCCGTTTGGACCAACTGATGAGATAGTGGGAAAGCTCAACCCTCTGAAATGCTACAAATATACAATACAAAATTTAATCAAGTATAACACCATGAAAAAAAAATAAGAAATAAATAATAATAATAATAATAATAATAATAATAATAATAATAATAATAGTTCAAACAATCACAAAAATAAAAAAAAATAATAATAAAAATAAAACACATGAGAATGTAACAAAATATATTACCTCTTTAGATGCACGGAACTCCTCTAGCTTATCACTTACAGACACTTCTGTCAGTTTTGCATCTCCCCTGCAAAATCAGAAACCGTATATGTGAGCTTTCAGCGGATTACACCAAGAAACCATGTTAACCGTTAACAAATAAAAACGTACGAGTGTTTTTTAGAGCTTTGGCATTCTGCTTCCTTGAAGTAGCCTGAAGCACCATACATTTCCTGCATCTGCACAATTGTAGAAAGGCTGAGATCAATTCAAAATAGAAGATAAAAATATGATTAAAGAAAGGGATAATTTTATATACCCTTTTTAAAACATAGATATTTTCATATGTTTTTTGGGTGAACAGGACAATACACCGGAAAACTTTATTAGTGAATGAGAAAAAAATAAAGAGTGAAGTTGGGCCTCCCCGGGACATACACACACCCCATGAGAGGATAACAAATGGGCAAAACTGAAATGAGACAATGGCTTACATATAAAGTAAACCACGCCCTATATAGGCTAAGACTAAAAAAAGAAACAGACATATCTAATACACCTGCATTCATTCAAATTTATGATATTTATACCCTTTTGTCAGCCTCATTTTTAGGTTCCTTGTCCACATATCTGCATCTGGACGGTTCCGGCGGTTTAGGGATAGCTAATGGTGCTTGTGAAGACAATAAAAACTAGAACAAAACAGAGGACAGCAGATATCGTCTTCTGAAACCCGAGAATCGCCAAAATTGGCTAAAGCCGAGAGAGAAATTGTTATTAGAGTGAGGGTTCAGGGCTTAGTGTTTAGGGTTTACATTACGATTATCAGAGTTTCAAGTTTATTATCGAAGAGGAGCAAGGTTATACTATAAACTGTATTTAAAGGAACATATAATAATGATAAATATGATTCTTTAAGTGTTCTGAATGGGTACATCGATCCTTTATTTTAAACTAACTCGAGATTTAAAACTCAAAAGCATACCTGCTTATCCAGCCATGCAAAGTATTGCACAACAGCTGCACCATCCCGAATATGTGCATTTTTTAGCCCCTCCATCTCTACAGGATTCTAAAATTAAAAGAAAATTGGTTAGCTAACAATAATCTCCTACAAACATAAGTATAGCCTGCACAATGTGCATACATCAAATCAAAAGATACACATGACGAAAGGCGAAAAAAACCATAAAAAGGCCACTGATCATGATTTTTGCATAACGGATTCTCATGATCAAAAAAAGTAAAAAAGAAAAATAAAAAAAATTAGATAAATTACCTTAAGAGATTTTGGAAGGGACAAAGGTGATGGTTGCAGGAGGACCTGGTCAGGGTTTAATTTAGAATACAAAGAATAGCAGCAACGAGGATCAGCCCAAATCTTATGGCTATTAACTTCTGCTTCACTTGCACCGTTTGATAATGTGTCATTTGCTGAGGTCAGCTGATTAGATGCAAGCAAAGCCACATCTGAACTCACTGCACCGTAATCTTTTACTATGATTTTATTTTCCTCCATATAAGATTTAACCTGCATAAAATAGAGATTTTCATCTGAGTAATGTGAAAATAATAGAGCTGTATATTATGAAGAAACCTACCTCTGAAGACAACTTCCTTTCATCCACATAAAAGAAAGCTGATTTTGTTGTTACAACAGCAAATGCATGAACAACAGGCGAATACGACACATCACTCCCACGTACATTATATAACCAAACAACCTGTTAACAAACTAATTAGCAACATGTCTAGCTAAAAAATACATAATCTACAAGGCAGCATTGTATAAGAATCGATGTAATGTTAGCTGTATAATTCCCGCCTAGTCAGGTCTCATGTTCGAATCCACCTTTTCCTGGTTTCATGCCTTAACCTCTTCAAGGCAACCTACCCATGCTTTAGTGGTCCCACTGGTTAGCAGGATGTTGGTGGGGCCCATGAGTTTTCCCTACAGGGTTCTCATGGCTACCAAAAACAATAAGTGTAAATATGTAGCGTTACCTCATCAAGAGATGTGATGATTATCCCACGAGCTTTTTCCTTTTTAAGATTGTCACGCAAATCTTTTAACTTGTCTGAAACTGAACAACCGGAAAATTTCAGAGGATGTACATGAACAGGATTGATTTCGGCTTGTGGTTGATCCTTCCAAACTTCATCAACCAAGTTTCTGGTTGTTGGGACCAAATTTTGTTGCTTTTTTGCAAACAAAGACTTCCACTTCTGTGCAGCTTCTACTGATATACACCAGAAATCAATCCCGATAGCTGAGCCTTCAGGTAACGTCTAGTTCAAATATGGGCATTTCATTAGCTAAAAGACAGATATTTTTCCAAGAAAACTAAGACAGTAACTAATTCAACTCTTGTTGTCCTGTAGTTAAAAAAACAGGACTGTTAAATTTACTGGTGTCTAGAAGCCAAGAAGTTGTAGGACTTACAGTGGAAATCCATAACTCTACAGACGGGTCTTCTCCCATACGCATAAGCCTCCACTCATTGCTTAATTGTTGTTCTGCCTGCAAAAAGTACCGTCCATCCGTCCAAAGCAGTGCTTCATTCTTTGTTACAAGTGCCAATCCTATAGTAAGTTTATAACTAGTAAGTTTTATGCCCACTACTCACCAAACTTCAAATCTATCAGCTTGGTTCAAAAATGTGATCATCAGGCACACATGGTCATGGGAACACATCACTGCAATTGATGCGACGCGATTCCATGATGCGCATGTGACACGCACGGCCGATGCAGTCTGATGCGGAGGTTTATGCTTTTGATCAATATTTAAACAAATTAGACCATCGGTTGCAATGCCAAGTTTGACCATCAATTGAGCAATAAGTTGAACAAGCTAAAATATTAACCTTTTAGTAAACTTTAATAACAAACACATGGCATCCGTGACGCGTGTGACCTTGGGCTCCAAACGCATCAGAGCTCCCCAGTCCCCCGCGCATTTAAAGCCAATTTCTATTAAACATGGTTGCAGAAGTCTAGGCACTCCCATGTCAGTCGACTGGGGAGTTGCGAGTACTCGGACATGGTAAATTATAAAGAAATTTAGGGGAAATTATATATATGTCAAATATCATAATTTTACTTATATTTATAACAAAATATGTGAACATCAATATAAACAAAAAAAATACATGTTTATAAACCCTAAAGTATTTCAAAACTATAACATTATAAACAGAGCAATTATGTTTAATTTTTTTAATAAGTCAAACACGTCCCAAGTTGACCGACTAAATCCGATGCCTTTGATCAATTCCGAGTAATCAGACGGAGTCGATAAAAATTAAAACGTGAACAAGCACTCAATTAATAATTTCAGAACTGACCAGCACTGCCAGTGAATCCAGAAACGAAAGCACGCCTCTTGTCTCTAGCAGATACATATTCACTCTACATCATCATAATAATTAAACACAGAGAGAGAGAGAGAGAGAGAGAGAGAGAGAGAGAGTTAATAATATTTAGAATGAAATTGAATAAAATAAATCTGACAAGGGTTATAGATTAAACCTGATGGTAGTCTTCAGATGGAACAACAAGGGCATCGAGAGGTGGAGTGTGTGAAGCCATTAATGATCTCAAAGCTGATAGAGTGTCCGTCATATTTGTTGTTGTTAGGGTTCGTTTGTTTATGAATTATGATCTGATTGATCGGTTTGAGTGAATAAGAAGAAGAATAAAGAGGAGGGGAATGGTTTACTTCTTGTGCAGTTCTGTTGGGGAGACCGATTTGTTAGGAGGGGATAAGGAATATATATTAATTTATGTTTATTTAATTTTTTTTTTTTTTTTAACGCGAATTTTCTATGTTGCGGAACCGGACCCACGCTGATACGAGAGTGGCAGGCCCACAAGCGAGTCGAGGCTGCGCATAAGGGGCACTAAGGCTTCCACTCGGAAAATTTCCCGCCACCTACCACTTGACAGATGTTGCACCCTCCACAAGCGGCAAACCTCTCTGGAGTAAATGCACGGTAATAGAAAACCGGGGTTTCGACCATCGCTTGGCAATACCCACATCTGCCTCCCATGGGATTCGAACCTAGCTCCTCCAAAGAGAAAGCCGGTTCTACCACCACTGGGCTACACATGTGGGATGTTTATTTAATTTATTTAATTATCCATTTCATGTAGTTACGGGACGGGGTTTATCCTCGTGCGTTGCTGCGAGACATGGTTAGGAACAAAAGACATAATTCCATTGATTAATTAACCAAATGTCAGAAAAACATAATAAAAGTCGGAACAAGGCCAAAAGGTTTAATACAGGTTATTCGGAAAACACAAAGTTAACAGACATCTTCAAATTAATCCTAAAGCTTTAAACCTCACTCTTGACACCAACAAAGGCATCCTGTGAACCTTAAGTGTACAAAATACTTAGAAGACGTCGTGTACTGATCTCTCCGTCAAGGGAGGAACACATGTTGTCGATGCCACAACAACATACGTATGGAACAGTCAACGGGAAACAAGCGCTTAGGGTAATAGATTATTAAAAATCTAAGCCACATAACATGATATAAATTGCCACCACAACTAATAAGAATATCAAATATATTGGAGCATGTGATAATGAGCACAATATAGATTTTATCGGATGATATAAAGGTCAATTTTCAATAGAAATCATAATCTGAATTTGAAACAAACGGGCGATCAAACGAATTGATATTCAATGACATTAGGAGTTCCAAAGATATAAATATAATCAACTTAGTCTATAACAATTGGATCATATAAAAAAGGAGGGGGTAAGGATTTGTACCTTATGCGATGATCATAGTAAAGTTTATCTTATCAATCATTCGTGCGTTGAATCTTATATTTGTATCAATGAGATCAATGAGAATATATGAACATTTAATCTATATCTATGTCTATATCTATAATCTATAATCTATAACTATTAATAAAAGAATTGAACTTAGATGATGTGCATTCAATGGTGGCCTCAACCCTCCCTTAAATGTGCCACGTGGCATAATGAGGTGAAAGTGTTTAAATTTTTTTTATTTTGTTTTTATTATTAAAATCTAATCTATACATCTAATAAAACAAAGTCCATGAGGACACTTGTCAATCCCACATTGTGCCTCCAATTACATAGCCAATCAATTTGTGCCAAGTGTCCCATTGTGAGAATTTATAAAATTTTCGTTTTTTCTAAAAATCAAAATTCATTAATTATATTAAATTAGGTAATTATATTAAATTAGGTAATTCATTATGATTTGGTCAAAGCTTCTCATTGAATTAATTAACTTCCCTAAAACAATTTAAACTCAAAATTCATAGAGAACATAATACAGAGAGAGAGAGACACGCAGAGATCTAGAGAGAGAAAGTGATGAATGAACCGATATTGGAAGAAGCTTATCATGTAAGTTCATTGTTCTCTGTGTCAGTGTTTTCCAGAACCGTCTAAAGTGCACGCCATGTCTTTGCAGAATTCTGGTAAGGTGATATTAATATTTAGTGTCAATATGAGTGGCTACTTCCAAGGGTATGCCCAAATGATGTCCTCGGTTGGTTGGAGAAGAGACAATGTTTGGAGCAATGGGTATGGTGGAAGCAAACCGTGGGGTCGCACGTCCATGTAATACCGAATTAGGTATTTGTTTTAAAGATTAATTTATAGATTAATCCAAATTATTTGTCTACACTATAACACGTTATAGCCTCATCTCAGTGTCCATTAATTTTTAATGGAAAACATCTGACTTGCCTTTTCAGAAAACTTTTCACTTGAAAAACCCATTGAATGACTACAAACCGGTTAAAATCAGCAGAGATTGCCAGGTATGTTTAATGTCGCACGTACATAATTACATACATAATTCATGCATATATGATATACACGCACTAACACATATATTATTTGTTCGAATGCGTATGTTTCAGGAGTTGCCTCAAGATATTGGAGAAGCTCTGTGTGAATTGGAGAAGCTCGAATGTGTATGTATAATTTACAGTATGCTCATTGAGTTCGAGTGTGTATCATTTCGTAATTTAATTTGATTTTCAGGTTAATGTTCTATGGCATGGATAGGTGGCTCGATATTGATAACATATCATACGAGGTAACAATACAAAAATTATCTCATTTTAATCAAAATTATTTTTATATCACATTAATAACTTTCTTCTTTCGTAATATTAGTCAATCTTCGACAAGTATTTAGGCATCCCCTTTCATTCGCAAACTTTAGTTGATAATTTTAATTTTTTTTTTCTGATTTGTTTTTGTTTTTTTATCAACAAATTTGTTTTTTTATCAACATATTTTTTGGTTGTTTAGACTGCTCGGGTTTTGAATAAAGATCATTCGGTGTTTGATTAGGCGGCTTTTAATACACGAGTTTTTTCATCTCGATATACAGGACGGGCAATTATTAGCTTCATGTAACACCCCAACCGATGGCGGAAACATCGAGGTGTCACGTAGTGACGATTGATCCATAGCACATGGACTAAAAGTGTAAATTTGAATACATTGATTAAATAATTTATTACATTCAAATGAAATACAACGATTCTAACTGCCAACTAAATTGAAATACAATAAATCAAAATCTAATATAAATCCGAAAGCTTAAAGGATGCATCTCAAAACAACCTGAAACATGTACAAAATAATTTGGTCAATACAAAAAAATTGTATTGGTGAGCATACCCTGTTTGATTAAATATAGTAGGAAAAGTGTTTAGCAATTCATGTGCGGTACCATTTGCAATTATGTAATAAGTAATATCCGTTCAAAATCAACCCTATGTAAAGAAAAGCAGATATATATAGTATGCGCTAGTAGTAATGTAATACATAGCAATGACAAGGACTCTCAACAGAGTCACAAGGGTATATACCATAGTACTATTCATTGAAATGCCAGGCCCTCAAAGGTTAATGATTTTGACAAGTCATAGACACACAAATTAACATAAAGCAAACACACATGAGAATTGCATTTAGTGAAAGAGTAACATTTAGTCACAGTGTACATGAACAGCCCCAAAAGTGTAAAATATGAAAAAGGGGAAAGATATACTCACAGTTTGCGAAAGCGATCAAAATCCACTTAAGCGGTCGTGAGTTAAGTAATGGGAATTCCGAGGAATTCAACCTATAATGTGCAAGCATACTAATAAGGAAATGTCTAAAAAGTCTAAGGTAAGGTCTAAGACATTAGGGTTTGCTAAGTCGATTTGGGGAATTAGAGTTTTTAGGATAAATCGCGTTAATGTAAAAGTTGTATAATAACATACCAAGTTTGTAAATATGATTTAGGTAATATAAATATTACCAATAGAATATTTAGATACAAATATTGTTTGAATAATTAAAACATTATAATGTAGTTAATTACTTTAACTATTTATTGTAAATAAATACAATAATTATAAATGTATAAATAAATGATTATGAGTTACACCATGATCCATCAATGGTAATTAAGATTTTCAAACATATAAATATTTCTATTTTATAAGAAAAGTATTTATAAAATAGATGTTTAAATAGTGTAAATAAATAAATGTTCAATTATGTCTAACTAAACATAAATAAGATTAAAATACAAGACATGACCCAAAAAATACTAGTTTCATAGAAAATGGATGATTTCTGATGTACACAAATTAGAATAATTTTCCCATAATTTAAATAAACTTATTTATATTTAAAACTGACTTAACGAGATTAAATTATGTTTTAATGATTAAAATTAGGAAAATCAATAAAAAATTGTTTTCTGAACCAAATATTTTTATTTCAGTTCATAATGATTAGGAATAGTTTCACAAAAAATTTGAGATTAAAATCATTAAAAATGAATTTTTAATCAATTAAATATGATTAAAACAAGTTAATTCAATAAAAATATAAAAATAAAACATTTTCCAGAAAATAAAAATGTGATAATTTTCTTTATGGTGTCAAGATACTACTCCTAAATTTTCATAATTTTTGGATCAAAAATGAATTTATTATGAATATTCTAAGTTTAAATGAATTTTAAATGATTAAAATAAAGGAAAAGTAATAAGAAAAAAAATCAGAAAAAGGGATGGTTTGCTTGGGCTCGAACTCGGGTCTGCTGGACAACAACCCTCACAACCAACCACTACACCACATACTAAGATTGTTAACTAATATGAAATATATATCTATTTATATAATATGATAAACTAGTCTTCTTCCCCAAATACTAGCTCAAGAACCCTAACCCTCATCTCCATTTCAATAAACGAACCCAGACATAGATAATCATAGAATCAAGAGGGCTTTCGTAGATAAATGAACAAACAACAAAACGGCAAAAGAATAATAGACTTACAACATCGATTGGAGGTCGAATAGAAAGAAAAGAAGTCGCTACTTTGTGGTCCGATTTCTACACTTTTTGGACCGAATAAGCGATAAATTTGGTGGGTTTAGGTGGTGTAAAAGCTGAGAATTGATTTACATTG
The DNA here is from genome assembly GCA_028751855.1 of Ambrosia trifida. Classification (NCBI taxonomy): domain Eukaryota; kingdom Viridiplantae; phylum Streptophyta; class Magnoliopsida; order Asterales; family Asteraceae; genus Ambrosia; species Ambrosia trifida. The sequence continues at coordinate 77,521,188 of CM054129.1, forward strand.
AGACTTTATAGAGATTTTAAATAAAAAAAAACGTTTCGACCTTGACTTGAAGGGTCCGACGGTTACATACAAAAACTAATTATAATGGACATTTAAACTTATTAAAACATTTGTTTCATAACTTATAATAAATGTAATAAAAGTTTTAGTTTTTTTTTTCTAAAAAAATCTACATAAAAACATTTGATCATTCACTTTATAAACCAAATTTTATATATATTGGAAATAGATCGCATTTGAATGATATTTTCAAACAAAATGAAATATGGATAAATGAAGGCTGAAAATGAACATTTAGTATTGTCGAGAGACAAAAGTGTACATAACTTAGAAGTATAAGGTGCAGTTGTCACAGTCTCCCCTACTTTAGAAAATTTCGTCTCGAAATTACTTTCAAGTGGAGGTTTCTATGAAAAAGGCGTTGTAAAAGTCAACTAGATTTTTTAAAAAATAATAAGTTTCAAAATCTTTGACAGTTTCCCCGAAGTTAGAAAGTTAAGAGTTTAATTGCGAAAGGCTTTGGGAATGGGTATCTGGTGAAAGTAGAGGCACTGATGAAGGTAGTCTCCCCTACTTTAGGAAATTTTTTTACCGAACTTTATTAGGGACAGAGAGTGTAAGAGTACACAAAGTTTAAGGTTTTTTTTTTTGTAGGGGTAGTCAAAAGAAAGACTCTAGGAAGACGAATTGAAGCTCGGGTAAAAACGTTATTATCGACAATGCTAGCTACTGGTCAATGATCTAATGAAGAGGTAGTAATGGGTAGGTTATTGTTCAGACTCCTAGTCCGCTCCCGCAGTATCGTTTATGCTTATATATAGGGTGTACCGCAGCTAACCCACCACACTCCCGATACTTTGGGTTCGTACTGATTGTCTACCAACAACCTAGATAGAATTACACACCACCCCCATGTACCTGTAAGCCCATGATTGCGTTCCGGACCGTAATCATCGATTTACCTTACACTAGGGTGTTATGCTTTTCCATAACCCTAACCGGAAATAAACGTGTGCAACCAATATGTAATAGCCACTATCAGGAAATAATGTTTAATCATGACATGGTTAGAGGTCCTTCCCTTTCGGGTTTTCCCTTTAACCGTAATGAGAGTAACATGTAAGTATAAGACATGGTTAGAGGTTCTTCCCTTTCGGGTTCACCCTTAACCGGTAACTTTTGTTCACATCGTTGGCTCTAAACACCCATATTGATAGACCCTGAGGTTTACACCGTTCCCCTCGGATTGAAGAAATACTTTAATCCGAGTCATACGTGGGCACCGGCTTAAATCTCATATGAGTTATCAACTAGTGTGTTCGTTGGCCATGACGATGAACAAATAATGTAAAAAGTATAACAGGGTTTTGCTCAAAAACAAGAAAAATATGCATACCAAATATGCGTTCATGTAAATATATAAGTATAGCATAAAATTTTGATTTAAATATAAATCAAGTAAATCGCACAGTTGCTCAAAATGAAGGTAAACGAGTTGAACTTTTGCAAACGAGTAGGGTGAAATAAAAAAAATCACAAATAACGTGTTAGAAATAACTATGAATAAAATGGTGTAAGAATAAAATAATGAAATTTACGATAAGTGAGAGTACGCAAACAGTCGTATAGTCTACTGACATAAGGGTTTAAATTTAGTTAGTTTTACATATATACACTATATGATAAAGGACAATTAGTAACATTCTGATAGGATATGTACAACATTTTGTTAGATCAAAAGTTTTGCGATTGAAAAAGTGCGAGTGTAATAAGATAAATTTTATCAAAAATGTAGTTTGCTCAAACTTTGTGATATAGTTGAAAGGATAGTAGTAATGTATGAGGATAACTTTTTAGGAATCGAAGAGTGTTTTAGATTCAAAACAGGTTCATTTGAAAAATCTTCATAATTACGAAATGTCAAGTTTGAAAAGTGTTATAAAGCTTATTATTAGCTGCATATTTCTCCCGAAAATATATATTGGATTTGGAAACAAAAGGTTTACATTTGACTTTTAAAATATGTAATACAGGTTTGTAAAATGCAAAATGAAACCATTTCATGAAGTATGTATAAATCTAATGTGTTTTAAAAGACCAAGATTTAAGATGACGTGAATGATAAAAGTAAATGCGACAATAGTGTAGAAGTCACAAATCATAAATGAAAATAGTGTAAGTTTTAAAGCGGATAAAAGTTTTAATAATGATGATGAAAAAATCCAAAAGCGAATAATTAATGAGTATATAAAACATCAAGAGATGGAACTTAAAATCCAAATGTGAAACAAAACTTAAGAGTCAATAATGAAAAATGGAAAAAATGCACAAATAGCGATAGCTATTAATAGAGAAAGCTCAAAAGACATAATAACTTCATTATAAAAAAATTTATGATAAGAGTTTCAATCAACAAATGAAAAATATATCAAAAATGTGATACTGAAAATATTTCTAACGAAACTGGTGACTAGCCAAAGAGATTGGAATATTATTAGTGACTTGTGGGGAGCGTACTTGAACCTATGAGTGAATGGTCATTTTTTCCCGATTGCACATACCCCGTCACTGGTAAATTTCAAAAACCTTTAGCGAGACTTTAAAACGAGCTGTAGAAACAGATCCCTGAGATGTGGATTTCACTCCTAACTCAAAGATGTATTTCAAAATTGAAAACAATTGAGGAATGAAACCAATCACTAAGTTAAGGATATCACCCCCAGCTTAGTGGTTAAGTTTCTTTTTGAAGGAAATACTCTTTGAGGTGTGGATGTCACTCCTATCCCAAAGATATATTCCTAAGATAAATAAAATATAAAGGAGTGAAACTAATCCCCAAGGTATGGATACCACTCCTAACTTGGTGATATCGTTTCGTTTGTGAAATACGAGCGTCTTCTTCTCCAAGAAAAATATCAAAAGAATAACGAGAAAAGAATCATAGCGAAAATATCTTGAAAGAAAATATAAGAAACAAGAGAAATATACACGAGAGGACTCGTGAAAGTAAACTTAGTTATAGTCTAGGCTAAAAGGCACTCTAATAACCTAATTCCCTATAACCATGGCTCTGATACCAATCTGTAACACCCCAACCGATGGCGGAAACATCGAGGTGTCACGTAGTGACGATTGATCCATAGCACATGGACTAAAAGTGTAAATTTGAATACATTGATTAAATAATTTATTACATTCAAATGAAATACAACGATTCTAACTGCCAACTAAATTGAAATACAATAAATCAAAATCTAATATAAATCCGAAAGCTTAAAGGATGCATCTCAAAACAACCTGAAACATGTACAAAATAATTTGGTCAATACAAAAAAATTGTATTGGTGAGCATACCCTGTTTGATTAAATATAGTAGGAAAAGTGTTTAGCAATTCATGTGCGGTACCATTTGCAATTATGTAATAAGTAATATCCGTTCAAAATCAACCCTATGTAAAGAAAAGCAGATATATATAGTATGCGCTAGTAGTAATGTAATACATAGCAATGACAAGGACTCTCAACAGAGTCACAAGGGTATATACCATAGTACTATTCATTGAAATGCCAGGCCCTCAAAGGTTAATGATTTTGACAAGTCATAGACACACAAATTAACATAAAGCAAACACACATGAGAATTGCATTTAGTGAAAGAGTAACATTTAGTCACAGTGTACATGAACAGCCCCAAAAGTGTAAAATATGAAAAAGGGGAAAGATATACTCACAGTTTGCGAAAGCGATCAAAATCCACTTAAGCGGTCGTGAGTTAAGTAATGGGAATTCCGAGGAATTCAACCTATAATGTGCAAGCATACTAATAAGGAAATGTCTAAAAAGTCTAAGGTAAGGTCTAAGACATTAGGGTTTGCTAAGTCGATTTGGGGAATTAGAGTTTTTAGGATAAATCGCGTTAATGTAAAAGTTGTATAATAACATACCAAGTTTGTAAATATGATTTAGGTAATATAAATATTACCAATAGAATATTTAGATACAAATATTGTTTGAATAATTAAAACATTATAATGTAGTTAATTACTTTAACTATTTATTGTAAATAAATACAATAATTATAAATGTATAAATAAATGATTATGAGTTACACCATGATCCATCAATGGTAATTAAGATTTTCAAACATATAAATATTTCTATTTTATAAGAAAAGTATTTATAAAATAGATGTTTAAATAGTGTAAATAAATAAATGTTCAATTATGTCTAACTAAACATAAATAAGATTAAAATACAAGACATGACCCAAAAAATACTAGTTTCATAGAAAATGGATGATTTCTGATGTACACAAATTAGAATAATTTTCCCATAATTTAAATAAACTTATTTATATTTAAAACTGACTTAACGAGATTAAATTATGTTTTAATGATTAAAATTAGGAAAATCAATAAAAAATTGTTTTCTGAACCAAATATTTTTATTTCAGTTCATAATGATTAGGAATAGTTTCACAAAAAATTTGAGATTAAAATCATTAAAAATGAATTTTTAATCAATTAAATATGATTAAAACAAGTTAATTCAATAAAAATATAAAAATAAAACATTTTCCAGAAAATAAAAATGTGATAATTTTCTTTATGGTGTCAAGATACTACTCCTAAATTTTCATAATTTTTGGATCAAAAATGAATTTATTATGAATATTCTAAGTTTAAATGAATTTTAAATGATTAAAATAAAGGAAAAGTAATAAGAAAAAAAATCAGAAAAAGGGATGGTTTGCTTGGGCTCGAACTCGGGTCTGCTGGACAACAACCCTCACAACCAACCACTACACCACATACTAAGATTGTTAACTAATATGAAATATATATCTATTTATATAATATGATAAACTAGTCTTCTTCCCCAAATACTAGCTCAAGAACCCTAACCCTCATCTCCATTTCAATAAACGAACCCAGACATAGATAATCATAGAATCAAGAGGGCTTTCGTAGATAAATGAACAAACAACAAAACGGCAAAAGAATAATAGACTTACAACATCGATTGGAGGTCGAATAGAAAGAAAAGAAGTCGCTACTTTGTGGTCCGATTTCTACACTTTTTGGACCGAATAAGCGATAAATTTGGTGGGTTTAGGTGGTGTAAAAGCTGAGAATTGATTTACATTGAGACTTTATAGAGATTTTAAATAAAAAAAAACGTTTCGACCTTGACTTGAAGGGTCCGACGGTTACATACAAAAACTAATTATAATGGACATTTAAACTTATTAAAACATTTGTTTCATAACTTATAATAAATGTAATAAAAGTTTTAGTTTTTTTTTTTCTAAAAAAATCTACATAAAAACATTTGATCATTCACTTTATAAACCAAATTTTATATATATTGGAAATAGATCGCATTTGAATGATATTTTAAAACAAAATGAAATATGGATAAATGAAGGCTGAAAATGAACATTTAGTATTGTCGAGAGACAAAAGTGTACATAACTTAGAAGTATAAGGTGCAGTTGTCACACTTTGTCACACCCTCAAAATCCACTTGCGGAGTTTTACCGCGAGGCGCATGACAAACCAGGATCCATACCAACGATCACAATAAACAAGTCTAAATGAACATAAATGCAATTTCAAAACATAGTTTAAAATCCCCGTTTACAGCGGAAGCTTATTTAAAAACAATATCTCAATAATGAAACAATAGTTCAACGTTCGAAAGACCATGCAACCCTATTAAGACGCCGTGCAGACGCGTGCGCCCTAGTCCAGTCGTGCTACCTTAGCGACCTGAGAAAACATGTAAAAGTTTACGTCAGCACAAAAATGCTGGTGAGTTTACAGGTTTTGTATCCAAGTACCAAGTCCACCTGTCCATACTATAACAAATAGAAAACCAGTATACGCTAGCTAGGCGTACGTTTTGTTACTACCACGATTGGAAAACCATTACTAACGCGAATACCAAAAGTATGCCCGATGTAGTTCCTGTTGTTCCTGTTGTTCCTGTTTGAGACAATATGCACCCGCCGACCCTCCAAGTCGACGAGCGGGGTTGGTCACTTCCAATAGCGCTATTCACATTTCCCCGTTGTGCAAACCCGCACATTCATGGTTCCCCCCGGGACTTCCAAAGATCGTGTAGTACACAATAGAAACCCATAGTATGACAGTAGTTACCAAATAATCGTTTTAACACATGTTTTCTCCCCCGAAAGTATAAAACCAGTTTAAAAGAGGGGCCGTAAACTCACCTTAAATTGCGTTACTCCTTAACCCGAGTAAACCCAGCTGCTATGCTAGTCCCGTAAGCGGCGACCTAACATACGACAGTTACAAGTACTTAGACTAATAACCCGCAGGTTAATTAGTCCCTAGATGTCCAGACCATAACCAAGTTCGTTTGAAAACACCGTGACTGTTTAACCGACCCAAAGTACAAGACTCGACATCCCATTGGTGACCCGAGACTCCCCGTGTTATGTTTACGCTCCAAAACGTACAATAACGCAAGTACACTTAACCTACGTTAACGCACAACAAGTTATAGCACATAGTTCACGTATCACCGAAATACATCCAAATATATGTTACCAAGTTATTAGACATGTTACGGGGTTCCTAGCATGTTACTACATGTTAAATCGGGTCTCGGAATGCTAATTTACACTTACAGCAGCAGTACACGCGATTAGGAAAAGTCAACTAGCATTTAGGTTGGTCAACTAGCAATTAGGAGTCCTATTCGCCCCTATTATAGGCGATTAGGGGCTACTCCCCTCTATTATAGGCGATTAGGGGCTACTCCCCTGAACTTTCTAGTGATTAGGGCTAATCACCTGAACTTACTAGTGATTAGGGCTAATCACCTGATCTTACACAAGAGTAGACCTCTACTCGCCTATAATATGGGCGATTAGCACCCTACTCGCCTATAACATAGGCGATTAGGAATGCTACTCGCCTGTAACCTTGCTGTTCCGGTTTTTCGCGCGTTTAACGCTCCAAATCAGATCCAGAACGTGTGTAACCACCCAATATCATCCCAAACACTACCCTAAACATGTTTAACCCAAAATCCTTCGTTCAACCTCGTATAATCAGTCCTGCATGCAACCAAGTAATCCAAACACCAATTCACATAGCATGCAACATCATACTAACACGTGTAATCATAACCCTAATATCCAATTACTGAGATTCCTATTATCATAATATCAATACCAATACTGATCTATCATAATAACATGTCAAATCATCATCATGAATCATAAAAATCCTATCTTTCTAATCATACACACCCATAACGCACGTATATTAGTTATAATCCGATTAACAACCCTTATTGACGATTTTCAGAAAGCTTTTTCGTTTATGAACAGGTCTGGACCATTAGGGATTGATTAAAAACGTTTACAAAGTGTTATGGATGAGAATCAAACCTTAGGATTATGAAAGAATGATGGTTAGACCTTGAAACCTTGTGTTTTTGATCAAAATCGCCTTCCAGAGGTTGTTTATGTGTTTGGGGCGGTTATGGGACGACTAGGGTTGGTATTAGGAAGTTTAGGAGGTTAAGCATTGTATTTATAGGCGTTTCTAGTCGTCCAGCCCGTTACTAGCGAGTATGCAGCAGTTTCAGGCGATTAGGGCTTGTAATCGCCTGAATGTTCATGTGATTAGGGCCTACTCGCCCTTAGCTACACACGAGTAGGGGCCTACTCGCCCTTAGGGCTCCCTACTCGCCTCCCCTATAGGTGAGTAGACCTCCTACTCGCCTATAGGGGTTGGTTTTGTGCGTTTTGCGCGTTAAACCCCGTTTTAACATATGTTAATGCATATTCACGTACCGACAAGTCATATAATGATTGTAAACACATAACACAAGTAAATACACATATTTACACTCGTTCACCAATTCCCGGGACTCGAGACTCGTACGTTCCGTATGCCCTGACGATCCTACCGATCGTCACCGTTTGTACACTTGGTTAAGGACCGACATCTAATGAACCTCTAGACCAACATCCAATGATCCTCTAGACTAAACCAATAGTTCCCGAACTATAACCCGACTTAACTAACCCAGTTAAGTACAATATACGCGTGACTCGCTAAGGTAGACTTTCATCTAGACAACGTTGTTAACCAGAATTTGCCGGGTGTCACATCATCCCCACGTTAAAAGAATTTTCGTCCCGAAAATTGCACAAGCACCAAAAGAACAAAAGAAATAACGAAGGAAACAAACAAAAAGATAGAAACCAAAAGAGAGATTTACCCGAGTTGTCACACACTTCAATCCCAGAGACGGTTCACCTCACGGTAAGAGTTTCTAATCTTCTTTATTTAGTTGTTCATCAATATTTCCCATGCTCATGTTATGAATTACATTCAATTTACCTCTAAAACGATTATTAGGTTCAGTTATAGATAATAATAATGTATTGTTTTTGGATTTATGCGTAAATTTATAAAGAAAAAAATGGTTTGGAAAACAAAGTCTTCAATTTGGGTCGTTTTTAAAAGGTGTTATTAAAACGGCGTTAGTGGCAATTTGTTAAATGTGTCATATTCCAAGGCTGTTTTTTATGTTCATGCTTTGTATGATAGAGATATTGATAAATTGAAGATATGTCACGTTTTCACGTTTTAGTCTTTTTACTTCTTTTTTTTTAAAAAAAAAAGCAAAAAAATGAGAATGAGAAAGGAAACTGACGTAAATTAGGAACTCATTAAATTTCCTTATTACATTCAAATTACTCACTTCCTAAATTTAGTGTAATTTATATTGGTAATAAATTACATTTTGAATTTTGAATTTCAAAATTCAAATTAAAATTAAAAATATTTAAATTCGAATTATACAAAATTTCAAATTTTGAGTTTTGGTTAATAATGGTAAAAATTACACATACTAATTATCCTTTTAATTACACATTTAATAAGATTCAAAGTTTCTACATAAGTAGTGTCAACTCTCCAATTAATACATTAATTGATCCTATTAATTGTGTTATATTATTCTAATATTAGTTTAGCTTATATTGGTAATTAGTTAAATATCGAATTTTGAATTTCAAATTTCAATTTTCAAATTCCAAATTAAAGTTCGTTATAGGTGAATTGGGGTCAACGCCATAGGTGAATTGGGGCAAGTTATTAAACACTTTGACCGAAACATTAATGAATGATTTTCGATTTTTAAAAAATTATTTTTTTTATAAAAACATTAATGACTATTTTTTGAATTTTAAAAATAGAATAGTCATTAAATGTTTTTTATTTTAAAAAAATTAAAAATCTGGATTATAGTGTTTAGGAAAGTTATTAAACACTTTGACCGAAACATTAATGAATGATTTTCGATTTTAAAAAATATTTATTTTTATAAAAACATTAATGACTCTTTTTTGACTTTTAAAAATAGAATAGTCATTAAATGTTTTTTATTTTAAAAAAAAGTAAAAATTTGGATTATAGTGTTTAGGAAAGTTATTAAACACGTTGACCGAAACATTAATGAATGATTTTCGATTTTTAAAAAATAAATTCTTTTATAAAAACATGACTCTTTTTTGAATTTTAAAAATAGAATAGTCATTAAATGTTTTTTATTTTAAAAAAAATTAAAAATCTGGATTATAGTGTTTAGGAAAGTTATTAAACACTTTGACCGAAACATTAATGAATAATTTTCGATTATTAAAAAATAAAAAATTTTATAAAAACATTAATGACTCTTTTTTGAATTTTAAAAATAGAATAGTCATTAAATGTTTTTTATTATAAGAAAATTAAAAATATGGATTACAGTGTTTAGGAAAGTTATTAAACACGTTGACCCAAACATTAATGAATGATTTCGATTTTTAAAAAATATTTTTTTTTTTTATAAAAACATTAATAACTCTTTTTTGAATTTTAAAAATAGAATAGTTATTAAATGTTTTTTATTTTAAAAAAACAAAAAATGTGGATTATATTGTTTAGGAAAGTTATTAAACACGTTGACCTTAACATTAATGAATGATTTTCGATTTTTAAAAAATAAATTCTTTTATAAAAACATGACTCTTTTTTGAATTTTAAAAATAGAATAGTCATTAAATGTTTTTTATTTAAAAAAAAAATAAAAATCTGGATTATAGTGTTTAGGAAAGTTATTAAACACTTTGACCGAAACATTAATGAATAATTTTCGTTGATGTAAAATAAAAAATTTTATAAAAACATTAATGACTCTTTTTTGAATTTTAAAAATAGAATAGTCATTAAATTTTTTTTATTTTAAGAAAATTAAAAATCTAGATTACAGTGTTTAGCAAAGTCATTAAACACGTTGACCCAAACATTAATGAATGATTTCGATTTTTAAAAAATAAAAACATTAATGACTTTTTTTTTAATTTTAAAAATAGAATAGTTATTAAATGTTTTTATTTTAAAAAAATTAAAAATTATGGATTATAGTGTTTAGGAAAGTTATTAAACACCCGGCTGTGGAGTAGTCCGGGAAGCAAAAGGTGGAAGAAGATTTACACAATGTGGGGTTAGCAACGATTTCGCAAATATGGAGCGCGAGAAATTTAAAGACTTTTGAGGACAGGTTTGTCTCTGATAATACTATTTGCGGGCGTCATCCTATCGGTGTTTTTCTACATGTAAGTAATGTTATATACGTAATTACCTCTCGCTGAAGTTCATTGATTATTTATTTGAAAACTGAATGTCCATTTGGTATTTGACTTTTGACTTATATGTGGATTTTTGAGGTATCACAGCTAATTCTATGATTTTGATCGCTTAAAGCTCATATAATCGCTTTTAAAACGCACATCCAAACACACTGTTTTTTGTATTGTTAGTTTACTTGATCTTAGTACTTAAATATTTGTAGGCAACACTCTGAAATGAGTAAGCATATCGATGTTGATGCAAAGTTAAGGAAGTTCTAAGTTGCTTACTTAGAGACCTTGAACGGTAGCTTTTTTATCAAATGCAAGCATATGGGTTATGTGAATTAGTTGATTAGTTAAAAGAGGGTTATAAAATGTTGTTTTAGTGGTGTAGGTTCATGTTTGTTTACTTATAAATCGGTCGATTTGGGTAATGTTCAACTTTTCCAATGGGTCAAATAGGGTAAAAGTCGCCAACAGTGTGTTTATGGTGTTTTGATTAGATTGATGTTCCTTTATCTAATACATAGGCCATAGGTGAATTGGGGCAATCTTCCCTTTTCTTAACGGGTCAATTTGGGTAATGTTTGCCTTTTCAAAGGTGTCAAATAGAATAAAATATGCTCGAAGCTTTTTTAGCGGGTCGATATGGGTAATGCTCATCTTCTCAGACGTGTCAAATTAAATTGTGAAATTTAGGTGGTAGTTAGTTTCTTATTTTCATTTTTATTACTTTCTTATTGTTGAATATGCCATAAGTCTATTTTTAACACATACCATTTAAGTCGCCTTATTCAGGTTGGATTGTATTTAAGAAACCCTGTATTCTCACATGGCCAGCTTTATGTCGCATTGTCAAGAGTTAAAAGCAGGGCGGGCATGAAGTTACTTATACTTGATGCTGGTGGGAAACTGATGACTAAAACAAAAAATGTGGTTTATAAGGAAATTTTCACCGATATTTGAATAAATGTGTATTCGTTGCTTTTAAATTTTAATAAAATGTTTCTACTTTATTTTTCTTATACGTTATACTACTCCAAATAATCGTACGTTGTTGAACTGCGTGTCAACGCGGGCAAATATCTAGTAATAAATTTAATTAAAACCCTATACAAGATATACATATCTTAGAATTTAAAATAAAAGATTTACTTATTGAGATATTTTAGTAAAAAAATTTAATAACAAAATTAGATTTTTCTTTCTCATGTTTCCTCCCATAATTTTTAAACGTTAATATCTTTTATATATGAGATTTTTTAAAGAAAAAAATTACACCAAATTAACGATCGTTTTATTATCTTTTCAACGAGTACCATAGGGATATATAAAAAACGGAGAAAAAAAACGACCAAATTAACGAGCGTTTTATTATTTTTTTTCAACGAGTCCATAGTGCTATATAAAAAACGGAGAAATTATTAAGCGTATTCACCTGCATATTTGGTAATAGCTGCAAGAAATCAAAAGACTAAATTACCACTTCTATCAATCCAAATAAACTTTCTAAGAAAATAGAGATTACAATACAAACAAACTTTTAGTAATTATCTGTAAGCAGTTAGCAGCACAATCCAAAGTATCCATAAAACTTAAAAGAATCTGAACTTGACTACAACCTAAGTGCAACCATTAACGCTTAAACCATCCAATATGTTTAGAATTAAGTCATTACTCATTATTCATTACGTAATTTACCCAGTCACTTGACCCCGTTGTGGCTAAGGGTGAGCACAGGAGCGACCAAAGCTCATTTTCTCCTGTTAATGCACGCGACCACCATCGCCTGTGCTCGCGCAGCGGCTGTTCACGTGGGGCTGTTGTGACTGGGGTGAGCACCAGGCTCGCTCGCGCCTGCTCGCTCACGACCGACAACGGATAGTCTTAAGTTAGGTTCCAAACACAACTGTTTTTGAATATTTTTGTTCCAAGTGATTAGGGGACCAATATAATTAAGATTGTAGCATCTTAGGCGGTTAGGGGATACGGTAACAGTCGAAATGGTTTATATTTTTTGTTCTGATTGTAGATAATTGGTATTATAGTTTTGATGACAATTCGTGATTTGAGTTTTCTTCTTTTATCCTTTTTTATTAAGTCATGTTAAATTTTTTAACCCCGGGACCTTCCCGGGGTAATCAGCTAGTATATAATAAAAGATTAGGGGTGAGACATATGGGACTTGGTGAAGCCATCTCCTCCTTGATTTCTTTCCAAAAGTCTTTTTCTCTCTTATGTGGAAGATGCACTTTCCCCCATGATTTTTAAATATTAATAACTTTTATATACGACATTTTTATAAAAAAAAAATACACCAAGTTAACGAGCGTTTTATTATCTTTCTAACAAGTATCATAGTGCTATACAAAAAAACGGAAACAAGATTTTCATGTAGAAAAAAAAATACAATGTGTTCAATTAATTCATTAATTATGTCTAGACAAGTCTTTTATCATGTTAAGACAGTATATATGTTTTTTAACCTACTATTATATATAAAAACTCGCTACATACATACATATATATCTATACTATCTTATAATACATTTCACAAGGACCTCTTAAAATTTAAGTTTTACAAGTATCTATACTATCTTATAATACATTTCACAAGGACCTATTAAAATTTAAGTTTTACAAGTATAATTCCTTATAGTACAACACACAATGCATATGTTAATTACTTTTTGAGGGCAAATATGTCTTTTATACAATACTTACACATTTTTTCCTTCAACTTTACTCAACTTTTTTTATTTAAATAACAATTACACTTATCAACCTTATTTTAACCAACTACCCCCACGATTTTTAAACGTCCGTAATTTTTTTATAAGTTAATATTTTTCTAATATTATTACACCGTATAAACGAACATTTTTTTCTCTTTAATTTGAGTATAGTATTGCTATACTTTTTTTTAATTTAAAAATGATATGTTAACCGAAACGAAAACAAACAAAAATGAACCGAAATCATCTGTACTACATTATAACACATTTCTTATTGACCTCTTAAATTTAAGTTTTACAGTATTAATTGCTTGAAATACAACATACAATACACATGTTAATTAAATGTTGTTTCCCGCCGCAACGCGCGAGCACCTGACTAGTATATATATATATATATATATATATTTACAGTTATAGTCAGTTTGGTGTCACCCAAGGTGATCGATTGTATATCCATAATAAAAATTGAATAGGTATGTCATTGTTCCACATATGCTCACTTTACACATCATAATCGTCTATCATCATCATCATGGCATGTCATTTGATACTAATTTGACTGTTTTTTTTCTAAGTTCACATCGCAGCTTTACAATGTCTTGAGGAAGTGACAAAGTTGTACAGAGACTTCACTCGAGCAAAATGTGCACATGTAGAATTAGAAGTAGGTTTTATGAGGTTTCAAATGTTAATCCTTTACAAAACAAAATTTCTTAAATAATAGCCTATTCTTTTTATGGTACACACATTTTGTCACTTCATATTAGATTTGTCTATCTCGAGAAGCTCCCGGGAGATAAACTAGTGTTTTTATATTAGTGTATTATGCCATAATTATTTGTTTTAATATAAATTATAAATATTTTGGAGTTTTTTTTTTCTTGAATAGTGAACTTCATTAGAAAAAAGACGAGTCCTCAAAGAGAGGACCGCCAAAACGAACAATTACACCATATACAAAGGATAAACGACCCATTCATTCCATTGAATGGAAGAGAATCTAGACCTATTTCTTATCCATAAAAACGACCAAGCCTTTACCATAGCTACAACATCGGCTACCTTAGTACTAGTACCTTTGAATACTATATCATTCCTACCTCTCCAAATAGCCCAACAAATCGTCATGATAATACCTCTTATAATTTTTTTAGTCCATTTCTCTGCAGCCGCATGGTCTTGTATCCGCAACAGATCTTCGAAATCAAAAGGCATAATCGGCTGTAATCTACACCACTTCTCAATCGCATTCCAAACCCCAAGAGAGAAGGTGCAACCCGTGATAAGGTGCGAAACATCTTCGTCTACCGAGTCACATAGAACACAAAGGCTGTTTTGAATAGGAATGTGTCTGCGAAGAAGGGCCGTTTTAGTTGGAATGCAGTGCATCTCCGCACGCCAGGAGAACAAGTTCACCTTGATTGGTATCCACGATTCCCATCTCATATAATGTTGCCGAGACACTTCGTTATCCTTCCGAATCAGTTTTTTAACTTGAGCCACCGATAAATCGTCTTTCTTCTCCTCTCCCCATTTCCGGCGATCACTGTTGTCTGTTAAAACGACTGTTTGCAGCAGCCGCATCAGATCTTGAAACTCTAAAATTTCTGCAAAACTACTCATGCCCCTGCACCATTGCGGATAGAATTTAATGCCTTGTTGATTTGTCTTGAGCCTCTCAGTCACCTAACAATACTTAAACTGCTCCAAAACAAATAGGTTAGGTCAGCTATCCCTTAAAATAGAATCGCCTCCTCATAAGTCTTGCCAGAATCGAACCCCCTACCATCCCCTAACTCGGCGCTAATCAACTGACGAACAAAAAAATTATTAAAACTGCAATTTTCAACAGCTTTAACAATAGTTCTTGAGCAACCAGAAACATTGTTTTTGACCGGAAAGAAACACCATCGACCCCGACCTCCATGTATAGCTTCGATAATACGACACCAAGTCGATTTTTTTTTTAGTTTTAAATTGCCAAGCCCACTTAATAAAAAGCGCCAAATTCACATCTTTGATTTTTGAAATCCCCAACCCTCCATTTTTCTTAGACGTAGTAATAACTTCCAAAGAAACCCGATGTATCTTCTTATCATTATTCACATTTACCCAAAGGAAATGTCTCATTATTTTCTTAATATGGTTGGAAACTTTGGAAGGAACTTTATATAACGAAAGATAGTACACCGGTAAACTAGCGAGGACCGATTTGATCAACGTTAGTCTATCATCCATCGATAAAGCGTTCGCCTTCCAAGAAGCACGACGATTTTGACTGGTATTAATGACACCATCCCAATGGCTTGGTTTGTTCATATTGGCCCCAACCCTTATTCCCAAATAATCGAAGGGTAACGAACCGGTCCGACAACCCAAAATAGACGCTAAGGAAAGAACCCCCTCATATTCAACCCCTATCCCGAACAAATTAGACTTTTGGATATTAATCTTCATACCCGAACAAAGATAGAAAACTCCAAGTAATCTAGCCGTATTCTGGATTTCTCTATGGACCACTCCCCAATAATCACAACGCCATCCGCGTACAATAAATGGGACATAGCCGGACCACCATTACCAACTCGAAAAATATTTGGAGTATTAAATAAATCATTTATTTGTTATCTATATCTATATCTATACTATCTTATAATACATTTCACAAAGACCTCTTAAAATTTAAGTTTTACAAGCATAATTCCTTAGAGTACAACACACAATGCATATGCTAACTACTTTTTGAGGGCAAATATATCTTTTATACAATAGTTACACATTTTCCCCCTCAACTTTATTCAACTTTTTTTTATTTAAATAACAATTACACTTTTCACCCTTATTTTAACCAACTACCCCCACGATTTTTAAACGTCCATAATTTTTTTATACGTTAATATTTTTCCTAATATTAATATATTATTACACCGTATAAACGAACATTTTTTTCTCTTTAATTTGATTATAGTTTTGCTATACTTTTTTTTAATTTAAAAATGATATGTTATGGTTAAGTAATAACCGAAACGAAACAAACAAAAATGAACCGAAATCATCTATACTATATTATAATACATTTCTTATTGACCTCTTAAATTTAAGTTTTACAGTATAATTGCTTAAAGTACGACACACAATGCACATGTTAACTAAATGTTGTTTCCCACCGCAACGCGCGGGCACCTGAATAGTGTTTATTATTACATAAGGATTATTTTATAATTTGAATTAATATTTTAGCCCATTTCACATATAGTAGACCATATTTCTAAACTCTTTACATATCTATACTATGCTAGACTTTTGCCCGTGTAAAACGCGGTTCACCAACGTACAATTATTTTGAGCGGTAAGATGTAAAAAAAATACAGTAGAAATATTTTATTAAAATTTAAAAGAAGACAACATACATTTTATTCAAATATCACTAAATATTTCTTTATACACGACATTTTTTGTTTTAGTCTGCACCTTCTCATCAGAATCAAGTATAAGTAACTTCACACCTGCCCTGCGTTTAACTCTTGAAAGGGCAACATAAAGCTGGCCATGTGAGCATACAAGGTCTCTTAAATACAATCCAACCTTCGATAGAGACTGTCATTGGCTTTTATTGATGGTCATTGCGAAACATACGCTTATTGGGAATTGACGCCTTTGAAACTTGACTGGAATCTTGTTATCAGATGGTATCATATTTATTCTAGGAATAAGAGTTTTGGTACCAATGTTTCCACCTAATATGATTTCGGCTTCAATAACACGCTTTGAAAGTTTGGTGATTCGTAACCTCGTGCCGTTACACAAGCCATTTTGTTGATCTATGTTTCTCAACAACATAACAGGAACACCAATCTTTAGTGCTAATCGATGATTAGGCAATCCAGAAATTTTTAAACCATTAAGGACATCAGGAGAATATAAATCTTCCTGTGAACGGTTATTAGCATTCTCAGTCTGGCATATACTATCAGAGCTCAAATACTCAACTTCATCTCCAGGAAACAATGCAAGCAACCTATCATTAATTTCATGTACCACTTCATTTTTTTGGTGCAAGTATTGCTCGTTCTCCAAAATAATTTTTATATTTGTAAAGCTGAAGAAGTGAAGGGTAGATGAATTCAATTAAGCTACAAATAGGATCTGATGAATGCTTAATAAGAAGATCATTTGGAATGTCTACATCTGCCTCATCTTCATCAACTGAATCACCAACTTTACCCTCACCTAACTCTAGAAGCCAGTTTGCAAATGTCTTTATTTCTTCGGATTCAGATGCGTTGTTACCAATTGTTAACCTCATGTTTTTGGTTAATGTACGGACTTTGCAACTATTCCAAATCTTGGACGAAGTTATTGAGGCATTCGTAATATCTCTTTTACTACCATTGGGAACAACAGGAAGGATTTGTCTAAAATCACCACCAAAAACCATAACCTTACCTCCAAAAGGCAGCTCAGAATTAACAGAATCCTTTGATTTCAAGATGTCTTTCATTGTGCGATCAAGAGCTTCAAAAGCATGTTTGTGAATCATTGGAGCTTCATCCCAAATAATTAACTTAGTTTGCTTCAATAAATCTGCCTCATCGCTATTCGCCTTCATAGAACACATTGATTCTTCAGTAACATTCAAAGGTATACGGAACCTAGAATGCGCCGTCCTTCCACCTGATAACAACAGAGAAGCAATACCACTGGATGCAACGTTCAAGACAATTTGCCCTTTAGATCTAATGGTAGCAGACAACGTTTTCCATAAAAAGGTTTTACCAGTGCCTCCAAACCCATAAACAAAAAATAGGCCACCTTTGTTACAATCAACCGCATCAATTATTTCATCAAAAATTAAACGTTGCTCATCTGTTAAAGAAGGTGCGCTGCTATGAAATTCTTCAGCAAGCGTACTTACTTGATAATTCAGTTCATCAAGTATCAAACGGTTACCTTGAGTTACATGTAACTCAAGGGGTGTGATAAAATGAAGTTTGTCTCATTTGTGTTTTTTCCTCAACACACACTAAAGGTGTGAGAGAAAATCCTCTCTAGTTTTTTCTTTCTTTTTTCCGTTTTCTTTCCCTCCGGCCACCTTTCTCCGCCGTCTTCCACCATCACACACCGTCCATTTTCATTTTTTATCATCTTTCATCTTTAGTTTTGTGTTCTTTGAGATTAAACATTTAGTTCGTTAAAGTTTTTTGTTATCATGGGAAGAAAAAAGAAGCAGCCGCCTCCAAAACCACCCCAAACCAGATCTAGAAAGAATGAAGTGGAAGCAGCTAAGGTTGAACCAGTTAAGGAGCAAGATACGTTAAAAGTTGATGGAGAGCAGATTGAAGGCTCTACACAGACTAGTTGTAAGGTTAATACTGATAATGTCTCAATACCGTCTTTTTCATCTTCCTTGAATATGAATGTCAAATCTGGAAATGTTGAAGATAAATCTATTAACTCGTCTCCGGTGTTTGTTGATAAGAAAGATATGACAAAGGCTGAAAAGATGATATGGCTACGAGATTTAAAACATTCAATGCAGGAAAGTATGAAAAAGAAACAAGAAGCAGGTCTGGATATGTCTAGGCAGAAAGATGTTAATGTTTCATCTTCTCCGGGGATGTCAAACTCGTCGGAATCGGCTTCGAATGTTAACCGGGGTTCTGGGTTTACCGTCTCAGGTTCTGGGTTAAGTTTGAATATTCATGATTCTGGGTTGAATGTTTCTGGTGAGAGGGTGAATGCTCATAATATTGATGAAGGTTTGTCTGTTGATCGAGAAAAAGAAGTTGTGAAAAATGTTAATAATTTACGACCGTCGGATATTGATCAACGGTTGGAAAAGGATAAGGAAACATTGTTTTCACCGCCCAAGAATGTTTCGGGATTTGTGTCTGACTCAGCAGAAGCTTCGGTGCATGTGTGTCTTGCGGCTAAAGATAATAACCCTACTTGTCCTAATATTCTTCAACCGTCAGATCAGGATCCAAGGGCTGGAAATAATAATCATAATGATCCAATCATTGTTGAGGGTGGGGATAGGGCAGCTGTCAAAAAAGATGATGTGGGGCCGGATGTTTTGTCTCACAATTTGAACAAGATCAATTCTGCTCCGTTGGATGATGTCTGCGTTTCAAAAGATGGGACCACAGTTGTGACATCCGTCACTTTTTATTTTTATAATAATAATAATAATAATAATAATAAATCAGATTTTTAGTTATGTAAAATTCATTTTTTTTGAAAACTATAACAAACTATATCTATAATCTTTAACCAAGTCCCAAAACCCAACTTTCCCTTTCTTTTTCGGCCCAGACCTATTACCCAGCCCAACTTCTAAGCCCACATAACAGGCCCAACAGCAAGTTTCCCTTCCCTTATGTGTTTACAAAAAAAAGAAATAAAAAGCTCCTGCCGGGACTCGAACCCGGGCAGGTAGCCGGGTCACACGCTACACAACACACGCGACACCAACTGAGCTATGGTTCTGATCTGATGATATTCCAACCCTTAATATATTTAAGCCCAGTTAAGCTCTGATTTGTCCTTTTCTTGCTGCTGCTGTTACGCGCAGATGACAGCCCACAAGGCTTTTGATTGTTCAATTAACAAAGCAAATATGGTAGTTTGACTCGTGATTTAATTCGTTTTATGGTATGATAATTAATTTTCGCGTCCATTACACGTAATTACTCCCAATTCTTAATCAATTACGCGAATAATTATTGAACATGGTCAAAACTTGCTAAATCTTTAACCCGACTTTTCACTATAAATTGATACCTTCTACACAAGCTAAACTCGCCGAAAATCTCTTTCCCTATCTCTAATTTCTGTAAAAATTCATCATACGAAGCTTATTGTTCATGGTTGACTTTTCTGTTGACTAAGCATAAACACACGAATCGTTGTTGTAAGTATCGTTTTTATATGGGTTTTGATCTTCAGCAATCACACAACAATAACCCTATGATTAATTGGGTTATTGTTGTGTGAATCAATCGATTGGAAAATCTAGGGTTTGAACACTATGAATTGGGGAAGAACAAGTCTTTAATACGTGTTATAATTTATAAAAAACGAGAATCAAACACAACCACTGATCTAGATCAAGTGGTTGTGCCTGATGTTGTTAACCAAGGCCACGTGAGTTCGAATCCCGTAGTGGCCGATTTTGGTCTTTTATATATATATATTTTTTATTTCCTTTATACATATTAATCTATAATTATTTTTAAAATTAGACTTTAAATACTAAACATGGTCTATAAATCCTACAAAATTTATTTTAAGCCAGTAATATGATTAAGTTTAATACCCAACTCTTGGTTTTCAAAAATTTATTTATTTAATATATATAATAAATAATTCAAATTTATTCTAATTTATTTATAAAATTCTATAAAAATATCAAAACGATTTTATAAAATTCCACAAAAATTATCCCAAACTTGTATAACAATATACATTTCAGTAATAATTTTTATTTCTGAAAAACCGTTCGTTTAATATTTTTAATCAATTTTTATTAGTTTTAATCATAAATAATTCATAATAAATTCATTTTTCAATATTTTTGTACCAAAATTTTACATAAATTATTTCTGTCCATTTGGAACAGAAATACAATTTTTAATTCAGAAATTCTTAAACTTTAATATTTTTAGATATTAAAGTCATATTTTGACAATTTGAAATAATTAGATTAAATATTCTATTTTCAAGAAAATAATTTTATAAAATTATTTTCATACTTAAAACCTTATGTTGTGACTATATTCAACTTAAAATTTTACAAAGAGACTTTTATTTTAAATTTCTTATATTTAATAAACAATTTGTTTATTAATCAAATAAACGTTTATCCCCAATTCGAAGCTCTAGAAAATACTTATAGACCAAATAGACTTAGACTTATTTGTTACATTATACATTGGGTGATATTTGGCATCGTTGGATTATACTTATTCAATTACACAAGACTTATCACCTTGCTAAGGTGAGTATTACTTATCCCTTTTTCGCTTTTACAGCTTTTTGGGTGATTCATGCACAACTATACAAAACTTTCATATTCATTTACACATACATTTTTATTCATTTACAATTCATATACGTGTCTTGATTATCTTTGTGCTTATGCTTGAACATGAACGTAGCTTACATACAAAATCATACATACAGACATAACTTTATGTTATGGTGCTCTTTACATACAGACATAACTTTGTGTTATGGTGCTCTTTACATACAGACATAACTTATGTTATGGTGCTCTTTACATACAGACATAACTTGGTGTTATGGTGCTCTTTTAGACTCACACGTGTTGAGGTGCTCATTATCAATTACATTGTACAACTTTACATTTGATCTTTGTCTTGTTTGGTTACTTGCGTGTTTACATAATGCCTTGGTGATGCTAGACACATGAATTGTACTACTTTTCAAACTTATACTATACGTACAAAACTAAGTAGTACTCACCAACATCATATGTTGACAAAATTATTTTCGTGCATGTTTCAGGATAAGCTGCTTGACGCTTCACATAGGACTTTGGACTTAGATTAAATCAATCAATTATCTTTGTTATTGTTGTCTTGTAGTTAATTTCACATGTTGTAAAACAATATTCAATAATCAAATATTTACATTTTAGTACCATGAGCTTTTGAACAATCGTCACTACGTGGCACCTCGATGATTCCGCCATCGGTTGGGGTGTTACAACAGTAAGTAATTCTAATCTTAGTGGGCTTAATTTTAATACTGGGCTGGCCTCTTCTCATGATAAAAACAATATTAGTGTTGGGCTTAATATGCCTGATCCAGCTATGCCTTTGGCAGCTGGTCCTGGGCAAGCGATTGGATCAAAAACTGGGCCTAATATTAATAACACTATGGAATGTCTAATGAAAGATATTAATGGATCTGGGCCTGGACCTGTTTCGGGCGTTACTGTCTAGCAGCTTCAGTTTGGGTCTTTTAGCCCAACAAAATCAAAAACTCCTACCTTTGATTTTGCTTATGATAACAACCTAAATTTTGAAGGAAATGGTTTAGATGTTGATCCGGTCAGGGGTACTAAGTATTGGAACCAAGAATTATTTGCAAAATTTACAAAAGGTATAGAAGTATTGGAAAGTGAAACCCGATTACTCTATGAACCACCCAAGAAAGATGAAGAGGGTGAATTTGTAGTGGATCTTAATGGTCATTTTATGACAAAAAGTGTCAAAGCTCATCGCCTTCAACTATATGGGTATTTTGTGGGTGATTCGCTTCCTTTCCAAATTGTGAAAGAAAATCTTATAAAAATGTGGCACAAATTTGGGGTGACATCAATTATTAAGAAAAGTGGAGGATTTTATTTCTTCAAATTTGCTAATGATGATGGATTAATTCAAGTCCTTGAAAGGAACCCTTGGTTAGTTAAGAATGTTCCTTTGGTGTTACAACTTTGGGAACCGGATACTATCTTATCTAAGCCGGATCCATCTTTGGTTCCTATTTGGGTGACTATAAAGGACTTACCCCTATGTTTGTGGAATGGTGGTAATATTGGGCAACTAGCTAGTTGTGTTGGAAGACCGCTTATGTTGGATAAGGCTACCTATGATCGTTGTGAGAAAAAGTTGGGACCTTTATCTTTTGCTCGAGTCTTAGTGGAAGCAAGTGCCTCATGTGGTCTTCCGGATCGTACCAAGGTAAGGTTTCCTCCTCGTAATGGGTTACCGGGTAAGATAGCGTTTTTAGAGTTTGGTTATAAATGGAAACCTCCACTTTGTCATTTGTGTGGTTTGTTTGGACATTTGACATCGGTACATGAGCCTAAAATGCAACAGCCGGTTACAAATGTTCCAAAACCACCTATTGAAGTTGTTAGTAATAATACCCAAAGTGAGCCCAAGATGGATTCTGAAGGGTTTATTGAAGTCCACAAGAAAAAACATAAGAAAAAGTCCAAAGTTACTTGGGCCCCGGTTGAGAAATTGGGCCAAGAAGCTGGTCCATCAGGCATGAAATTAGATGGACATAAGCTGGATTTTCTGGCCCAAAAAGCTGCTAATACAGCAGGCCCATCAAATACTTCAGGCGCTGATCTTGCTCCTTCTTCGAGTGGGCCAGCTAAGGCCCAAAATCTTAATGTTAATCAAAAGGGGACTGGGGTTTATATACCAGGTAATGGGCCGATTAGAAAGAAAAATGGAACAGCTCCGGAGGTCCATTCTGTTGCAACTGCTGGGCCTCTAAACAGCCCAAAACTTGATAACTTGGATTCTTTGGGTTTTGTGGATTCTAATCCTTTAATTGGGCCTGTTGCTGGGCCTGAAAAAGCCTTAAAAATGAAATCTAAGGTTGATAGCTCAAACCGGTTCTATGCACTAGTCGATGAAGATGATGATGATTGTTTTAATGTGGACCTTGGTATTTGGGAGCATGAATTTGATTTGGCGCATAAATATTTCAACTCTAATACCCGGCCACCGGATGATGAGTTTGAAAAATGGTCTAAAGAGCTCAAGGCATACTTTAGGAGTTTAAAGAGAAATTTGCCACCAAAGGGGTCTCCAAAAAAGAATGTCGTGAGTGTTGCATAAGAGGATGATAAGGAGGATGATAGTGATGAGGTGGAGTCCGAGATGCATGAGTCGGGACGGTTCATGAGCTTGACTTAGCTTTTTGCTTTTATTTTCCTTGTATGGTTGTTTAGTTTGTTTGGTGTTGGGCCTTAGGCCTTAGTTTGTTTTGTTAGTTGGGCTTAGTGCCTAGTTTGGTTGGTTGTTGGGCTACTTGCCTTGGTTTGTAATCTCTTTATGGTTATTAATAAAAGTTTGCCGGGGATTTCCCCTTTTTCCAAAAAAAAAAAAAAGTATCAAACGGTTATTTGCAGATGCAATCGAATCATTATTAGGATAAGACATAGAAGGAAACCTACGTAGGCTGGAGTTATTCCGAAGCAACTGTTTCTCAATTTCAAGCAATGTAAGGTTCTTGATTTGATCATCAGGAAGAGACAAACCTGATAGTGAAAAAGATTCTAATTATTATTCAAAGAACAAATAATAACAATAAATAAAAAAATAAATTTTTAATTATAAGTTTTTTACCTTCAATTTGGAATACGTCTTCGTGTCTACGCATAATACCGTCTGACAAGTACTTCCATGTCTTCTCCCAAACATGGTCAGGCCTAGATAAGCTGTTAGACAACAACATCATCGCAAACAAATTACAAAGAGAGTATCCTGAACCTGTATAATGAGCTTCCTCAATAGCTTCTATATATTCCTTGTCATCTTCCAACAGGCCAAGAGTGTAACATGCATCTCGATATGTTGGTAAAACTTCTCCATTCACCGTTCTTATATCAGCAAAAGATTTAGGACCTTTTACCTTATTGAGAAGAATTCTCAAGAAATAAGCCTCACCCATTGATGGAGTAACCATGTGAACACGACCAATTGCCTTACCTGTTTTCCAAAAGTCCCACTTTTTTTCATCACCTTTCCAAACAAATTTACTAGGGATTTCGATATAACTAAGTTCACGTGCCACAGCTTCAGTTTCGTTTAGTTTCATCCACTGTAGAAACATTGTAGAAGACACTAATGGTTTGTTGAGTACATTTTGAAGGTTCTCTTTTGGACCGTATACAAGAGTTTGCTCACCAGGTAGATGAAAAGGAAGCCTAATCACTAGAGGGTATCTGTAATGCACCTCGTGTTTAAATATCCTCCATGAAGCTTCACATGTTGAAAGGAACCTGCAATCATAATGTTTTTTGATTTCATCTCTTTGCAAAACTTGTTCACCTTCTCCATCATCTTCTACAAAAGCAATTTTAGCCCTGACTGTATTTGAATAAATACTTGATTGAAGCGGCCTGGTTACACCATTCAACATTAATATGAGCTTGATAATGCCTCAATAGTGTTGGGTTATAAGGAACCACATGTCTGTTGTCTAACTGAGCAGTTCCTTTTTCAACAAATACTCCAGAGTCTCTTCTTTTATAAACCGGATATCCATTTGAATCTATCATTGACGCAGGAGAAAACTTCTTTGGAAATTTCTTCGAGCACTTACCATCAATCATGCACGGGCAGTTGGGATATTCACGTCCACAGGGACCATGAATCATAAAGTCACTCACAAAACTAAACAACTCAGGATCTAAATTCTTATCTGGGATTTCAGCAGAAATGAAACGACCAACATGCTCAATCGTGGGAAGCTTGCTATCATCTTTAAGAAACAGACAGATATGAGTGTGTGGAAGACCACGTTTTTGGAACTCTATAATATAAACCGCTGTAGAAATAAATGGTAATAAAATTAAAATATAAAAGAAATAAATAAAAACATGATTTAAAATAAAACAAAAAAATATATTGAATAAATTTATTACTTTATTTCGGTAATAATGTGTATATAGATATATATAAAGAATTATTTTTCGTTATTAATGTATTTTACCTGCTGAAATCTTCCCCAATAGTGCTTTTTCACGTAAATCTTTCATCATTGATTCTAGCTTAACTTTGAATAATCTGGCTAAAATGTCTGGTCTATCTTCAGGATTTGTCTTCTTATCCTTCAGAAACCTTCTAACTTCAGGCCATTTCGGATTACACGTGATTGTGATGAAAAAATCAGGGTATCCATGTTTTTTACAAATAGCCATTGCATCAAGATAATTTTCCCTCATGTAACGTGCACCACCAGTAAAAGAAGAGGGTAATATTATAGGTGTACCTACCGTTGCCAGATCTGTAGGTCCATTTTGATGCAAGTTTTGAAGACTGGTATAAGAGTCACACCTAAGTTTTTGTTGCTGATGACGTACATAAAACAACCGTTCACTCTCTATCATAGTATAAACGTCAACCAAAAACTGTTGAAGAAGGTGCCTTGCATTCAAAATCAATGAGAACTTACCAACTCTGTCTTGAATATGATAGGAAAAATACTCTCTCATTGAACACTTTGAATCTACTTTCTTTTTAGATTTCCTTTCTTCCCGATGCGGTATATCAACCCTATAACAATCTTCTCCAAATGGAATAAGCAATGGATACTGGAGAGCTAAATATTTTGGATGAAGTTCACTTATCCGCTTAAGACCGTCTTTTCTTGATTCCACATGAATATCACGATTGTCAATCTCGTCATCATGGTCTGTAAGTATAAGGGCAGCGATTTCAGATGAAGTTGGTAAGTTGTATACTCGGCCATCTTTAGTTCTACTCCCAATAAGACGTAATTTAAGGCTAACATCAGGATTTTCATGAAATCGATCACGTACACTCCTATAGCTTTGCACAAGTTGATTTTTAGAGTCTAACATCGACTTGAGGTACTGAATGATTTCAACATCAAATTTTTCATCAAAATCTTTAGACTCTCCTTTTTCCTTACTGTAAGAAATAAATAAAATTTTTAAAAAATGAACATATGACAAAAATGCTAAAAAATAAAGTTTAAGTAAAACTTAATATTAATAAACTGTATAATATTACCTGAAATTTTTTTTCCTGTTGGAGACTTCATTTTCAGTGTCATAGATATACACCTGAGAAAATTTTGGTGTGCTTCCATCGTTAAGAATAAGACCACCTAGGGCATGATAATTTTCCCCACTTATTCTGTATATGAACGGAGCCTTGCCTTTATTAATATTTGAGTCGACCTTGCCTCCCATTGAAGTAAAACAGAACATAGAATTGAAGCGACGAATGTGCTTTAAGAAATATTTGCTTCGGAAGTCTATGTTCTTGAAAAGATTCTGATACTCTATACTGCTCTCTTTGAAATCTGGAAGTTGCACCTTGCCATAACCACAACATATCATGTAACATGTTCTACCACTAACTTGTTGTCTTCTGCCAGCTTCCGATTTCCACAGTTTCACGTTAAACATCTCACATACAACCGTTTGATCACCGTGATCCAAATAATCTTGTGAATAGAATAAATTGAAATCATATTAACATAAATAAAAAAAATATAAAATCGTAATTGAAACCTAAAAATAACAGTTACCTTTAGAGACACCCTTATATCGAGAATCTGCAATGGTTTGCCGATTCATATCTTCTTCGTCTGACAAACTAACCATGCGAACAGGGGACACGCAACGTCGATTACTTCTTAATCCATTGTTGCACTTTTCTAAGTTACTTAAACTTGAACTTTGTGTTAACATGGAAATATGAGTTGATGTATTCATGGTTGCTGTCTGAACAGAAGTTGTTGTATTTGAACCTCTATCAAAATTAATACCTTCACCTAAATATAATATTAAAAGTTAAATTTTAATATTAATAAGAGTAACATCTTTATATAAGTAATTTATTCAAACAAAGTGGTACCAGATGTAATGATGGATTGACTCCGCAATCCTGTAATGGAATTAACTTTACGTCTTTTAGCATCAAGTTGTGCTTTTCTTAAACTTCTAGAATCGGCAGAATTTTGTCTTTTGATATCAGCCACTGACACTATGTATAAAAATAAAATAAGTTTGGATAATAAATGAAGTTTTAGTTATAGAATGTTATCATAATATAAATACAAACGTAATCAAGATAGAAGTATAATACCGTTTGTAATATTAGACAAATGAGTACGTTCTGTTGAACCTGTTTATAAATAAATAAATAAATAAGTTACCATCAGATTGAAAAATTATGAAATTAAGAAAATGTTATAAATTATTAAATTGAAACAATACTTATTACCGGAAAAAGATGCGGTATATGGGGTGTTGAAGGTTGAGGTAATGCTAAATAGATCAATTGAAAATACATTGTTGCTGGATGTTGACAGATTTGTATTTCCAGGTTGCTCAATGTTATGTCTCTTAGCATCAAGTTGTAATTTTCGAAATTTTCGACAATCACGTGCAATGTTACTTTTGACTTCAACCATAGAAACAAATGATTAAATAATAATAGTTTTTATATGAAAATAAATAAGAAAATTACTAATATTTCGTAACATAAAATATGTCACAAAAAAATAAACATACCGATTGAAATGTTAGACATTGGAGTTTGTTGCACTTGACATTAACAAAATAGAAAAATTAATTCAAATTTAAAAGAATTATTAATATGCATTGGAATTTGATACTCTATACAAAGATATAAACATAATAAGTGTTATAATAAAACTTTACCGGGTGTAGACACATTGAAATGGTGTGAAGATTCAATGGAGTCACGGTTAAATACTCCACTTGGTGGTACATTTTGAATTCCATCATTTGTTGGATTATTGACCTTGCATTTCTTCGCATCTAGTTGTGATTTTCTAGATTTACGACACTCGGCCGCATTCTTAATTTTTTCTTCATTTGAGAGAACTGTGAAGAAAAATAAATTAATTGCATAGTACCATTATCATATAAATAAAGATGTAAAATATATGAATTTCGTTTACCGTTAGAGATATTAGATAACGGTGTTCCTTTGTCATTACCTTTAAAAAAAACATAAGTTAAATGACAAAAGACAAGTAATATAAAAAGGAATATATTGTAGATATAAGCAAAAAAATTACCATTTGAAGTGTTAGAAAGCCTTTTACGTCCCATTTCACCCACAAGGAACAAATGTCTACATAAAATGTTTCATCACAATTTAACACAATATAAATCAACACAAATAATCATGATCTTCAATTATTAAGTTATATAAAAATGCACAAATGAAAGAAAAGATTGACATACATTCAAGTTGTACAAACGAACAGCCGAGCAACCATAAAATAGCAAAGCAGAAGTATTTTGAAGGTTTTGATTGTTTTAAAACTTTGTTTGATCAAAGTCTTAAAGCAGGAGGTATTCTTTGTATGTAATTTTTGTTGACAAACTGTGGTTTTTATAGAGGATTGTATTAAATGTATAATTAAAACTGCTAATTAATATGCTTAATGAATTACCATTATTAAAGAATTTTAAAAATTTGAATTTGAAATAGAATTCAAAATTTTCAAATGATATGTGATTCGAAATTTTAAAATTTCAAAATTTTTTATTATATTTAGTATAAATATGTATGATTGATACTAATTATAACAACTTGCTTATTTTATGGTAATCACTTAATTTGGTTTTATTAATTTTTTGTAACTCATATAGTTATAAATTTAATTTAAAAAAATTAAGTAATAACAAACTTCTAATAACAATGTTACATCAAATAAATATATTGCATCATTTTGAATTTTAACAAACTAACAAAAAAGAAACATAAAATGCAAAGACACAATTTATTTAGATGAAATTTGTCCAAAAAATCCAAACCAATCATAAAGAAAATCAAATTGTCACAAACATTAAATAAAAATCCTGATAATAGACAAATGTTTAAAGAAATTGTTAACTCTTCCTATTTCTCAAGCTTAAGCGCTAAAAGGGAAATCTCAGGTGATTTCTTTGGAACTTTAATTATAGATTAACTTGCATCATCGTCAACCTCATACAGTTTGTCCAGGCTACAATTCACTTCCTCATCATTGCGTATAACACTAACTATAGAAGATGATTCTGGAGTATGTTATCTCCAACAGAATCCTACAATATTAAATGAAATGTTAAAATTGTTAGAATAAACTACATTAAAAACTGAATTTGAATATATAAATAAATAAGTCAAACAACAACGTTCAAAGACAATGCATTCTGTGTTTAAGATTAACCTATATCGATGTTTTCAAAAAGAGGTTGATCGACCTAGGAAAAAAATAAACATGTAATACGTCAAAAGGAAACGTTTATACTATAAACAAATAAAATTAGTAAAAACAATAATAAACATGTAATAAATATTCATAAGATTAATAATATTGGAATAACTGAATGATAATAATAACCTGAATGTCAAGGAACATTTCTTCATGAGAAGCAACTATTGAAGACTGATTGTAAGTTTGCGTATAATATAACGATCAAGATGCTTATCAATGTTGAATTGTCCAAATGTAATGTTGAAAGCAAATAATATGTTAACAACATAAATGAAACCATGAATACATTAAAAACTAACCTGTTCATCCATCAGAACCATATTGGGACAAACAGTTTCTCCCTGCATCTTTCGATTTGGTCGCTTCAAAGTTCTAAGTAACTTAACTTTGATTTGTATTGACTCATCCGCAAAGTAATGTCATTCTATAAGGTAACGTTGTTTGGATACATAAACCTGCAAGTTAATAGAATATAACTATTAAATCATTACATGCAAAATAAATAATTGAATTAATATGTAAAATATGATAGACATACCTGATAGAGTTTTCCAGGAAATAGTGATACTAAATTTTACGAAACAAAATCTGTACTTATAATGTAAAGTCCACGATTTATTTATGTTAAGAAATTAGTAATATAAAAAAGGTAAAAAGATGCGATGGAAATGAAAATTAATTTAGATTAAAAGTTGCTATAATAAAAATTTCTATTTTTTATTTAAATTTCTATTTAGACAATTTTTAAAATGTATAGGTATAAAATGTAAAGATTTCAATCTACCTAAAATAAAATTAAACATATATAATACATAGGATTTTTAAGTTGTATAGGTATATTTTTAAAATTTTTATAAATATAATTTATTGTTTGTTACTATCTATTGATTGGAAAAAGTCAAACCATGTTGACTACTTAATAAAAACGCATAAATTGTTATAAAAGAAAAAAAACTGAATCTGTTTTGCATTCAAAGAATGTGTTTGCATTTAAAAAAAAGTCAAACCTTGATTATTTATTTGCTAAAATTGGACGATTTGAATTTACCAAAAATGAATAATTGATTCATTGTCAAGTATGGCTTGTAAAACATAATATATTATTCCATAATTACAAAAAATTGGAATTAATAAGAATTAATATGAATTCTAAAAACTGGTTAAACAATATACTATCCGAAGAATATATCATTGTTTTGGAAATTCTTTTTTTTTTTTTTAAAATCACATGTCGTTGCCTTATAATAAACTATTTCAATAATTACAAACTTTGGCATTAATAAGAAATTAATATGATTTTAAAAAAAGTCAAACCATTTAGTAACTTAAAATACGTTTATAAAACAGATTTCCATAATTAAGAAAATGACATAAATAAGATATTACTATCAAATTTTAAAAATAGTCAAATCATTTACTAAAAACAAATAACATTATTTTTAAGTAATAAAGTTTTTTTTAAAAAAACCTTTATAAACTATGTTTAATATCTTACTTCCTAAACAACCAAATAACATTAACATAGTGACTAATATCCATAACATAATATGAAAAATATAGTGTTGTTAACTAATCCACATAATCAGTCAAAATATTAGTGATGCTAAACACAAAAAACCCCAAAATTCACGAATTACCACATAAGTAGTAAACGTGCAAAAGTTGGTCACTACAAACCACAACCCATTTTTGTCTTATGTTACCCACCAAAAGTTGTCATCCTACCAAAAATCGTCATCGTATAAAAACCACCTAATTATTGTCACCTCTAACCACATTAGAAAGCCTGAACAAACCTTGGTTTTTGAAAAACAGAAAGTGCATTTTATCACCCGTATGAAGTCCCTTAGCATCAACAAAAGCCTGCATACCTCTGATGTTGTAACGGGGTTTTCCTCTTGACCCCTCGATTCCCACATGCACACCCCATGACCGACCCTCACCAACATATACAGTTAACGCCCTCTTACGGGTCAAACCGTTTTGCTTTGCCCACTCAAGCTTCATACGCTACATAAGAAGAAACATAAATGATAAGGTTTGAAATTGTAATAACAATCACAACTGTCAAGGTTACTTGACCCATTAACGAACTTTCATAAAACATATTTGTGACCCATTAAATGCAATCTGACATATCTATAACTGAATATATATTATCTATGTTTATACTAAACATCAACTGACTGCAACTAACCTTGACAGATTAACAATTAATTTTTGCGACACCAAAGTCTAAACACTAAAAATTAATTCAAATCATCCTGTATATTTGTTGAATTAAGAAGAAACATAAATCATAAAGCTTGAAACAGCAATAACAATCACATACACTCATTATTTGAGTTGATTACCATTTCATAAAACAATTAATTCAAATGACCTATTAACTAACTATATATTATAGATCTTTATACTGAACATCAACTGACTGCAACAAACCTTGACAGATTAAAAATTAACTTTTGCAAAACTAAAGTCTAAAAACTAAGGTCAAATATGTCAACAGTATAGTATAAACACACTTTTTAAAACCTGATCGACTTATGTGCAAATAAATGGAAACTGTAATAATTAACTTCGAACACTTACAAAGTGATTGTCAACAATGAACACCACTGGCACACCTTCAGCTCCATCATCATCAACCTCCATTGAACTGTCTTGAACATCCTCGACCGGATCACCTTCAGCATCATCCTGTCCATCATCATCAGAAAGAATAATGACATCTTCATCGAGTTCATTTTCATCTTCATATTCCACCTTAACCCTTCATCGAGTTCATTTTCATTTTCATCTTCATATTTCATCTTCAAAAACAACGACAAATTGTAAACACTCTTTTTGATTCAAGTAGAAAAATTAAAACTCATTAGAATAACTGAAGTAAAATAATTATTAAAAATAGAAAAAACTCAACAAATATAGAAGAGAATAATACCGGCTTGAAGATTTCAAAAACAATTAAATGCTCCTTTGTTATTTCAAGAGCATCCTACACCCAAGGCCATCCTCTAGTAACATAAAAATGACCATCTTCATACTCTATCTCTAACTCAAAGCATGAACGCCGAACAGATCTGCAATCTACTGGATTTACTGGAAGCTTTTTATTTAATAATCCATGTCCAACAAAAGGACTAATATGCTAAGAAGTTAAAAAAAATTAATAAATGTTTTTGTAAAAAAAATATTTACATAATTTATTTGAATCAGAGTTCATTAAGCTTACCAGACGTTTGTGCATTGATTTACGGTCCTTCAAACTGCAGTAAAAAAAGTTACCAGGTGTAGATATTGCATACTGATGGAAACTGATGATCCGGAATGAAAGAAGATTTTCTTCATATTGAAATATGAAGTTACATTCAGGTGGGTACCTTAATTCATTTATCATGCTTCTCCAGCTGTCGTAAAAGTACCAGTTTCCATTGATGTTTGATACTGTAACCTCAAACACCTCAGAGGTTAATGTGTGGACCTTGGTAACACCAGTGGGATAATTATATTTTTCTTGACCCATTCACCATAATCAGAAGGTAATGCCTGAATAAAAAAATACACACAATTTAAGATATTGAAAACTGATAATTGGATAAAATATATATTATACATATAGTACACCATGTTAGATATCTTACCAAAGCAGCTACGTCGTTATCCTCCATATATAACCAAAAGCCGTGCAACATTGTGCCACTGTTTAAAAAAACAAAAAATTAAAATTTAACAATTGATCAAAGTCATTGCCAAAAACACAAAAACAGTTTCAATAAAAGGTTCAAAAAACATTACGAAATATATGTTCAAACCTAAAACATAAACCCTATGTTGAAACCTAAAAGCATAACAATGAATTGGTAGCTTTCTTAAAAGTTCATTTTAACCACAAATACAAAACTTAAACATTACCCCTGATAAGAGATTTAAAACTTAACCCACTAATCAGTCTTAATAAACCAAACCTTAAATTGAAACCTAAAACAATAACAATCAATTTGACCCTAAAAACAACTAAATCGATACCTAGATCATAAAGCCCTTAATTGAAACCTAAAACAATAACAATCCATTGCCAGCTTTTTTAAAAGTTTAATTTACCCATAAATCGTAACCTTAAACAATACCCCTAATTCCAAATCTAAAACTTAAAATAATAATCATAATCAGTGTTAATAAATAAAACCTTAAAACATCAATTGAAGGAAAAAAGCCATAAATCGATACCTAATTGATATACCCATTACAGTGGAACCTAAAAGCTTAACAATCCATTCGTAGATTTCTTAAAACATAAATTGAAGTAAAAAATCCCTAAATCGATACCTAAAACATAAACCCATAAATTGAAACCTAAAAGCATAACAATCCATTCGTAGCTTTCTTAAAACATCAATTTAACCATAGATCCAAACCTTAAACAGTAACCCTAATTCGAAATCTAAGAATTAACCCACTAATCAGTCTTAACAAATCAAACCTAAAAACATCTATTGAACCCTAAAAACATAAATCGGAAACTACAATATAAACCCTACAACATTTTAACAAATCGAAACAAATAAATAAAACTCAATAATAATAGAATCAAAGTAAAAAACAATGAAGATAAATAAGTTAAATCAACAAAAACATATATAAAAGACATTAATCGACAAAAAAATCACCGAAAAACAGGAAAAAACAAAAAAAAATAAAAACAAATGAAGAAAGGATGATTAATATAGACTGGTAGAGATGAAACCTTGGAGAAGAGATTAAACGGATTGCTTGATTTTCGAATCGCCTATTGATCGCCGCTCTAGGGTTTATGTTTGTGAATAGGTGTGACGACGATTGAGTGGTTTGGAAACAAAATGAGGTCTGTTTTGAGTTTATATATTTTCATTGATTTTTTATTTAAAAAAAACAATTTTTTTATAAAAACTCACAAGATGACATGTGGCATAGTGAGATGAAAAGAGATAATTGAACTTGCAATGTGGGAATGTCAAGTGTCCCACATTGCTTTTAAATATTAGATGTATCTATACTATATTATAAAGCATCTAGCAAGGATTCCAACCAAATTTAAGTAATTACAACATTTTATTCTTATGGTACAACAATTTAGTGAAGTGAGTAAGGGTGCAAAATAGTCTTTTTACATGATAACTAAATTGATAAATAAATTATTAGATAAATTGATAAATACAATTAAATTGCTTTAAATTATATAATAGTAATATCTCATCATATTCTTGTAACATGATAATAATTAGAAAGAAGAAAGTAAAGAGATGCAACTCCTTATAAAATTAAATGATTTAGTAATTACTTGAGAAAACTAAAGAGACAACAAACTCTTATAAATTAATTTTCTTTGTTCATAAAAGAATGGTTAGAAAGAAGTGAATGTGGTTTGGCAAGCAATGTGTTGTATGTTTTTTCTCTACTTTGGTTATGTTTGTATGTATTTTTAGATTTAGTTTTAAAAAGATGATTTATTTTTATTCATACAAGACATCCTTATCTACTCTTGTTCTAATTTGATGATGTTGTAGGAGCTTCAACTTTTATAAACATGTATATGTATGTTTTAAGATGGCATACAAAAAGTCTCATGCATAAATCTTTAACTTTTATCATTTTCTACCATCTATGCCCTTATGTACAAGTCACTAATACAAATCAATTG
Source organism: Ambrosia trifida (assembly GCA_028751855.1). NCBI lineage: Eukaryota > Viridiplantae > Streptophyta > Magnoliopsida > Asterales > Asteraceae > Ambrosia > Ambrosia trifida. Next base: position 77,557,024 of record CM054129.1, read on the forward strand.
CATCATTCAATACATTTAAGTCATGTATTAACTTTTTGTTACCTAAACTATTATCTCTACTACCTTATTAAGGAGGAGAGATGTGTAAGAAGGTAATTTCACCATCATTTTAAGATGGCATACAAAAGGTCTCATGCATAAATCTTTAACTTTTATCATTTTCTACCATCTATGCCCTTATGTACAAGTCACTAATACAAATCAATTGCACAATTCAATACATTTAATTCATGTATTAACTTTTTGTTACCTAAACTATTACTAAGTAATAGATTAATTCATGTAACTTTTTTTTAATGGATTAACTTTTTGTTACCAATGGAATTTGAATTATCACCACAAGAAAAGGCTAAGCCTTATTTAACACTTTGTAACCAGTAGGCTAAAGGCTCTTTGGTTCATGTGTGTAACTAAATGTTGCAAATAAAAATCAAGCACGGATCGGATTGGATAAATGACAGTATGGTGTATAAAGTTTTGGCAATTTAAAATGTGAATAAAAATACATAACCGCGACAACGCGCGGGCATTCCACTAGTAGATTATAAAGCATGAGGGAAGGATGACTACAAAAGTTAAGTAATTACAAGATTTGATGCTTATGGTACAATAGTTACAAAGCAATAGATAAGGGTAAAAAGGGAATTATGCAAAACCTTAAGAACTTTATCACCTTTAATTGCATATGAATGATTTCAATTAGTGAATGAATGATTTCAATTAGTGAAAAGCAAGGCCGATTTCAATCAAAGTGTCATAACTCCTTCATCTAAATTGTCATAAATCCTTTTAACGGTTGAAGCTCCCATCATTTGTAGAAGAAGGTGAAATCTCATTGATATTAAATATGTAATAAATATGATTATTACTAAATACATACTTAAATGTGAACTTTGTTTACCATTTTAGGATATTAAAACAATTGTTATTGTTTGGCTTTCCTGGTATTACCTTTCATTTTGATCTCAGATTAGGAATTCATCATCTCCATGATATCTCAGATTCAGAATTCATCATCTCCGTGATAGGTATCATAATTCATAACCCGCCATCACTTTTTGTATGTAATATTTGATTATCACTATCATGCATCATTTTTTTTTATTTTAGGTTAACGATTGACATACGAGAAAAGGTTGGACAAAAGCTATAAGGATAGACGACGAATTTGTTTTCGAGTTTAAAACATATGATGTTATGCAAAATCATGGTGAACTAGGTTGAGTCAACATATTGTACAGATTTTGGTGTAAAAACTAGGCCTGGAAAATGGGCGGGTTCGGGTTACTCGTCAAAACGGCTTCGGGTCAGGGTGCGTCATCTTAAATTGGAATATTTGTTGGATCTTGAATGATATGTGTACTGATTTGTTTTGATGACTTATAGGAAACTGAACAGCTAAAAAATGTATCAAAGAAGATAACAAAGACAGATCTAAGGTATTTTCATGTCATTAACCTATAGTCAATATTAAGTTTGCAACTTCATATGTAATTTACAACGTCTCTGCAGGGGGAGAACAAAATATGACCTCATGTCATTAACCTAGGAATGTTGTATCTCACCTCATAGTATGAGGAGAACAAAATATGACCTCTTGGACTAGAATTCATAAGCCTGCCTAAACGGGCAGGTCAGGTAACAGGTCGGGGTCAAAACAAAGCGTTATTATAGAATATGGGTTTGGGTAAAATGGGTCGTTCAAAAAAAAAAGTAGTATTAAATTCGGTTGGCCCACTATATATTTGTTTTTTGTGTGATATTACGACTTAATACCATTGCCGAGATGATTATTTTTTTGTTACCATGGTATTCCGGCAGGGGCAATTATGTCCTCTGTATACGAAGAAAAGAAGGACGAAGACGGTTTCTTGTATGTGACTTACAGTGGATAGAACACATTTGGAGACATGTAATACTTTTTTTTGAATATTTTTTTTCTGTTTACATGATATTTTACATTTCCATGGATTTTGTTCTCTCTGTCAAGAAGATAACATGATACAACTGCAAATGTGTATATAATATAAGCCTGAATAATGGGTATGTTAATAATCATTTGCTTTTCCATTTATTGATCAACTTTTCTTTTTCGTTGATTAATTGGTGCTTTGGTGTTATCATTTGGGTTTCAAGAAGAAAGGGGTAGGACGGATCGGATAATGGGTCAAACGGGTGGGCTGGTCGGATTGGATGATAGTTAGGTTGGTGAGATTGGATAATGGAATAAACAGGTGGACGGATTGGCTTTGCCATTCAAAAGTGGATATCAGTGCAGCTTATTACTGGTTTTCCTAAGAATATAAGATCTTCTTATAAGATAGATCTCCCTCTTTTTAAAAAATAGTGATAAGAATAGAGGATGACGTGTCTCTCACTTTAAAAAATAAAATACAGAATTTGTTACTCTATTATAAACCTATGCAATTCATTTACTTTGTTACTTCATCTTGAGGCAATACCTAATAGTTCACCATGATTTTGCATAACGGCATATGTTTTAACACTGAATGCTTCAAAAGTTGCAAAAAAGTATATACTGATAAGTTAACAATCAGGAACTTTTGAGGTTAATGCGGTCATGATGAACACCTATCTTACATAGTTTTTCAACGTGGCATAACCAACCACCGCAAAACCCCTAATTCTTTTAACCATGGTTGCAAAAGTCGCTAGGCGCTCCCTAGTCGGAGTCGGGAGTACTCGGGGAGTTCTCGGCCTAGTCGGAGAGTACTCGGGGAGTACTCGGCCTAGGCGTAGAGTACTCGGTCCTCGGCAACCTACCTTGTAGCGATTACTCAGGGAGTACTCGGCCTTCGAAACCTTGTTTTACAGCAGAGCTTTTAACTGATTCATAAGCTAACATAAAACTATCGGAAATAGTCGACCCGCCGCAACGCGCAGGTTTCCCACTAGTTAGTTTAAAAGACTTTGGAATCACTTTATAAACTTCAAATTCAATTACAAAAACTTCAGAATCACTTCATGAAATCTACTTTAAAGACACATTAAAGACTTTAGAATCACTTTAAGAACACAGTAGAACTACTTTAAAGACATCTTATGAGTTTAACAAACATCGGAAATCTAAGATCAATTGGAGCTGAGTTTGAATGTGTCATATTGTAAAGTAGTGTTAGGAAATCAAGGATCAAATAACTAAGAAAACAAGGGGTTTACAAGATGAACGATGGTAGGCTACTTTTGCAAGACTGTGAATTACATAGATTTCGTATGATATCATGATATTAACCTTTCCCTAATCGAACCTCGTAATTTTAATTTTTAATTAATTAAACTAAATTAACTATGGGCCTTCAACTTCGTTTAATCCCACCCCTCGAGATTTGTCCGTATCACCCTAATGGCAATATCGATACCATTTAATAGCCAGCCACGTCAAGGGGCTTCATGTGATCCGTTATCCATTCATCATCTTCCTCTTTACAGTTATCCACTTCATCCTCTACCTAGGCTGTCACCGTTGTTCTCTGCCCACTCATCACGGCGATCCACACAACAAACGCTCTCATTTGAACACCCCACCCACACACCAAAAATCAGAAAAAAATCATATTGTTCAGCACCTAAACGCCTAAACTCTGCTTTCGGCCCAAATAAACGGCTAAATAGTTGTGATTTACAGTTTTGCACAACAAATAATATTAGTGTGCTTCTTGTTAAATGATAAAGATCAATAATATATTTTTTTAGTGACACTAATTTTAATGGAATTGGTCTCTATAGAATTTGTAAAGAAAAATATATAAAGTTATGTGATGACATAGGCTTAACCCAGGTCTGAAACTCAATATGATCCACACCTAATCGCTACGACAACTAGTAGTTGGTTACAAAGGTGATAGATTCTATTTTGGATTTTAATTTCTTTTACAAATTTCAACATTTAATTTGACCGTAAAACATAACAGAAAATAACCTCCACAAACAGAAAGTCAATATATCTCAAGTATAGATGATTAAGAAGAAGGGTTACAGTTGCAGGTATATGACTCAAACAGAAAAGGTAAAGCCACAACAACAGACGCGTTTCCCGCGATTGATCCTAACCATCGGACTTTCCAAACTCCGGAAAAGATTTCTCCTACTTTTATGAAACTTAAGTAACTAACTTAACCTGTTGCTTTCTCTTCTTAACTGTCACCTTCATCTACCCTAGATTCAAGATGCGCATCGAGCTTTGATACTGCCTCCGGTCCACAAATTCTAGTTAGCTCTTCCTGCTTAACCAACACATTCATGTTAAATTTCAGCTTTACTGGTGGTAATTACATAGGGGTGTAATCGAGCCGAGCATCTCGTACTATGTGAGATCGGCTTGCTAAAAGTAAAAGGTCAAACAAAGCCAAGTTTAAACGAGCACGAGCCTCAATTGAATTTCATTCAATTGAAGTTCATTGAATAAAGCTAGTTACAAGTGAGCCATGAATTTTCTTACGTTGAACGAGGCAAGCTCGATAGTAGGCAAGCTCAGGCTTGGCTCCGCCCTTTTACACCCCTACTTACCACATCCATCTGTTTTGTAAATTCAAATATTAAAGAAGAGTGTACTAAACCTTTATTGAAGTATTTTCAGAAGTAAGCTTCTCGCATTCCTCGGAGAGCCTCTGCAGCTCATCTCTGAGGGAATGATTCTCATTGCTTAATGCTTCTACTCTAGCCTGTAGCTCTTCACACTCAGCCTAACAAAAACATTTGTAGGTTAGGAATATGGAGAGCTCGGTGATTTGTAAAGTATCTACTTTCTATTTTAACGTTGATCTTTTGTACAACTACCGTTTCTAACCGGGAGTGAATTTCTTGACACAACAAACCTAGCAAGAAATTTGCAAGATTGCAGATTGACCCATGTATTTAAAAAAAGTGTTTTATGAAAATTAAAGCAATCAGGTATTTTATGCCAAAAATTATAAAAGGGAAATGAACATCTGGTTTCGTAGTTGAAAGTAACTGTTTGATACACATTTATAATTTTTTTTTTTTTGTTTTTTTTTTTTTTTTTGTAAATTTGTAATTTTAGAGTATTAATATATCAAAAAGGGTTAAGTGAGTCATGTTCGTGTGAACCTCTAAATAACCGTGCATGCTGGGGTTCACGTGTCAGACGTGTTTTTGGGTTCACATTAAACTTTTGGGTTTGTGCCAGGTTCAACCCATGAACACAAGCCATTTATCACCCTAGCTTTCAATATGCACGACAACTACCTGTTTGCGCAATCTTGATCTTCTAGCTGACTCTCGATTAGACTGCTTCCTTTTTTGTCTCTTTATTTCCCGCTCATCCTGCTGATATATATAATAGTTGTATCTAGTTCATATTTTCATTTATCATGTATATGAAAGCCATTTAAAAACTGAAATTGCAATCAAATGAATGACAACTATGAAAGGAGAAGAAAAGCTAGATGTTTAGACACAAGGGCCAATAATCTGCAGTTACGGTAATGGATACTAGGTGAATGGAACATTCTGCTTTTGAATCTGGGATTACAATATCCAGACATAGGGTACTATGGTGATTAGCTATCTCAGAGTTGTATTTAGTGTATCTAAGCTTTGTTGGCCAGTTCCCCCCTAGTTGTTTTTTCTTTTTTTATTTTATTTTTTTCGCCGTTCAAAAAAAAACATTATGCACCAGCACTAGGAGACTAAAGCCACCAACAGCGTAGAATAATACGAGTGTCTATGGTGAGTCAGCCTGGACCCCAACTGTTGGTTCAGGCCCCAACCCACACACTACACACTACAACAAACTCACGTATGTATGTATAAGTGAAGGAGGTTTGCAAAGAAGAAAAGAAATGAAAATTGGCTGCATTTATTCACTGTCGAAAAGAGCTATTTATAGCTTTACAAGACTATGCCTACCAATAGAAATAAACAATAAAAAACTAGTACTCCTAAATAATTGGTAAACTCCAAACGTTCACATCCTGCCACAAGATTCGGTCAAACATAAAACCAATTCTAATTTATAAAACACGCAGCTCCTACTTTCCTGGTCATCCAAAGACCAAGCAGGATGATCCGCAACCATCTCCCGTGACCCGTATGCTGGACCCGTGACCCGTCACCTATAAACGAACCGATTAACCCAACATTTTTTTTTTTTTTTTTTTTTTTTTTAACTTTGAACAGAATGATTTTATTGATCAAGTGCACACGGTTTCAAGGAACCGTCTGGTACACCTACTAGCCGAGAATAATAGAGCAAAAGAACAATAGACTAGCAACCCCAAAACAACTAAGTAACCCCCTATTTATATGAATATAGGGCGGTCAAGTTACATGGATCTCTTGGGCCGAAATTTAACTAACACAATAATACTAACAAGCCCAAGTCAAACGCAAACCTCTAATAACATGGCCCAACACCAACTCAGCATCAGTAATGACTAGGGATTTTAAAAAATCACTGAAACCGACTGAACAGTCCAAATTATCAGCTGGCTTCAGATCCAAATGGTTAAGACTTCTCAGCTTGACGCTACGGCCAGTTCAGTCTGGTTTGAAACTTGGAACTGGCCATGTCAGCCGAACAAGTTGTTTAACCTTTATCATTTATATATTTCTTGCAGTTAATATTTGGTTGTGTATATGTGTATGCATACCATCTTTATAGTTTTACAACTTTGATACAAACTATTGGTTTTGAAAAAATAAATTGGTTAAACCAATAAAACCGGCCGGTCCACCTAGTCATTTCCCGAAACCACAGTTAGTGGTTTGGCCCAAAATTTAATCAAAACCAGCCGAACCGACCCATGAACACTCCTAGTAATAACAGGCGTATCATAACAAATCTAGTACTAGTCCACTATAGGTTACAATTTCGCCCATTTACTTATGCGATGGTCGAACTAGGTTATGGTATTATATCCCTTAATTGTCAAATCAAAGAATCACTAATAAGGAATCAGATTGATGGTTGTTATATATGTCAATAGGTTTCAAGTTTCAACTACTCATTTGATTTCACTTGATTCAGTTTCCTAGTTCAGTTCTACACTTCTACTTAAATTCCTTTCCATAGCTTTGTATTTTATTCAATAAATATGGTTTCACATACACTGTTACGGACTCCACTCAAAGTGTATTTTTAGTGCTTAACTAATCATATAAATAGCAGAAATGTACACAGATATTTGTGGCTCATTTCAACCCGACACATACTAAAACAACCTGCCCTACCCTATTTTACCTCTACTAGACACCAATACTGAAGGCAAATCCACAAGGAATTTTTTTTATCAAGAATATACAACCTGAACCCACTGATCAGGCATCATCGGTGGTGGGACCGTTGTTCGAGCACCAGAAGGATTTGGTCGCATTTTCATGGGTCCACTTCCAGCAGATGGATTCCACAAGTCCATCCCCATATTAAGATTGGTACCACCCATAGAAACTACAGGGTTTCCGGGTACCGGCATCTGAATATTTGGCCCAGAATTGTTATTCTGTGCATTAGCTGAAGAAAAATGAATATTATTATTATTTTTTTAACGAACTAACGAGACACATAATCAGAGATAGGGAAAGGTAAAAAGCGTGCATAATTACCATCTGCGAGCATTTGATTGAAGCTTCCTTTCTTGCCTCCTGAGAAATCCTGGGGGAATTAATTCAATTTGTCATTACGCAAGGAAACATAAGACATTAGAAGTAGATAACAACTATAGAAGGAAAACCTCATGCTACCATGAAAACGGATGGCATGAAGTTTCACACATAATTAAGAAAGAAAACATGTTTTAACATTTATATCTAAAGTGAAAGCACGAACATGTTGGTCATTTTCCTCACTTGCATCTGATGAACCATCACTTCCACTTTCAGCGCTGTTTATTTCAAAAACAACAGTCAGCAATGCACAGTCCAAGATAAAAACAAAGGAACCCTTTGCATTGTAGTAAATGACATAGAAGTGTAGCTAAAAAATTTCATTTGACCCGTCTGAGATTAAACATAATCCAGATCGACCCATTCATTAGTGTATGGGAAGACGATTATACATTAATAAATGCTGAAATCAATCATAAGAGTAACTATAAACCTTTGTGTGGCACCATCATTTCCGGAACTTGATGCAGCCTTCCCAGTCTCTCCAGTTTTGACATTGCCGTTCCCTGCAGGACCCTTGGACTTTTTATTTGTAGGCCTTTCCTTGCTTTCATAGGCCTTTGCTTCCGTTTCTGCATTTGGCGGTGCAGTACCTGGGGTCTGTAAGATTAATGATAAGATCGAAATTTTAGTTAAATGTACCCACGCCAAAGGCATATATCTGCATCACTGCATGTATACTTATATAGCAATTGTTGTATATAAGAAGCCTGTTCTAACAAGAATGAGCTATGCCTGTGTGCGCACATGTAGTGTGCATGTATGCATGTGTATACGCACATGTGTGTATATGCATAGTTCAAATATTTATACCTGCATATGTGAATAAATTGGCTTTAAAGAATCAAAGTGTGATTGTTGTCTTATATCCACATATGGTGACAAACAAGAAAACAACCAAATAATGCTGTGCACTATTGCCATCTAAATATAGCTTAGACAACAAAAAAGAAAAGAGAAAAAAAAACAATTATTACCATAGGCATACTAGGATGAGCATAAACCCCTGCTGGTGGATATAGCGCAGGATATGGAACTGGAGTCCCGTATGGTGACATCATAGCATGCTGAAGAAATTCAAACATAAAAGAACAATTAAAAGACTTTCAAGTTATTACTTGTTGCAATTAATTCTTAAATCTGGTATGCAAGTTGACATTATTACCTGGCCTCCCCACATATAAGGATGAGGAGTTGGAGAAGCAACAGTTGATGCAAAAAAAGGCGGAGTGCCTCCGGCACCATAATAAGCCTAAACATGTAAGGTAATATACTACAGTAAGATTCTATCTCAGAATCCCATACTCACAATGCATCTTGTAAACAAGAAACACAAACTAAATGTTTTAATCACACCTGCATCGAGCTTGACCAATCAGCATATGATGGCGGAGGTGTTTCCTGATGACAAGGAGTAGCATAAGTTTCCAGATACAAACATAGTACATCATATATTCAGAACAAAAAAACGAAAGTGAAAACCGGAGCTGAAGCAGGTTTGGAATGCTTAGCAGGTGAGCTCTCTTCCCCAGCCCCCATGATGAAATCTACAAAGAAAAACTCAGTTGCGTCCTAAAAGGTTAAGTGCCTGCAACTTAGACTTTTGTGTATGATCAACAAGTACCTGGAGGCATCAGATGTAGTGCAGGTTAGCAACAGAAGTGCAAAGGTGTTACTAATAGTTATTACATAACATATCATTAATTTAAAGATAACTAAGTGGTGAACTACACCATAAAATCTACTTTCTTTATAATAGTGTCAAACATAACCAACTGGTGCACTAAACCATAATATCTTTTAAGTTTGCAGTGTTTACCATTATTGTAAAAATTATACTAACGTAATTACTCCTTTTACTAAGATTACGCCTCAGCATAATAAACATGTCCTTTTATACCATTTTCAAGATATGAACTCAACTTTAGTTCGAGGTGGGAGTTTCTGTTGGCTGAGAAACGAAGCAATGTAAACATTTACACTCCTGTAAATGAAACAAGGCCAGATAGAACATGCTATTGACGACAGACAATGCAACAACTTGGAGAGTTCTTAAGCAGCGGTGTAGCACCACACTCTTGACAATTGACATTACAAATAAAGCAAAGTAATAACAAATTAACGCTATTTTTTTTATCTCTTGCCTTTGAATGTTAAGAAATGTATTTAACAACGGGTAGAACATACTAATGGCCCTCGGGGGCAAAAGTATCTAAGCAGTTAATATCGCCGATATATCCGATATATCGGTCCGATATATCGGTTATCGGTCATCAACCGATCTATTGATACCGATATTTTGACCGATATTTTGTACCGATATTATCGGTGATATTGATCGATATTTGACCGATATCTTACCGATATTTGACCGATATATCACCGATATTCCCGATATCAGTATCTTTCTAATTAGTTCTTCTATTTGTCTTGCTTCTTATTGATGTTGTTAGTGTTTTAAGTCTTAATTGTTAATTGTTAGTGTTAAATATTAGTGTTTAAAGTCTTAATAAGTTCCCACTTGCTACAATTGTTATTGTTTTGCATGTTGCAAGAGGTCAATTTGTTAATTGTAGGAGATTATATTTAATTGTTAGTGTTAAACTTCTATATATATGGATTTTGCATGATATAAAGATTACCGATATCCCACCGATATCTCACCGCGAAAACCGATATATCAAATATCGGTCCTTGACCGATAACCGATATTTTCCGACATTAACTGCTTAGAAAAGTATATAATGCATATATGTGTGGGGCCGCTTGCGGTGTACTGTGGGCCCTCGGCGCAAAATTAAAATTGCACTAATTTTAAGGTTATCTTACTAATTTCATGAAAATAATGGTAAAAAGGGCGGATGGTTAATAATGCATCATGTGGTAGCGGTGATAGCCAAAAGACACGGCTTGACGGGATTAACTGAGTGAATCTTGTTGCTTTAGTTTGATACACATGTTCTTCTACCAATGAAACAAACCATCCCTTTTGGACTTTCTTGCAACACATGCATGATTTAGTTATTCTATGTCCCATTTAAAACATTCTGAATAAATAAATAAATAAATAATAATAATAATAATAATAATAATTATATAAACAGTGATTTATCCTGTCATGTATCTCAAATTCTACACATGTCCTAACTCCTAAACAAGTCAAACAAACAATACAACAAATAGTCAACACAATTTCAACAAAAACGCCCTAATTATCAGCATAATTAAGTTGTTCTATACTTCTGTGTTCCATGTCAAACTTTTTAACTTTTTTTTTTAGAAAAAAAAAAAAGAAAGAAAAAGGTGATTTATCCTCTCATGAATCTCAATGTCCTAAACAAGTCAACAAAGTCAAACAAAACAATACAACAAACAATAACCACAATTTCAACATAATAATCAGATCTAGTTCCTAAAACTGCATAATTATGTACATATTGATACGGATATATGTGCTTGGGTGTGTTAACATGCAAATAAATATAAAACGAAATTAAACTGTAAAAAGTAAAAACAAGAGAGAGAGAGAGACTGACTGGTTCCGGTTGATAAGATATAATATAATATAATAATAATTATGTAAAAAATGGTGGTGGCCGGAGGGAGGCGGAGGGAGTGGTGGTTGGGGGTAGGGTTAAAGGGGTGGTGAGGAGGGATCCAGCTGTTAAAGGGGGACTGGATAGACATGGATGACGAGGCAACCATATTATTGATGACGAGCTTCTTAAATGCCACGTAATAATAATAAAATTTGCTTTCCTAAATCCTACTAACACTAGGGCGGCAAACGAACCGAATGAACACGAATAAAGCCTTGTTCGTGTTCGTTTGTTAAGAAAATTATGTGTTTAAGAACAGTTCATGAACACTTACCGAACGAGATTTTCTGTTCGTGTTCGTTTGTTAAGAAAACACTCATGTCCGTGTTCGTTTGTGTTCGTTTCTTAATTTTGTTCATGAACACACACGAACATAAACAGACATTAATGAACACAAACAAGTGTTCATGAACACAAAGAAGTGTTCATGAATAGAACCAAACATAAACGGACATATATCAATTTTTAATAACATCGAATTCACATACATTAAGATAAATAAAAATAAAAGATTATAAAAAAGTATAAAAATTAAAAACCTTACTAAACTATAGAACACAAACGAACATAAACGAACACGTTACCGAACATAAACAAACAAACAAACGTGACCTCTGTTCATATTTCGTTTAACTAAACGAACATGAACGAACTTCCCGCGGAACAATTCATGAACTATTCGCTGAAAGTTCAGTTCGTTTGCAGCCCTAACTAACACTCTATTACATGTTTGGTTCTGAATCATTAATATGTCTGAATGGTTAAGTGTTGAATCATTAAGTTGAACCTCTTAATGGTTAATTTTCTTGTCCCACATTAGTAGGAGAGTCTCATTAACGTTCAGCCTAGTTCAGTGCTTAATGGTTCAGCAACATCACAAATCTTAATGGTTCAGTCTTAACCATTCCACTTAGAAGCTGAAACAAACGCACTGAATGCTAAATCATTCAGTGATGAATGGTTCAGAGCCTCATCAAGAGGCTTACCAAACAACCCTTTACATTAAGATAACGTTTGGTATGCAAGAATACAGTTATGACGTAATGAAATATTGTGTGTTTCGTTGGACAATGGAATAGAAGCACTTATTCCATAAAGCATTTCATTTCCTCAAAATCATTCCATGTATCCCCCATATTTTTTTTTTTTGCATTTTATCCCTCTTTCACCCTTCATTTGCAACATCAAAACACACCGCCCACCACCACCACGACCACCCACCACCTATGCCTGTAAACGAACCGAACTATCATGAACGGTTCGTGAACTGTTCGGCGGGAAGTTCGTTTATTTAAATAAATGAACGAACACGAACACAATGTTTTATTCGTTCATTTATGTTCATGACGTTCATTTTTGTTCGTTTATGTTTGTTCATTTATGTTTGTTTATGTTCATTTGTTTATTTGTGTCTGTTTATGTTCATTTAATTAAACTTAATTTTATTTTTATTATTTATTTCCTTTTGGTAAGTATATTAATTCATATGTTCTAAAAACTTAGCCCTAACCCTAACATTCTAACCATGTCACTTATCAGCCGCTCTCCACACTTCACAACCTCACCTCTCTTCTTCTCCACACTCCACAGCCCTACATTCTTCTCCTTTTGTTAAGTACTAGGTGAAATCCCATGTGAAAACACGGGAAGAGTATATCATTTTTTAACACAAACATGTCTCTATTTATAGTAAAGAACAAATAAAGAAGCCAATCATCTGTTATAAGCAAAACCTGTTTAGTAAGGTATGTTCCTTTGACGATACCAGTTGATAGATACTTATGAGATGTTTTAATACTAAATAGTGTTACAACCATGGAAAGATAAATCAACAAACGCATGGAAAGCTCTATTGGGAGAACAATTATTAAAAAGAAACAGACAATCATAATCTTCAATTGAGATTTCATTACTCTGTTTACCAATATCTATTGAGTTGCCAACAAATTTGTCAAACAGCTGTTATAGGATTCAAACTTATTATTGCAATTACATAATTTCAATGAAATATCCGAGTTAACAAAACTACATACAAAATGGAAGACTTGTAAAGAACAAATCCAAATATCTCTAAAAAACTGCTTTAATGCCAAGTAACACATATACAATATCCGAGTTAACAAACTACATACAAAATACAAGCAAACATAAAAGAAGTCTTCTAACAAACAAACAAACCCTAGAGAATGATCTTCATTGCCATTGTCATCGGAATAAAAACACGAATAGACGAAGTACGGAATTCAACTTCTGACGCACTTGCATTAAGTATAATCACAACAAACGTCGACAACTCTTCGTAGCTAAACATCATCAAGTTCGAAAACCCGGCCTAACCTTTCTAAACAGGCTCTGGATGTAGTAATAATAGATTAATGTTTTTCTTTGATTCATAAAACACCAATTCCAACTTCATTACCAACGGATTGTTGGTAATCCATTTTTCTTTGAGTGTAAGAATATTTGAGAAGACTGGTAGAAGGATATTTGAACGGAATATCATTATGCATATAGGATGGAGAGTTGGAAAGTGAAAATAGTTCAATGGATATAAAGTTAGAAAATGACTATTAGGAAATCCTACCCTTTTATAGGGTGAATAAATAATCTATCTGTAAAGTTGATTTTTAATTATAAGTTGCATTTCAAGTAAATATAAAGTTAGAAACTCACTTTTAGGGTCTTTTAGAGAGTGAAAGACAATTGGAACACAAAAATAATAAAATAATATTTTTAATAATTTGAAATTATTGTCACTTTATTAAACTAAGTTCAAAATCGTAATCATTAAGGGTATGTTTGGCAATGAGCTTTTAGGAGCTTCAAACTTTTAAGAAAAAAACTCATACTTAATAAAAAGCCTTGTTTGGTTGAAGGAGCTGGAAGCTTTTAGGATAGGAGAAAAAGCTCTATAGTGAAAAGCTACTAGTACTAGCGTTTAAGAAAAAGCTCTATTAGCTACAAGCTTTTAATTAGTAATGACATAAATACCCATTCTATTTTATAAATAAAAAAAACCTTATTTACAAGCTTTTAACTATGCCTATTTTGGTCATTTTATACATTTTATTAAAAGCTCTAGCTACTCTGCCAAACACCAAAATATATTTAAAAAGCTTCCATCTACCAGCTTCCAGCCACTAGCTTGCAGCTACCAGCTAGTTTTGCCAAACATACCCTAAGTTTGGCATTGGAACCTCTGTTTAGATAAAATAAGAATCTCTTTGAACCATTCTACAGTATTGAAAGATATCTTTATTTTGTTGCATACTCTGTTTTATAACATCTGTTGACTTGTCAACAAATGTTCTCACACAAAAGTCTCTCAGTGTTTAAAATATCCTCATTTTATTATATTTCCTGTTATATTTTACCACATCTGTTGACTTGTCATCTAGATTGTCAAACAACATAAACAATTTAACTTACAAAAAAAATAGACCAAAGATAATGATATGTAAACAATTATAAACATAACAAAATGACAAAGTTACTTATTCAAACATTTTGAAAAACTTGTTTGTATACCACATTAGGGGTGTTTGTACAAATTTGTTTTTGCTTATCACAAATCAAAATCTTCAAGCTTTTCCTACTTTTGACCCTGGATACAGCAACATAGATTTGGCAATGACTGGAAAACAGCACGTGGAATATACATACAGGGTTACATATTCAAGTGATTGTGCTTGACTTTTATTTATTGTCAGAAGAAGTCATCTTCAATGTTGATAATATTCATTTGAATCAAAAGTAACATCACTGGAGCTCATACTTTCAATACAAATTTATATCAACGCTTGTAAGTAACATCACTGGAGCTCATACATTCAATCCTAATTTACCTAATTATAAATTAGTATTGAAAGTAGGAGCTCCAGTGGTGTTACTTACAAACGTTCACTAGACAAATAGATTGTGAAGTACCATATAAATGAAGGGAAGCGTATAATGGAAGCTTGAAGAGAAACTTATAAGGGAAGATTAATATATGACTTCCTGAAAGCACTGAAGGGAAGCTTATAAGGGAAGATTAATATAACTTCGCTCTGAGTAATTCAATTATTGTTATGACTAGATGTTAGAAATATTATTAAGATATTTGTCTAGCAATAGACGTTAGCTATAACAAACGATATTTTACTAAATACTACAATTACATTATCCGAGTTAACAAATTACATATAAAACACTAACAAACATAAAGAAGATATGTTGATTTCTTCTAACATAGCAAAACCCAGATGACGATTATGCATCCCATATATGATTAGGGAAAGACTTATGGGTTATCTATAATAAGCCTTCTCTTTAATAAGCTCTGGATATGGTAATCAAACGATTCAACCACGTTCCCCTACAAACACATTTTTACTTGAGTGAGAGAATTTTCTGAGACCATCCATTTCAACCTCATTACAAATCGTGCAGAACACTGGTGTGAAGGCATTTAAACATAAAATCATTATACATGTGAGATGGACAACTTGAAAGTGACAAAGGTTCTAATGAGAAAGAGATGAAAAACTAAATAGTAGTTTGGTTGATGGTTTGATGTAAACACTCCACACCAAACGATGAATGCATGCCCGGACATCTGTGTTTGTCAAAAGATCACCAGAGATCTGCATATAAAACACAAATAGCATAAAAATTAGTTTATACACAACTTTGCCAGCAAAGTGTAACAAAGCAGAAGCTGAAAAACCTTTGTTGGCAGCTTTTTCATTATATGCCACATACAAAGCCTGTGGCGTGATTCAGTGAACACTTGTGGAACAGCTTGTAACATGGCTGGGTCCTGGTCACTTAACACTAACAAAGGTTGTGACCCATGTGCTTTTAAGAAGGATCCTAGCAACCACACATAAGATTCAATTGTCTTGTTGATGATCAAACCAGCTCCGAATGTAACACACTGCCTATGGTGGTCTATACCAGTGAACGGTATAAAAATCATGTTATACCTTTAGAAAAAAGAACAAAGGGGACAATAACTTATGTTATCCTGATACAGGCCATCCTCTTACATATGTATGCAATTAAATAAAATGGTACAATAACTTACTTGTTTGTATGGTATGTCACATCAAACGCAAGGACATCACCAAATGCCTTGTAATTCAGCTTGGATATCTTATCCGCCCAGAAAATAGATTGTAGTTTACCATCTGAAACAGCAAAGTCATAAAAGAAGTCCGACAACATGTCAAAACGATCACGCAGACGGTCGAGGAATAGTTGTGAGTCCCGGTCACCAATGTAAATTCGGAGCTGTTGACTAAAATTTTTAAAGTCAACAGTAGTCCCATTGGCGTTGTGGTGCCCACCTTTCATTGCAACAAGAAACCTATGTGCTCTCGCTGGTCCTATCCGGTTTAGGCTCATACTATGGATAAATTGCTTTGTTGAGTACGAAAGTTTCTTAGAAACCTTTGTTAGGTCACGATTATGTTTCTCTAAAAGCTCATGGTTATGCATGTCATTGAAACTTTTTACTTTAAAAGTAGACCCATCACAGCTGATGGTAAGTAACAAGTGAGCTTTACAATTACAACACGTGAATGAACTCTTTTGGGGCTTAATAGACGTGTTATCTAATGTGTCAAAGGTTTTTTTTAGGTTGGGGATTTCCATATCTTGAACAACGGAGATACCTATATGTGGGGATACCAAGCCAGACCTTGGTTTGACCTTTTTTAACACAAAAACCTGCTTCGTCAGCGTAGTCTGTGTACATAGCCAAAGCCGATTCGAGAGAGTTAAAGGACTGGCCAATAACAGGAAGCAACGTTTGCCTAACATTGGGGAACCAAAATTAGGTCCCATTTGGGGTTGCAAACACATAATACGGAGGAGAATCTAAGTCATTGCCTGCCCAAATGTAAACAACAATCTAAATCACAAGATGCATATGTTATATAAAATAAAAAAATACGCATGAATTTAATCGCATCAACCGCGTGTGAACAAACATGGAATGCATATGCACATAAAACGACTAAACTTAAAAGTATCATCTTCCAGAAAACATAAAATGCATATGTTAAAAATACACAAAAAACTTTATAGACATCCAGCTCCATGGTTTTTTTTTTTTTTTTTTTAAAAAAATGGAACTTCTCTATACTTTTTGAACAAACATTTACAACCATCAAGAAAAAAAATAATAACGCTATACCTCCACATCCACCATCAGAGCTGCTTGATGCCCTTGCAGGTGCCCATCCCTCAAATCCATAGTTGTCATAAATGATTTGCCACCAAAATGAAAAACATATATTCATCATCAACAACAACATGCAGCATAAAAAACTAAAAACGACAACATATGTTCATGAGACATATTAAAACTTACCATCAGACATATGTTCATCATCAACGGCTATGAAAAGTTATTACGAAACACAGTTATAGGATATCCATCTTGGGAATGTGAACTTTCATGGTCAGAAGATGTTAAATGTGAACGTGGGGATGATATATTGGTTTCCATCTCATTAATGAAGATCGATTTACATATACTTAATGGAGGGTTAATGAGAGAAGGGAGCAAAGGTAATTCTGATTTTGAATGGTAATTGTAATGTAAGAGAGAAGATGATGGTGGTTTACAGGGATTAGTACAAATCTCTATCCAATAGTAAAATCAACCTCAATAATATCTTATCTAAAATTACCATTATAACCTTGGGAATATAATATTAAAAAGATGCTTAGTGGTGATGTGGACAAATGTGAGCCAAGTATTGGGTTTACTAAGGTTTCCCCATTTTGAAGGGTTTTCTCTAAATACTTCCTCTATAAATATATATATATATATATATGTATATGTATATATGAATTCTTTTATTCAAACAAACCATGTAATAACCATATTTACATAAAAAAGTTCTATTGGTTTCATATTTTGGGTTGTATATAATGATATAGCCCCTGCCTATTGTCTATTAGTGGGGTTTTTTCTAATTATTATCAAGACACTAATAGAACCATGGTTTATGTTGGAAATACGTTGACTTTACAGACCCTAGATCCTCCCAAGAATCATATTCAGGTTTGATGTCGTGTGAGTGTTTAAGAAAACTAGACTTTTTTTCACAAAGGGTGATGCGTAAAATGTGTGATAAATTTATTTTAAGTCCAATTAATTTCAAATCAAGTTTTAAATGGGAAATACCCACTAAACCACACACTACCGGCAAGTGTACCGGTCGCAGTGTAGTAGAGCAAATAAGTCCGAGTATCGAACCGTGGACACTGTAATAGCGGCTCTCGGTACTAAGCTTTCGTCGAGTCCTAGTCTAATAAATTGGAGTGATGGTGCTTTAATTAACTACTGAAAAAAAATATAAAATTAAAGTAAACAAAATGCAAACAACTCAAACAAAGCAACGAACAAGTAGAACTGGATTAGATCAAATAATGAGAAAATGGCTACCTAGGTAAGAATCAAGGTGACTGACGTATAGCTCTCGGGATTGGATAAATGGGTTTTGGCTACCGGGATCTTAAGATACACTAAACTAGACCAACACTGGAACGCGAATCACTCTCCAACATGTCGCAATACTGAATCTAGGGAAGTGTGTAAACTCACCGGTCTTGGGCTCGGATCACCTCTCGGTCTCTCCAAACTATGCTAAGGTATCCTAAATCTGAATGTCCTCTCGGCCCCCTCAGAAACAATACATCCGGGATGTGTAAGGGATGCAAGGGATAGTTATTCTAACAGGTTTCTAACACAGGATGCTAACAAAACAGGCACGCTAGGGGTGACTCACTCTCGTGCAGACCACGGTCCCGAATACCTACCAAGCTAGACACACTGACACCTAATCTCCTCTCGGTCTCAAAGGTGGTAGAATGCTAAATTACCGAATAATTAATTAACTTGTTTCTAGGGTTTACTACGTCTAGCAACCTCAAAATATATCAAAAACACCAAGTCTAAGATACTAACAAAATCCTAGATCAAAAGATACAAAATCAATTAAACTAGAATTAAGCGAAACAAAATTAATATTCAGATATTAAGCACGCATATACAAAAGAAACCTTATTAGAAAACCTTTACCAAAACATTATCCAAAACATTATATAAATCCAACCCGAAAACTATTATTCAATTGTCACCCATCATCAATACCTAGGTAGCACTAAAAGTTTAGCCACTCATAGTCATGGAAAGCGATGAAAACATAGGTTCAACAAAATAATAAAACATAGTATCAAGTAGTTGAAAAACACAAAGTAATCAAAACTCAAAACTAGTGTTTTAGATAAACAAACCCAAGCCTTCCTTGAAAATTGCCTCTCAAAATTCTTGATTGTTGCTTCTGTCCGACTTTTTGTTCTGTGCTTCCAAGAATGAATATCCCCTTGTGCCCCTCACTTCTTCGATGATTATATGTGTGTAGGGTTTTTGACTTTTTTTTCTTTCACCATTGGGCTTCTTTTTTTTTTCTTTGTCTTTTGTGTTAGTAAAACTCACGATCCAAATCAATTGGACTTTAAGTCCATATTATTATTATTATTATTATTATTATTATTATTATTATTATTATTATTATTATTATTATTATTATTATTATTATTATTATTATTATTATTATTATTAGTAGTAGTAGTAGTAGTAGTAGTAGTAGCGGTAGTATACCCCAAGCTCGCATCTCAGGTGTTCTTGGCTCGACCAAAAATTCCCGTTTACGCTCCAACGACCATGACCACCTGCTCTCAAGTGTTCGTGTCTCGATTAAAGTTCTTTCGTTTTGAGCTCATTTTCCACGAACACCTATAAAATAATAAAATAAATAGATAAATAATAAAAACGACTCAAGACTAATAAAAATCTAATTAAACGCTAAAATAAATAAAATAGATAGGTACAAGCCTAAAACTAATAAAACACTAATAAAAGGACTCGAAAATGACTACAAATTACAAAGGAAATTAGATGTGTTTTGCAACACATCAAACATCCCCACACTTAAACCTTTTTCGTCCCTGAAAAAGACTGCAATGGAATCATAACCAGGACTCATGGTTTCAAAAACTTTTAGGTTTATTAATTAAGATTTAATTACGCATCAACCAAAACTGCCGGTATTGTTGTCCACCTAAACCCAACCACCAGCTAATCTGGCCCCAATCATGTAAAGCAATTAAGTTCATGTTATTTCAATCAATCTGTGGGTCTCACACTCAAGATATCCAGCTTCACCTAATTCCACCTCAGGCTTTCGAAGCAAAGGTTAAACCATATAGATTTACCAACCACTGCAAACTAAACTCCCTAATGTATTAGAAATTAAATTTATGATGGATGATGGATGAAGTGTATGAGCTTAGACACATTTTTTCCATACCTAACCCAGAGGTTGTCTCAATCAGAGTCACTATCCCCAAGAGCGACAGCATGAGCTTCGGTATTTTTTTTTCAACTTGACCTCGAGGGAGTTTCGATCAGAGGCTTCAGTTTTTTTTTTTTTTTTTTTTTTTGGTCTAGCTCAATTGATGGAAATGTGGATATATTTTTTTTTTTTGGCGCCACTTTTCACCGGATTTATTCTCATAAAAAGGATCAAGTGTGCCATTTAATTAATAATACATATGGGCTTTCAACCTACAGTGGTACCCCTAATTACCATCAGCGGTTTCAGTTCTACCGTTTCTCCTAAGATGAGACCCCACAAGATTTCATGATTTATTAAGGTATATTAAGACAATCATGGGAACCTTTCAAAGCCAGCTGGGCCTACCGACACATCTTAAGCAGACACGCTTTCAATCTGTTTATATTCTCATATATATAATATTTTGAAAACCAAAAATCCCAATTTTACTATCATTTTCCATATAAAATTGCACAAAAAATCAGGGACTTTTTTTTTTTTTTTTTTTTTCGACTCAACCTACAACTAAGCAAAATAAAGACGAAGTCTCCCATCCCCACACTTAGAAAGGCACAATGTCCTCAATGTGCTCCAGGATACAACGTGAACTAAAAATAAAAATGCAAAAATAAAATATATAACAAAATAAATGGAACGAACTCCCCTGAAATATGTGGCGATAGCTCGCAGAAAGTGTTATGTCCGTCCATCATCTACAGCCGTATAGCATTTCCTTCGCGGCCATAGTCAGAATCCTGCAAAAATAAACTAAAAAGAAAGTGAAAGTAAAATGACTCAATAACAAGTGCGATGCCTGTTTACAGAAAATAATTTTAAGATCGACCCCTACCCGAATGGAGATTGAGTACGGGCGGGGGAGATCCATTAGTGAAAAAGGCCAAGGCAATCTCACAAGACTCGATAAACAAAAAATAAATAAATAAAAATTAAAATAAAGAAGAATGAAAATAAAATAAAAGAAAAAGAACATACCTGGCGAATCATGATACAAAACTCTACACTTGGGTTCTTACTCGGAGAACCTAACCTCTACAATCACTCGAGATGAGGTTCGAGGCGGATAACCTCGACCTCATCCTCCTCCTCATTAGCTCTTCCTATGTAGAGCTTCAACCTATGTCCATTCACTTTGAACATCTCTCCATCCTTCCCCTCAATAGTAACTGTGCCATAGGGGAAAACTTCCTTCACCACAAACGGTCCTGACCATCGGGACTTCAACTTACCTGGGAACAATCTCAAACGGGAATTGTACAGGAGTACTTGATCCCCACACTTAAAATCCTTGTTCCCCTTCATCTTCCTATCATGCAATGCCTTCGTACGAACCTTATAGTCATGAGTGTGCTCGTATGCATGATCTCTCAACTCCTCTAACTCGTGCAACTCCAGAAACCGTTTTCTCTTGGCCAAAGACATGTCAAGATTAACGGATCGTAATGCCCAATATGCACGGTGCTCTAACTCTACCGGGAGATGACACGCCTTCCCATAGATCATCCGAAATGGTGTAGAACCAGTCGGTGTCTTATAAGCCGTGCGGAAGGCCCAGAGTGCATCATCTAGCTTCTCAGCCCAATCAATCCTACTTGCCCCTACGGTTTTCTCTAAGATCCTCTTGATCCCTCTATTACTCACCTCCACTTGCCCACTTGTTTGCGGGTGATAGGCTGTAGCAAGACGATGGGTGACCCCATAGCGTTGCAAAGCCTTCTCCATCAATGAATTACAGAAGTGGGTGCCTCTATCACTAACTAAGGCTTTTGGAGTACCGAAACGAGCAAACAACTTTCGTAGGAATCCCACTACAACTCTCACGCTATTAGTGGGGGTAGGAAGTGCCTCCACCCACTTAGAAACGTAGTCTACAGCGACCAGAATGTACCTATTCCCACGAGACATAGGGAATGGTCCCATGAAATCAATACCCCAAAGATCGAAAACCTCACATGGATGCATAATATTCTGGGACATCTCATCCCGGGACGAGATGTTGCCAACCCTTTGGCACCTATCACAACTCCTCACAAATGTGGCCGCATCCTTAAAGATGGTCGGCCAATAGAAACCCGCGTCAAACACCTTCCTCGCGGTCAACAAAACTCCATGATGGCCTCCCGTAGGGCCCTCGTGACAATGCCTCAACACATCTTTCAACTCCCTACCATCAACACACCTACGCACCACTTGGTCCGAGCCTATCCTAAAAAGATAAGGATCATCCCAAAGGTAATGCTTAATGTCCGCAAAGAATTTCTTCTTTTGCTGGTACGTTAGGTCCCCCCTCAGGAATCCATCAGCAAGATAGTTCGCAAAATCGGCGAACCAAGGCAACTCATCCTCCTTAGCTGTCAACACACACAAGAACTCATGGGGAAAGGCATCCCCAATATCTCTATCCTCACTCGACCTACTCTCCAGGTGCTCTAAACGAGACAAATGATCGGCCGCCACGTTCTCGGCGCCACTCTTCTGCCTCAACTCTATGTCAAACTCAGAAAGCAACAAGACCCACCGAATCAAACGCGGTTTAGCATCTTTCTTACTAAACAAAAACTTCAAAGCCGCGTGATCAGAGTAAACGATGGTCTTAGACAAAACAAGATAGGACCTAAACTTATCAAAAGCATAAACCACCGCCAGGAGCTCTTTCTCAGTGGTAGTGTAGTGCTCCTGTGCATCATTAAGTGTCTTACTAGCATAATAAATCGGGTGGAAATGCTTATTGTGTCTCTGTCCTAAAATGGCCCCAACCGCGAAATCGCTCGCGTCACACATGAGCTCGAACGGCAAGCTCCAATCGGGGGCCACCAGAATCGGGGCGCTAACTAACCTCTCCTTCAGAGTCTCAAATGCTCTCACACACTCCTCACTAAACTCAAAAGGCCTATCCTTTTCTAGGAGCTGAGTCATCGGTCTAGCAATCTTAGAAAAATCCTTAATGAACCTACGATAAAAACCTGCATGACCTAGAAAACTCCTAACAGACTTCACAGAAGTCGGCGGGGGTAAACGCGTAATGGTCTCTACCTTAGCTCTATCAACCTCTATCCCCGCTCGTGAAATCTTATGGCCTAACACTATGCCCTCCTTCACCATGAAGTGGCATTTCTCCCAGTTCAACTTCAACTTCGTCTCCTCACATCTAGCTAACATCCTCTCAAGATTCCCTAAACAGTGATCAAAAGAGCTCCCGAAAACTGAAAAGTCATCCATAAACACCTCCATGGAGCTCTCTATCATATCATGGAAAATAGCCACCATACATCTCTGAAAAGTAGCAGGAGCGTTGCACAGTCCAAAGGGCATGCGGCGATACGCAAAAGTCCCATAGGGGCATGTGAACGTGGTTTTCTCCTGATCCTCTGGTGCAATGGGGATCTGGAAATAACCTGAGAAACCATCAAGGAAGCAATAAAATTGCTGTCCTGACAAACGCTCGAGCATCTGATCAATGAATGGAAGGGGAAAGTGGTCCTTCCTGGTGGACTCATTCAGCCTCCTATAATCTATACACACCCTCCAACCTGTGACAGTACGCATAGGAATCAACTCACATCTCTCATTAGTCACAACTGTCATCCCTCCCTTCTTAGGGACAACATGGACTGGACTAACCCATGGTGAATCAGAAATGGGGTAAATAAGGCCGGCGTCAAGTAGCTTCAACACCTCCTTCTTCACCACCTCCTGCATGTTCGGGTTCAACCTCCGCTGAGGTTGCACCACGGGCTTAGAGCCATCCTCTAACAGAATCCTATGCGTGCAAAAGGAAGGGTGGATACCCTCAATGTCCACAAGCTTCCAAGCGATGGCATGCTTGTGTTCCTTAAGCACATCTAACAACTTCTTCTTCTCCTCCGCCGTCAAATCTGATGAAATGATGACGGGCAAACGTGACTCCTCATCCAGAAACGCATACTCAATATGATCGGGCAACTCCTTAAGCTCTAAGGACGGTGGGGTCTCTACTGATGGCCTCTCGACGGGCTCATCTCTCTCAATAGCTACGCTCTCCACAGACTCAATAGGGCTATCACTAGACCTAGGGTTCTGTCCTAACGGATAAGTCATCATCTCTATCCCGTGGTCCTCCCAACTCTCATCAACAGAATCTATCTCAGAACTACCCCTACAAAAATCACTCAAACTCTGACCAACATGAGACATAAAAGAGTCTAGGAAGTACAAAGTATCATCCTGAGCACCGGTGTGCTGCATAGACTCCTTCACACCGAAAGTCACGGTGTCAGTCCCTACATGAAGCGTAAGCTTACCGTCACAGACATCGATCAATGCCTTAGCGGTAGCAAGAAATGGGCGTCCTAGAATCAATGGAACTCTCTCATCCTCCTTCATGTCAAGGATCACAAAATCAACTGGAAATACGAACTTATCCACCTTCACCAAGACATTCTCTACGATCCCCCTAGGAAACTTAACTGACCTATCAGCTAACTGGATGCTCATGCGGGTAGGGACCGGATCACCAAGGCCTAGTCTACAGTAAATCGAATAAGGCATCAAATTAATGCTAGCACCAAGGTCAGCCAATGCATGACTCACAGACGAACTACCAAACAAGCAAGGAATAGTAAAACTACCCGGATCTGTCATCTTCTGGGGCAGTTTGTTCTGAACCACCGCAGAACACTTCTCACTCAAAGTCACTGTAGAAATCTCCTCAAGCTTCTTCTTGTTGGACAGGAGGTCCTTCAAGAATTTAGCATACTTAGGCATATGCTGTAATGCCTCAACAAATGGAAGATTTACCTTGAGTTGCTTAAACAAATCAAGGAAGTGACCATACTCCTTCTCATACTTCTGCTCAATCAACCTAGTGGGATAAGGAATTCTACCAAACTTCCTCTCAACTACCTTTTCCTTAGGAGGCTCCTCTGTCTGTGCGGTACTTGCTGGGCGCAGCCTAGGGTGCACATCGCCAGCAGGAGTCTCCACCTCAATCTCCTCATCAACCAGTTCCTCTACCTCAACTGGTTTCTCTACTTCCTTCCTTCTACCACTCCTAGTAGTTACTGCCTTAGCAGTGGAATTTGGATTAACCTGGGTACTACTAGGGAATGATCCTGCAGGCCTCTCAGTCATCCTACTAGCCATCTCTCCTACTGTCCTCTCTAGACTCTGAATGGTGGAACCCTGATTCCTAAACATCAACTCAAACTCCTGGTTCTTTTTCTGCTGCTCCTGATGCCTAGCTTCACCCTGCATAACTAGAGTTTCTAAGAGCTTATTGGTTCTACTCTGACTCTCCTCACTTTTCTTAAGAAACTCACTCATCTCAGACTTAGACTCTCCACTACTCTGCCCATCAGCAGGGGCCTGAAACAGACTCTGGCGGGGCTGGAATCCAGGAGGACCCCCGCTCCTCCAGTTTGAGGACTGGCGTGGCTGCCAACCTCGTCCCTGGTTCTGCATAAAACTCAACTCCTCCTCAGATCCTACAGGGCAATCAATCGTATCATGCCCACCTCTACACACCTCACACTTAGCAAAAATCTTAACTTGAATGTCCTTCATCATTTTCGCTAAGGACTCTACCTGGGCAGACAAGGCTATGCTAGAATCTACGGAATGAATACCAGCGGGGGCAGCAGTAACGCCCCCAGAGCCAGGCTCAATATAAGTGCTAGAGGCAAGATCCTCTATCATCTCGAGACAAGCAGCAGCGGTTTTAGTTTTCATCATGTTACCGCCTGCTGTGGAGTCAAGGAGTCTCTTAGTCGCATTAGAAACTCCGTTATAGAACTTCTCAATGACCCTCCATTCCTCAAGACCATGACTAGGGCACTTATTCAGAAGTCTCTTGAAGCGGTCCTAGGTCTCGTAAAAAGACTCCCCCGGCTGCTCAGTGAAAGCATAAATGAGGTTCCTAAGACGAGCAGTCTTAGCTGGGGAGAAGTACTTCTGAAGGAATTTGGTCTGAAGATCAGTCCAGGTGGTAATGGCTCCCTGTGGGAGGGAGTCTAACCAAACAGCGGCCTGATCAGCGAGAGAAAATGGGAACAACCGAAGATTAATGGCGTCCTCAGTAACGCCATTCAGCTGGAAGGTGCTACAGACCCTACCAAACCTAGTCAGATGAGCATGCGGATCCTCATCACGCAATCCATGAAACTGAACCGAGTGGGAAATGGTGTTAATCAGAGTAGGTGGGATGGTCCAGTTGTTCGCCTCGACAGTGGGAAGAGTGATGCTAGAGCGAACGGTGGTGGGTGAATCACTAATGTGCTCATGAACAGTCCTAGTGTCAGCCATAACTAAAACAGAATCAAGATCAGAAAGAGGTACCTGTGGCTGGCGTAAGCGACGGTGGAACTCTCGTTCGGGCTCAGAGAATGGTGTAATATCAGGTGGGCCCGAGGAACGTGTGTGCATACACTGAAAAAGGGAGTGGAAAGAGCACTAATCACACACACGCCGAAAGAAAGACTAAACAGACAAACTACCAAAAACAGGTAACACAGTAGGCAAATTAAACTAGCAAACAAGAAAAACAATTAATCCTAAGCACACAAACTAATAAGCAAGCAAGCACACAAAGCAAAACAAAATATATATATAAATATTGATTTTTTTTTTTTATAAATTTAAGTAAAAAAAAAATTAAAAATTAAAAATAATAATAAAAATAAAAGCAGTAACAGTGACTAAATCCCCGACTCGGGCTGTCCTCGAAAGCGCAATAGTGTCCCCGGCAACGGCGCCAAAAACTTGATGCGTAAAATGTGTGATAAATTTATTTTAAGTCCAATTAATTTCAAATCAAGTTTTAAATGGGAAATACCCACTAAACCACACACTACCGGCAAGTGTACCGGTCGCAGTGTAGTAGAGCAAATAAGTCCGAGTATCGAACCGTGGACACTGTAATAGCGGCTCTCGGTACTAAGCTTTCGTCGAGTCCTAGTCTAATAAATTGGAGTGATGGTGCTTTAATTAACTGAAAAAAAAATATAAAATTAAAGTAAACAAAATGCAAACAACTCAAACAAAGCAACGAACAAGTAGAACTGGATTAGATCAAATAATGAGAAAATGGCTACCTAGGTAAGAATCAAGGTGACTGACGTATAGCTCTCGGGATTGGATAAATGGGTTTTGGCTACCGGGATCTTAAGATACACTAAACTAGACCAACACTGGAACGCGAATCACTCTCCAACATGTCGCAATACTGAATCTAGGGAAGTGTGTAAACTCACCGGTCTTGGGCTCGGATCACCTCTCGGTCTCTCCAAACTATGCTAAGGTATCCTAAATCTGAATGTCCTCTCGGCCCCCTCAGAAACAATACATCCGGGATGTGTAAGGGATGCAAGGGATAGTTATTCTAACAGGTTTCTAACACAGGATGCTAACAAAACAGGCACGCTAGGGGTGACTCACTCTCGTGCAGACCACGGTCCCGAATACCTACCAAGCTAGACACACTGACACCTAATCTCCTCTCGGTCTCAAAGGTGGTAGAATGCTAAATTACCGAATAATTAATTAACTTGTTTCTAGGGTTTACTACGTCTAGCAACCTCAAAATATATCAAAAACACCAAGTCTAAGATACTAACAAAATCCTAGATCAAAAGATACAAAATCAATTAAACTAGAATTAAGCGAAACAAAATTAATATTCAGATATTAAGCACGCATATACAAAAGAAACCTTATTAGAAAACCTTTACCAAAACATTATCCAAAACATTATATAAATCCAACCCGAAAACTATTATTCAATTGTCACCAATCATCAATACCTAGGTAGCACTAAAAGTTTAGCCACTCATAGTCATGGAAAGCGATGAAAACATAGGTTCAACAAAATAATAAAACATAGTATCAAGTAGTTGAAAAACACAAAGTAATCAAAACTCAAAACTAGTGTTTTAGATAAACAAACCCAAGCCTTCCTTGAAAATTGCCTCTCAAAATTCTTGATTGTTGCTTCTGTCCGACTTTTTGTTCTGTGCTTCCAAGAATGAATATCCCCTTGTGCCCCTCACTTCTTCGATGATTATATGTGTGTAGGGTTTTTGACTTTTTTTTCTTTCACCATTGGGCTTCTTTTTTTTTCTTTGTCTTTTGTGTTAGTAAAACTCACGATCCAAATCAATTGGACTTTAAGTCCATAATATTATTATTATTATTATTATTATTATTATTATTATTATTATTATTATTATTATTATTATTATTATTATTATTATTAGTAGTAGTAGTAGTAGTAGTAGTAGTAGCGGTAGTATACCCCAAGCTCGCATCTCAGGTGTTCTTGGCTCGACCAAAAATTCCCGTTTACGCTCCAACGACCATGACCACCTGCTCTCAAGTGTTCGTGTCTCGATTAAAGTTCTTTCGTTTTGAGCTCATTTTCCACGAACACCTATAAAATAATAAAATAAATAGATAAATAATAAAAACGACTCAAGACTAATAAAAATCTAATTAAACGCTAAAATAAATAAAATAGATAGGTACAAGCCTAAAACTAATAAAACACTAATAAAAGGACTCGAAAATGACTACAAATTACAAAGGAAATTAGATGTGTTTTGCAACACATCAAAGGGCAAAGTCGCAGAGGAAGTGCCAAAAGTTTTAATGAAAAGACGAGTAAGTTAGAAAAACAAAACGAGACTTACAAGTTTTAAATTTATAATTTAAAATGATAGTTGCTCAACGTTCTAAACACGGCACAATAGGCAAGCGCACCTATCGTATATAGTATAGAAATGCGCAGGTACCGAGTATCGAATCCGTGGACACGATTTTTACTACTCAGCTTCCTAAAATTACTTATAAAGACTTTTTAAAATTGCAAGAAGAAAAGTAAAATGAGAGATGAAAACTTTTAAGAAAAATCAATAGCAAAATAATGGTGTTGCTTCGGGATCAGATGGAACTTCGGTATGAAATTGCTATCTTTATTTTATTGTGGTGTGTTTGAGCGCGCACTTATGCTTAACTTAGAATTGCAACTGCATTTTCTAGAGGTGACTGTTCTCACAAAGCTGTACAAACAACTATGTTCTTAATGCTATTATGAGGGTCTCCCGACCTGGTGAGCTCACCTCTCAACACTGAAAATAAAGGGACTCGAGACTGTGTCGACTCAACCCCGAATTACCCACCTCCCGGTGTTGCGATATAGACATCAAACTACTCTAGACTTTTATGAATAACTTGTCAGTGGCCGGAGCATGACCGAGCAAGTTACCACTTAATATCATGGAGGAGTCGTGACTTACCAGCACACGTGCATCCCATACTTGGTTTAATTAACTTATCAAAAAGTGACTGGTCTATCATTAACTGTGCGGCAGTATAATGATGGAATAAAGTAAAGACCGTTTTATTCCAACACGAGTTCATCAATCCATAACCCACATAAAGACTTCACATAGACCATGAAACCAAGATGTAAGATTAAGGATTAACTTATCATTAGGACCGAGTATAAAGACCGTACCGACCCTAAATGAGATTTTGATAATAGAGGATTAAGACTTAAAGTGTGTGTATTTCTACCCATAAATGGACTAATCACTACTCATGGGTTTTAAGTTCACAAGTGCATGGGTTGTTACACACCATGGGTACACTCGTGAGTCCTTCCCATTTCTTATCAAGACACTCACAAGACCAAAGACTAAGTGATTTATTAATTAGACCATTAAAAAAAGTTAGAATAGTAGGAATTATTAAGAACACAAAACACCACTTTAAAATAAAAGATAAACTATATTACTTCATACCAAGTATCCATCCTCACCCTAACAACACCAATAGAAATCTAGCCTAGCATGGTTGTCACAACAAGCTCACAAGGTTGGGTTTGTGTACAAGACATGTTGGAGGGTAATATGGAGATTTCTAAGGGTTTTGGATGATTTTGGGGTGTTTCTCTCTCACTCAAGGTGTTTGTGGAGTGATCCCAAGATCCAAGGGACACCTCTAAACCTCTTAGGGGGCAGAAAATTCGTGGAGAAGTGTTGGATTGCGAGTGGAAAGGGATGCCTCAAAATGTGGGGTGGAGGCCTCTATTTATAGGCATTTCAGCTCTTGCACGCCCTCGACAACGTTCTGGCACGCCCATGCTCGACAACAGGTACTGTTGCAGAGTCCTTTGTACAGAAGACGTCGGTTTGTTACTGAGCACGCCATGTGGCATGCCCATGCTTGTCATGGAGACCAACCGTCTTGTCAGTCTTGGTCGGTTTTTGCCTTGGAGAACACGCTGGAGTAAAGCACGATCGTGCTTCATTATGGTGCACGCTCGTGCACATCCTGGAACTCTAAGATTGACCTCCTTTGACTTGGAAATGTTGGCTTGTTGACCCGGGAAGGTTGCATAGCCGTGAGCACGGCCGTGCCATGTCTGGCAGATCTTCAAAGTCTTCAAATCTTCGTCGTTTTGTGCGGGTTTTCACTTCTTTTCGTCATAGGGCCTCCAAATCTGCATTTATCAACAAAGAAAGATAAACCGTGATAAAACAAAGATAAAAGCATGATTTAGTTCATAAAACAGGTGGTAATTGTGGGTGAAAACATATAAATTTTTCGGCACATCATAATACCTCACACTTAAGCGTTTGCTTGTCCTCAAGCAAACCGAACCTTAGGCAATTTTAGTGGGATAAAAATTGTAAGTTTAACTCAATGTGCCGAGCTTAACTTACCTCCTAAGAGCCTAACTTAATAAACTTTCGGGATTTCGAGCATGGCTTTCGGTGAGACTTTATTACAACAATTCCTAAGGTGACCCCTTTTTCCTTTTTCCTCACTTCTCTCATTCACTCGGGTTTCATTGTTGGGGTGATCACTCAAATTCTACCCGATGGATGACGCGAATCATAGGTTTGGGTGCAAATCGCAACTCCACCGCTTTTTATTGAGGTGGAGTGTGTAAATCAATAGGACTTTCCGGTGGTTATTTAGTGGGATGGTGAAAAATAGGGTATGAATGGAATCTACTACCATTACTGATTTCAGGTTCGGTGCTTAAGGTGTTTGTTGGAATCTTGGTGATCTTCTCAAGTTGGTTTTGCTAATCTTCTCCTTGGACTTCGCAGCTCGACTGTGGCCTTCTCTCGTGAACCGTTCAGCGCGAGGGCCGCCTAATAGCCTTCACTAGGTTGGGTCGATTACTTGGTCTCTTCAGATAACATTGCAAAACTTTTCTTTTTGAAGTTCCCTTGATTCTCTTATTCACACACACACTTTTTTTTTTCAAAAATAAAACATAAATTTCTCATGCTGCTTGCTGGGTGATGGTTAACACATGGTATGCTCTTCTAATGGCTTTCTTTTGTAGCCTCATCACAATCACAATCCCGATTCTTGATTCTTGCTTCTTGATTCTTGATGTGCGGCTTTTGCTTCAAAGTCCCAAAATTGCCAAAGAGTTTCCTCAACACCTAAACACCTCCCTAATTTCGTCATGGCAGGGGCTAAATGAACGTAAGGAAATGAAAAGGCTAAGGCTCAAAAATGGGTGGCTAGGGGTGGGGAAAATATATGAAAGGCTAATGATAACGGAATGGGTAAGTCCTAGGTGCTTAAATCACTTTCACACACTTTCCTCTGATGCGGTCTCGCAGCGCATAAGTCACACAAGTTCTAATCGGGTCATACCAAATCGGGGAATATCTCTCAAAACAACTAAACGAGCATATGTAGTGTATATATATGTGAAATGGTGTGCTCGATAAGGCTCAATATTGCTCACATGGAAAAGGGTAAGGGTTGTTTAATGAATTGGGAACACCCTAAGCTGCTCTTTTCGTCTACCAAAAACCTCCCTAATCTCCCGCAAAATCATTGGGCTGACTCAAAGGGTTTGAAAATGTTTTTGTTGCCAAAAACTTCTTTTAAAAACATTGCCTTTTTGTTACGGTTTGCCAACTGCTTTGAGGTATTTTTAAAAACTTCTTTTAAAAACATTGCCTTTCAGCGAACCCATGCGAACAGCGTCGTCAGTCAGACTGTGGGCTAGAGTAACAGCAGCTTGGATGGTGGAGGGTGCGGATGCAGTGACCATACTACGAATCTTTAGAGATAGACCCCAGATATACCGCTCGACTCTCTTGTATTCGGGCGTGACCATGTGAGGGACCAGTCAAGAGAGTTCATGAAAACGAGTGGTATATGCAGTCACGTTGGCATCCACCATGGCAAGATTCCAAAATTCTGCCTCCAGCTTCTGTAGCTCACTCCTCGGGCAATACTTTTCTATGAGCAGAGTTTTGAGATCGGCCCAAGCAAGGTTGTATGCCACATCTCTGCCCAGGGTTTGTACTTGCAGGTTCCACCAGGTAAGGGCTTCATCCTGAAAGGTACAAGTGGAGTACTTCACCTTTTGATCCTCGGAGCAACCACTTATGTCTAGGACTGACTCGTTCTTCTCAATCCAACGGACAATTCCTACAGCACCTTCCGTACCACGAAAATTCCATGGTTTGCAAGCCATGAAAGTTTTGTACTAACATCCATGAATAGAGTTTTCAACTTCGTTGTCCATTTCGTTTCCCCGCCGGCGACCGATACCTCCTGAACCTCCACTGGAATCCGGTCGAGCAGCATCATGTCGAGCAATTTCCTCAGCAATCACCCTAGCTAGCTCAGCGGGAGTGGCTGGTAATGGTTCGCCATCGGTTGTTCGTGCAGATTGTCGGGTTTGCATAACTAAAAACACACAACAAACATAAGATATATATATATATATATATATATATATATATATATAATCATATAATAATCAACACAACCATGCATAGTAATTAAACCACATCCACAAGACAAAAAAGAATAAGCAACATGATATCACAATCCATACATGAACCCAAAATGATCAAGTTTTAGTACAAAAGACGGGCGGTTGAACCGCAATTAGTTTGGTTAGACATAATACTCTAAACATAACAACATAATACCATAACACAAAGCATAATCATAATGTCTAAGAAGATGGTGGTGGAAAAGCAGCAACAAGAGCAATGATCGCCTCTCTCATACGCTGGTCGGTCTCTGCCATCCTCCTCTCTAATGTCTCCAAACGTCTCCCCATCTCAACCCTCTCTATGACTGCAGACAGTCTCCCATGCTCGGCCTCGGATAGCTAACTCTCAAGCTCCCGGATACGAACTCCCAAAGCTACTAACTGTGCGTGGTGGGATAGAATGACACCACGCTCAGTATAGAGGGGTCTCCGGAATGAGCCTCCCAAACTCATGGCCTCGGGGTCGTCCTCCTCATCCCTATGAGCTAAATCGCTAGTGAGACTGGGAAGAAAAGGCCGCTTGTGAGCCTGAGAGCGCCTCTTCAACCTCTTCGGTGGCTCGGGTCTCGGTTCGCATATCTCCATCGCTAGGGGCTCTAGCGTGGGGTCAGTAGGCTGGGTAGGCTCGCTGATAGGGATAGGGTCAGCGAGTAATGGGAAAATCGGAGCTCGAGCAGGTATGGCGATTACAAGAGCTGGACGCACCCTCTTTCGGGGTTTACACTTTGTGAGTGTACGTCCCGAGGTGTCAAGGCGAAAGAAAGGGGTAAGGCTGGCCGAAG
Source organism: Ambrosia trifida (assembly GCA_028751855.1). NCBI lineage: Eukaryota > Viridiplantae > Streptophyta > Magnoliopsida > Asterales > Asteraceae > Ambrosia > Ambrosia trifida. The sequence goes on from CM054129.1 coordinate 77,591,258, forward strand.
GGCGAGAAGTAGGAGGGGTCACTGAAGGGTGAGTGTCCGGGGCAGCTAGGGAAAATGGGACGTCATCATCCGTGTCATCATCGGAAGTACGCCTCGCAACGGGAGGAGGGTCCACATCCATCTCTGAATCCGAAATCCACCCACACCCATGATGGGGGAAATCAGGGGCCTCGTAAGGAACAGGGGCTGGATGGGTGAGTGATAGGTCTTCCTCCGGGGGGTTATCCACCAAGTAGTCGGGCTCGGAGTCTGACTGAACAGTGAGGTCAATAGTAATGACCATGGTCCTGTCATAACATGCATATATATATATATATATGTGTGTGTGTGTGTATGTGTGTGTGTGTAAATGAATGAACTATTCGTGAAATTGAAACTTAAACATTATGGAACTGACAAAAACCCATGCCAACGAGGTACCACCAAGTGCTTGCTCAAACCCTTCTCCCAAATCTCTGTTGCTCGTTATTTAGTTACCTGAAAAAAATGCACAAAGATTTATCAACAATAATGTCGGTGAGTTCACAGGTTTAAGTGTACTAAATGAAATTCTTGTGTAATTCGTGTATGACCAATCATGAGCTAGCTAAGCAAATGATTTCTGTGTAAACCATGAGTCCCATAAACAAACCTCTTGACTGTTATGCCTCGTGCATTGTACACTAAAGACAACGTATGTATATAGTAGAATACTAACACTCCTTTGTATGTAACCGGTTAGAGCGACTAACCAAGAGTGGGGGTGTCAACCCAATAGTTCTATTAAAGTGTTCCATGGCTTGTGGTAGCTAATAGTTATAGTAAATGTAATACGAGGACTAGTGAGCTCATGAACCAAATGTCTCATGTTCCACATGGCAGTCACGATAGAATTAACACTCCATTGTAACTTGAACTAGAATTGTAGCATGTCTATCCCCCGAAAATGTAAAAATAGTAAAATGGGGCAGTGAAACTCACTTGATAGTGTCACATGGGGTCTAGTGAAGCTGAAAATGTGAGACAGCTACTGTCCAGACAGTGGTTTCCCTATGATTGTTAAGAGCACGGTAAATTGTATGTTCTTGTTGTTTATCATACAAGTTGTTCACCCGACATTCGTGGACCTTGTTTTTAATGTATGTGGGCCATGTAGTTATGCACGTGGTGATCTTAAATGTACTTGTGAAATGTACGGTTCCGGAAATCCTGGGTGTTTTGTTATAATTTGGTTTCTATTGTACCCAAGGTGGACCCCACATGTTATGGTTCGTGAATCAATACCAATTCGTCATGTGTGGTCGGTTTTTGGAAAAAATATGCGTCTTAACATAGGCCTAAGCCCCTTTTAATGCCCAAAATGAGACTAACACATGTTTCGGCCTATCTTAACGTGTGTTAAAGTGTTGCAGCCGAAACAAATGCATCATATATGCCTTGAAACCGATCGCATATGAGTTCAAATGAGTTAGTTTAGGCCGGTTTAGTTACAATTGAAACTATGAAATGTGTTTTAGATATGTTAATGGTGTAAGCCGATTATGAATCCTTTCTAGATAACCTTCCAATACCGAACATATATCAATTGAGTTTGGTTTATGAAAGCCGATCCATTAGTTGGTTAATCACATTAGTTTTGATCAAAACTTAACTCAAGTCGTTACCACAACATGGCCGATTACTAATTGACAAAAGGGGTTTCTAGACAATGTGGGTTACTTTAACCAATTATATGCAAGCATAGAGAGTTTGTGCTAATACTTGTCTAGAATCCAATTGTTTAATACCTAACATGACTTACTAGTGTTCGTGTATGAATGAAGAGGTGTTCAAAAGCGTGTGTTAGCGTGTTAACAAGGGGGCCGATTATGATCATCCACCACAATGAGGTTTGTTTTGCAAAACAAGTTATTATTCTAAGTGATGTGTTAATGGTTGGGTGATCATAGATCAAGGGGGTCGGGTGATCCATATGGGCCGAAGGAAAACAAGAAAAGGATGGGTTATCTTACCTAGATCGAGCAATGCCAAGGTGTTACATTTGTTCTTGTCCCTTGAAGCTTCCTTGTTTTGTGGAGATTGGTTTTTGAGTGGGGGTGGGTTGTGGTTCGGTTAAAGAGAGCCGAGAGAGAGTGGTGTGAGGTATGGTTTCAAGTGTCCACTTGTGCCTCTATTTATAGTGGATCGAATGAGGTAAAGACAAGATCAAAAGAGGTAATCTTATCACCTTGGTTGAAGTTCATGTTTATAAAACTTATCACCTTTTGATGCTTAGCCGATTGGTAAGGAGTTTAGTGAGGATATGGAAAGTCAATTCTTCTTGGTTTTGCTTCATTTCTTGTCTTAATCCTTCTTTGGTGTAATTGATATCATCATAAGTGATTACCTCATGCTCCATTCTTGTCCATCCTTGTAAGATTGCGGCTGATGCATGCTTAGGATGAAAAGGGACTTGTCCTTGATCTCATAGCTTTGTCTTGTTGTATGATAGTGATGGTTCCATAGCTCTCCTTAATTATGATTGGTGCTAGCTAGTTTAGGAAGTTCTAGGTGTGTGAATGAGAGGCTATCCTTAGTTGTCTTTGCCAATTTCATGCAACTTTGAGACACCATGTGTGAAAAGGGACATGAGGGAATGTTTTAGAGGTGTGTGTGCACATGTTCGACCGAAGTATAAGACAAAGGAGGAGGTTTCCTAGTAGAGGTTTATATGATCACTAAGAGTTTAGTTGTACCATGTAATAGTTGCCTCTTAAGTGTAAGTGTGGACTTGATGATTAATCATTGTCATATGATCTTGGGCGGGATTGGCCGAAATGTTTATTGTTGTAAAGGTGATAGTGACTAGTCCAAGAACATATACTTGTCATGTGTGTGTATATATGTAATCGATTTGAGAGCATGTGTATATGTATGTGTGTGCGTGCGTATATATATATATATACATATGTGTTCATAGTCAAGTGTTTATTTCCAAGATAAGTTCATGTAATTATCAAGTTATGCAACCTCTTTCCTAACCATGGTGTTGGTGGAATAGGTTGTGAAGTCGAGTAGGTGTTTGTGTCCGATCATGAGTCGGGTGTTGACTAGGAATTGATAACGACATCAACATGTATTATGCTTACAAGTTACGCACACAAGTTATTTATAATAATATTGGTGATTCATAAACATGTGTTAGAGAGGGATTACCATGTGTTAGAATGGGGCAACCCTACTAAAGGCTTGTTTGGTGGGTTGTCCGGGTGTTGTATGACTAAACAAGTGTTCCATGTTGAGTTTTCTGATTAACTCAAACTTCACTAGTCTGGGGGGGGGGGGTATAATGTATCCAAAATGTGTAAAGATGCTCATGTAATTACAATAGTAAATGAAAAGCGTACGGATGTTGATTGTTGTCACAGTTATTCATCCCAAGCTTTTATCACGTCATTATTTTGATCCCTAAAGGTCCAGACCTGGTTTTATAAAGTTTGTGTCTTTGAAAACCTTTGAAAAACAGTTTTAAACAAGTTTAATCCTTTATATGAGTTCTATGTGAAGGATTCGAGCAAAGAACGGTTTTTGATGATTAAAGCATGGGGAATCTTGTGTGTTTGATGTTTTGTTGATGGGAATAAGTTGTTAGGATGATTATCTATGATTTTGAAGGTTGTTTGATGTGTTTTGATGATAATATGTGTTTTGACCCGTTTGAGTGCATTAGGAGAATTTAGGATGTTATGGGGTGATTTGATGATTGTATGATGTTAGGGTTTATGCTAGAATGATGTAGTAACATTAGAATGATGATTTGCAACGTGATTATGTGATGAAATCTGATTATTTTCCATTTAGGGTAAGTTATGTATGCATTGATGTGATGTTTCCATAATATTATTCCATTTGGGGAAATGCTTGCAATTAGGGTGTTAGACTGTTGATAAATCGGGGGGTTTTCGTTTAGAATAAGTTGTTTGATGATTATGGATTGATTTTGGGTGTTTTTACATGTTTCAGATCTGATTTGGAGGATTAAACGCGCAAAATGAGGCACATCAGTTAGTCGCCTCTGGTGAGTCCTAGTCGCCCCTAAAGGGGGCTACTAGCATCGCTAGTTGCCAGTTTGATACCTAATCGTGTGTTTTGATGCCTAGTCGTGTGTTTTGCCGCTGTAAGTGTATTTTGGGACCCCGAAACATGATTTGACACCTAGGAACATATTGTGAATCCCGTGACATGTCTAGAAACCTGATAACATATGTTCGGACTTGTACATGCAGTATGTTAACTGTATGCTAGAGTTGGTGAACTGTTATGCGTATTAAGTGCATGTTTACATGTGATTGCTTGGTTACTTGTATTTGGCTAACATGGGGAATGTCGGGTCACTAATGTGATGTCGGGTCTTGTTACGTTCAAACATGTTTTCAAACGTACTTGGTTATGGTCTGGACATTCAGGGACTAATTGACCTACGGGTTATTAGTCTGGATACTTATATACATCTTATGATAGGTCGCCAGTATTAGGGCCTTTCATAGCATTTGTTAAACTGTTTTCAAGAAATTCAACTTAAGGTGAGTTTCACAGCCCCACTTTTACTAATTTTACTTTCGGGGGAGATACATGCTACGTATTTGTGTTCATAAGAATTATGTCATACTATGGTCGTCTTTTGGTTACTATACGATTTATTTAAGTCCTGGCAAAAACCATGAATGTGCGGGGTAGCACAACGGGGGAAATGTGGATAGATCTATTGAGCGTGACCTGCCCCACTCGGGTCGACTGGAGGTTGGACGGGTGCATATTGTCTCGACCTACGTAATCATATATTCGAGCAGGTGTATTCATGTATTCTTGTATTCATGTATTCATGTTCAGTAATGGTTTTCCAATCGTAGTAGTAGCAGAACATACGCCTAGCTAGCGTACACGTGACATAGTATTGACGGGATTGATCTTTGCAAACTTATGGAAACGTTTTATAAAAACCTGTGAACTCAACAACATTATATGTTGACATTTTTGGCATGTTTTCTCAGGTCGCTAAGGTAGCAGCACATGGGCTAGGCGCACGGGTCTTGCATGGCGTCTAGGGTTTCTAGTTGCATGTTTTTGAATAATTTCAGACTATGTTTATTTTATCTTTGGATTGTAAACATACTTAAGCTTCCGCTACTGGTTTTATGTTATTAAAAACTTAATGGTTTGGTTTACGTCTTTTACATATAATTGTCGTTTATTGTGACCATTGACTTGGATCCTGGTGTGTCACGCGCCTCGCGGTAAAACCCCACACGACGCACGTGGAATTTGAGGGTGTGACACTATGCAAAGCACTCGACCATGAGGCGGACTCGTTATAACCCGTGGTTGACGAATTCACCCAAGCCGTGACAAAGGTTCAATCTTCATAGTCAGTCCAAACCCTTGTCGCCATTTAGGTAAAAAAAATAAGAAACTTTTTCTTGAAAATTTTGAGATATTTTCTAGAGAGAATTGTTTGATTGGTTGAAAATAAAATGTGAATGAGATGGTTTAGATAGATTTTAAATGTAGTAAAGTACACAGATGGTCCATTTAGTCTGTCAAAAATTTATAGTTAGTCCATAGCTTTTCAAAAGTACATGGATAAATTGCACTTGTAACGTAATTATTCCCCAATCAACAAATCTAAATGTTTGTCTAGGTCCAAGTTAGGAGCTAAATATATTACAAACTGCAAATTACAAGCACCATTCATGTACTTTTGTCAAGGTTGATGATTAAATGCATCACAAATTGCAATCAATAACGATCCATGTACTTTTGAAAAGCTAGGGACTAAACCAAAATTTTGATAAACCACAGGGACTATCCGTGTACTTTACTCTTTTAAATAATAAACTTATTTTAAGTGGAGCCAACGACTCTTTTATATATGTATTAAGTTTAAAATAAATGTGCTTGGTGAGGCGGGTGGATCCCATCGAGTGCACCGAAAAATGAAGGGGGCCCTCGGCGCCAAAGGCATGTCGCATTCCCGGACCATATACCGACTCCACACCTAGAGGTGCATAAACCGGGTTTTTTAAATACCCGGTTTTAGGTATGGAACCGGTTTCGAGTAGGGCCCGGTATCACTTCGACCGGGTATTGAAAGAACCGGTTCCAGTTCTGGTTCCTAGAATAAAAAACCATACCTGGTTCCGGTTTTTCAATACCTGGCTTCAGTTTTCTGAATACCCAGTGTAACACCCCAACCGATGGCGGAAACATCGGGGTGCCACGTATTGATGATTGTTTCAGTAGCACATGGTATAAATTGAATTTTAAATAATTTATTCAAAACATAATATCCAAATATAAAATGATGTCTAGGAATTCAATACATAATATCAAATAACAAAACTTCAATAGCTTCAAATAAACTTCATGTTAAATCCTCATGCTAACTCAAGCCTCAGCTTCATTGTTACCTGAAACATGTTAATTTTGAAAATATTTTTGGGTCAACAAAAGTTGGTGAGAATTACATAGGTTTTTGATAAATGAATAAAAATATTGTGCAATTCATGTGTCATGTCAATCTAGCCCATATGTGAGAACATACTAGAAATAAATCGAGTGCATAATCAACCCTGATGACTGTTATAATATGATACATACCATACGCTCATGGTTCACTTGAATATGTTATGCGATAACAAACACCCACGCTACCTTTGTAGGAGGCACGTATCCGGGTGGGATTGTCAGTCCAATAGATCTATCAATGTATACCGTCGGCTTGTACGGAGTTAATGATTATGCTAGAATGGTGCTTACTCTAATCATGCTCAAGACATAATGCAACATAGAAAACACATAGACACATTGATGATTGAATTGCAATAATGATGTTATAACATGTTTCACCCCAAAAATGGTGACAAATAAAAGGGGCTATGTAAAACTCACCTTAGCAAATGTTAAACTTCTTGAAAAGATGAAATAATAGTGTTGCCCAAAATAATGCCAAATATCACCCTATAATAAGGTAATAAATAAGTCTAAGTCTAATTAGTTTATAAGTGTATCCTAGGGTTTCGATTTGGGGATATCCAATTGTTGAATTTAAAATAAAATGTTAATTAAATAAAGGGAAATTCGATAATTAAATAAAAGAAAGTCTTTTTATAAAATTTGAATTTAGAATGTTCACAATAATGTGTTTGAAGTATAAAAATAATTTTTATAAAATTATTTCTTTTAAAATAGATTTTTAAATCTATTTATTACAAATTGCCAACAATTAACTTTAATATCTAAAAATTACTAAAATTTAAGTATTATTATTTTAAAAATCATATTTCTGTTCTAAATATTTTAAAATAAATTGTATAAAATTTTGGTGCAAAAATAATGAAAATTGAATTTATTATGATTTAATTATGATTAAATCTAACAAAAATTGATTAAAAATATAAAATAAATGATTTTTCTGAATTAAAAATCATTTCCATAAAGTTTAACTTTACACAAACTCAGGATAATTTTTGTAGAATTTAATAAAATTGTTTTGATATTTTAATGGATTTTTATAAATATAATAGTATAAAATTGATTTAATTATTATAAATATTAAATAAATGAATTTTAGAAAAATAAAAATTGTAAATAAAACTTTTATCTCAGATTTAATAAATATAATTTTTTTAGAATTTATAAAATAGTTTTAATATTTAAAAACGAATTTATAAGATTAAAATGTTTAATATATAATTATAATTTGTTTTGTTGTTCAAAAACGAAAAAGAAAAGAAAAGAAGGCCACAGCCGGGACTCGAACCCGGGTGCCTTTGGTCACCAACCACGGTCACAACCACTTGGCCTAGGCCTGTGGTTGTGACAATCCTCTGATTAAATAAAATAAATATGCTGTGCCATTCCAGTTTATCCCCAAATCTAAATTACGAACCCTAGATTCTACAATTGATCAATTCACACATCAATAGCCTAATTAATCATAGGGCTATTGATGTGTGATTGCCGATGAACATAACCCACACAAAAAATTAAACTCACAGTGATGAATTGTGTTCGATTGTCCGGTCAAAGCCAAAAGTCAAACAACGATTAGAATGATAATTTCAGTGTGATTGGAGAAGAATTGAAGATTGAGAAGAGAGTATGAGCGAGTTGCAATGATTCGTAGATGTCCAATTTATAGTGTGGGTCGATGGTTGGGTTAATTGGAAGGTTTGACTAATCCTTAAAGTCTATACGCGTATAGGATCAAAATTGGTCAATGATTGATGTTAATTGACGTGTATACAGGTCATACAAGGCCGGAATACATGTATCGTTGCCATATATGGATCAATCACAAGTTAATTGTGATTGATCTTACATACGCGTCCACAGTTGACTTTCCATAGTCAACTGTGAGGTTTTGAAATCAAGTATAAGATTAATATACGTCCGGATTTATTCCAAGTTGATGGCTAGCCCAGTTGGTTTAAGTGTTGTGTTTAGTTGGGCCGGCTTGGGCGCGGGTTCGATTCCCGGCCCAAGCGTTTATTTTTTTTACATAATTATCACACACAACCACATATATATCTATATATATATATAGTATTAGGGTTCCACTTATGCGACAAAAATAATTAATGCGAATAATATAGGTAAAACTTGACGTTTTATTAATGATAGCCGTGTAACGTACAAGTTTAAATGCGTAATGTTACACCCAGTTCCGGGTATGGAACCTGTTCTGGGTATATCGGGTATTGAAAAAAAAACTGGGTACACTGGGCATTGAAAAAAAACCAGGTATACCGGGTATTGAATTATTTTTATACAATCGCGTCGAAGGGATGTGCGACTTAGATGATATAACACGGTTGTAGAGTTATTTGGAAAAGACGCTTGAATCACGAAGTGTCCCCTTCCTTCCCGGACCACCTCAACATTAAAATGCCAAATAGTTTCATCGCTTGACATATACTTTTTGGGTATTCAAAAAACCCGGTTTTGAGTATTAGGAAAACCCGGTTCCGGGTATACAAAAACCCGGGTACGGGTACAACCCTGTTCCAGGTATTAAAAAACTGGGTACAACCGGGTATAAATCGGGTCCGGTTTTTTACGTAGAAATATATACCCTATGCGTACCTGATAGGTAGGATCCGGTACGGTTCTGGGTATAGAAAACCGGTTTTTTAATATCCGGTTTTGGTTTTTTTTTCGGTTCTGGTTTTTTCTTGCGCATCTCTATCCACATCCTATAAGCATAGGCTTATGGAAACTAAAAACTAGGGATAAGCATTTTGTACCGAATACCGAACCGATACCAATCCCGAACCGATCCCGTACCGAACCGAGGGTGTTCGGTATCGGTATCGGTATTCACATTTAAAGGTTTTCGGTTTCGGTATTTTCGGTATCGGTACGGGATCAGTATGGTATCGGTATTTTAAGGTAAAATACCGATACCATACCGGTACTGTACCGATACCGAACCGATACCAAACCGTACCGCATGTTTTCGGTATCGGTATTGGGCTTTTGGGATTTTCGAAATCGGTATCGGTTGGTACCGATACCATCCCGAGCTCATCCCTACTAAAAACAAACCTACCCAACATAAGGATTATGGCCTACGGCCCAAATACAAATAAACATAACTCAAATAATCTTGACCCATATAAACAATAATAATAAACAAGCCCAATAACCCGGTTTGAATGATTAAAACGATTTCAAAACCTGGTTCCTTTGCAACTCATTTTAGGATTCATTTTTTCTAGTTTTTTTTTTTTTTTTTTTTTTTTTTTTTTTTTTTTTTTTTTTTTTTTTTTAATCTAAGCCATTCTTTCTTATCGTGGAGCTCATTTTTATCCTCTGTTTTTTTAAATATAGTTCTTGGCTAAGAACTAAAAAAATGGATTAAGGTAGGCGCTCTTCTAAAGGACTGAGTTGCATGCGAGTGGAGAGCCCTTTGGAAGTTTGGTACCAGTATTTGTGAGAGGGAAGGAAAGAGAATGTGATATTGAAGAAAAGTTGGAGAGTGCGGGAAAAACGGAGTGGACATGCTGATGTGGAGTCGGGCAGTACGCCCTTTAGTTGTACGATTGGATATGGTCAGGATTAGTTTTTTTTTTTTCTAAGTATTTCTAGTTGAAAACATAAGCTAGATACATTATCTCAGGAGCCTCTACGAATGGTAATTAATTACTTTAATTACCTTAAAGTTTTTAATTCACAAAAGATAATAAAACCTTTTCATGTAGTAACTATATGTGTTGACAGTAGATAGTGTTTTGTAGGACATTTTTCAGTTTAGTACACTTTCCCTTGAGGTCTAAAAGTCCAATTCTAAACCACATTGGAACATCTTTTGGTCATACACGTACATGATGACCATGCGATATGCATGGATTTGCATGCATCTTCTAGCTGTTATCAATTGACCAAATTACCCTCAACCATTAATTGGCGTTTTTCATCAGATGATTACCATTTTTATCAGGCTCTTTAATTAAAAATAAATAAACAAAACCACTATCTCACATGGAATCAATCAAAGTAGCCCACTATAGCTCTGCCAGAAGAGAATGTCTATGATAAACTACTAGTAGTGACACAATATTTGCTAGTCAATAAAACACAATGAACATTAACTAGAAAGGGGGGATAATTAAAGATGTACATTAGATGGTTACTATCTACATGACTAGATTAATTATTGCTAAAATTATTTAATTACATCTTCACTAATTAATTAGATGTTGAGCCAATCAAATCCATGTATATAGCCATTTTCCTGCATGCAAAACACATTCTCCAATCCTTCCATACCAAACTCGTCGAAAAATGGTGGCTCTATGGGCTCCATAGAAAAGGATGAACTCGGGCTAGTGCTTGCTGTTCCATCCAACCGCTCAACTAGCTGGTTTATCTTCTTTTCCGCTTCGAAGAGTTGTTCTTTAAGTTGTACTACCTAGGCAAGTTAAAACGTATCTAAGTACAAATCATGAAAGTTCACGTGTGTGTGTGTTGGGGGGGGGGGGGGGGGGGGGTATTCATATCACTAGTTCTGACATGTTACCATTTTACTCTGTCTAAAAAAAAATAGTGTAGGATGGCCTTTTAAAAAGCTATGGTGGCACACTTGTGATTGTAGCACCCTTTTGCTAGACCAATGGGATATCATTTTGTCAAATTTACATGGCATTACTTTTATCTCGAGCCTTGAGTCCCATCCATTTCCATATTAAGTTTGCTAATTTTTATGTTAAAGTGGATAAAAATCTCCCACTAGAAGAAAGTTGAAAACATTTACTGTCATGTTAGTCTACTTCATAAAAAAGTAAATGAGACACCACTTAAAAAATCAACAATATTTTAGCCACTTGACATCTATTTATTATCCATCATTTTCATCATTTTCCAAACATATAGAAAAACTACATGTATAAAAATTAAAAAAAAAACATGTAAAAATAAATACTTAAAAAAAAAAAAACAATCTTGTTTATATATTTTCCCTATGGATTAAAACCAAAGAGTAGGTAACAACAAATGAAACACACACCAAGTGAACTTACAAGTTACAAACATCATGTTTTTTTATCAATGAAATTATTTGCATCAAAGAAAAGGATTAATACCTCAGTTTCCAGACGGCATTTTTCAAGAACAGTAGAATCATGATCGGTCTTGAGCTTCATGTATTCCTCTTCGATCTTCTTGCTCTTCCAACGAGCGCGTCTGTTTTGAAACCAAACCGCAACTTGGCGTGGGTCGAGCCCAAGTTCAGAAGCAAGTCTATCTTTTCTTTCTGATTCAAGTTTATGTTCATCTCCAAAGTTTTGCTCAAGAAGTGTCACTTGTTCATCACTTAGCTTCCTTTTTCTAAAACCAGTGCTACTAGCATCGGCTTTGATCTTCTTCCTTCGTCTTCGCGGTTTCACAACTTCCACTAAAATAACAATCAAATCAATACTAAACTTAACAAATGTATACTTATATTTAATAATATATAAAAAAATCAAACCTTGTTCTGGTATTAGTTGGTCATATATCCCAGGATAGTACTGAGAGAGTAGAATCAATTGATCATCAACTTGTGTTTGAGCTTTCATGTTGGTTGTCATCTCTGTCAACATTTGTCTAGAGGTGTTTTATGAAACAAGTGGAATATGTCTTAGGGTGGGTAGATCAAGGGAGACTTTATTCACAAAAGGTGGAGTGGAGACTAAGGAGTCTGATGTTACCTTGGATTGTGCAAGAGTGTGCCTTTATTTATAAATCATTAGTACACATAATGCCCTTGTAAGTCACTTTTATTTACGGTTCTGCCATCCATGTGTTTTGTTTCATTTGGACTATATATGCCAAGCAACATATAGTGTGACGTGGGTTATCTATTTTGAGGTGACGAGATTAAAAGATCCCTCCGGTGTCGACATTTTGTCTAGCTTGGTGAGACGGGACTTGATTTAAACAGGTTGAGTGGACACGATTGTAAGAGTTGGGCTAAACGTAGATTACCACCTTACATTTTACTTATATCGTACCCCTTCAAGTAATTAAATTTATAATATACTCCTATTTCATACTAAAACAAATCAAGTTGATTTCAGATTTTTAGGGGGAATAGGATTAGAAGTTTATGCGTGAGGGGTGGAGTATATTTAGCCAACCTATATATAATGTCTCTCAAACTTATGTAACTTATGTTGTTGTTTGGGTGGTTGTGTGTCAAGATCATCCATTCGGGGTCTTCTATAATCATATTTCTTCATTTAAATGGGGACCAATTACTAGGTGCCTCTAGTCAATTAATGATAATTCAAGACCATTTTTCTTTACCATTTATGTTCATGTTAATGTTATTTAGACCATCATACTTTCTTTGTTTTGGTATATCACATTTAATTGAATAGATTATAAAGAATTGCGATGAATTAATATATATATATATATATATATATATATATATATATATATATATTGAAAAACATTAAATTGATAAAGTTAATGTATTTTTAGTTAATTTATAAAGTTATGGATAACAATGCTTTAACGGTTATAACTTTTTTAATTTTTTTTATTGATATTTTCATTATATTAGAAAAGCAACAAGAATTACAAGTGAGGCGCGGGTAGACAGGCAACAAGCTGCGCCGCAACCCTGGCATAGTATGCTTCTAGAACTTCAAATGTCATTATATGCTAAAAAAAGACATTGGTTAATCTTCTTAAATTTGTTTATAGGCACTATCCCATAAATATTAACTTGTGACATGTTTGAAATACATTTGTATCCTCTATTTTCTCGCACTAAAACCTCTTCTAAAATAAACCATCATCTATGTATATATATGGACTGAGTAGTGATTTTCTATATTTACCAACTCACTATTCATCCGTTATAATTATAATTCTTTTATGAGTAGAAGAGATATTATCAATCATAAAATTTGATTAAAAATTATTAATTAATTGAATAGAGATGAATATAAAGAATTCGTGATGAATATATATTGTTTTGAAAATCATTAAATTGATAAAGTTAATGTGTTTTTAGTTAAATTATAAAGTTATGATAATAATGTTTTAAGGGTTATAAGTTATAACTTATAACTTAATGGCATATTATGCTTCTAGAACTTCAAAATGTCATTTATATACTAAAACAAGAAATTGGTTAATCATCTTAAATTTGTTTATAGGCATCTTTCCCATAAATATTAAGTTGTGCCGTGTTTGAAAGACATTTGTATTCTGTCTTTCAATGTGAACAACAAAGCTAACATGAGAAGTTGTGTAGGAATCAGCTTTCCTGATATGGCAAACAAAGAGGGGGGATGAACTTAAGTCTAGGCGTGAAGAGAAAAACCAAAGAAAATAATAATTATGATGCGTGGGATCTCAACCCTGTTCACCTTAAAGTTAGTAAATTAACAATAAAATCACATTTTAAATAAATATTGTTGTTGTTCTTTTGGCTGGATTAGAGGGGCCTAGGATTCGGATAAAGTCTCCAATTGGGTGGTATTGATTCCCATTTCCGTGGGTGGGTACTCAGCTAAGCCACTCAAAAGGCTTTAAGCTCTCAATCGGCTGTCACTCCATTGGCTTCATGTCATAGTGCATACGTGGCTCAAGGAGAATAAATGGGAAAACTTGCTTCTTTAAAATATAAGTATACCATTGGTTATGATTTATGACACATGCACTTAGATCATTTGTGATGTCTTTCTTGGAGTGGGGTAAAAACATAGGTATTATTTTAGTGAGAGATGATTATTTTTAGAGTTAAATACATGGAAACTACTTTTGATTTAATAGTTATCAAGTATGAGATACTACGTACTATACAGATGATTTATCGTTTGCAATTATATACAACACTTTTTTTTTTTTTTCAATTTATAACCCCTTTACTCTATATGTCAATCTAATATCAGGGACTAAAGATGTTATAAATTATAAAAAGTTAGACTAAAAGTGTTACAAATTTTGAAAAACACCTGGACTATGTAATTTTTAATACTTGATGGACTATTTCTAAAATTTTGTAAACCACTTGGACTATTTATGTACGTTAGTTTTATTTTTATTTTTCTCCTATAATTCTTGCCTAAGGGGTGTTTGTTACAGCTCTTAATGAGCTTTTAAATCCACGACACTATCCCTGGCCAGCTCCCAACTCTTCCATGCAGCCCACATACCCCTACTGGACCCCACCTGCTTATTGGACTCCCCCCCCCCCCGTGCCCCTATCCCACCACCGGCCCATGGACCCAACCTTGGGCCCCTTACGGATAGCCGGCCCAGTTTCCTGCAGCGGCTTCTCAGCAGCCCTCACAGCCTGCTTCCCAGCCCACTTCAGCAGCTCTTGGCCCATCTGCGGAAGCCCACTTGACTGACCTGGATGCCCTTGACCCCTCGCAAATTGCTCAGGCATTCCAGACTTTGGCTGTTGATCCTGATGACGAACATTGGGACATGGACACCGGGGCAACCTCACACGTTACTCTTGATCAAGGTACTCTCTCTACTCTCTCTCCGTTTTCTCTATAAAGTCCGTATTAGTTGGTAATGGCAATCGTCTCCAGGTCCTTGGATCCGGACACACAACCCTCAAAACACCAGCCAAAACCTTTCACCTAAAAAACGTCTTATATAACCCACACTTTATTCGAAACCTAATCTCTGTTCGCTACTTTACCATTGATAATTGTGTATCTGTGGAATTTGACCCATTTGGTTTTTCTGTGAAGGATTACAGGGATGGCACGCCCCTGAGCCGCCACAATAGCTCGAGCGGACTTTACTCCTTCAACAAAAACTCACTGGCAACGGCTCTTGTTTCCCTTTCATCACCACAGTCCTGGCATGACCGACTCGGCCATCCGGGTCGCCACGTTATGGATCTTCTTAGTTCAAATAAATTTTTACCTTGTAATAAACTTGAGATTTCTTTTGTTTGTCATGCTTGCCAGTTAGCTAAAAATAAATGTTTGCCTTTTGTTGATTCCATTACTTCCACTACCATTCCTTTTGCTATTGTACATTGTGATTTGTGGACATCCCCCGTCGCTAGCACCGCCGGTTATAAATACTACATGGTGCTAATCAACGACTTCACCCAATACGCTTGGGTCTACCCCCTAAAATTTAAATCTGAAGTTTTCACAAAATTCACCAATTTTCATGCTTTTGTTTAAACTCAATTTAACCTCAACGTACAACAGTTTCAATGTGATATGGGAGGGGAATTTAATAACCATCACTTCCTTGACTTTGACAAACAACAAGGCATTCAGTTCCGTTTTTCTTGCCCCCACACGTCTCAACAAAATGGCAAGTCGGAACGCATGATTCGTCGTCTAAACGACATCATATTATACCTTCTCCTACACGCCTCCTTACCCTCCCGTTTTTTGGTGGAGGCCATACACACTGCATGTTATCTTCATAACATTTTACCCACTAAAACTCTCCACAACCTAACTCCTTGTTCGATCCTCTATCAACGTCACCCGGTTTACGAACACCTTCGGGTGTTTGGGTGCGCATGCTATCCCAACGAGTCATCCACTCGTCCGAACAAGCTTCACCCGAAGTCATCCTTGTGCCTTTTTTTGGGATATCCATCCAATTACTGAGGTTACCGTTGCCTTGACCTCTCAACCGGCAAAACCATTTTCTCCCGTCACGTTACCTTTGCCGAAACCACCTTCCCCATGGCCTATTCCACTGACCCAAAACCTTCTCACACATTCTGTGATGACCTGCCCCACTCCTCCTTCACATTCCAACCCCATTCGGCCCATACTCCTCCTCCTAATAATGCCCATCCTCTAACACATACTCCTGGCCTACCCTCTCCACATTCTCATGGCCCATCTCCCAACTCCCCTACCGGCCCAGACCATACCCCACCCCACATTAACCCCTCGGCCAACTTCCAAACACCTACACCCGTTGACCATCCTATCCCTGCCCACGTACAAGGCCCACCACCCGGTTTCCCAGCCTAGCCCAACCTCTCAGCCAGCTCCCCGTCTACATCCGGCCCACCGAACCCACCACCCGGCCCACCGAACTCCACATGTCAACCCCCAACCAACCCATCCTATTGTCACCCTCTCCCGTGCCGGTATCTCTAAACCCCGCGTGCCCCTCAACCTTTCCACTATCACCAACAATATCTCACCACTTCCTAAATCCCATATTGCCGCCCTTAAGGATCCAAACTGGAACAATGCCATGGCCTCTGAATACAAAGCTTTATTAGAGAATAATACGTGGGAGTTAGTACCGAGACCCTCTAATGCCCCCATTATTCGTTATATGTGGCTGTTTAAACATAAGTTTCCGGCCTCGGGTGAACTGAAACGATACAAGGCACGTTTGGTTGTTAATGGTAAAAGTCAAACTGTGGGTGTGGATTGTGATGAGACTTTCAGTCCGGTTGTTAAACCAATGACCATTCGAACTGTCTTAAGCTTGCCCGTCTCTCGTTCTTGGCCCATTCACCAGTTGGATGTCAAGAATGCGTTTCTTCATGGACACTTGAAGGAAACTGTTTACAAACCACCAGGCTTTGTTGACACCAACCACCTGGGTTTTGTTTACAGGTTAAAAAAGTCCTTATATGGACTAAAACAGGCACCACGTGCCTGGTTTCACCGTTTTTCTTCTTTTATTTTGCAGTGTGGCTTCAAGAGCAGCGTATGTGACACCTCCCTATTTATCTACAGACATGGCTCGCACACAGCATATCTACTCCTGTATGTCGATGACATAGTTATCACTGCTTCTGACTCTACCCTGCTTACTCGCCTTATCAGTATGCTTAAAGGCGAATTTGCTATGACAGACCTCAGTCGCTTACATCATTTCTTGGGTATAAAAGTTCATCAGAAGAACGGAGGCATCTTCCTGTCCCAATTCGCATATGCTGCGGACATTATTCATCGGGCCAACATGTCAAATTGTAAGCCTTGCTCGACACCGGTTGAAGTAGGTTCGAATCTGGGCACTGAATCTGGTGCCCTCTATGTTGATGGTACTCACTATCGTAGCCTCGCAGGAGCACTGTAGTACCTCACTATCACTCGGCCTGATATCACATACGCGGTTCAACAAGTTTGCTTATTTATGCATGACCAGCGTGAGCCTCACCTCCAGTTTCTTAAACGCATACTGCGTTACGTACGTGGCACGTTAGACTTCGGTCTACACATCTCCCCGTCCAAATCTATATCTCTAACAGTTTACTCAGATGCGGATTAGGGCGGGTGCCCGGACTCTCGGCGATCCACCTCCGGGTATTGCATTTATCTTGGAGACAACCTTATATCTTGGAGCTCTAAAAGACAACCTACCATTGCTTGCTCTAGTGCTGAAGCCAGCTGGATACGCAACCTCATTTTGGAACTCGGCACTCCCATAAAACACGCCACTGTTGTCTATTGTGACAACATTTCGGCAGTCTATCTTACACAGAACCCCGTTCAACATCAACGTACTAAACATGTAGAAATGGACTTTAAGGGGTTCAGTAGGGGGACCCTTTAGGTCCCCTCCTTTTCGCCTTGGCACTACACCCTATGGTTCTCCGGGTGCAAGAAAATTGTAACCTCCCATTTCATGCGTGGTACCATGATGATGGGACAATTATTGGGGATGCAACCGATGTGGCGAATGCCCTAGACATCATCCAAAAGGAGGGGCCATCCCTAGGGCTTCAATTGAATATTAAGAAAACTGAGGTTTTTTGGCCGTTTTGTAATGGAGTGAAACTTAGGGATGGGCTTTTCACCAGTGGGATTGGTAGGCCTGAAAAGGGGGTGAAGCTCCTTGGGGGGGGGCTGTTAGTCGAGACTCTTACTTTATACAGGAATTGGCAGGGCGGAGAGCCTCGCGAGCGGTTGATCTTATGAAACTTTTGCCCTGCCTTCGGGATCCTCAGAGTGAACTCCTCTTGCTTAGATCTTGTATGGGAGTCGCTATGTTTCTTTTTGGTTTGCGGACCTGCCAACCCGCCATGATGGATGAATCGGTATCATGTTTTGCAAGGGTCTGCGAGAAGCTATTGAAGACATAGTGGTATGTAGGGGTCCGTTCTTTGGCGACCTATAGTGGCGACTAGCTTCCTTGCCGATGCGTTTGGGAGGATTAGGGCTTCTTTCAGCAAAGGATGTTGGGTGTATACTTTTGTGGCATCTCGAGCTCAGTCTTGGAATCTCCAAGACCACATTTTAAGGAATAGCGGGGTTGTCGACGTGGATTTGGACTACGTGCAGGCCCTTGAAAGGATAAATGACTATCTCTCAGGTTTTGATATTGGAGGTTTTTCTAACAAGGACACACCCCCAAGCCTCAGAAAACTTTGGCGAATGCCCTTTTTGGAAAAATCGCATAGAGCCTGGGTGAAGCTTTTGATCTGTCTTCCCGCCAAAAGGCAGTTATTGCAAGCTTGCAAAGCCCCCATGCCCAAGATTTCCTGAATGTTATCCCGATCAAAGGTTTGGGCCAAACCATGTCTGGGGTTAAATATAGGGCAATTCTCAAATATCGTTTGATGATCCCCATGTACTACGAAGATGAAGTCTGCCCGATTTGCCGTAAGGCATGCTTGGACAAATACGGGGAATACGCGGTTCACTGTAAGGAGTTGTCTGGTTTCAAATATAGGCATGATTGGGCCCGAGACTTTCTTTGGGATATTTTAAGAAGGGCTAGGATCTCAGCCAAAAAGGAGGCTCCTGTGAATTTCCTCTCGGACCCCGCAGAACGGAGATCCACCCTACGTCCAGCAAACCTGCTTGTCTTTGGGTGGGCTGGGGGGAACACGCTTGTGTCGACCTAACAGGTGTATCTCCCCTGGTTGGTTTGAGGGATAATGCTTTTGTAGTAGGGCAAACGGTGCGGAAAGCAGAGGCAAAGAAAGTTGAGAAACATGCTAAAGCTTGTGAGGAGAATCAACACGTTTTCGTACCCCTGACATTTGATACCTTTGGCTCCCTTGCACCAGAAGCCATCCGTTTCCTGACTAGAGTCCAACGGGTTATTCATAGCAATGTCTTGGCGCCACGAGGGCATAGGTTCGTTCTTAGTAGGTTAGGGTTTGCCATTCAGAAAGGGTTGCCGGCACATCTTGTTGCCTGCCTACCCGCTATCTTGATGTAATTTTTCACGGTTATGCGTTAATAAAAATATAATATATATTTATATCGTTAATAAAAAAACATTTATACAATTATCAAGTTTTTTGAAGGATTCTAACGATTGATAATGTGTGTTGTTCAGTTCATAAAAACGTTTGTCCTTTACGAATTGACGAAACATTCATACATTACATCACAATTAATTTTGTTTTTCAAACCAAGTGATCTCAATTTTTTTTCTCCCAACCAACCAGTTTGCTGGATTGATTATGGATTGCTAAATGTCCTTGAAAATACCGTCTTTCTTAAACTACGCTTCATGGTTTGGTGGTGAAACTATTGGAATGATAAAGATTTGCAGCGGAAAGATTACTGTTTTTTGAATGAATTATGATCGAATATGAAACAATGAACAATGAATGAAACAAAATAATATACAAGACACTGATTTTTGGACAGAAAATGTGGATTGTTTATATTGAAAGTAACTTAAACAATCTTGGTAATCGTACATTATACACGTCATGTTCTATATATACTAGATAAAACGGTGGGACAATATGACAGTTATCACCGAACAGTTATGTTGGTTTGATAACTAACTGCCACCTTTTCATTTTTGCTGTCAAAAATAACTGTCAAGGGTATTTTTGTAATCCTGCAGTGTATCGCACCCCTTTGTAATAATCATACTGTTTTATCCGGTCATGTCTTCTGATCCAAACTGTAGCCTTGTATCCATTTTGTTTCCCTTATGATGTGCAGCCATATTTGACCTATTTGTTCTTCTGATTCGTGCAGCAACATATGAACCATATTGACCCATTTACTTCTATTCTAACTTAGTGTATATCTTTAACCTATGACTGACTTAATTTTTCACATACATACATACAGACTTCACATAAACTAATATACATAATCAGTAAGTCATTATTATACTATGTACATAAATTTAAGTTTATATTTAAACATCTAACACCCACCCCTAAATTAAACTTGTATTCTTCATGTTTTGGGCAAGGTCTCTATAGCTTCGTGCAATGCTTGTTCTACTCTTGTAAAATCATATTTTCTTTTTTTCATCAGCTTCTTGGCAGTGATCCAGTCTCCTCCCATGTAGAGAGCATAGTCTTCTTCAATAGATTTTGCATTCTTGTTCAACAATGGCATTACACTTGTTTCTTCTTGCATGATTCCTCGGCTGTCCCCCATATCAGTACTTGTACTTCCCTGTTGGTTTTGTCTAGCCACAATTTTCACACGATATTGCCATTCCAAGGCATCTAAATATTGGGCATAAAGAATTCTTACAATATCTTTATCTTCATAATATAAGCCCAATTCCTTTGCAATGACTACCCATATATTATACTTTGATACCCTTCAGTGTCCAGCCTCTCTCTTTACTAACACACACAAGTCATATAAGTCTATCCTTTTTCCATTCTCAATTCTTGGAGGAATTGGCCGATTTTCTACTTTTAAATAAAAATTTAGAAACCAATCAACCATCCTCAAGAAAGGATCTTTCAATAATTCCTTATGTGCCCAAGGATATTCAAGATCTTCTATAATATCCAAGAATTCTATACATTTTTCAATAGAATCTATGTTTATCTCTTGAACAATGTCTTCCATTTTTCTTATATTATTTTCTGAATCAACATCCAATTCTTCAAAATATTGATTCAAGTACTCCTCGTTCTTTTTCTCATGTTCAGTTTCTCCTAACTTTAATTCTTTCAACATAGTTTCTATTGAATCTCTATTCTCCTTTACATTTATGAATTGTATGCTCTCCTTTTTAAACATATTCTGCACATAACACTTACTTCCTTCCAATTTAACTATGAAACCTTGTAGTTTCAATTGAGATAGACTTAAAACATTCTCTTCTATGTCTGTAGAGTAGAAGACATTTGGAATGATTAATGATTGATCATCAACTGTGACATCTAACATTCCAATTCCTCTAATGAACACAAGTTTATCTTTAAAACGACTTTCTACACCGAAAGATCTTCTTATTTTCAGAAAATGATCTATGTTACCAACTACATGTTTTTGAATGTTTGGACTTACGTACCATATATCCTTCCATGTTTGATTATCGGATCCATATAGGATATAATCATTACCACTACCAAATTTTTCAATAGGATAATAACTTATACCCGTATCGATCGCATCTTTGATTAACATAGCATTTTCATCCCTCTCTTTCAGATTACACGCACTTATTAGATGCCCTGGTTCATGACAATAGTAGCATTTTCTTGTGTCAATTCTACTTCTCCTTGTGGCTTCCCTTCTGTTCCTTCTGTTTCTGATACGGCTTTAATTGTTGTTCATTCCGGTTATCATATATGATGTTTCTGAAGATTGAGACATTTGTCTTGACAGACTCTTGATGTTTTCGAAGGATAATTGAAATTCAGAAAGCAATACTGGCTCTGATACCAGTTTTGTTGGAATGATAAAGATTTGCAGCGGAAAGATTATTGTTTTCTGAATGAATTATGATCGAATATGAAACAATGAACAATGAATGAAACAAAACAATATACAAGACACTGATTTTTGGACAGAAAATGTGGATTGTTTATATTGAAAGTAACTTAAACAATCTTGGTAATCGTACATTATACACGTTATGTTCTATATATACTAGATAAAACGGTGGGACAATATGACAGTTATCACCGAACAGTTATGTTAGTTTGATAACTAACTGCCACCTTTTCATTTTGCCGTCAAAAATAACTGTCAAGGGTATTTTTGTAATCCTGCAATGTATCGCACCCCTTTGTTATAATCATACTGTTTTATCCGGTCATGTCTTCTGATCCAAACTGCAGCCTTGTATCCATTTTGTTTCCTTATGATGTGCAGCCATATTTGACCCATTTGTTCTCCTGATTCGTGCAGCAACATATGAACCATATTGACCCATTTACTTCTATTCAAACTTAGTGTATATGTTTAACCTATGACTGACTTAATTTTTCACATACATACAGACTTCACATAAACTAATATACATAATCAGTAAGTCATTATTATACTATGTACATAAATATAAGTTTATATTTAAACATCTAACAGAAACAATTCCCTTATGAGAATATCAATCCTTACTTACTTACCTTTACTTAGTTTGTGTATAAACCACCAGACTCAAAAGTAGTACTCTTTAATTATGAATTCACGTGTGACATTGAAATCTGATCACACAACAAGATGGAATTGACTTGGATTGCAGTCAAGTGGTAATACGTGTAAGGTTTTTGGTGACTGACTCTAGGAATTTTTGCTTAAGGATAAGAAAACCATTCCAACATTATCTTCTAGCTTTCTGCCTCTATGTTTATATATGCTCAAAGAGACTCAGACTATGCAGATGTCTATCTTACCACAGAATAATGCATCTAAAAAGAGCGACACTATTGATAAACTAAAAAGAATTGAAGGCCGGTGAGCGATTGAGACCCCATGTTATCTACACACTTTCGGTTCACATCAAAGTCTTAGAAGATAAAAAGAAACTCACTGGTTACATCTTACTTAGCCATATGATTTTGGTGGTGTATCTCAAATGAGTCATCAGCACTCTAACTTATTAATTGTACCAAAAAAATGTCTGCCTGTCAATATTTATTATTAACTTATAACCGATTACATTATAATTTAGCCATATGATTTTGGCAGTGTATCTCAAATGATTAGTCACCATTCAACTTGTTGATCAAACCAACATATTTGTTAACAACATCAATTCGTGGTCATTACCTCAAAATAAATACCTTATATGCAACTCTCAAAGCGTTATATATCCGCACACCCGCGGTTCAAATCAAAACTCTAAAGATAAAAAGAAACTTAGAGCATTCACATTAAGTTCTCCATCATCTTTCACCAGTATACTAAAAATCGTTATATTTTATCTCGCATTTTTAATTAAATAATATTTTTATGCCTTTATTATTATATATGCTCTCTCTCCTTCACTTATAATCATTTTCAAAAAAATACATGCATGGGAACAGTGTTATGCTAAATATACTGATGAACAGTAATATTTTATGTCTCTTTCACTCACAACAACCTTTTAAAATATGCAGAATTGGGTGAGGCTAACGTAAAAAGAAGGTTAGCGTAAAAAGTATAAGAAAAATTATTAGCTATAGATTAAATTAGATAATCAGAGACATGATGGTAATTTCTTTATGTCATTAAGTTTCACCCCCATTTTTAAAATGACCATAACTTTTAATATATCGATTTTATTTAAAAAAAAAAAAAAACTATACCATAAAAACAAGCTAGCTTTTTATCCTCTTTCATTTTCATACCATATTGCTATACATTAAAAAAAAATTTGCTGGGTTGATGACTTGCGTTTTATTGAGGGTATACTTGCGTTTTAGAAATGCAAGTTATACCTGATAAGACAACCTGATAAAACGACCTGATAAAATGCAAGTTGTAAATGATAAAACGCAAGTTATACATTCTAAAACACAAGTTATACATGATTAAACGTGTACTTTATATATGATAAAAAGATACAAGTTATATATGATTAAACACAAGTTATATCTGATAAAGCGCAAGTTATACCTGATAAAAAGATGTTAGTTATATCTGACAAAAAACGCAAGTCGTATCATGATAAAACGTAAGTTATCAACCCAACAAAATTAAAAAGAAATATATATAGCAATAGGGTATGCAAATGAAAGAGGATTAAAAACTTATTTTTATGATATATTTTTTTTAGAGAAATAATGTTGTATGAAAAAGTGATGGACGTTTAAAAAATAAGGGTGAAACTCAACAATTGTGCGTTATACATATTTTGCCATTCTTCTTCAATTTTAGAAATTCAACGTATAATTTTTTCCATTTTAATCTTACACTAAACTTCTTTTACGGTAAACTTTCTCTGCAGAATCTACTCACAAAAATATGCGATACTTGTTGTGAATGCTCTTAGTGGTCACATTTTAATTAGCCATGTCATTTTGGTGGTCTATCTCAAATGAGTCATGACCATTTGAGTTGTTATGTTAATTAAACCAACATTTGAGTTGCTGACTGTTATACATAAGCTAAGTATTTTTATTGATATATATTTGGTGGTCGGGTTCGAGGGTAAGGGGTGGGGTAGTCAAAAAGTAATATGAAAAAGAAATGTTTCCACGCTAGGGGAATACACATTGTGGGGCCAGTCATTATGTGATATGCACATGGAGGCTAACTAAACCTTTTCCACACGTCAACACCCCAAAACCCTCATTTCTTGGACCACATTTCCTATCCATTTGTATCCTTCCACATCAACACAAATCATATTTTAAGGCTAGCCGCCAATACATACACGTTTCCTGTATCTATACATACCCCATATATATATATGTTCTTTAACCCAATGGGGTTTGGTATAATTTTATGTGAAAGATTCTAAGGAATTACCATTTACAAACCATAATTAAGTATAATTAATCCGGTATAACTTGTAATGTGTTTTGTACAAGCTATTAAAACAATCTTCTTAAAAAATACAATCTCCTTAATGTTTTGTCAAAAATGGGTTGGATGACTTTATATGTAATAACAAATAACGTACCTAGTAAAATCTTATTCATAGAAAAAAAATTGAAGTATATAACAAACAAATGAACTAAATAGCATCTTACTCATAGAATAAAAAACTATTTGTATTGTTGAGAGATGGTAAGATATGGACAAACCTTTCTTCAATCATAAGAGATAAAGATATTGCTCCTAATGAAACACCAACTCTAAAGAAATGTCTTTTGACATGTAAAGTTTGGCTAAAGGAACCATAAACAAACTAGAAAAAATACGTGTTTTTTAGTATTTGGTCATTTAATAGTTACATGTTTTTTGTCATTTTGGTCGCTAAATTAGGGTTTGCAATGGTAATGTTATTTGGTTGGAAACATGGAAAAATTTCGTGACTCAATTTTTTCGTAAGAAATTTTGCGTCTTCATGGTATTCAATTAATGGTGTTTACTTGATTGATTAATGTAGTGCATTTGAATAAAAAATTTTGATATAGGATATATGTTCTTGTTTCTTGTAGAAAACAATTAGTATACATATTTAGACAAAAGATCAAATACAAACAAAGTTATCGTGCGAACATACGAACTGAAGGGAACAAAAAAAAAAGTGGCGGTGGCATTTTCGTAAATAATGACCACCACTTTTTGTTTGTATAATTACTCTAGTGTATATAATTACTCTAGAGTAAAAAAGTGGCGGTGGCATTTTCGTAAATAATGACCACCACTCTTGTTGTATAATTACTATAGTGTATATAATTACTCTAGAGTAATTACCCTAAAGTAATTATATAATTACTCTAGTTATATAACTACGCTATATAATTACTTTAGAGTAATTTTATAATTACTCTAATTATATAATTACGCTAGAGTAATTACGCTAGTTATATAACTAGAGTAATTATATAATTACTCTAGTTATATAGAGTTTCCAATATTTACAGAAATGCCACCGCGTGTTTTTTACTTCAGTTTGTACTGTTCGTACGATAAAGCTATTTGTACGTGAACTTTACTCTACATATTTAAGTAAGATATTATTTTGATTGCTACTACTTCCAAGAGTTAAATCTTGTACTTCCAATTTCTATCCACTTTTACTGTGTACATCAATCCATAAAAATAGCCAACTCTTTAGGAGATAGAGACCAAAGTGAGAACTTGACTAGTCACGTTTGTGCTTTAAAATCCCATTTATCCTGTTGCCATGTTCAAGAACCTTATATGATGTTAGCTTTTCTTCCAATGAAACACGTATTTGCTGTTTTGGGTTCCAACCATAGAGTTCCGTGTATGATTTGTCTTATTTATTGAAGCAAGTATAGGAGATGCATGCATGAACATTCATCTACATTGGTATGAATGCTTTAAAGCTCCCTTTGTACAAAATTACTCTCTTTCACTATTTCTTCTCCCTTGAATTATTAAATGCTTATCTCTTTCTGAATATGAATTAAACTACAATGGTTGGACTAAATTCTACAATGGTTGGACTAAATTATGTTGCCTTCTTTTGTTATGACAATATAGGTATATAGGTATGTAGCTTGCATGATGTGTAGGTTTTTATTTGGGGGCACACACTCTATATTCATTTCATACTAGTATACAAGTCAAACATTTCATGCTGCTATTAAACAAATTCGTTGCAAAATATGACCATAGAAAGTTGTCATTATATGTATTGTTGTTATTCTATAGCTGATACATGTGAGGCTAACACGTAATATAAAACAAAACATACGTTGAACAATATTAGAATAATTAATTACCACATGAGAATGAATGAATTCGGTATTAGAATAGTTCAAAAACGTGATTTATATGTTTTATGTTTTGTGAAAGAATTTAGTGGTGAATGAGTTATATATTTATTTTTGGTAAATGCCATATTTTAGTTATTCGTTGTCACTACAAGAAAACTAGCCTTTAGCGGTGACACTTTTAGCGACGACCCGTCTAGATGTCGCCGCTAAGAGCCTTGATCTCACCTACCAAATAAAAACGAATCCTGACTGTTGATTGGTCAGGAGATCAACAGCTGAGGTTTCATCATACTTCAGACCATTAGTGGCGACCTCTTTATCGGCGACGGTCGCCGCTAAAGGTCGAAAATAATAATATGCCCGCCATATGCTCTTCTTTTCCCACCCACCTTTTCCCTTTCCCTCTCTTTACTCAACTCCCTCGATCTCTCCTCTCTCTCTCTGATCCCTCATCCCTCGTCTCTCCTCTCACTCTCTCCCTCAACAACCACCGAACCACCACCACCACGTACCCTCTCCTTCCCTCTCGTTCAACTGTCGTCGCACCACCGCCGCTGCAAAACCACCACAACCTCCTTCTCCACCACAACCTCCCTCTCTTTCACTCCACCACCGAAGCACCAACTCTTCTCTCCCTCGTCCCTCAACTCTCGACCTCCTTCTCTTTCACCCCACCACCGAAGCACCACCACTACTACTACCCCGGAACCGGCCACTACCACCGAAACACTGCCACTCTCGACTTCCTCTCTGGGTTAGTTTTTTTTTTTTTTCTGTTTTATCATTTTTCCCTTTAAGTATGTTTAATTTTTTTTTTATTTTATAATATTATGAGTTGTATGGAAGCTCCGATCTACTGAACCACCTGAAGGAATCGTCAAAAGTATCGGTTAGTCGCAGCTATATTTTTTTTTTTAGTATTTATGCTTTATATTGTTAGTATTTAGGTTAGGTTTGTATGTATGTATATAGGTATGTATGTGTGTATTTAGGTATTTATATTTATATTAAATTGTGTATTTTTATTTAAAAAATATTATGTATATATATATTAAAAAAAGATATATCTAAGTAATATGTATTTTTCAAAAAATATATAATGTATAAATATTTTTAAAACAATATATTATGTTTGTAGATTTTTTTAAAATATATTATATGTGTATGTGTAACACCCCAACCGATAACGGAAACATCGAGGTGTCACGTAATTATGATTGTTCAAAAGCTCATGGTACTAAAGTGTAAATAGTATTTAAATTCATTATTAAAAGTCATACATCAAAATCAAATCAATACATCAAGTTTCAAAACAAAATGACACAACAAGCTTGTTTATTATGTCTAAGTCCAAGCCTAAGTGATAATCATCAAGCGTTCCCTGAAACATGTACAAAATAAAATGTGTCAACAATAATGCTGGTGAGTACAGTTAGTTTATCTATACTACATTATAAAGTAGGGTGTGTGGGCAAATATGTCCAATTTGTCCAAAGTTAAGATGATATACCAAGGGTTTCTTTACAATTTTCTAAAATTTACCACTTTTCTTCCTTAAATGCCCTAGAAGATAATCAACTTTTATATGCAAATGGAACTCACCCAAACTAAATAAACACACGGGATAACAATAATTTTGAACAAATTTCATATAATGGTCGTAAAAAATAATAATTTATGTTACCACAATGAATAATTTTATCTCGGCTAAACTTGTATGAGTTTTAAAACTTTAAAATATAGTGACTGAAGTCTTTATAGAGTTAACGTTAAGCTAACCAGAGCACCTTTTTTATATCATTGAACGCAATCAATTTTGTTTCAATTTTAATCATGATAATTACGTGAAATTAGGCTCTATAGCTTTTATTAGTTGATTAATTTTTAGGCGTTTTATGATAGATTGATGATATGATATACGTGTCATTCATTAGGTATTGGTTAAAGGATTGCTTGTTTGTTTAGAAAATTTAAGGTTGGTATAGTCTTTTATTGATCTGCTTTGGTAGAAGAAATTCCATGGTCTGAAAATTATTATTTCAAATATATCCAAGTCCAGTTTTTGTTCTTGATAATTAAGTCCATGTGAACAACTCATTTTCACCAGTGAAACACACTCTAATTACCAAAAAATGCCTAATTGATCATTATCTTGGATTACAAACTTGTAGATGATAATTAGTTTGGAAATAGTAAAAAATAAGCTCAAAACTGAATTTTTAATGAACAAAAGTACAAAACCATATATGCTACAAAAATTATTAACAAAAAAAAATGTTTCTAATCTACTTGATCGACCAATTTCAACCTGTACGCTAACAACTTTTTGCTTGTTAACATCTCTTAAAGATGTTATAAGGATGCCAACTCCCCCTATACACACACACACACACACACACTTACACTTACACTTACACACACACATATATAAATTAGTTCTTTTTTGCTTCAGTTTTATTCCAAATTAGAAAAACAATAAGCGTTGGAGGTAGAGAATTCAACGGGAGGCAAGAACCAAGATAAAATTTCTATGACCTTTATCAGTTAATTTTTTTCATCTATTTTTAGTTTTAAGTTCATATTTTATGTTAATAATGAAGAAAAGGAAGCAAACCTAAAGCAACTTAGAAAGAGTTTGTTATTTAAGGCAAACCCAATGCCAAGCTTCTACCATGAGGGTCCACTGTCAAAGGTTGCACAAATAGAAGGTAATTAATAAATCATTTAGCTTATAATTGTTTGTTAACACATATATTGTTGTCACTACAAAGGATTGATTATATTCATACAACATCGATGTGTTCTATTAAACTAAACAATTCTAACAAGCATAAAGCTGATTATTTGATTTTGGGTATTTAATATAAAAATATCACTTTTGCAAATACATATATGAATGGTCCTTAAATGTTTAAATTTTTAGGTGGAATTGTGGAAACATGCTAACTGGAGCCTTAGCTGGAGGAGTGGAGGTTGGGGATACATAGCTAGAGGTTGATCCTATAATTGAAGGATTATTTACCAGCATATAACTTTCGAACTATAAGTAATTACCATTCATTTGAAAGGCACTTGGATATGTAGCTAGAGGTTGACCCAATAACTTCTTTTATTGTAATTGACAAATTAATTAATAGTACTTAGTGTGCACCCTATGCGCAATGAGTTCACTTGTTGCCAAGATGCAAAGGGCAAATGTGCCGTTTGACCCATAATAAAGCATAACTACGATTTGGCTATTTGCTCATATATGTATATTTATTTCTATTCAAATTGAGGTTATCCTTTTCTTTCTTTATAATGTTTGTCTTCCTGTTCAAGATTGCCATGGTCTTAACATTGAAGCACAAAAATCATGTTGAGCTGTGTGGAAGGAAATACACATATCTTGGCTTATGAATTTGAAACCACGGGATCTTTATATGACATATTGCATTACATGAACACTTGTTTGCACTTTTGTTTTCGTGTTTAAATTAACGGATATATAAGTTGAAATATATTTGGTGTTGGGTTTAAAATCTATATAATATGCATATATACATGCAGGTAGGAAGGGTCTGCAAGGAGCACAACCGGGGCCCATTCTTGATTGGGTGCAGCGAGTAAAGATTTGTGTTGATGCAACAAAGAGACTGGATTATTTGAATGACAAGGTCCATACTTAAATAATTCAAAGATATTAAGTCTAGCAACGTGTTGATATTTGAGGATTTAAGAACCAAGATTGTTGATTTTCAAACTCGTGTTTTGGGAATTATTGGCTATCGTGTGCCATAATAATACTTATATTATAAGCCCTTTTCACACACACACACACACACACACACACACACACACACACATATATGCGTCTACCCGGCTACGCCAAAGTGGACGGGATGGTTCGGCTCACTGGCTACATTGGGCAATTTTTTAGCTGCTGGGTCAGGATGGGCAAATGTATTACAAACTTACAAATCACAACTTTTAATTTCTAAATGGACAGTGACCTTCATATGATAGTGTATACAATATCATATTATTACTACATGCTTTTGTCATGTAAATGAATTTTATCATTTAACAAGACGTCTTTAATGGCACGGTTATGTAGATATGCAATGACCGGACAACTTACACAAGAGTGATATTTATGTTCATATTGATATGTTGCAGTAACATACATAGAGGCGAAGGATTTAAAGGGCCAGGGGTGGCCCTGGCCCCCTTGTTTTTTGGAGCAGTAGTGGAAATTTGCGATTTCGTAGGTAAAATGATTCTGGGTTGAGTCCGGCCTCGCGGATTTGCCACTACCGATAAAAAAAATTGAGTTCCCCCCATTCGAGAACCAAGCTTCGCCCCTGAACATACATTTGGTTTATTAAGATTTGTTCAATAATTAGTATGAGGTTCTTGTGGTGAACTGCAATCAGTTGTAACTTGTAAGTGGCGGTGCACATTTCTTTTCTTTTCTTTCTACGAATACTTGTTAAAACCTAGTGTGCACATTTCTATTCTTTTTGCGTAACTTACGGCAAAAAACTAAGTAGCATAATGTTGTATTGCAACCCATTTGTGGATCCCGCTGGAACGCGTGGGTAAACCCACTAGTGTACGTATAATATAAGTATAAAAATGTTTTACAATTCAAATGTCATGATTCATTCAAGGCAATATGGTAAACACGTAAGCACTCAATGCAAATCAAAATCTAACCTCTATGATGATAAAGATTAAGAATAACCTAGGAGTTTCCACACACATAGGTACTTTCCTTCTCACATGTTTCACCCAAAAAATGTAAGAAAACAAAAGGGGGATAAGTATACTCACTGTTTTGCTAAGCGCGATAAATCTAAACAAAACTCGAACAAGATAAAACCTGGGAATTCCGAAGAACTCAACAGATACGTATAGCGTTCGAATATGGGGTGCAAAGAACCGAACCAAAGGGCCGGTTTGGAAGCTTCCAGGTCACGTTTTGGTGATGTTTTTTTGTGCGTTTTGGCAACTTTATTATTCCGGCCGTTACACATCATGAGTCCGATTCAAGCTCTTTAAATTCGTGTTTATATCTCTTTTAAATGCTGGAAATCGTTTAAAACTCGATGACAAAACGTATGGGATTAAAATCGGATTATAAAGAGCATTAAAAGTGGGTCATTGTACCTCACCGGAGCTATGGCCGGAAAATAGTCTGGTGATCAGAAAAACGAAAAGAGGAGAAAAAGAGATATATTCAGATTTGAATCTTTTGGTTTTTGGCAAAACTAGTCCCTATAGTTAATTTGGTTAATTTCTAATATGATTTGGTTATATTTTCTTAAAAAAACTTAACCAAAGTAAGTTATTTAACCAAAAAGTTTTATAAAACCTTATATGTTTAACTTTCTTTAAAAAAAATAATAGATTCCTATACATGTATTCGAGTTGAAACGAAATCATGTTTTCATAAATTTTTATATAAGGAGATACAAAATTTGAAGGTATCACGAGATTTTAAACATTTGAAAACAACGAAGAAACAATGAATATTAATCATAATAGAAAGAATTGAAATCGTAAATGTTTACATATAGGGACTTAAAGTTGTAATAATGTAAAAATAAAAGGGGAGGATGTCACAGTATGTATGTATGGGTGTATATACGTATGAGTGTATGTATGTATGCGTGTATGTTTGTTAGTAAGTATGTATGTGTGTGTATGTTTGTAAGTATGTATGTAAGTATGTATGTGTATGTATGTAAGTATGTATGTGTATGTATGTAAGTATGTATGCGTGTATGTTTATTTATATTTATATGTTAATACATATTGAGACTAGAAAGACATGCCCGATGATGATGAAGGCGGTAGCCGCAGTAGTGCTGATGATGATGAAGACGAAGATGTTTAGGCGTTTTAGTAAAAATGGTACAATTTATAATGTTTATACTTGATTGTAAATCTTGGTATGTTTGTTTAGTTTTGTTGGTATGTTTAGACGAAAATTTTAGGCATATAATGTGTGTGTATATATATATATATATATATGTAAATGTTGGTATGTTTGGTTAATTCGGTTTCTCGTTATTTTGCTTGATTGTGCGATTGTTGATAAAGGGTATTAAAGCTGAATAGGAAAGCAAAAAAAAAAAAAACCTTTAGCGGCGACATGTCGCCGCTAAAGGTCAAGCACACAATGTACATGATGTTGCCACGTTATCTCGCGTAGGCCTTACTCCGCGGACGTCAGGAGATTGACGTTGCTGTTGGGGCAAAGTTGTTTTCCGAGGATTGGGCTTCCGCGGCTTCTTTGTAATTGATGTATTTTATGGGATAGGGTTGCAATCCGCCCTAGGATTAGGTAACCTATCCCTTCAAGTCCCCCAGTCTAGTGCTTCTCCTGGTCTTGATAAAGAGTAGGTGGAGGACTAGATTATATTGGTAGTTTATTGCGGATGACAAATCATCCAGACTTCGTGTTTTACAGCTTTTTTTTTATGGTAGCAAGCTCCGCGGAGCAGAAAGATGTGGGGAATGGACTTTATTGTTAACGTCAAATCTTCGCAAGGTTGTGACGTGTCACGTGTGTTTCTGAAAAGAAGCCACGCGGAGAACGTCTTTTGTAATTTTACGTCAAACGTCCACCGTGTGATGGCGTGGCGTGCTTGATCCTGAGGCTGAGTCAGGCGGAGAACGTCATTTAGAGTTTTATGTCAAACGTCCGCTTAGTGATGACGTGGCACGCCTGATCCTGAGAAGGAGTCAGGCAGAGAACGTCATTTAGAGTTTTACGTCAACCATCCGCCTAGTGATAACGAGGAACGCCTGATCCTGAGAAGAAGTCAGGCAGAGAACGTCTTTTTAGGTTGACGTAAAACTGGCGCATGCGCTTATTTGGCGAGCCTGGTTGAAATTAATCCATGCGAATGACGTGTCTCCCTTTTTGACGTAATTTATGCGCTGCCATCCTTGTAGTAAATGTTATAATGATTGGAAATATATGCGCCAAGAATTTGAAAAGTTGCATTAAATTCGACCAGACTGTTTGTAGAAGTCGAGGAGGTTGGTGTGTGTGTCAGACGACAGAGAGGAGGCTGCCATGATGGCTGTCACAACTGGCACGTGACAGGAGAAATTTTCGCCTGGTGTCAGGCGCATGGCTGTACACGCGCACAAGTGGAGAGATGGAGCATCGGGATGTTGCCACGTAGTGATTGCCACTCGTCTTGTGTCAGGCGTGTGGGAGGCCACGTGCGTGCATGCAGCTTGCAAAGTCCCAGAGGATGACGCGTGTTGAGCCCATGTGCCGTGTGTCAGGTGCGTGGGATACCACGCACGCGAGTGTAACCTCTTGGTGGCGAGTGGGACATGTAGCGTGATCCTAAGTGTCAGATCAGAGGTCTTGACGGTTCGTGCTTTCCAGGTGGGACCCATCGCATTAAATGCGATGGGTATAAATACCTCGATGGCCTCTCTCTCTTTTCTTCACTTTCTCTCAACTAATTCAAATTTCTCTCTCAATTCTTCCTTCCAACCTTCGAACATTCCGGAAATAGTTTGAAGTTCCAGATCAATCTTAAAAGAATTCTGGCGAGAGTTTGAAGTTTCTGACCAGTCTTCAAGTGTTCTGGCGACTTTTTCCCAGTTTTTTTTATCAAAGTTTTTTCCTTTTTTCCGACCATGTCTGAGACATCTAGGAGTAGTTGCCAAACCCCAGAGCAAAATCCTTAGCAACCACCACCATACGAGAAAGTAAAGGGGAAGAAGTTGATGTTTGATACTCCGGTGAAATGGAGGAAGGGCAGTTTCGATGAGTTTTGCAATGCCTTCGAGATAGATCCAGCATGGGAGCCTGAGCTTTCGGCTTCTAGTCAAACCGTTTTGACCCCCACTAAGGGCAAGATTGCCCTCTACAAGGCCCACTTCCAGAAGTGTGGGCTTCGTCTCCCGGCCACCCGGTTCCAAATCGACACTTTGGTGTCGTATGAAGTGGCCGTGACCCAACTCAGTGCCTTCGAGAAGCTGAGGTTGGTGCACTTCAAGGCGTGTTGCCGTGCCATCAACATTGAACCGACCTTTAATAGGTTCAATGTGTTTTATTATATGGCCAATGATGAGACTTGGTTTACTTTCAGGGCGCGTTCCAAAGTGGCGTCTGTGGCGTCCCAAGCCCCCAAGTCTCTACATGATTGGAAGGAGAAATTCTTTTATGTTAAGAGGGGTGATACCTGTGGCGATGCCATGGAAGGTTTCGGGCGATCGCTAGAAGTTGCCAGAGCGCCCAGTGTTGGCGGGTTACAAGGAGGAGTAGTGTTTCATAGGCTTGACCACTCACGCATCTCCCCTTGAGGTGGTGACCTGCAAGGAGTAGCTGCTTGTGCTCATGGGGATAAGCCGCCTGCACGTGCGACCTGGACAGGAGCTATACATCCAGGATGAGGGTAAGTTAAACTTTATGCGCCCGCTATTAAATTCTTAGTCTTTGTGAATGTAGACTGATTATGTTTGTTTTTGTTTGCAGGTGTGTCAAAGCTGTAAGCGTTTTTAGCGCGTGGCATGGCGCGTTTGAAGTGGTGGACCCCACCTGTGGACTGGCCCTCGGTGGTTGAGGAGTTGGTTAGTAGGTTCTACCTGCCATAGATGGAGGGTGCGCCTGCGCACTTCAATATTACTGGTGAGAGTCCTTTAAATCCTGACCCTCTTTATTGTTTGTCGCCGGATGGGGTCCCGTGCGTCATTCTTTCTTATTTTGAGTCAACCGGTTCTTTTGGAGGGTTGCAGAATGAGGCGCGGCAGTCCAGAGTTCGCGAGCGTTGGAAAACTGTTCATCGGACTCACTCTTATTCCTCTAGAACTGACTATGTAGAGGTGTCTGAGAGTGCGCCTTTGAGTGTAGGTGGCGAAGAGCCTTGTCACAGCTAGAAGGACAAAGATAAGCGCAAGGAGGCGACTGCTACTAAAGACATAGAGGAGTCAGCAGAGCAGTTGGTGATGATGAGGAAGAGGCTGCAGGACCCGATGCAGCAAAGCGGGGTTAGCCCGGATGTGGTGGAACAACGCCTTCATGAGCTGTCGTACACCCAAGTCAACATTCTAGGGTGGACCCATTGGCGAGAGGGGGAAGAAGCGGGGGAGCTGACAAGTCTAGCCCCTCCAAAACTACTGAGCCAAAGATGAAGGAGACGTTTCCACGTTTCTCCTTTAATATCACTACTCCCCTGACGCGGGTACTAATTCTTCAAAAGACATTGAAGAAAGTTCCCTATAAGTTGCCCGCTAAGAAGGCGGAGTGGATCCACCTTAAGAAGGAGAAGGTCGAGGCCGAGTGGCTCCGTCTGGAGAAAGAAAAGGCGGAGAAGGTGGCGGCGAAGGCCCGGCCACGGGCCAATGATGACGTCAAGAATATTGTTAGGACCCCTCCCTCCCCCCGGTAGGAGGCACCGGGGGTGGTGAAGGTATTATGGGCCAGACGGGCGATATGTCGTCTGGTCCGTAAGGCAAGGGGACCTCCATGTCCACAACTTTGAAGAACCCATCCTCTATAGGTTTGGACGAAAAGTGGCGCAACCACTTTCTCGAGTTACTTCGAAGGCTTTGCCATCTAGCGCCCTCGCTGGAGTATACGAGAGAACACTCGCTTTGCCAACCCCTTGTTGGTCGAGGAGTTTGTTGAAGAGGTAGTCCCTCCGAAGGAGAGGGAGTACCAAGAAGGGCTCCATCATTTGGCGCTGATTTCTGATATCTGCGTGAACCAAGCCCTTCAATTCACAGCTATTGACTCCTTAAAAAGACGTGATGCTGCTATTGAGCGCAACATCGCTGAATTTAATGCTGTGAAGGCCACGTAGGTAGAGAGAAGTGAAGCTGAAGTCGGAGATCGAGCGGTACCGCGTCCGCGCATATGCGGCCGAGGACAAGGTGAAGCTGCTCGAGCAGGAGCACGCGGCGACACAAAAGAGGTGGACTGAGTCTTGCACTCGTACCAACGAAGAAATGATGAAGGCTAGAGAGCATATTCAAGTTCTTGACAACGAGAACTCCCGGCTACGTGCTACTGCTGAGGTCCATGCCAAGGTCCTCACGGAAAAAGACTCAAAAGTGGTGGAGGCACGGTCAGAGCTCCAGATTAAAGACAAGGATCTCATGGCCACAACTTCCCGCGCTTCGCTGCTGGAGTCTGAGAAGGCCTCAATCATGAATGTGAAGGAGGACCTTGAGATAGAGAGGACCTCCCTGGAAGAATCCCGTGATGCCGCGTTTCAAAAGGCCCAGAATGCTAAGGCGTTGCTTGACGAGTCCGTCACCGCCCCAGAGAAGGCGCAAGAGGCGATGTACTGGGTGATGATCGAGGGCATTAAAAACTGTCTAACACTTGAAGCGTGTTTTGTAGATTTTCAAGCGCTTCTGGAACGAGCCCAAGCTCGGGACCAGGTTGTCGTGATTGCTGCTGCAGCCCGCGCCCATGGGTTTGGAGATGGGTTCGATAGTAGCTCCGATCATTGTTTGAATGTTGGGCGAATTGAGGAGATGGAGCACTATGGCAAGCCCGTGAAGAAGGAATATGAGGCTGAGCTTGCGAAGTTCGAGTAAGTCGAATTCCCAATTCTCCAATTGGTTACAGATTGCAACTGCCACGCAGACGCAGCTAGCGCCCTCCATTACTTCATTGAAGAATCCGAACGTCTGGGTGCCGAGGCGCAACAAAGGGCGGAGCATGAGGAGGCGGAGCGCTTGGAAAGGGAGTGCCTAGCAGCTAGAGGGGAAGGTGTCTCATGAACTACTCATGATGATGTGGACGAGCAGCAACACGTTGACTATGATGGCTCCGAGTAGTGTAGGTTGTGTTTGTATTTTTCTTTTTCTTTGTAAATAGTTAAGGCCTTCAGCGCCTATTTTTGTAATGAAATGAAATTTCTTCTTTATTTTATGCGCAGTTTAATTCCGATTGTTATTAGATGTAACTTAGGCTTTTTCTTTGATGAATATGTAGTCTGGCGCTAGGTGTTTAGAACGCCTGCACCTAGAAGACTATAGCGCTAAGTACTGAACACAGTAAATGGATAACGAAATTTTCATTAATCATTGCAAGTAGGTAGGCGTGTGTAGCCCATATTTGTACAAAGAGATTTGAATTTAATTGAAAGGGTGATGGGTTGATAAATGAGTTTAAAAAGTATATTTAAAGAAACAACGGGTATAACTTATCCAAAAAGATGAGTAAGCTTGGTTTGATACTCGTGT
The DNA here is from genome assembly GCA_028751855.1 of Ambrosia trifida. Taxonomy (NCBI): domain Eukaryota; kingdom Viridiplantae; phylum Streptophyta; class Magnoliopsida; order Asterales; family Asteraceae; genus Ambrosia; species Ambrosia trifida. Next base: position 77,629,452 of record CM054129.1, read on the forward strand.
TAGCTCAGGTTATAATCCTTTTCTCACACTAATGACCAAATCCAAACCCTAGGAGAAATGAGAAGAGTGAAATGTGTGCTAAATGTAAGCACACAAAGATGTAAGTGGTTCGGTCTAGATCGACCTACGTCCAATGTAAAAGGAGATATCTTTTATTACTCGAGAAATACAAAGATGATTATTACATGTGTTCTAAGACTTTTGTGCTATTTTTGCATGAGTTGTTCGACCCTTTGCAAAGGAGAGGCGATCTTCTATTTATAGGGAAAGCATGGGCCAACTATCGTGGCCCATGGTTGAGGTGGTGATCTTAGACCCAAGTCTCGGGTCCCAGATATCTTCAGCCCATGAAATGGGCTGGTAGCTCGTGGTAATTAATGCTGATGTGAGAGAAGGCATGATCTTTCCCGTTGGAAGTCCTCTTGGCGCAATGTGATTGGGCGCATGTGGCGTTTCTCCCTGACACAGCATGGCTGGCCAGTTAGTGGCGTCTGATGTGACGTCTGGCAGCAGGTGGACATACATGCACAGTACTCTGACCTGTACTGTTCACAACAGCATGGGTGAAGCATGGAAGCAGTCATATCACTGTTCATTGTCAGGGGTTGTTGGACCACCCCTGACACGTGTTGGTCTCCGGTTGGCGCAGAGCCTGCTCAGTGTTTGGACAGATCCCCTTCATTCTTGTTCTTCCGTACATTCTCATACCAAAAGCTGATGTTAGTCGAATATTCTGAGCGTAGATTCACGCGCGGAGATTCCTTTGTAATGATAACGTCACACAGCTAAAGTGATCCTGCGCATAGTCATGTTATCTCGCGCAGGCCTTGCTCCACGGACGTTAGGAGATTGACGTTGCTGTTGGGACGAAGTTGTTTTCCGTGGATTGGGCTTCCGCCGCTTCTTTGTAATTGATGTATTTTATGGGATATGGTTGCAATCCGCACTAATCCACGCTAGGATTAGATACCCTATCCCTTATTTAGTCAAAGTCGAGGATTATTTATAAATAAGTTATATTTGTTTTCAACATCAAGATTTGTTTATGCTAAGAATATGAGAAAACAAGATGTATGTTTGGATGCAAAAGTATATTAAAAATAAGATGTATGTTTGGATGAGTAGCAGAGCTAGAAGCAACCGTTCCAGGGCGTGATTGAGGCGATGTTCTTGAAAGTGTGGCTTTTTTAAGTAGTGGTTTTAACCTATTTTGCTCTGGATGAAAATAGAATTCTTATTTATTGGTTTGAACATAATTAGTGACTTGTCTAGATATGAACAAAAACCCACAAAAAAATCGTTTTTGTTTTCATTTTTTGTATAGAACTAAGTTACTCGTTGATAATACAACGCTCGTTAATTAATGTAAATTTTTTTAAATCTCGTATATAAAAGTTATTAACGTTTAAAAATTATGGGGAGAAATATGAGAGAAAAAGACCTTTGAAGGGAAATAAGAGGGACATTGTCCTCATTGAACGCCGTGTCAGCAAAGATGTTTTTATTTTATTTTATATATAAATATAGATATATGTTTATTTAGTTTGTACAAGGATTATGTATCAGATTTTAAGAAACATATTCAATGATTTCTTCATTTGATATAAAGGGCAAATTACATAAGGATAACAGGTAGACGGATAACAAGCTACGTCGCCACCCTAACACAAAAAATATATTTTTTTTATATTGTTTGTAACTTGAATGTCTAAGAATGTGCTTTGATTTAAAGTTTGATCAGTCTCGCAATTCATCTGAATACAACACTATCATTCGGTTACCCACACAAACTAATCCCAACAATAGACCTATATATATTCATCAGAATGTTATATCCTCAACTTTCTAGTTTCTACGTTCCCAAGGTGTGGGAATATTATAAAGCCATCTTTGTTGCTAATTTAGTTTAATGCAATCTTAAGCAAGAAGGATAAGACTAGGGGATTCCTTAAGTTTACAAGAGTAATTACAATGTTTTTAACTTGTTAAACATAACGACAAATGAGGTAATTAAGGATAAGGATGAAACTAGTGTGTGTATGTGTGTGTGAGAGACAGATTTGTGAGATTCTTATATGCTGGCTTGAGATGATACTTTGATTAACTTTTGGTTAATGGCTTAATGGGTGTTTAGGAATAAAATATCAACAGCAAGTTGCATTGCATGTTTGGACTGTAGTGATCCACCTTGCCTATTTTTTGTAGTTTATTTAAAAAAAAATAAGGGTAGAAAAGAAAAGAGTGTTATGGAAAAGATGCGCATGGTGTGGAAAGGATTCCATAGTACATATGCTTTTGAGTTGTTTAAGATATTAATTAAGGTTAATTCAACTTAATGAATGTGCTATACACTATGATTAAACATTATTAAAATGGGTGTCATCCTTAAACCGACAGAGCTCACTCTTGTTTCCAATCTTCCAACTCAATGATTCTGTCCTTAAAAATATGTAATTTAATTGGTGATTGGATCTAAACACCATAGTTGCTAGCTAATCAGAATTATTTCAATAATTAACAACAATGATAACTAATTAAACATACCTTTTGGATTCAATTTATTTCTTTACTCATCAAATATTAGAATCTACACTAATCTTGCCTATTGGTGTGAATTCTTACGTGACGCAAACTTAATGCTAAGATTGCAGGTTTAGGCAGTATAACAGGTTAGGTCAGTTTTCATGTCAAATTTATGAACACGTTTAGTTAAACAAGACGTGTTTGTGCCAACCCAGTAGATTTGTGGATTGACCCTATAACTCATTTATATCATTTTAGTTTTTGAAATGTCTTTTATAAAATGACTTAAACATAGTTTTATTTGGGGTATTATTTACGCCCAAATTAAAATTTCATAATTTAATCAACATTATTTATGCCCCTTTTTTAAAGTGTTAATATGTAAAACAAATAAATATTTTTCAGCTTAAATTGTTATGTTTTTGTAAATCAGAGAATACATACGTGTCATGTTTCTAATTCATGTATATCATGGGCGGATCCAACCCGATTTTGTAGATTCTCAGAAACCCATTCGATTAAAAAAAATTAGTGAGAATCTACAACAGGGAACCCACTGGAAACAAAATACTCTAATCATGCCCACCCCCAGCCACACATTTTGTGCTCATTATTTACATTTAGTTTTTTTTTTTTTTTTTACTTCATTAAATCAGAGAATACACGTGTCATGTTTCTGATTCATGTATATAAGAGGGCGGATCCAACCCGCTTTAATGGATTCCAAGGAACCCACTCAATGTAAAAAAAAAAAAAAAAAAAAAAAAAAAAAAAAAAAAATAGTAAGAATCTACCACAAGAAACTCACTGGAAACCAAATACCCTAATCATGCCCTCCCCTAACCACACATTTTTGCTCATTTACATTTAGTTTTTTTTTTTTTTTTTTTTTTTTATTTCAATCGTTTAATCGTTTAGATATAACTTATAGGTTCAAGTTATTCAACACAATGTAAAATAAAGGAGAACCGTTGAGAAAGATACAAAAAACATAATAGATAACTAAATATAACACAATGTGTCATAAAGTATAACTCAATGCCAAGATATAACACAATGCCGAGGAAATAAGACACAATCAATCACAAATTTGACACAATTCCACATAAAAGACGTAATGATCTAACATAATTTCTTAGGGTTCAATGAGACGGTTTCAATATTGCGTAAATGAATTCAATCGAAGTCCATGTGATACTCTTCCTACAACTTTATGTTTTCCTTTTATTGTGCATTTGATACTAACCCATAACTTGTATATTTGAAAACATCTTTAGTAAATACTATTTGTCGCATGAAATACATTGAATATTATGTCTGGAGTACGTGTTACTTCAATAACAAAGGATCCTTTTGAGACTATATAAAGGGCTGGCAATGGGTAACCTGTTAAGACACGATAAGATCTGTTTGACTGAAAAGTACACTATTTGATTTTTTGACTTTTTTTAATACTTAGAATTAAGAGGCAAAAATCTTTCATTTCCCTTTTTTGGTACATAAAACATAAAACTGTGTTATAAACATGAGATATAAATGAGTTAAACGAGTCGTGTTCATGTTTAGAACTTAATTGTTCGCGCGCGTCAGAGACCTGTTAACCTGTTAGGGACACGATTTGCCAGCCCTTATTATATATACATTTCATTAGTAGAACATCTCATACAAATGACTCAAGGATGAATTAATGGGCTTTCTAGAGTACCAATATACGAAATTTCCAGTTGGTAATTCTCCTATATACAAATCTCCGCTTAGTAATTGATATATAGAAATATTATAGGGTACCCTATGGGGTCTATGCCTCAAGCCTATCTAGCTCATGATATCATTGCCCACTAAGATATAATAAGGGATTAGTATGTGTAAATGTGTGCCCTTGACATATATAATCAGTGTCATTATCTCGTTAAGGTCAAATTTGTTTGTGTCGTATATTCCATGTACAGTTTCCTTCCATGTTTCCTTCCCCGCTTACCACTCTCTCTCTCTAAATATAATATTGTTTCTTGATTAAATATATTAACGTAAGTTTAACTACACTTGAGCCTTCATGAACTATTAAACATCTTTTATGGATGTGGTAACTTGGTAAATGGTAACTATGATAATTTTCACAGGCGGCTACTTAAAATCATAATAGTAATTATATTCATTTTTATTATTTATAAACTATCTTTTACTACATATATGGTATTATATATCTAGACAATGAAACAATCGCCGTTACAATCCTAGTTGGTCGCGTCACCACTTTATTCCTTCCATAATGAAATTCCCAACGCCGGCCATGGGGAAATCGTTTCTCGAAGAGATGGTGGAGGTTGGTTCAATCTATTGTTTTTACCTCTCGTCGATATATAACCCTTTCATTGGTTCATGATCGAGAAATGTATCCTATTGGCTACGACTTTTGATCTAGTTCGGTTAGAAGGACATTGAAAATAAAGAGAACCATAGTTAGTTATATGTGTGATAATTTGGTAACGTTAAAGAAAGAATCATTTGTCATAATCTAATGAAAAGTATATTGTGTGAGTGGTGTGGGAGGTTTGTTTTGTACTGGTAGAGATGGATGGAATGCTAATGGTGTCAGAGATTAAATTGGATCGGGTCAATTGTTTATTAGGAGGAGTACACAAAATATCATTACAAATTAAATAATCACAACCTAAAATAAAATAGCTTAGAAGTTGGACATTTTATCTTGACATAATATATCAATTTAGTTATGTATAGACTATAGCTTTAATATGCTACAATATTTTATATGACAATTTAGGTTTAATATATTTTAGTATAGTTAAACACATTTTAAATTTTAGTTAGTGCTTCAAACTTATTATAATGATTGATGATAAATAACACACAAATTAAATGATGCGACTTAATGTTGGGTTTGTTATGGACAATTGCGAAAAGGATGGTCCCGATCAAGTACAAAAAAATTGTGGTATTTTCATTCGTTATCAAGTAGAAAGATATACACGTGTTATACAAAACATAGTTTATTACAATCCTTAAATTGCGCCTTAATTTTAGGCGTATTTTAGGCGTCTTAGGACTTTAAAATTCATCTTAAGCACACATTTTAAGGTTATTCAATTTACAATTAACTATGCTAATGCATTGTCACAGTCCAATCACACAATTAAAAATGCCATATTGCGTGAGAAAATCCTCATTATATTTAAAGTTATCAAAGTATTTTTAATACACAATTAAAAATGCCATATTGCGTGAGAAAATCCTCATTATATTTAAAGTTATCAAAGTATTTTTAATGGCTAAATCTGTTTTAAAACATCAATATCTTTAGCACAAGGGGTGAAGCCTAGATGAATCAAACAATGAGACTGAACATATTAAATTTATCAAAGTTAGTGGGTGAAGACATGTTAAAAAGAGTGGAGTCAAATTTGTCAAAATTAGTATAATATTTTTTTTTTACCATACAAGCACTTTGTTTATTGTTGGCCTAGATGAATCAAACAATCAGATTGAACACGATCACTAGATAATTACGAGGAATTAACTTGTAACTCTTTTTATTTAATAAAACAAACTTACAGTGAATATGTCAAACTAGTTTTTATCCCAGGAGCGTCCCGGGTTAATATATGTAATATGACATAATAAAATATCTGATATGACAACATAATTATTGACTTGCCAATATATGATTAATGATGATGATGATGATTATTATTATTATTATTTATTTATTTATTTTAAACAAATCTCTGCCATAAGTTATCATATTCTAATATAAAAAAACGAATCTCTGCGCCGGGGTATAAAACTAGTGCCATTACAAAATATTATATAATGTCAAATGAATTCGGAAGTTTGTAATCGATCATTCTTAAAAGAATTAACATGAAATAAGGAAAAAACGTTATTTATTGAAATATCGAACGCATTAGTCTAAGGGTTATGTGATGCGTTAAAAAATTCATGGGTATATGATCGGGTATATAGTTCGGGTATTTGGGTATGTGGTTTCGGGTAATTGGGTCGGGTATCACCTAATCCCAGGCCTGACACAAACCCACAATTTTTTTTTAAACTAATCCCAAACCTGACACAATACCAGTCGGGTTACAAAAATAATCGTTTTTTTCTCCGTTTTTTATATAGCACTATGGTACTCGTTGGAAAGATAATAAAACGCTCGTTAATTTGGTGTAATTTTTTTCTTTAAAAAATCTCGTATATAAAAAATATTAACGTTTAAAAGTTATGGGGGAAACATGAGAGAGAAAATAATAAAGGTTTAATATTTACATTTAGTAGATTAGGTATTTAATAGATTATGTTAAACCAAATTTAAATCATATTTATTCCTTTTTTTTAATTGGTCTAGAGTTGCCACATCATATCCTATTATATTTATTCCTTTTTTTTAATTGGTTTAGAGTTGGCACATCACATCCTATGTGGCATCTCTCAAAATAGAGATTGCATAGGAGTATGACATGTAGGATTAATCCCTTTGCAATATATATATATATATATTCTGGACCCGTATTTATAGTCTACTTAACTTACCCTCCAAGACAATTAAACATTTCTAAACATGTTACAATTCAATTAACTAAAATAAAACAACTTTAATAAAACATACTAAAATAAACCCTTAACTTTACTACTAATTAAAAATTAAGCTTTATTCACTCAATCTTGAATTGAGAATAAAAATCTCAACTCCTCAATTTCAATCATGTCTTGTATGTTGTACGAAGTGGAACCATCACGGAAGTTAGACTCAACTAGGTCGACGCTATGGTAAGAGTTTTTCTCTTACTAATAGTTAGTTTTGTTTGTTTTCTTGGTAAGTTTAGGCAACTTATTTGATACATGAAATCAGAGCTGATGGTGATGCTGTAGAACATGTCTAGTACTGGGATATTCAAATTAAATGTGAGATGTGTAATGGATATATGTTTTAGGGTTAACTGTCAGCTGTGTGCTTGTCGTTTGCATCCTCCACCATAACGCCGTCCATTCCCCTGTCGTTAAGTCATCATGGGCATTTTTGTCCTTTCAATTTTAGACTTTTCACGCCATTTTCGTCCATCATCCATTTCACCCTTTAATTTTAAAAAATAAAGCTATATAAAAGACACTTTAGTTAACAAAAATAAACAATTATAAAACCTTTACTTTTTTTTAAATAAAACTGACTAACCCCTGTCTCTGTAGAGAACTCCCACCATCAGCACCCCCACCCCCCCTAAAATTTTTACCAACACCCATCACTATAACCAATCATAATTACCACCATCACCAGCAACAACTGTCACCATCAATAGTAGCCACCACCTCTTCCATCCCACTCTCTGAACATACCCCCTTCTCTCTCACGTGTGTAATACACACAAAAAAAATTAAATTGTGTGTGGATATATATATATATATATATATTAACACTAGTAATAACTTAATTAGATAAAACTATACATGTTGAAATTTATTAGTTGCTCTAAATTGAAGATACATATATTTGTGCTAATAAAACTGAATGTACTATAGTGTTCAAGTCTCTCTACAATGTTAGCTCTAATAAATAAATCATGTTTTATGTAGAGCAGAAAGGAATAACAAAAGAATTGATTGTTCGTTTTCGATATTCGTAAATACTTTCACCAATTGTGGGCATTAATTCAGTGTGCATCCTATATACTTTCTTCAATAGTTATTATACAAATACGTACTTAAATAACCAAAGAAACTGCAAATTCCGTTTTGACTATATTAAACTTTCAAAACACCCTATTCCTTTTTTAAAATTCTGATCGTTATCTGAAGAAACGAACCTTCCGAAGTATGGGGGATCGACTACTCTTCTTAAGCTCTTATAGGCTCTCAACTTGGAACCGAAAAACTATTCATCCCACCTGTTCCGTCGCACTCTGCCGCGAACCAGTCACCGCAATCGATCTCGACTAATCGTAACCGGACGGTTGGGTCTCTAATCTCACTTTGCCTCTTGATCCGCCCTTTGCGTGCCTGTTTGTGAGGTAAAGGTTTGTCTCTTTTGGTTGTAGTTTGATTAAGATACACATGATTTATTTCCGACGACCGGTGATTTGGGGTTATGTATATGGGAAATCCCATATTGGGTTGGTTGAATTTTTATTTTGATAATCAGATCAAAGGGAGTAGTATAAGTTTAGTTGTCAAATTGGACCTTGTTGAAGAACATCGATAATAGGGAAGAAGGTAACAGCTGAAAGTAAATTAAATAGATATGAAGCTACTTGAGTGTACCAAAATAATAGGGTATTTTAATTTTCACCAATGATGGTAAGCAAGGGGTGGCATATGGATGTAAACACGTGGATAGTAAACCACAAATTCATGAGACACGTGAACAAAAGCATTACAGCTTGTACTCTATGTTATTCTACTGGTAAGTTACTGTATAACTGTCCTTCCTTTAATAGTATAGATAATTAATTGATATTTATATTATAATAAAATTTTCTTGCAATTCTAGATGCACGGTATTGAAAGTTGTGATAACAATGTTTATGATCAAATTATTACATATATACTATTTTTATATAAGCCTAGTAAAGTGTTATTTTTCTACCGTGAATGGCATCATTTTATAAAATTGTACTAGTAAATAAATGGTGTTTTTATCTACAAACTTTAGGTTTAGTAAAGTTTTGGGCAAAATTATGATACCCCCGATCTTGGCCGTCGGGGAAAATAACAAAGAACGAATCTTTTAAAATAAATGAATTTTCATAAAATTTATTCGGGATTATAGGTCATTGATTATTTGAGCACGACTTGATTTGTTGGCTTTGTTTGCTTTGGTAATAAGGTACGGATTCCGTTTCCTTCTCTTTATAGTATATATTCTTTTTATATATAAATTCGGTCCGTTACTTTGTAGTACGGATTGTTGGATAGCATGCAATATACCTTAAATTTGAGCTTATTGTTGCATGTTCCTTAGTCCTCATAAGTATTTATTCGATATCCGACTTTTGTACTTTGTCACCCTGGCACTCTGTTTTGACATGTCGTTTGGGCGTCAACGGCATGGTACTTTTCGTGACAGTGCATTATAAATTTTCACGGCGTCTCTAGTTGTGTTAGTGTAGCACTTGGCCCCTAGAGGCGTATAGATCGATCTTAGCTTTGTTATGTGTATGTGTTTTTGTATGTGGAGATGGAATAATGGGTGCACGCCACACTCACTATCTCATTGGTGCATGGATTAGCTACCTATGTACCCCCTTTGTTTTGGCTATGGGTGCTTCCGATTACACGACATGTTTTATTGCTACGTCATAGTTGTGTAAGTTAGTATATGTTCTCTGATATGCCTTTGATATGATATGATAAGCTTTGGATAAGGTTCGTTATAGACTTGTACCAAATTTTGTTTCAGTATTCCGTTTTGAAATTTCGCTTCTTTAAACCGCTTTTATATGTACTGTTGTTCTTTCCGTTACTAGGCAATTTTTGGCTCAGCCGCAGTTTTCTTTTTGTGTTTTCCTATTTGTTTCGCAGGTAATCGGGGAAACCAGGGAAATCAGGGATGAGAGTTGATGTTCGAGTGCTAAAAGACATTTAGTTTTTTTTTTTTTTTTTTTTTTTTTTTTTTTTTTTTTTTTTTAAGACATAAGATTGAAACTTTATTTTGAACTTTATTATTCCGTTGGATTTCTATTTAACATTTTATGGACTTTGTTTGGTATTTGATATCTGTAAGTGTGACACGCCAGCCTGTTTCGGGTTGGGGTGTGACAGTTATGGTATCAGAGCCCAGGCTTTTCCTGTAGAAAACTTAAACATAAATAATGAAACATGTGAGGTAATGGGTAGACGTTGGGTTAGGATTCATCTTTGTCATTTTCCGCATAATATAAGTGCTTTTTTTTTACTCATACGTATAACTTCTTTTCAGAATGGGTCCTAAACGTACGAACAACACTAATGATGATGTTGAGGCTTCTGGCGACGTTCCCCTTGAGACCCTCATCGCAGAAGCTGTAAATGCGGCGATTACGGGTTTGGTTCCTAACTTGATCCAACAGTTGCAGCATGCTAACGCCAATGCCAATGCTAACGCTAACGCCAACGCTAATGCCAATGCTAATGCGAATGCGAATGCTAATGCTAATCCTCCTGATGGCATTCATGTCTGGCTGGAGCGTTTTCAAAAGCAAAAGCCAAAGTCTTTTAGTACTGCTGCCACTCCAGTTGAAGCAGAAAATTGGATAGCCCATATTGAGAAGTTGTTTGAGGTTTTGGGAGTCGATGACGTGTTTAAGGTCAGGCTCGCTAGCTATAAGCTGGAGGATGATGCACACCGCTGGTGGAAGACTCTGAAGAATGCTCGGGGAGGTGATCAGTATGCTGCTACTCTACCTTGGAATGATTTTCGTACTCTATTCTATCAGCAGTATTTCACTGATGCAGACCGCAGCGAGTATCTGACGGAATATGCTACGGTTATGCAGAATAATGATGAGCCGATCACGGAATTTAAGGCTCGTTTATGTCGTCTTGTGAGTTTTCTAGGCCCGGCTGCAGGTACTCATGAGCAGCAAACCGATCGTTTCAAATGGGCTATTTGTGACAGAGATAGGAAGTTTATTCTTAACCTTCGATTTGCTGACATTAACGAGATTGTGGACGCTGTTAAGAATTTGGATAATGATAAGAAGCATCGTCAGAGGGTTTTTGATGAGAGTCGTAAACGGCCTAGGGATAATAATCAGGGAAATTCTTCTTCTCAGGACGGCAATGATCACTCTCGTGACCGTGGGCACCGTTTTGATCGAAACCATAATAATCAGTCACGTAATGTGAGAAACCGAAATCAGAACCCAAGGCCAGCACAACAAAATCAAGCCCAGCCTCAAAACCCGCCTCAGAACCGTTACCGTCCTTGTGCCACTTGCGGGAAAACTCATGGAGGGCGTTGTCGTAAGGCTGAAGGTCTTTGTTATAAATGTGGAGAAGCGTGTCATCAGATTAAGGAATGCCCTCAGATGAACCCAAAAGCTAATACTGGAGGAAATGCTAGACCCACCGGAGGACGAGTTTTCGCACTGACAGCTAATGATGCAGCTAATGCCCTAGGTACGAGTTTTGTTTCCTTATCACCGTGATATGGATTTTGAATGTGAATGCTTGTTTCTCTTCATCGTAGTGTGAATTTTGTTTTCGTGTTATAGGTACGGTTTCTGGTTATGTATATATTGGTGAACGTGATTTGTATGCTCTTTTTGATACGGGTTCTACACATTCTGTGGTATCACTTTTTGTTGCTAAGTATTTGAAGTCCGTACCTACCGCCTTAGAGTGTCCTCTGGTTATATCCACTCCTTTTAAGGATGCATCTTTTATATCTCATGTCTACAGAGATTGTCCCATTCGAATCGATTCCATCATTCGTGCAGCTGATTTGTATCCTATTCACATGAGTGATTTTGACATTATTTTTGGTATGGATTGGCTATCGCAACATAACGTTTCGATTGAATGTCAGACTCGTCGTGTTCTGTTTGGGAATCCTCTAAATCCAGAACTTGTTTATCAGGGTACTCGACCACGCAAACCATTGAAGATTATTTCTGCACTTAAGGCTCAAAAGTTTCTTGCACACGGTTGTTCAGCATTTTTAGCTTCGGTGAAAGTTGCATCTTCCGAAGAACCTGATATCTCTAATTATCCAATCGTTTGTGATTTTCCTGATGTTTTTCCTAAGGAGTTGCCCGGACTTCCACCAGATCGCGAGGTGGAGTTCACTGTTGATCTTATTCCGGGTGCAGAGCCAATTTCTAAGGCGCCGTATCGTATGGCACCTCTTGAGCTCAAGGAACTCAAGGTACAACTACAAGAATTGTTGGAACTTGGGTTTATCAGACCAAGCGTCTCGCCTTGGGGTGCACCAGTCTTGTTCGTAAAAAAGAAGGATGGTTCTATGAGACTCTGCATCGACTATCGGGAGCTAAATAAAATTACCATTCGAAATCGTTATCCACTTCCTCGTATTGATGATTTGTTTGACCAGCTTCAAGGTGTTAAATGTTTTTCTAAGATTGATCTAAGGTCTGGTTATCATCAACTGAAGATCAAAGATTCTGATGTTCCTAAATCCGCTTTCCGCACTCGATATGGTCATTATGAGTTTTTGGTTATGCCATTCGGGTTAACCAACGCACCGGCTGTTTTTATGGATCTTATGAACCGAGTCTTCCATGAGTTCCTTGATAAATTTGTCATTGTCTTCATCGATGATATTCTGATTTACTCGAAGAGTAAGGAAGACCATGAGGATCATCTTCGTATTGTACTCGATATTTTGCGTAGAAAGAAACTTTACGCAAAATTTTCGAAGTGTGAATTTTGGCTAGATCAAGTAGCTTTTCTTGGTCATGTTTCTGCTGATGGTATTTCTATGGATCCAGCTAAGGTGGAGGCAATCACTAAATGGCCTACACCCACCTCAGTCACAGAGGTTCGTAGTTTCCTTGGTCTTGCGGGTTACTATCGTAGATTCGTTGAAGGGTTTTCAACCATCGCTTTGCCCCTCACGCAACTTATGAGAAAAGGGGTTAAGTACTCTTGGAATGATGCTAGAGAAAAGAGTTTTCTGGAGTTGAAGAAAAGGTTGGTGTCTGCCCCGATTCTTGCGCTTCCATCAGGTACAGGTGGATATAAGATCTATAGTGATGCCTCGAAGAACGGGCTTGGATGTGTATTGATGCAACATGATAAAGTTATTGCTTATGCCTCACGTCAGTTGAAACCGTATGAAGTTAATTACCCGACGCATGATCTTGAACTTGCTGCCGTCATCTTTGCTCTTAAGATCTGGCGACATTATCTGTACGGGGAGAATTGTGATATTTTCACTGATCATAAGAGCTTGAAGTACATCTTTACACAGAAGGAGTTAAACATGAGTCAGAGACGTTGGTTAGAGTTGTTAAAGGATTATGATGCCAACATTCAGTACCACCCGAGAAAAGCCAATGTTGTGGCCGATGCTCTTAGCCGAAAGAATTTTGGATCGATTTCTTCTCTTCAGTTGCAACCGCAGATTATCTCCGATCTTGATAAGATGGGTATTGGTATCTATTTTGGTGACGCTGACGGTTATTTAGCTAGATTTCAGATCGAGCCCGACTTAATCTCGTGAATCAAGAGTGCTCAGCATGAAGATGGAGAACTTTGTACAGAATTTGGAGGTTGGTAAGCAGTCAGAATTCCGAATTGATGAGGATGGGGTAGTCTGGTGTGGAAACCGGTTATGTGTGCCAGATGATTCCACCCTACGGGAGTCATTGTTAGCCGAGGCGCACAGTTTGCCATTCTCTATCCACCCCGGATCTACAAAGATGTATCGGGATCTTCGTCAACGTTTTTGGTGGAACGCGATGAAAGAGGATGTAGCGAGGTATGTCAGCAGATGTCTCACTTGCCAGCAAGTTAAGACCGAACATCAGAGATCTAGTGGTTTACTTCAGCCATTAGATATTCCAGTGTGGAAGTGGGATGACATTTCTATGGATTTTGTAACTGGGTTACCAAAAACGTTTAAAAAGAATGATGCTATCTGGGTTGTAGTGGACCGCTTATCAAAATCTGCTCATTTCCTTCTGATTCAGCAGGGTTTTTCAGTTAGTAGATTATCTGAGATCTTCACTCGAGAAATTATTCGACTCCATGGTACCCCTGTCTCTATTGTTTCTGATCGAGACCCTCGGTTCACGTCTCGTTTTTGGAAAGGTTTTCAAGCCGCTTGGGGCACCAGATTGAGATTCAGCACCGCATTTCATCCTCAGACCGACGGTCAGTCGGAACGTACGATTCAGACACTTGAGGATATGCTTCGAGCATGTGCTTTAGAGTGGACTGGAAACTGGGATGAGTATCTTTGTCTTATTGAGTTTGCCTACAACAATAGTTGGCAAGCTAGTATTGATATGGCACCGTTCGAACTTCTATATGGTCGGAAGTGTAGAGCTCCGATCTGTTGGGAAGAGGTTGGCGAGAAAATCATTAAAGGACCTGAATTAGTGCAGATCACGAGTGAAAAATTTGCTATTGCTCGAGAAAAGTTAAAGGAAGCTCAGAGTCGACAGAAAAGTTATGCAGACCGACATCGTCGACCATTAGAGTTTAAGGTTGGTGATCGGGTGTTCTTGCGAGTTTCGCCTTGCAAATGCATTCGCCGTTTTGGGATCAAAGGGAAGCTTAGCCCTAGATTCATCGGTCCATTTGAGATCCTTGACAGAGTTGGAGAAGTTTCTTATCGTTTGGCTTTGCCATCTCAGCTAGCGCATGTGCATAATGTTTTTCATGTATCTCTTCTTCGGGGATACAATTATCATCCATTACACGTTGTGAACTATCCATTACATCAAATTCGGGAGGACTTATCTTTCGAAGAGGAACCCGAAGCCATTCTTGATAGACATGAGCGCATAATGCGAAATAAAGTTATTCCTTTCGTTAAAGTTCTCTGGAAGAATCATTCTGAACGTGAAGCTACGTGGGAGGTGGAGGACACAATTCGTTCCCAGTACCCGAATCTATTTACATCTTAGTACTCCGTATTTCAGGTTAGCTGCCCTATCATATTTGTTCGCGTATGAATTTCGATATGTTTTAGATATGTTGTGATGTTGCTTTTAATGCTACGTGCTTTGATATGTGATAGTCGGATATATAGATCTTGATACTTCAAGTCTATTTTGTATTTATGATATCTTAATAAGTTCCTATCCATACCTAGTAATTTTGAGGACAAAATTTTTTTTAGTGGGGTAGAATTGTAATACAAAAAAAAAAAAAAAAAAAAATTAAATTGTGTGTGGATATATATATATATTAACACTAGTAATAACTTAATTAGATAAAACTATACATGTTGAAATTAATTAGTTGCTCTAAATTGAAGATACATATATTTGTGCTAATAAAACTGAATGTACTAGAGTGTTCAAGTCTCTCTACAATGTTAGCTCTAATAAATAAATCATGTTTTATGTAGAGCAGAAAGGAATAACAAAAGAATTGATTGTTCGTTTTCGATATTCGTATATACTTTCACCAATTGTGGGCATTAATTCAGTGTGCATCCTATATACTTTCTTCAATAGTTATTATACAAATACGTACTTAAATAACCAAAGAAGCTGCAAATTCCGTTTTGACTATATTAAATTTTCAAAACACCCTATTCCTTTTTTAAAATTCTGATCGTTATCTGAAGAAACGAACCTTCCGAAGTATGGGGGATCGACTACTCTTCTTAAGCTCTTATAGGCTCTCAACTTGGAACCGAAAAACTATTCATCCCACCTGTTCCGTCGCACTCTGCCGAGAACCAGTCACCGCAATCGATCTCGACTAATCGTAACCGGACTGTTGGGTCTCTAATCTAACTTCGCCTCTTGATCCGCCCTTTGCGTTCCTGTTTGTGAGGTAAAGGTTTGTCTCTTTTGGTTGTAGTTTGATTAAGATACACATGATTTATTTCCGACGACCGGTGATTTGGGGTTATGTATATGGGAAATCCCATATTGGGTTGGTTGAATTTTTATTTTGATAACCAGATCAAAGGGAGTAGTATAAGTTTAGTTGTCAAATTGGACCTTGTTGAAGAACATCGATAATAGGGAAGAAGGTAACAGCTGAAAGTAAATTAAATAGATATGAAGCTACTTGAGTGTACCAAAATAATAGGGTATTTTAATTTTCACCAATGATGGTAAGCAAGGGGTGGCATATGGATGTAAACACGTGGATAGTAAACCACAAATTCATGAGACACGTGAACAAAAGCATTACAGCTTGTACTCTATGTTATTCTACTGGTAAGTTACTGTATAACTGTCCTTCCTTTAATAGTATAGATAATTAATTGATATTTATATTATAATAAAATTTTCTTGCAATTCTAGATGCACGGTATTGAAAGTTGTGATAACAATGTTTATGATCAAATTATTACATATATACTATTTTCATATAAGCCTAGTAAAGTGTTATTTTTCTATCGTGAATGGCATCATTTTATAAAATTGTACTAGTAAATAAATGGTGTTTTTATCTACAAACTTTAGGTTTAGTAAATTTTTGGGCAAAATTATGATACCTCAGATCTTGGCCGTCGGGGAAAATAACAAAGAACGAATCTTTTAACATAAATGAATTTTCATAAAATTTATTCGGGATTATAGGTCATTGATTATTTGAGCACGACTTGATTTGTTGGCTTTGTTTGCTTTGCTAATAAGGTACGGATTCTGTTTCCTTCTCTTTATAGTATATATTCTTTTTATATATAAATTCGGTCCGTTACTTTGTAGTACGGATTTTTGGATAGCATGCAATATACCTTAAATTTGAGCTCATTGTTGCATGTTCCTTAGTCCTCATAAGTATTTATTCGATATCCGACTTTTGTACTCTGTCACCCTGGCACTCTGTTTTGACATGTCGTTTGGGCGTCAACGGCATGGTACTGTTCGTGACAGTGCATTATAAATTTTCACGGCGTCTCTAGTTGTGTTAGTGTAGCACTTGGCCCCTAGAGGCGTATAGATCGATCTTAGCTTTGTTATGTGTATGTGTTTTTGTATGTGGAGATGGAATAATGGGTGCACGCCACACTCACTATCTCATTGGTGCATGGATTAGCTACCTATGTACCCCCTTTGTTTTGGCTATGGGTGCTTCCGATTACACGACATGTTTTATTGCTACGTCATAGTTGTGTAAGTTAGTATATGTTCTCTGATATGCCTTTGATATGATATGATAAGCTTTGGATAAGGTTCGTTATAGACTTGTACCAAATTTTGTTTCAGTATTCCGTTTTGAAATTTCGCTTCTTTAAACCGCTTTTATATGTACTGTTGTTCTTTCCGTTACTGGGCAATTTTTGGCTCAGCCGTAGTTTTCTTTTTGTGTTTTCCTATTTGTTTCGCAGGTAATCGGAGAAACCAGGGAAATCAGGGATGAGAGTTGATGTTCGAGTGCTAAAAGACATTTAGTTTTTTTTTTTTTTTTTTTTTTTTTTTTTTTTTTTTTTTTTTTTTTTTTTAATAAGACATAAGATTGAAACTTTATTTTGAACTTTATTATTCCGTTGGATTTCTATTTAACGTTTTATGGACTTTGTTTGGTATTTGATATCTGTAAGTGTGACACGCCAGCCTGTTTCGGGTTGGGGTGTGACACAGTGCCTCTATGTTTTTATTTCTTTTCCCTTCTTTCACTGCCTCCACCAACATTGCCACCTGCACCAACCCTCTCTTCTTGCCGGTAGACACCATCAACTTTATTTTCTACCTCTTGATTTTCTTGAAATCAGATTTGAATAACCATTGATCAAGAAGGGTGTGTAGTGGTTATGATCGGTCAAATCTCCAGTGGATACAAGGTGGATATGGTTTGTGGTGGCAACATTAGTGTTTTTTTATAGTGGCTACAGGTAGCGCAGGTGGGTTAGAACCCCGAATCAGCTCTAAACATATCGGTAGTTGTGGCGACAGTCTATGTGTTTTTCGAGTTGAAGGTGGTCGGGGTTGTGGTTACGGGTCATCGTAGATTTGTGGTGTTGGTAATGGTATGACAAGTTGGGTGGTGGTAGGTAGTAGCGGCGGTGGCATGTCGTAATGTTGGTGATGGTGCGGTGGGGTGGGGGTGGGTGGTGGCAAGTGGTGGGTTGTCGAATAAAAAGGTTTTAGATACAGAAAGTGATAAGAGAGTGGGTTAATTATTTGTAGCATCCTTTATTGTATTTAAATAAAATTTAGGAAAGTTATAAAATTGGGTTATAAAGGGTGAATTTGGGGGGGGGGGGGGGTGAAAACGTCAAGAATAAGTTTTAAAATTGAAGGGACAAAAATGTCCCTGACTTAATGACAAGAAAATGGATGGCGTTAGGAAGGAGGACGGGAATGACAAAATGGATGGTTTAGAGAAGATAAAAAGAACTTGTACTATCTAGGCAATTTAAGCCAAACTATATGAGAGAAATTGCCAATTAATCCTATGCTTTAATTAAGGGTGTATTTAGATTTCCATTTTCATAATGCTTATCATGACTTTGTGACATTTAAAATTAGTATCAAGTAGTTATATTGACAGTTACGCATAAATAAGTAGTTTGATCTTGAACTATTTTACTTTCATCATTAGCAGTTTTGGGAGAAAAATCAATTGGAGATTCAGTGTGGTTATACCCTATGCCGAACTTAACATTTGATGCAGTTTATTTGTTAAGCAACATTTGGTAACCTCTACATGACTCTACCCAATTTTCACAATCAATCTTGGTGTCAAGAAGCTCCTTTCTGACATTTCCTAGATTTTCTATCATGATTTTAATTTGTGCTTGGGTTTCAATAGCATTATTTGTTAATTTAGAAATTTCTTTTGTCTTTGAAGCAAGTTTTCTTTCTAAATCACATTTTATTTGGGTCAACTTTCTTTCAGAGTCATTGGCTTTGCCTTGTAGATGCACATTTGTTTCTCTAATTAAAGCAAAAGCTTCTTTGCAAGATTTTGAACATAGCTTTAAAAGAGATTCTTGTGATACCTGAGATAAGGCAGAATTAGAGGAGCATCCCTCAAAAGCCATTAAGGCAAAGTTCTTTCTGCCATTGTCAGGTTCTCCCCAGTTGATGTCAAAGACTTTATTGTCAGCATCTGGACTGCATTCAGATGTGTCATAGGGAAGACTGCTCCAGTCAACATACCCAGAAGTGAAAAGACTTTGTTGAGTGGGTTGTTGAGGTTGAGGAGGTTGAGCAACAGTAATGGAATGCATTTGTTCCTGGCCCTATTGTTGAGCAAGCATCTGTACATATTGTATTTGAGGCACATATTGAATTTGTGGAGCTTGTGCCTGTACAAAATGAGCACTTCCTTGTGTTCCTAAATTCCTATTGTAACTGGAGTTAGCTTGATTTCCAGGCTGAGGTTGTTTATAGCTAGAGCTTCTACACTCTCTAGCAAAGTGTCCCAACTTCTAACACTTGTGACATCTCAATTTAGATTTGTCAAACCAACTTTTGTTTGGTTGTTCCGTCTTGGAAATTTCCTACCTGACATTTTATAACATTTGTTTGTTTTTATACTTAACATGGCCAATTGGTGCAGTATGTCCATTTCTTCCAAGTCATCACTACTGATATTTTTTAAATCACCAAGAATGAAACACATGTTATCAGTAGTTTGACTAATTTCTTCATTCTCATAAGCTGGAAATAATCTTTCTCATGAGATCCCAGCAGTTATGTCAATGTGATCAAAAGATCCAAAATCATTTGAACAAGTTGGTGAGTGTTGTCCCAAAAGTGTTATACTATCTGGAATATAGTCATCAGCAGTTTTGCCAGAGTTTTGCAACTTTTTCTTTCGATTGATTTCTCTTTCAAAAGTTAGTGATCTCCCGTGTAATTTTGTGAGTGAAAGGGAGTCAAAATCTGGTCCTGATCTGAAGACTATAGAATAAGTTTCTCATTTTCAGGTAAAGACCTTAAAAATCTATGCAACATAGATTAGTTTGTATAGGTCTGACCATTTAATTTTAACTTAGATATTAATGAAGAAAATCTTTCAAATTGTAGTGTCAAAGTTTCTCCATTAACATGAGTAAATGTTTCATATTGTTGAGCCAAAATTCTCTTGTGTTGGCAATCACCTCATCAGTTCCTCCAAACTGTTCATTGAGGCAATCCCACATCTCCTTGGCACTCTCACAATGTAAGAGCCCAACATATATTTCATTTGGGAAAGCCATTTCCAACATTGAAAATGCCATAGCATCTAGCTCAAGTTTTTGGAAATCTTCATCAGTGTAGTCTTTTGGTTCTTTTTCCTTTTCTACTTTAGTTTCTAGATATATTGTTACTGGTTTACGAGGTCCATACATGACAGACCTCCAACACCCAGTATTTTGCTGTGACAAAGTATGTTCCATCCTTCTCTGTCAGATGTTATATTCATTTCTGACTAGCATGGGAGGCTTGTTAGTAGATCCAGTATTATGAGGGTCCATTTTTAAGAAGCTTGATTGATCAATGATTTCTTAAAGTGATGGATGTTAAACCAAAAGTTTCTTTGCAAGATTTTGAACATAGCTTTAAAAGAGATTCTTGTGATACCTAAGATAAGGCAGAATTAGAGGAGCATCCCTCAAAAGCCATTAAGGCAAAGTTCTTTCTGCCATTGTTAGGTTCTCCCCAGTTGATGTCAAAGACTTTATTGTCTGCATCTGGACTGCATTCATGTAACACCCCAACCGATGGCGGAAACATCGGGATGTCACGTATTGATGATTGTTTAGTAGCTCATGGTGAATAATAAATTCCATTAAGTAATTTAAATGGATTACATACACTTGTTCTAGAATTTGTACATCAAATTTGAATAAAACTATACACATATCTTCAAGCATCAATTCAAATCTTCAAGCAAATAGAACCTGAAACATGTTAAGTTGAAAAGGTTTTTGGGTCAACAAAAGTTGGTGAGAATTACATAGGTTTTTGATAATTGAATAAAAATGATGTGCAATTCATGTGTCATGTCAATCTAGTCCATATGTGAGAACATACTAGAAATAAATCGAGTGCATAACCAACCCTGATGACTGTTATAATATGATACATACCATACACTCATGGTCCACTTGAATATGTTATACGATAACAAACACCCACGCTACCTTTGTAGGAGGCACGTATCCGGGTGGGATTGTCAGTCCAATAGATCTATCAATGTATACCGCCGGCTTGTACGGAGTTAATGATTATGCTAGAATGGTGCTTACTCTAATCATGCTCAAGACATAATGCAACATAGAAAACAGATAGACACATTGATGATTGAATTGCATAAATGATGTGGTAACATGTTTCACCCCAAAAACGGTGATAAATAGAAAAGGGGCTATGTAAAACTCACCTTGGTAAAATGTTATATCTGTTGAGAAATTTGGATAATTGTGTTGACCAAATGTATCAAGTATCACCCTAAAATGAGGTAATAAATATGTCTAAGTCTATCAAGTCTACAAATGTATATGTTCTAGGGCTTCGAATTTGGGGATAACGCTCGTTTGATTAATATTAAAAATATTCGCCAATTGAGAGAAATTTAGTAAATAAATAACCAAAAATTTTTTTATGAAATTTATATTTAAGATGGTCACAATAATATGTTTAAAGTATAAAAATAATTTTTATAAAATTATTTTCTTTAAAATAGATTTTTAAAATCTATTTATTACAAATTGTCAAACTTAAACTTTGATATTTAAAAATACTAAAATTAAAGAATTATTAGTTTAAAAATTATATTTCTGTTCTAAATGATCAGAAATAATTTGTATAAAATTTTGGTGCAAAAATATTAAAAATTGGATTTAATATGATTTAATTATGATTAAAACTAACAAAAATTGATTAAAAATATTAAATAAATGATTTTTCTGAAATAAAAATCATTTCTGAAAGGCTTGGTGTTATAAAAACTTAGGATAATTCTTGTGGAAATTAATAAGATCGTTTTGATATTTTTATAGATTTTTATAAATAAAATAGAATTAACTTGATTTAATTATTATAAATATTAAATAAATAAATTTCAGAAAACTAAAAATTGTAAGTTGAACTTTTTTCATCAGATTAACATAATATAATTTTTGTAGAATTTATAAAAGGGTTTTGGTATTTTAAAATGAATTTTAAATGAATATATATATATATATATATATATATATATAAGTTAAGCTTTAAAAAAAAAAAAAAAGGATGGTGCTTGTGGGACTCGAACCCGGGCTGTAACGCCGGTTCGTGTCTTGTGATAAGATGCCAACCAACTGATCTGTTGGTCTATTGGTGTTAAATTCAGTTTTAAAAAAATTATATACACAGGTTGCGATGGTGTTCTTCCCCAATTCTAAGCCATCGAGCCCTAGATATCCAATCCTTTCAATTACAATGTTATAGCCTAATAAATCAGGGGGTTAATGACTTACAGGAGCCGATTAACGTGATAGAGCGAGGAATTGTATCACACTTGTTTGTAAGGCATTGAACTCGTGAGTCAACAAAAAAAGTCAACCGTCGTGAATTGGCACGAATGATTGAATGTGCGTAAGAGGTGATGATGGGGTTTTGGTTTTCGGCTTGTAGGGACTCTGGAAGAGGGTTCAATTTATAGGGAGAGCTTGGTTAAATGGACTTGGTAAGTTTGACTCGGCCTTAATGGTAATGACGCGAAATTGGTGAGATTTTGGAATAAATCACGGATTATAATTATGGGGGTTCGTTAGTCGGTCAAAGAGGGTTAAGATGTTACCAAAAACAAGGCTAATTATTGCGGATAACAAGTCGGGTCGTGGCTGCTCATGGGTCGGGTCTGGTGGTGAAGCCGGGTAACAGGGACAAGAGCAAGGAGGGAAAAAAATCGAGTTTATATATAATTAAAACTGAAATTAAAACAAGCATGTGATGTAGCCCATCTGGTTTAAGCGTGTGTGGGTGTGAGTGGGCTTGCTCCGGTTCGATTCTTGGCAACAGCAAGGTATTATTTTTTTTTAGCAAATAAGGGAAAAGGGGAGGCAGGCTTTGGGCTGGACAAAGGTGGCTGTTGGGCCTGTCCTTGGGCTGGGCTTGTTAATGGGCTCCGAAAAAAAAGACTAAAGATGGTTGGGTTGTTGGGTTAAAGGTTATGGTTTGGTTAATGGGTTAGGATGATGGTAAGATATAATAACTAACCTTATTATTTTTTTATCATTATTATTATTATTATTATTATATATATAAATAATTATCATTGTATTAGGTTTCAAAATGCCACGAAATAATTAAATGTAAGTAGTAATAAAACTTGTCGTTTTTATTGTAACGTACAGTTATTTAAGGCGAAATGTTACAGTCTCCCCTACTTTTAGGAACTTCGTCCCGAAGTTAAAGAAAGACACAGGTTTACAATTGGTCGACCACCGAAAATCTTGATAAAATTTCACACTACCTTAACGTACCTGTAAATTCATGATTACGTTCTGGACCGTAATTACCAATTTACCTTACATTAGGGTTTTGCGTCCTTTTATGACTTTACCGATTGTTGAGCAGGTCTGATAGTCTCCACCAGTCGTTGAGCAGGTGGTAGGGCCTCTCCCGACTGTTGGAAAGACATGATGACCTCTATCAATCGTTAAGTAGGTTGTTTGGTAGTCAACTAACTGTCGTACAAGTAAGCAAGTATGATCATAGATATAGCAATCAGTTCTCATTCAGACAAGCATGCACACAGATGTGATGATAATACTTGAATTTTTATTACTTGAAAATAATAATGTCAATACATGGAATTTAAAGAGGAAAATAGACATCATTCAGATGGTAGAGTTTGCTGTTAAGTAGCTGGAGGGTCTCAAGTGGGTTATTTGGAGCATCAAGAGCGTTTGTAGCAGGGATTCGGCAAGTGTCCGCAAGATGTCCATACCTTTGACAATTGGTACACTGACGGCAGGGCACTTGGGTTGGATGGTGATACTGGCAGGTGTCACACTTAGGTAGCTTCCCGCGGTATTGTTTCTTGTTGGGTGGGGTAGTGGTGTCTTTTGCAAAATTCCTGGTCTTACGCTTCTGGTTCTTGGTAGTTAATGCGACCACAATACTTGTTTTCTTGCCTTTCCGAACTAAGGTCCTATTCCTTTCGTGATTTACGACGCCATTCCCAACCATTTGGATGTCTTGAGTCAACAAGTTAGAAACCAGAGTTGTGATTTGTTGCGCCAATTGTTGGGAAATAATCGCAGCTAGTTGGGCATCACTCCCATTAATGTGGTTAGTGTTGTGGTCGTTGCTATTCACTTCATCTTGATTGTCACCATTGTTAAGGAGAGTGCTGCGACGTGGAGACATGATCTGTAAGGGACACAATGAAGTTTTTAATGAGGCATGAAGTGTATGAGGTAATATAAGGAATGTAGTCATTTATTCATTAATTAAAACGAATAAACGAAAACGTTGACTTATCAAAGATTCCAGATTCTAATAACATATGAAGACATGCTTTAGCCTATAAGTGAACACTCATCCCGAGAATTCCCAGGTAGGCATCCGGGTCCCTCGTCTGATTGGGATATATGCGCAATGCCAGCCTAGACAGAAGACTCAGAATACAGGCGTTCACCCTTCCAGATTGCACATGTTCGTTATTAAGATCTAGAACTTCGACGAGATCTCAAGGAGGTTCAGGTTAAACCTGAGGAATTTGTCCTATTAGTCTAAGAGTAGATCCACTGATGGAGAGCAACCTTCTTGTAGGAATGAAAGTAGGGATAAGAAGTAGGAGGGAGATAGAGAATAGCAAGTAAAAGAAGCAAGTACTTGTTAAATCCTATGGTTATAGACTAGATTATTTTTCTAATAACCTAATTCCCTATAACCATGGATCTGATACCAATCTGTAACACCCCAACCGATGGCGAAAACATCGGGATGTCACGTATTGATGATTGTTCAGTAGCTCATGGTGAATAATAAATTCCATTAAATAATTTAAATGGATTACATACACTTGTTCTAGAATTTGTACATCAAATTTGAATAAAACTATACACATATCTTCAAGCATCAATTCAAATCTTCAAGCAAATAGAACCTGAAACATGTTAAGTTGAAAAGGTTTTTGGGTCAACAAAAGTTGGTGAGAATTACATAGGTTTTTGATAATTGAATAAAAATGATGTGCAATTCATGTGTCATGTCAATCTAGTCCATATGTGAGAACATACTAGAAATAAATCGAGTGCATAACCAACCCTGATGACTGTTATAATATGATACATACCATACGCTCATGGTCCACTTGAATATGTTATACGATAACAAACACCCACGCTACCTTTGTAGGAGGCACGTATCCGGGTGGGATTGTCAGTCCAATAGATCTATCAATGTATACCGCCGGCTTGTACGGAGTTAATGATTATGCTAGAATGGTGCTTACTCTAATCATGCTCAAGACATAATGCAACATAGAAAACACATAGACACATTGATGATTGAATTGCATAAATGATGTGGTAACATGTTTCACCCCAAAAACGGTGATAAATAGAAAAGGGGCTATGTAAAACTCACCTTGGTAAAATGTTATATCTGTTGAGAAATTTGGATAATTGTGTTGACCAAATGTATCAAGTATCACCCTAAAATGAGGTAATAAATATGTCTAAGTCTATCAAGTCTACAAATGTATATGTTCTAGGGCTTCGAATTTGGGGATAACGCTCGTTTGATTAATATTAAAAATATTCGCCAATTGAGAGAAATTTAGTAAATAAATAACCAAAAATCTTTTTATGAAATTTATATTTATGATGGTCACAATAATATGTTTAAAGTATAAAAATAATTTTTATAAAATTATTTTCTTTAAAATAGATTTTTAAAATCTATTTATTACAAATTGTCAAACTTAAACTTTAATATTTAAAAATACTAAAATTAAAGAATTATTAGTTTAAAAATTATATTTCTGTTCTAAATGATCAGAAATAATTTGTATAAAATTTTGGTGCAAAAATATTAAAAATTGGATTTATTATGATTTAATTATGATTAAAACTAACAAAAATTGATTAAAAATATTAAATAAATGATTTTTCTGAAATAAAAATCATTTCTGAAAGGCTTGGTGTTATAAAAACTTAGGATAATTCTTGTGGAAATTAATAAGATCGTTTTGATATTTTTATAGATTTTTATAAATAAAATAGAATTAACTTGATTTAATTATTATAAATATTAAATAAATAAATTTCAGAAAACTAAAAATTGTAAGTTGAACTTTTTTCATCAGATTAACATAATATAATTTTTGTAGAATTTATAAAAGGGTTTTGGTATTTTAAAATGAATTTTAAATGAATATATATATATATATATATATATAAGTTAAGCTTTAAAAAAAAAAAAAAAGGATGGTGCTTGTGGGACTCGAACCCGGGCTGTAACGCCGGTTCGTGTCTTGTGATAAGATGCCAACCAACTGATCTGTTGGTCTATTGGTGTTAAATTCAGTTTTAAAAAAATTATATACACAGGTTGCGATGGTGTTCTTCCCCAATTCTAAGCCATCGAGCCCTAGATATCCAATCCTTTCAATAACAATGTTATAGCCTAATAAATCAGGGGGTTAATGACTTACAGGAGCCGATTAACGTGATAGAGCGAGGAATTGTATCACACTTGTTTGTAAGGCATTGAACTCGTGAGTCAACAAAAAAAGTCAACCGTCGTGAATTGGCACGAATGATTGAATGCGCGTAAGAGGTGATGATGGGGTTTTGGTTTTCGGCTTGTAGGGACTCTGGAAGAGGGTTCAATTTATAGGGAGAGCTTGGTTAAATGGACTTGGTAAGTTTGACTCGGCCTTAATGGTAATGACGCGAAATTGGTGAGATTTTGGAATAAATCACGGATTATAATTATGGGGGTTCGTTAGTCGGTCAAAGAGGGTTAAGATGTTACCAAAAACAAGGCTAATTATTGCGGATAACAAGTCGGGTCGTGGCTGCTCATGGGTCGGGTCTGGTGGTGAAGCCGGGTAACAGGGACAAGAGCAAGGAGGGAAAAAAATCGAGTTTATATATAATTAAAACTGAAATTAAAACAAGCATGTGATGTAGCCCATCTGGTTTAAGCGTGTGTGGGTGTGAGTGGGCTTGCTCCGGTTCGATTCTTGGCAACAGCAAGGTATTATTTTTTTTTTTAGCAAATAAGGGAAAAGGGGAGGCAGGCTTTGGGCTGGACAAAGGTGGCTTTTGGGCCTGTCCTTGGGCTGGGCTTGTTAATGGGCTCCGAAAAAAAAGACTAAAGATGGTTGGGTTGTTGGGTTAAAGGTTATGGTTTGGTTAATGGGTTAGGATGATGGTAAGATATAATAACTAACCTTATTATTTTTTTTTTATCATTATTATTATTATTATTATTATTATTATTATTATTATATATATAAATAATTATCATTGTATTAGGTTTCAAAATGCCACGAAATAATTAAATGTAAGTAGTAATAAAACTTGTCGTTTTTATTGTAACGTACAGTTATTTAAGGCGAAATGTTACAATTCAGATGTGTCATAGGGAAGACTGCTCCAGTCAACATACCCAGAAGTGAAAAGACTTTGTTGAGTAGGTTGTTGAGGTTGAGGAGGTTGAGCAGCAGGAATGGAAGGCATTTGTTGTTGGCCCTGTTGTTGAGCAAGCATCTGTACATATTGTATTTGAGGCACATATTGAATTTGTGGAGCTTGTGCCTGTACAAAATGAGCACTTCCTTGTGTTCCTAAATTCCCATTGTAACCGGAGTTAGCTTGATTTCCAGACTGAGGTTGGTTATAGCTAGAGCTTCTACACTCTCTAGCAAAGTGTCCCAACTTCTAACACTTGTGACATCTCAATTTAGATTTGTCAAACCAACTTTTGTTTGGTTGTTCCGTCTTGGAAATTTCCTACCTGACATTTTATAACATTTGTTTGTTTTTATACTTAACATGGCCAATTGGTGCAGTATGTCCATTTCTTCCAAGTCATCACTACTGAGATTTTTTAAATAATCAAGAATGAAACACATGTTATCAGTAGTTTGACTATTTTCTTCTTTCTCATAAGCTGGAAATAATCTTTCTCATGAGATCCCAGCAGTTATGTCAATGTGATCAAAAGATCCAAAATCATGTGAACAAGTTGGTGAGTGTTGTCCCAAAAGTGTTGTACTACCTGGAATATAGTCATCAGCAGTTTTACCAGAGTTTTGCAACTTTTTCTTTCGATTGATTTCTCTTTCAAAAGTTTGTGATCTCCCGTGTAATTTTGTGAGTGAAAGGGAGTCAAAATTTGGTCATGATCTGAAGACTATAGAATAAGTTTCCCTTTTTTCAGGTAAAGACCTTAAAAATTTATGCAACATAGATTAGTTTGTATAAGTCTAACCATTTAATTTTAACTTAGATATTAATGAAGAAAATCTTTCAAATTGTTGTGTCAAAGTTTCTCCATTAACATGAGTAAATGTTTCATATTGTTGAGCCAAAATTCTCTTGTGTTGGCAATCACCTCATCAGTTCCTCCAAACTGTTCTTTGAGGCAATCCCACAGCTCCTTGGCACTCTCACAATGTAAGAGCCAACATATATTTCATTTGGGAGAGCCATTGGCAACATTGAAAAAGCCTTAGCATCTAGCTCAAGTTTTTGGAAATCTTCATCAGTGTAGTCTTTTGGTTCTTTTTCCTTTTCTACTTTAGTTTCTAGATATATTGTTACTGGTTTATGAGGTCCATACATGACATACCTCCAACAACCAGTATTTTGCTGTGACAAAGTATGTCCATCCTTCTCTTCCAGATGTTATATTCATTTCTGACTAGCATGGGAGGCTTGTTAGTATGTCCAGTATTATGAGGGTCCATTTTTAAGAAGCTTGATTGATCAATGATTTCTTAATGTGATGGATGTTTTTATAAAGTGAACTTTTATCCTAGATTGAATATCAATAAGAGCCCGTGTCTGATTCTCAATTTGTTAGATTGACATGTTATCAGATGAACCAGAGCTCTCATACCAATTGTTGGATCATAAAGTTTGTTACTAAACTATTTATCACATATTCTTTTATGAACACTTGTGTTAAGATATATCAAAGTAAATTGCACAGCAGAATGTATAAGTGTTCTAAGTTAAAGTATCACTTTTAACAGGAGTTATTACTCCCACTTGAATGCAGAAGTAAAGCAGTTAATGAGAATCTAAGCAGTTAATGAATAAAACAGTAATAAGTTGCTTTCAAACAATTCTCAATATATTAGAAATGTTACCGCAAAAGCTGTCTAAAATAGAAGGGATGAACCCATCTATTTATAGACGAATAATACGTACAAGGTAAGTATTAGAAACATTATAATAATACTACAACAGGCTGTAGTATTGGAACTTGTACATAAAGTAACTTATACTAATATAATACTAAAACTACTGAAGTTCAAGGCAGTGGGAAGCTTCTATCAGAACTGCTGATGAGTAAAAACTTCTGATGAGTAAATCTTCAGAAGTTGTTCTTTAGATGTTTGGCTGGTTCATCTTCAGAACTTTGTCTTTAGCACTTTGTATAAGCTTCTTTAGTACTTGTCTTCTTTTTCTTCTTAAGTAGATTCTATACTTAATAAAAGATGCAGAATGTGATTAAGACTAATGATAAAAACTGGATTTGTCAATCCTCTTTGACCTTACATGTCTATTGGGTCAATTACTAATAGTATAAAAATTAGAAAAATTTAAACAATTAAAACCATGAAATGCAGTAATGAGTGTCATAAATGCGTGTCGTAAACACATATCATAAATGTATCATAAATACGTATAAGAAAAATATTACATACAAATGCATGTCATTTTAATTTTATGACACACAATGCACGCAAAATATGATTCTTTATAGTACTGATTATTGGCATGATTGGAGAAGTCGCTAGGCGCTTCCAAGTTAGTTGATTGCGGAGTTGTGAATACTCAGCCTACGCGGACAATACAACAAGAGTACTAGAACATGTTAAATATCATAAGTTTACTAATATTTATCTATATCTATATCTATATCTATATTTCTATATTTTATTATATTAAAGAAACTCGACGGATACATATGTAATTTCACCATCATTTTAAGATGGCATCCCAAGAGCCTCAAGTGTAATCCTTAAATTTTTACCCCCTTTTTCCATTTATACCCTTGTGTACCACCTTTGATAGCAATTGTACAAAATAATAATGCAACTCATTGCATTTAATTTCAATAAAACCCAATATAAAACTCATACTATTTTACTGACTCCATAATTACCATTCATAAACCGTCAATTCAAAGACAATGAATTGAAACCCTTCTTCTTCCTCCATCTGAAAAACTGTAAGCCTCCCTCTTTACCATCTTAAGTACAATCTACCCTTGTAAAGAAATCAATTCACATTTAAATGTTGAATTCTATGGACTCTTTGATGTCATCTCTTCCCTTGTCTTTTATCTTACAGTTACACCCAACACATTCATATATAACAGAGAGAAGAAGACCAGATATACCCAACACAAGGCAATTTCCACTAACCACCCCATCTATATTGGCCAATTCTCGTTCATGTCTCTCCTCCTCCAATTATTGTAGGTACGTCTCTCTCTCTCTCTCTCTCTCTCTCTCTCTCTCTCTCTCTCCCTATAATACATCTGATTAAGTTATCATTTTGAACTAATACTTTGGATTTTCATTGGTTTCGATCGTCAATTGAGACCATTTTACAAATAGTAGTGGATTGTATTGTTTTTGTAGGGCTTAAATCAGAAGAGGTGGAGAAGGATACCAGTCTTGTTTTCCTTTGGCAGGTATGGATTTCGAGTTGTGACCCCTAAATAAGCAGTTGCTTTTTTTTTTTTTACTTTTTTATATTAATTGTTAAATTCATCTCAATTTATGTTTGTCCTTTGATTTATTCAAATTATTTATTTTTAGGGTTCTTGATTTAGAACTAAATGATTTCATCCTTAAAAACAAAAGAACATGACCATTTCCTCGCTTCAGTGACCACGAAGAAGGTTGAATGCTAAACAACCAACCTACAGGCAAATTTCTCAGTCAAGATTAGCATATTGTATTTTTTATTCTATACACACTGTACACTCACTTCTTTGTGTAATTGTGTGACTTTGTTCATTATTGTTGGTGGGTTTTGTTTTTAATTTTGAACTATGGAAGTTGTGGCAATTTTGACTTTTATAGTCAGTATTTCACTTTTCTTTTGGAATGATGTTGGTAAGGAAACACTTGTAGGCTTATGTGACATCCGTCACCCTCGTCTTTCATCAAATTGACAATAATAGCCCTTCAAATATTTCCATAATAGTCCCTGAAAGTTTCGTCATTTTCAAATTTAATTTTAAAGCGAATTAAAATTTTTATCAGTATATTTATAATTGATTGAGTATAAGCTTTAATCAAATGCGTAGGTGAAACGTATTGGTATGAGATTTTATAAAAAAAATTTATAAAGCTTTAAAAATAACATTTTGGTTAATTGATATTAACTTGGTTAGTGTATTATAAAAGGGAAAACAAACCAAAATAGAATAAAAACTAACTAAGTTTAAATGGAGGGACTATTTCTGCCATTAACCCAAAGATTTAAAACTGGAATCTCCCTCCTGTTGCCTATCTCATTTTTTTCCGTTCAAGGGTCGCCGGCGGTCACCAATTCCGGCCAATGATCCGGCGAGGCTCTTAAATGCGATTTCAATGTTTTTCAATCGATCCAGATGGTTTTGAAACGTTTCTTCATCAAATTCCAGTCGTTCCCATCATTTTTATGAGTCTTTAATCGGGTTTAATTCTCTATTAAAGAAGGTAACCGTCGATTCAAAGTAATGGGTTCTAGCGTTCGATGTTATCAAACCACACTTTAAATAGCTCATTGCACTTCGTTCACGAACCCTTACACATCTTTAAACAACTATAAAAATCATATAAACATGACCATAGACTTTGCAAATCGCGGCTACAGGCGCGACTACAAAACTACCCTCTTGGGTCTAAATCGTAAATTGTAAGTTTATGTTTTTGATGCCGTTTTGTTAAGTCGTGTCTTGCGATCAAAAGCCCTATGATTCTTGCTGTTATCTGTTACATTTTGGGGGTAATTGATTTAGAGGTTAGGGTTAGGGTTCTTGGCTTGTATTTGGGGAAAATGATAGGGTAGCTATAATTGTTAAAAAGATTTCGTTTCAATTTCTTAAACAAAAGCAAAGTTGGTCTAGTGGTTAAGGTGCTCATGTTATACAAAAAGAGGCATGGGTTTGAAACCCATGACCAGCATCCCTTTTCTTTTTTATTTTTGATCCTTTTGGCTAGTTTTCCTATTAGCTATATTTAGATTATATAATAATTCTTATATATTTGAAATATTTATAATAAATTTATTTTTAGTCCAAAAATTATGAAAATTTAGGAGTAGCTTCTTGACACCTTATATAACATTATTCCAGTTTTATTTTCTGGAAAATGTTTTATTTTTATATTTTTATTGAATTAATTTTTTTTAATCATATTTAATTGATTAAAAATTCATTTTTAATGATTATGAACTAAAATAAAAATATTTGGTTCAGAAAACATTTATTTTTATTAATTTTCCTATTTTTAATCATTTAAACATGATTTAATATCATTAAATCAGTTTTAAATATAAATAAGTTTATAAAAATTATGAGAAAATTATTTTCATTAATTTACATAAGAAAGCATCCATTTTCTATAAAATAGCATTTTTAGGTCATGTCTTGCATTATTAACATTATTTATGTTTAATTAGACATAATTAAACATTTATTTATTTACACTATTTAAAATCTATTTTATAAATACTTTTCTTATAAAAATAGAAATATTTATATGTTGAAAATCTTAATTACCATTTGTTGGATCATGGTGTAACTCATAATCATTTATTAATACATTTATAATTATTGTATTTATTTACAATAATTAGTTAAAGTAATTAACTAAATTGGTTTGTCTTAATTATTCAAATATATTTGGAACTAAATATTCAATTGGTAATAATTATACTACCTAAACCACATTTAGAACCTTTCATATATTATTTGTGATATACAACTTTTACATTAACACGACTTATCATAAAAACTCTAATTTCGCAAATCGACTTAGCAAGCCCTAATGCCTTAGACCCTAGATACTTTAGACATTAGACATTAGACATTTCCTTATTAGTATTCTATTACATTACAGGTTGAATTCCTCAGAATTCCCATTTCTTAGCTCACGACCGCTTAAGTTGGATTATTGATCACTTTCGCAAATTGTGAGTATATCTTTTCCGTTTTTACTTTTTTACTATTTGGGGTGACTCATGTACTTACTATCAATTTTCTATTTCATCTTACTAAAATAGCAATTCTTATGTGTGTTTGCTTGTGTCATTTCGTGTATCTATGACCTATCAAATCATTAACCGTTGCAGCCTGGCATTTCAATGAATAGTACTATGGTATATACCCTTGTGACTTTGTTGAGAGTTCTCGTCATTACTATGTATTACATTACTACTAGCGCATACTATATATATCTGCTTTCCTTTCATAGGTTTGATTTGACCCTGATACCAGTTATTACATTTTGCATAATAACACATGAATTGCTAAATTTTCCTTACTATATATATCAAACGGGTATGCTCACCAATACATTTTTGTATTGACCAAATTATTTTGTACATGTTTCAGGTTGTTTTGAGATGCATCCTTTAAGCTTTCGGATTTATATTTAGATTTTGATTCACTGTATTTTAATTTAGTTGGCATTTAGAATCGTTGTATTTCATTTCAATGTAATAAATTATTTAATCAATGTATTCAAATTTACATTTCTAGTCCATTAGCTATTGAACAATCGTCACTACGTGACACCTCGATGTTTCCGCCATCGGTTGGGGTGTTACAGATTGGTATCAGAGCCATGGTTATAGGGAATTAGGTTATTAGAATGCCTTTTAGCCTAGTCTATAACTAAGCTTACTTTCACGAGTCCTCTCGTGTATATTTCTCTAAATCTTATATTTTCTTTCAAGATATTTTCGCTATGATTTCTTCTTGTTATTCCTTCGGTATTTTGCTTAGAAAAGAAGACACTCGTATTTCACAAATGAAACGATATCACCAAGTTAGGAGTGACATCCATACCTTGGTGATTTGTTTCACTCCTCTATATGTTATTTATCTTAGGAATATAACTTTGAGATATGAGTGACATCCACACCTCAAAGTGTATTTCCTTCAAAAAGGAAACTTAACCACTAAGATGGGAGTGATATCCTTAACTTAGTGATTGGTTTCATTCCACAATATTTTTCAATTTTGAAATTCATCTTTGAGTTAGGAGTGAAATCCACATCTCAAGGATCTATTTCTACATCTCGTTTTTAATCCCGCTAAAGTTTTGGAATTCACTAGAATAGTACACACTTTTTATACACCTTGTGCCTTGAAACAAGTAGCCCGCTATGAGCCCAAAGAGATGCCTTAACGATACTTACAAAGAAAAGATCTTTCGATGTGTAAACTTCGTAAAAATTGACAATTAAAAGGTTTCAAGTTTACCTAGTCCTAACGGGTAACACTTGGATTTTCTCAATATTTCATAACAATTAGAAAAATTTTCAACTTTAATGATATTTCAATCTACAAGTTAAATAAATGTCTAAATATGGAAAATTTCATTTTCCAAAATTCATCAAGGCATCTGGGATCATTCACAACCTCCACGTCATCTTAAATCTTGGTCTTTTGAAACATATTAGATTTACACCTACTTCATGAAATGGTTTTATCTTGCATTTTATAAACTTGCATTGCATATTTTACAAATCAAATGTAAATCTCCATGTTTTCATATAACGTATCAAATATATGGTTTCATCTTGCATTTTATGCTATATTATTATACTTACATGAATGCATATTTGGTATGCGTATTTTTTTTTGTTGTGAGCAAAACCCTGGTATACTTTACATTATTTTGTTCATCATCATGGCCAACGAACATACTAGTTGATAACTCGTATGAGATCTAAGCCAGTGCCCACGTACGACTCGGATTAGAGTATTTCTTCAATCCGAGGGGAACGGTGTAAACCTCAGGGTCTATCAATATGAGTGTTTAGAGCCAACAATGTGAACAGAAGTTACCGGTTAAGGGTGAACCTGAAAGGGAAGAACCTCTAACCATGTCTATTACTTACATGTTACTCTCATTACGGTTAAAGGGTAAACCCGAAACGGAAGGACCTCTAACCATGTCATCGTTTCATTGTAGTATCAATTACTTAGCATGTCCCGATTGAACGCATTTGTTTCTAGTATTACTTAGGATAGGGTTATGGAAAAACTTAACACCCGACTGTAAGGTAAATCGGTGATTACGGTCCGGAACGCAATCATGAGTTTACAGGTACATAAGGGTGGTGTGTAATTCTATTTAGGCTATTGGTAGACAATCAGTACGAGTCCAAAGTATCGGGAGTGTGGTGGGTTAGCTGCGGTACACCCTATATATAAGCATAAATGATACTGCGGGAGTGGACTAGGAGTCTAACCAAGAACCTACCCATTACTACCTCTTCATTAGATAGTTGACTAATAGCTAATATTTTCGATAAGAACGTTCTTACACGAGCTTCAATTCGTCTTCCTAGAGTCTTTCTATTGACCACCCACATAGAAAACTAAAACCTTGTGTACTCTTACACACTCGATTATTTGGATACTTTCTACATACTCTAATAAAAGTTCGTCAGAAACTTTTCTAAAGAAGGGGAGACTACCTTCATTAGTACCATTGCCCCTCGCCAGTTACACATTCCCAAACCCCTTCTCATTTAAACTCTCAACTTCCTAACTTCGGGTCAACTATCAAAGATTTTGAAACTTTTACTTTGGGTATTAGAAACTATTTTAAATTTTGTCGAATCATAAATGATGGAATTTTCTTTAAAAAGCTAGCTGACTTTTACAACGCCTTTTGTTCCATAGTAAACTCCACTTGAAGGAAATTTTGAGACGAAATTTTCTAAAGTAGGGGAGACTGTGACATCCGTCACCCTCGTCTTTCATCAAATTGACAATAATAGCCCTTCAAATATTTCCATAATAGTCCCTGAAAGTTTCGTCATTTTCAAATTTAATTTTAAAGCGAATTAAAATTTTTATCAGTATATTTATAATTGATTGAGTATAAGCTTTAATCAAATGCGTAGGTGAAACGTATTCGTACGAGATTTTATAAAAAAAATTTATAAAGCTTTAAAAAAAACATTTTGGTTAATTGATATTAACTTGGTTAGTGTATTATAAAAGGGAAAACTAACCAAAATAGAATAAAAACTAAGTAAGTTTAAATGGAGGGACTATTTCTGCCATTAACCCAAAGATTTAAAACTGGAATCTCCCTCCTGTTGCCTATCTCGTTTTTTTCCGGTCAAGGGTCGCCGGCGGCCACCAATTCCGGCCAATGATCCGGCGAGGCTCTTAAATGCGATTTCAATGTTTTTCACTTGATCCAGATGGTTTTGAAACGTTTCTTCATCAAATTCCAGTCGTTCCCATCATTTTTATGAGTCTTTAATCGGGTTTAATTCTCTATTAAACAAGGTAACCGTCGATTCAAAGTAATGGGTTCTAACGTTCGATGTTATCAAACCACACTTTAAATAGCTCATTGCACTTTGTTCACGAACCCTTACACATCTTTAAACAACTATAAAAATCATATAAACATGACCATAGACATTGCAAATCGCGGCTTCATGCGCGACTACAAAACTGCCCTCTTGGGTCTAAATCGTAAATTGTAAGTTTATGTTTTTGATGCCGTTTTGTTTAGTCGTGTCTTGCGATCAAAAGCCCTATGATTCTTGCTGTTATCTGTTACGTTTTGGGGGTAATTGATTTAGGGGTTAGGGTTAGGCTTATTGGCTTGTATTTGGGGAAGAAGATAGGGTAGCTATAATTGTTAAGAAGATTTTGTTTCAATTTCTTAAACAAAAGCAAAGTTGGTCTAGTGGTTGAGGTGCTCATATTATACAGAAAGAGGCATGGGTTCGAAACCCATGAACAACATCCCTTTTCTTTTTATTTTTGTTCCTTTTGGCTAGTTTTCCTATTAGCTATATTTAGATTATATAATAATTATTTATATTCTTATATATTTGAAATATATATAATAAATTCATTTTTAGTCCAAAAATTATGAAAATTTAGGAGTATCTTCTTGATACCTCATAGAAAATTATCCCACTTTTATTTTCTGGAAAATGTTTTATTTTTATATTTTTATTGAATTAAATTGTTTTAATCATATTTAATTGATTAAAAATTCATTTTTAATGATTTTAATCTCAAAATTTTTGATAAATCATTTCTAATGATTATGAACTGAAATAAAAATATTTGGTTTAGAAAACATTTATTTTTATAAATTTTCCTATTTTTAATCATTTAAACATGATTTAATATCATTAAATTAGTTTTAAATATAAATAAGTTTATAACAATTATGAGAAAATTATTTTCATTAATTTACATTAGAAAGCATCCATTTTCTATAAAAATAGAATTTTTGGGTCATGTCTTGCATTATTAACATTATTTATGTTTAATTAGACATAATTAAACATTTATTTATTTACACTATTTAAACATCTATTTTATAAATACTTTTCTTATAAAAATAGAAATATTTATATGTTGAAAATCTTAATTACCATTTGTTGGATCATGGTGTAACTCATAATCATTTATTAATACATTTATAATTATTGTATTTATTTACAATAATTAGTTAAAGTAATTAACTAAATTGGTTTGTCTTAATTATTCAAACATATTTCGAACAAAATATTCAATTGGTAATAATTATACTACCTAAACCACATTTACAACCTTTCATATATTATTTATGATATACAACTTTTACATTAACGTGACTTATCATAAAAAGTCTAATTCTCCAAATCGACTTAGCAAACCCTAATGCCTTAGACCCTAGATACTTTAGACATTAGACATTTCCTCATTAGTATTCTATTACATTATAGGTTGAATTCCTCGGAATTCCCATTACTTAGCTCACAACCGCTTAAGTTGGATTATTGATCACTTTCGCAAATTGTGAGTAAATCTTTCCCCTTTTTACTTTTTTACTATTTGGGGTGACTCATGTACTTACTATCAATTTTCTATTTCATCTTACTAAAATAGCAATTCTTATGTGTGTTTGCTTGTGTCATTTCGTGTATCTATGACCTGTCAAATCATTAACCGTTATGGCCTGACATTTCAATGAATAGTACTATGGTATATACCCTTGTGACTCTGTTGAGTGTCCTCGTCATTGCTATGTATTACATTACTACTAGCGCATACTATATATATCTGCTTTCCTTTCATAGGGTTTATTTGACCCGGATACCAGTTATTACATTTTGCATAATAACACATGAATTGTTAAATTTTCCTTACTATGTATATTAAACGGGTTTGCTCACCAATACATTTTTGTATTGACCAAATTATTTTGTACGTGTTTCAGGTTGTTTTGAGATGCATCCTTTAAGCTTTCGGATTTATATTTAGATTTTGATTCACTGTATTTTAATTTAGTTGGCATTTAGAATCGATGTATTTCATTTCAATGTAATAAATTATTTAATCAATGTATTCAAATTTACATTTCTAGTCCATGAGCTATTGAACAATCGTCACTACGTGACACCTCGATGTTTTCGCCATCGGTTGGGGGTGTTACAGCTTACACTCTATATTCTTTATTTGTTTAGTATTTAAGTTTTATGTTATATCTTATATATGTGATTTTTTTGTTTATATTTTGAGAGGGAAAAGATGATCTTCTAGTCCCTAATG
Organism: Ambrosia trifida; assembly: GCA_028751855.1. NCBI lineage: Eukaryota > Viridiplantae > Streptophyta > Magnoliopsida > Asterales > Asteraceae > Ambrosia > Ambrosia trifida. Next base: position 77,668,535 of record CM054129.1, read on the forward strand.
GTATAAATTTGTTATTTACTATGCATTTGTTTATGTTATGTTTACAAAATATTTAAAAGAATTTACATTATTCGTTGGACATTAATTATAAAATTTATGTTTGCTTGCATGCTACTAAGAAAGAAGAGAACCTAGTGGGAAAAGATAATAAGCAGCAGGTAAAGATCATGGAACCCGAAAAAAGATGATTTTAACTCCGATGAGCATGATTTGATATCTAGAGATTCAGACGAGGTATACATTTTTACATTAATGTGCACGTTAATCATTTTACTTTTGCAACTCTATCAGGTTATGATACCGAGATTTTTCTATGTAGGGAAATATCTATATGGTTGCCTATTTCTCATATTGTTCTTTTTGATTTCATGAGAGATGAAAATTAAAGAAATGAGGTATGCATAATCTCCTTTCAGAGCTTTTCTATTTTTTTTTAAGTTGATATGCAAAGAATAATATAAAAAAATATGGTAGTTTCACCCGTTTCCTTATACATAGGGTGATACGAATGATGTTTTATATCCAACGTGTCAAACTTAATCAGGCTAAAAGGGGAAAGAGTCAAATGACTCAACGGGTTGAAAGTCATCCAAAGTCTATATTTAACGCATACGAATATATTTTTATCTAAAAAATGTCAAAATAAAGTTCCGTTCAATTCGTCAAAATAAAATGTCAAAATTTTAATATATTTTTATCTATACAATATAGTTGAAAATAGTTTTCTTTTAATAATCAAAAAATGATACAATCAGCTAACCACATAAAGTATCAATTAATTCGTACCAAGTCAAATAATGTGACTAATTCTATTATGTCACTAGGTTTTAACTGAATCAGTAGGAATTTTTGTCATGGGAAGTCTTATTATTAGTTATAGCAAGTACATGGACTCACACCCTTCACTTAACTCAAAATGGCTGTGAAATATCGTCCCTAGGACATGAGTGGGATTTAGGAAGCATGGGGCTGGTCATAAGCATGGGGCGAGGACAAAACTGAAACAATCTTTTTAGCCAATCAGCCGAACCAACATCATATTCCTTGTTTTATTTTCTATTTCTTCTTTTAAATTGTTTTTGTGAAACCATTACACTGCGAACAGAAAAAAAAAGTGAGTAAAGTGCTCCTGCCTACATGAAAGTCACTTTTTTTGCTTTTAGTGAAACAATTCTTTCATTCTCTAAATGCATAAGAAGTCGCAAGTTCAAATTTTAAAATTACAAGCAAGAGTATTTTCATAAAAGAAAGAACGCAAAACCAAGTTAATTGTTACTTGCCAAAAGCTTTTTCAGTGATAAGTTCAAACAATGAAAGAAACATGTTGTTTCAATCACGCCGATTCATGTGTATATATGTATATCGAATAAGCCAAGGATTAGTAAATTGATTCCTTGCAATATTATTTAATAAAGATTAGTTTGATTATCAAATATTGTCCAGAACCTGTGATATTCAAAGAAACGTAAAAAAATATTGTAAAATTTTTTATTTGTTGTTGCTTGCCAAATTAGAAAAAGACGTCATATTGCATTGGTGTGTTTGTCTATTTACAGTAGTTTAGAAGATGTAAAAAATGTAGTTATTGTTGTGTTGATACTTGATACATCAAAGGCATACAGGTCAAACCATTTGAAAAATCCATGTTCTATTCGTATAGTTTTTTTCCTCTGATTTTGTTCTGTCTATACCTGCACATAAGGAGAGACAAACTTAACTTGTTCCTTACAAATTTTGTTTTCACTCTTGTTAGAAATTAAAAGTTTTTTATTTTATTTTGGATAATTCGTTTTTAACTCTCTGTTAAAAACATTAAATTCAAGTTATCAGAAGGAATCTCAGTTTTGAATTGTTCATTATTTTTCTTAATTTCCTATTAAATTTTACTGGTTAATCACATGTAATGTTAATCATGTACTATTAGAAACTATATTCTTTACTTTCTTAATAAATGGTCTTTATGACATAACATGGCCTTTGTACATGTTTTAGTTACCGACTTTTAGCCTACTGTATAAATATGCTTTATGTTATGTATTTATCAACTCCTCTAACAAACGGGTATAGGAAATAATTATATATTTTTATTCGGTATTTAATAATATATTGTTGATTATGATTTTTTCTACCTTTCGGGCTCATGAATTACAATATGGGCTTAAAGACATATGTGGTCTTGGTACATGATTTAGTTACCGGATTTTACCCTACTATATGTTATGATTTATGGGAAGAAAACATGATATGTAGTTTTATAATGATTTACATGACGTATACCATCTTTTATATTGTTGTGTTTTTTATGTCAACTCTTTAGTTTATACTCAATTGCATTTTGTATGTTGATATATTAGTGTCTTAACAAATTGGTATTAAAAAAGTGTATGTTAAACCCGCCACGCGATGTGCGCCTAAAAAGATAACTACCCGCGGCAATGCGTGGGCATTCCCACTAGTAACAAAATATGTGAACATTAATATATAAATAAAAAAAATACATGTTCAAATACTAAAGATTTTGAAAATTGACATTATTTCCTTGAAAAATTATATTCATTCTCTAATATTATAGAGATAGGAATTATATTTTTAAGTCAAACTTGACTGAGTTGATAAACAATGTCGATTTGATCAACTATATCCGATTTTTGGCCGAGGTTGCCACCTTTAGGTGGTTCCTAGTAATTAGGCAGAGTTGAAGATAATAATCTTAGCACCCTACATAGAAGCAATTACTCGGCCGCCCAGACCCTATTTTACAGCAGTGATCATTGATCTGTCTTTATTCTTTCTTTTTGGTTGTTTGTAACAAATTCATTTAATGGGTTCTTACGCTCATCGCTCAAATAATCCACATTCATCTCACATTCAAAATCATTCTTCATGTTCTTTTCTTGCACTTTTTTATCTTCTAATATTTGTTCCTTCTCTTGTTCAATTGACAAGTTCTTTTTCCTCACTTTTATTTTCTTTCTTTGCTCATCCACACACTCAGGAAAATTTCACTTTGAGCCAAAACTCACAGTTGGGTTAGTCTTTCTTACTTTATTATACCACGTTGGGCTCTTCTTTTGGACTATTCATATGAAGTTTTCATTCGATTTTAAGTATGGTTCTAATTGTTCAGATTTTTTTAGTGACATATTTCCTTTCTTTTAATGTTAGATCATTTCTCTAATTATTATGCTCAGTAGCATGTTTCTTGTTTCGCTGATATTTACTTAATCTAAAAAGTTTCTTCATCTTCAAGGTTGTTTGAGTTAGGAAAACATACCTGAAGAAATACCAACTTCTCTTCTTTTTCGAAAGAAATTCTCTTTTCCTTTATTCAATCTTTCTTTTCTTCACTTACCAAAACAGCTTGCAAAACTTCTTCTTTCTCTGTAGCTTCCTTCGTACATGCACGCTCTTCTCGAATAATGACACACAATATGTATTTCTTAGCGATCTCAACCAATCTTTCTTTCTTAGCGGTTTCTTGAGCTGCTTTTTCCTGTTCTTCCTTTCGCACATGATTTATTACAAGAATTGAATATTCGAAGCACGTCATACTTCCATAGAATTCATGAATATGCCAATTTGTACCAAGATGTCTTTCGATGATGTTGGACATATGTACCCTAGTGTTGTGCACATCTTCCTTTCATCTACAGCTACACCAACCGTAGGTTGAATGACGTCCCAAAGTCGTAGTATTTTATAAATCCCTCCATCTGGATCGACCATACTTTGTAGTCCAATTTCGTTAGTACTAGAAGTCCGCTAATCACCAAAGTGTCTGGCCTATCTTTTAATTTCTTTTCTCGTATGCTCTTTTCAGTTGGAATTGATTACGATCCCCAAACCAGTCTCTATTAAATAACCAAACACAAGAAACTTTTCTTCACTTTCTTTCTGTCTTACTTTCTTTGTACACAAATAAACTCGAACAAGATATGAACAAAACTTTACTAGAATTAAAAACGAACCACATTGTATTCGTATTACGGCCAAGCAGTTGTTTTCTTTAATAAAAACTGCTCACTAATTCGATCAACCCTGCTTGATCTTTTATTGACCGTTTCCTCCAAAACAACACCATTTGATAACAGTGACGAGTGTTTGTTACAAGTGTTCTGAAATCATTTGCCAATAACAAGAATTTTTTTTTTTTCCAAATTCCACAACACTACCGACCTACTTGCTTTGATTTTTTCCTTCCCAGGTTTATCACCTTGCAAAAAAAAAAAAAAAAAAACACCAATATTTCTTTTTTTTATTTTCTCACTCACTAATTAAAAAAACCATGACAATTAAATGATGATGCTTGTTTTTAATTACTTTTCAAACAGCCAACTAGCCACCTCCATAAATTTAAACTGATTATTTCAAAATCACCTTGGTAGTCGACCTTCAATTTGCCTCCTCCGGTTACACTTCACTTACTCCATGTTTAAAGCTGATCCAGAGTATTTAAATGTTTTGTATGAGTCGGAAAAAAACCCATAGGCCCTAATGAATAATATACACTAGTTTTTTAAATGGCGATTAACGTTATAAAGATAATTATAGCAAAAATATAGTACTAGGATGACATACAATGATAGCTAAGCCAATAATTTGTGAAGCTCTTCATGTAACACCCCAAAATTTCTAAACCGTATATCATGATAATATAAGCACACGGAGGGTTCAACTGAAATCACATGAAATGCTACTGATATGAAATTTCCAAACATAAGGAAATAACCCTGTTAACCTTGTTAGCTAAACAAGGATAAAACCCATTGTAAGTGATTAGCTTAGTGAGTTTAAGCAAAATCAACTTGTGTGAAACCTGAGGACCAAGTATGTTATAAAGCCATAGTTGGCTAATGAACTTAATAAAAAAAGGGGGGTTGATTTCTACGCACATACACACTCAAAACACACAAAAGATCAATTCAAGAACAAGCCTAAATCAAGGTGGAATCAAAGGGCTTTTCAATGCGTTAACCCTAAAATGAATCATTCAAGCGTAAAACACACAAATGTAACATTTTATTTGGCTAATTTTGATGGTATGTTCATGTTTGATTATGATGAAAACCATGGGTTGTTATAAAAACATAAATTAAAGGCTTGTGAAGGTTACTCTAGTATGAGGAAAACATAATACATGTGAAATTGTGTATGCTAAACAAAATCCTCATGAGAAGGTTATATCCTTGTAATTCATGATATAAAATGAATTAGGTTTCTTGGTGGATTGGTAGGAATCACCTTTAAACCATGAAATACTAGCTTTTGTTAACTTTTAAACTATTATTAAGATGCTATAGGAATGCTAGTAATGTTATTCTTGGTCAAGAATGGATCCATGATGTCCTTAAGTCCTAAAATTAAAGTTAGGAAAATCACGCCTACCAAGTGTTTGATAAAATGCCTCAATGAAACTCGATTTTACTTGGGCATAGATAAATTGGTGAAAACCTATATATTGGTAAAACACGACCAAAAATGTGTGTAGACAAGTAAAGACTTGGTTCTAACAACCTAAGTGATCATTCACCTCATAGGTGGGAATACAAGAAGACTTTGGATACCCAAGGAGTCTCGGAATGAGGTAAAAAGGAAGCATACATAAGGTAAGTCACTTGATGACTTAAATCTTAATATATTCCTAATGTGTTTATATACTTAGTTATACCGCTGGATTCAGACATTTGGAGTGTCTCAAAAGAAGCTTAAAAAGGAATTCATAATTTCATAGAAAACCACCTTAAATGAAGGTTGTCAAGATCCCAAATTAGACTAATGGGTCAATTGGGTAAAACGCTAGTTAGACAAGGACCTAATCTAAGGGTCAACATTATGCCGATATTGATCATTGTTATTTGCTTGAGTATATTCGTAGACTTTATGTTAATAATCTCAAGCTAGTCTATAAGCAAAAGAGGCGAGAGCCAAGGTAAGTCATGTCTATGACTTTGTAATATAAATACATATATGCATAAGTTAGGAGTGCCCTTATGGGTATATAATTTAGTTAAAAACATAATTGTGGTTTCCAAGGGATAGAAAACATTGGGTACAAACCAAGTCGCAAGTCATGGAGGCCGAGCGAACAAGACCGAGAGAAATGGTACATGTGGCCATGGACACGAGGCACCACAATCACGGCATAAATGACTTGAGCGGAAGGTTCCCTAGTCGAGTTGACGCTTGACAAGTGGGTAGAAACCACAATTGGTCTTGGAAATCATAAAATCTTATGGTTTTGTCATGCACAAAACTTAACGGGTCAACATGAAGAAGGATAGATAATTCATGGTTTTTGAGTTAAAAAACAAATAAGGAACCCAAAAATATCTTTAATCATGTTTGTAGTACGCACTGGATCCTTTAAATGTGTCCCGGGAAGCCCTAGGAGTAGTTTTAGAATGACCCAAAAAGTGCAGCTTGACGCTATGTCATTGCTGTATATTTTTCTAAGTATAGAGCTGCAAGTGCAAGAAATGGAAGTTTCAGGTGTTACCTTAAAACCTCAAGGGGGATCCAAAACCTCAAGGTGGGATCCTAACTAAAGACTTGGTTCCCCTGTTTGGTTCTGCCTGAAAACCTCAAGGGGGATTAAAGCTGGAAATTTTAGAAACAAAACTCATTTTTTATGCTTTCCAAAATATTCGATTCTAGTAACGTTTAGCGGGTTGTTTATTCGTGTTTCACCCTCAGGTACTCAGCTACGTTAAATGGATGGTGATCAAGGCTTGTTAAAAGAACCGAATGTGCTTGACTTGTTCGCTTTCGCAACATTTAAATTAATCTTTTAAAACTTGGTTTTGGAAAACGAAATTCCAACTGCACTCTAGGCGAACCGAAAGTTGGGGAATTCTAATTGTATTATTAAATGATACAATGAAAAAGGTACCACGGGTACCTAAGACACGAATATTTGCCAATTGCACGATCATGGTGGGTTAAGGCTCAGTCGAACCGAGAATTGGAAGACATGATCGTATCGTCAAGACTGTACAATAAGTTAAAATGCAAATAGGTTAATAACGTGTGTATATAAAAAAATGCATTAGACAAACAGACAAGAATGTTTTTATTAAACAAGATGCATGACCAGAAATTGCTCACCTAGAGAGTACCGTGATGATCGTGATAAGGTCACTTTGTCATGTGCAAATTGCCTACTACAAAGGATTGTTTTGTAAGAAATCAATGAATTTATCACACAAGTAGAGCAATTTAGGTGCGGAAACCCTAAATCACATGCAATATGATAATCAAACAATCAGAACACGTAAACATCCATTTTAATAATAATTTCATTAATCACTCAATGTTTTAACATTAAAGACACTTGATTACAATGAAAAACCTATCACAGAAGGTTCTAGACACTTTCAGGAAACACACACTTTCACACACCAAATGACACAACTTAATAACTTGCAAAACAAACTTAACCTATTTATAGAACTGCACATTCAACCTGTTTAGGGCTTGAACAAACAAAACAAACATAGTAAGACTTCGCTCGACCTCTATAAAACTCATTCGACCCCACGATGAGTCGAATGGACTTCGAAATCTACCATTCTTCATTATTAAACGCCATTTATTGTAGAATCCAAAGCGATAGCCACACTAATGTATCAACAAACTCCCCCTTGGCTATTGTTTGGATTGTTGTTTTTGATATTCTAGCGTCGTGTTCATCAACTTGATCTTCAATCTTCTTTTTCTTTGCACTCATTTCTGGTTCAAGTTGACGTTTGTGCGAACTTTCTTTTGTAACTTCTCTAACCTTCACATACTTCCCGAGCAACTTATTATAATCACAGCCAACATTGACATCCCAAGCGAAACAAAAACAAACAACTCTGTAATTGTTCTACATCATGAACTTCAAAGTGTATAGGATTGAAATATAACATGTTAATGTCTTCAGCAGAGCAGTTGATTGACCACATCAGATCAAACACTCTAATCTTCTTGAACATCGGCTTCGGATCTTTATCTCGTAGCACAATCACAGCTTCAGCCGTCTTCCAATCATAATACCAAAAATTAAAGTCTTTGCTGAAATTCTGCTGTATTGGCATTAATGGTATCCTCTTCATCACCACAGGAGGTTTGTATTTCAATGTCACCTTATTTAATCCAGTCTTGGTATCAACCTCTTTGTGTACAATACGTTTCGGATATTGAGGTCTAAATAAGTTCCATTTTGTTCTACTTTCCCAACTCATCTTGTCTGCAAACCATCCAATAGCATGATTATTCATAGAAGCACCGCCCATGTATGTCTACAAACATCTCTCACAACACAGTATCGTAGTGTTTTGATGTCATGAAATATGTAAAAGTACAAAATTCCTTGTTCCCACTTCACTCCAATACAACACAGCTATGGAAAATACTTCCAGCCCAATGCTTTTCCTTTAAACACCTTATTGTGATGTTTATACAAACCACCTTGTACTTCTTCTACTGGTCTGTTAGCTTCCTTTTCTTTTAACTTTCTCAACAACTCTTTCAATTCTTCAGACTATTTGTAAGGTTGTTTCTTTTCAGCTTCCTTACTAAACACTTCATCTAGAATCTTCTTTCCTTTCTCTTTAGCTAACTATTCAGCTTCATTCAATGTTTCTTCATTAATTTTAGGAATCACCACGTTATTCTTTACTGGATAGTATCAGGATACTCTTCATGAGTAATATCTTCTATTTCAACCTCTTCAAAGAATGGAGCATCCTGATCATCTGAATGTGTTCCTGCTTCTTTCACTGGAATATCAAGGATCACTTGTTCTTTCATGATATCTTCTAATGATTTCTCTATCTGCTTTGCAAGACCTTTAAGTACTTCATTTGTCATTGCTGCAGATAACTCACCATCCTCAAGATCATGATCATTGTACTCGATCTCAAATCTCATATCACCACCTTCAAAGATCTCAGGAAATCTTTCAGTCAATTCTATTGTCCAAACTTTTCTTTCAAGCATCTGTTTGTACAATCTTTTATCTTCTTCAGTCAAGGCACGAATCTTTTGAGACCAAAATATACTTTGATCTTCATCAACAGTTTCACTCCCCTTCTTTTCTTTAGAACTTGATTTACCTTTGTTGCCTTTATCGGAATCTATTTTCTTGAACCTGAATTGGTTTGCATCATCATCACCATCATCAGAATCTTTATCACTTGATTCTTTGTCTTGGTTAGAAATTTTTCCTCCTGCATTATCATCATCATCATCATCATCACTATCATCCTCGTCATCATCTTCACCCTCATCATCAGATGTCTCATAATCAACCTTTTCTTCTTCTTTATCGTCTTCCTCCTCCTCAGTTCCCTTTAACTATGGTGCTTTAGAGTAAAGATCATCAATCATTTCCCTCAGATCTTTGTTTTCACCTTCAATCAGCTTTATCATTTTTATGTGTCTTCTTTCAGAAGTCTTAAGCATCTTGACTGTTTCTTCTAGTTTATCTTGACGCTTCTTAGAAGATAACAAAATCTTCAACAAATCAGATTCATTTTCTTTCATCTATATGATTTCTGCCTATTGCTGATTGAATGCTTTCATGACATTAGCAATCTGACGATTAACAGCTTTAGTCACTTCATCAGAAACTGTAACCTTTGGAGTAGAACTAGATCCAACTCTGGGTTTCTCTGTTTTCTGCTGGAGCTCTTCCAAAACACTCTTTAAAGTTGCAGAAATGTTATCAGGATTCATTTGTGATGATGGTTATGTAGTAATAACATCTTGAGTTGTTTTCTTCTTCATTATAACTGGGGATATGACTAGTGTTGTAGCTTTAAAACTAGTTGCTACTGGAAATTTCTTCCCAACAATCAACATATCAATCTGCTGTCTCTTTTATTCCTAGGAGCTTCTTTTTTTGACATAGTTTTCTTTCTTCCACGCACAATCTTAGCTCCTAAAACTGGTGAACCTTGCATATCATCAAGGTTAAGTAACAGTTCCTCATTCTCTTTAGTCACAGTCTTATTTCTCTTCTCTTAAAAAATCTTTTCTAATGCTTCAGGTGTACTAATCTCATTGGCCTTGGGGTTAGTATCCTTAACAGTTTCAGTCTGTGAGTCCCACTCTTTATCATCTTCTATTTCTTCAGAATCAATAGAAGCTTCATTAACAAGTAACGTCTTTGTTTTACCTTTACCTTTGGTCACCTTCTTTGACTTGGTTTCTTTTTCAACTACTACTTGTTTAGCCTTTCCTGACTTTTCACCTTTGTTAATCACTTGTCTCTTCCTCTTGGCAATCTTATCAATAGGACACAATGGATTGTCAGAATCTGAATTACTATCAGCATTTCTCACTTTGTCTAGACCTGGATCCTTGTAAGCAACTGATCTCAAATGTCCAAACAGATTCTGATAAGGTTGTCTCTCAGCTTCAGGTACTCCCGCGTAAGCCTTCATTCTGCTCAAAGTAGACTGATTCATGTGAGTTTGGATGATAATTTGTACTCGATCCCTTCTCAAATCTGGATACTTGTTATCAAACACCATTTATAAGAACTTGGGATACATCAAAAACTTATCCTTCTTCAACCCTTGTAGAACTTTAATCATGTGATGGAATATCATTCCAGACACAATGAAAGGCATGTTTAGAATGAGAGCAACCACCAATGAACATAAACTTTTCCTTAGCACATCATAGCCTCTACTCACTAGTCTGAATATATGTAGAAGCACATGTAACAAATATTTGTATTGAGGACACAACTTTGCTTTGTGTAGTAAATAGTCTGTGATTGGACCGTTATACTTCATCCTCAAGAAACACATGCACTGCTCAGTCCATGATAGTTCTCTTGGATCAGTAGGAGAATCTTTAAGCTGTAATGCTTCTCGAATATCTTGTTCACTTACAAGCACTAACTTTCCTTGAAATTTGCTCTCAATAACCGTATTATTCTCCAAGAATGTAATAGCAGCTTTCTCCTAGAAGTCGACTTGATGATCTTTGTATATGGACATTGGTTTAGCAAGAGCATAAACCACTCTGCATCTCCTTGGAAACTCGACAATTCCAAAGAATTCTGCATATTTCCCGACTTCTCCAATATAAGCACAGCAGTTATGTTTATCTTCAAAGTTCAATGGTTTTGGTGCTGCCTGCTCTGGATCTTCTTGCTGCGGTTGTTCAGCCATTATATCTGCAAAAACAAACAAAACAAACATGAAAATACGTTAAATCAGACAAAAACATGAAAATGGTCAAACATCATCTTCATTCGACCTAACATGGGTTCGAATGAGAGTGAATTGTATCGAATGAGCAATAACAATGTTCATTCGACCTGTTCTGTGTTCATTCGACCCTACGAAGTGGTCGAATGACCACAGTTCAAATTCAAAATGACCAAATTCAATTCTAAACATCATTAACATCTGATTTTGATTCAAAAACAGCCGACTAACACATATGAATGATCAATTTTATCAATAATCTATTATAGATGGTTTTCCCCAAAACCTAGGGTTTAAACAATCGAAAATGTTCATTAATGTGTTTAAATCCTTGTTTTTTGTAATAATCTCCCCCTAAAACCATCGATATTGATTAATGTATGGTCAATTGATGTTAAAAAACAATTTAAGACCACACATTAATCACTTAGGGTTTCAAAACTTCAAAGATCGATTCTAAGCTGATTACATGTCCATTACCTGTAACAATGGTATAGAAATGATCAGGATAAGACCAGGAACAAGTTTAGATGATGTAAAATCAATGAGGAACAAGGTGACTTTATGTTAAGAATTTTTGAAAATTTTGAATGAGGTTCGAATGAAGCACGTAATATATATAGGCAAGGCTCATTCGACCTTTTCAGGGTTCACATGAGAAGATCTAAAGTTTATTTGACCTATCTAAAGGTCCGAATTAAGAATAGATGGTTCAAATGAAAACATATCAAACAAACACTCTCATTCGACCTCCTTCTTAAGTTCGAATAATCCCTCAGAAGACTCATTCGACCTAACCAAAGGTCGAATAAGAATCTGGAAAAATGAAATTTTATCAAATATCCGATTCGAATCACATTTTATCATTTTAAACCTTGTAAACCTTCAATCTTGCAAAATTTCTCTTTTTAATGATAGAAAACTCATATTGGTTTGTCAAATATTAGAAAATGACTATCATCCATCATCAGTTATCTAAAATAACGCAGAAATGTAAAAAATTTGTGTATTCTGAAATTTATGCTAAAACACACCAAAAATCTTTTTGAGTTTTTGTATATATGAAGAAAATGAGAAATTTAAAGCAGTAAACATTTTATGAGAAATCTGATCACACAGTGGATCTTTAATATAGTATTATTAAAGTCAATGTGTGATATGGCAATTGCTGATATTGTGATTGTAACACCCCAACTGATGGCGGAAGCATTGAGGTGTCACGTAGTGACGATTGTTCAATAGCTCATGGACTAGAAATGTAAATTTTGATACATTGAATTGAATAATTTATTACATTGGAAGGAATACAACAATTAAAACTAGCAATCTAAAACTAAAATACAGTAAATCTCAATCTAAGTCTAAGTTCTAAAAGCTTAAAAGTGATCTCATAAGAACCTGAAACATGTACGAAAATAATTTGGTCAGTACAAAAATGTATTGGTGAGCATACCCTGTTTGAATACATATAATAGAAAAGTGTTTCGCAATTTATGTGCTATGATATGTGTAATATGTAAAAGGGTCAAAATCAAGCCTCACGCCGTTCAATAATCGTTCACACATCGTTCAAGAAAAACCATAACAATGACCAAGGACTTAACTCGTTCACGTAAGTCAACCAAGGGATATAATTCGTAGTACTACTCATTGTTAGGTGCGGCCCAAAGGTTAATGACTTTGAAAAATCGTTCATACAATTCACACAAAACATATCAATGAGCATATTTCGTTGTAAATAATATACGTAAGTTTCATAATAATGGTACATGAGTCACCCCAAAATAGTAAAACAGTAAAAAGGGGAAAGATATACTCACAGTTTGCGAAAGCGATCAATATCCAACTTAAGCGGTCGTGAGCTATGTAATGGGAATTCCGAGTAATTCATCCTATAATGTATATGAATACTAATAAGGAAATGTCTAAGAGTCTAAAGTATCTAGGGTCTAAGGCATTAGGGTTTGCTAAGTCAATTTGGGGAATTGTAGTTTTTATGATAAATTGAATTAATATAAAAGTTGTATATCCAAATAATAATATGCCAAAGTTTGTAAATGTGGTTTAGGTAATATAATTATTACCTATTGAATATTTAGATCAAAATATGTTTAAATAATTAAAACAAAATAATTTAGTTAATTAATTTAACTAATTATTGTAATTAAATACAATAATCATAAATATTGAAATAAATAATTATGAGTTACACAATGATCTAACAATGATAATTAAGATTTTCAAACATAGGAATATTTCTATTTTATAAGAAAAGTATTTATAAAATAGATATTTAATATAGTATGAATAAATAAATTATTAATTATGTCTAATTAAATGTAAATAAGACTAATAATTCAAGACATGTTCCAAAAATGCAAATTTTATAGAAAATGGATGCTTTCTGATGTAAATCAATGAAAATAATTTTCCAAAATTTTTATAAACTTATTTATATTTAAAACTGATTTAATGAGATTAAATCATGTTTAAATGATTAAATATAGGAAAATTAGGAAAAATAAGTATTTTCAGAACCAATAATTTTTATTTCAGTACAAGATGATTATAAATAATTTCCCCAAAAGTTTTAGATTAAAATCATTAAAAACGAATTTTTAATCAATTAAATATGATTAAAAAAATTAAATCGATAAAAATATAAAAATCTTCCAGAAAATAAACATATGGTAATTTTCTTTATGGTGTCAAGATGCTACACCTATATTTTTTTATTTTTTGGGTAAAAGTTTGATTTACTATGAATAGTCTAAGTATAATGCATTTATATAAATATTATAAACAACAAAATGGAAAAAAAATAACAAAAAGAAAATGTTGCAACAGGCGCTGCTGAGGGGAATCGAACCCAGTGTCCCTCCCATGGAGTACCCATAACTTAACCACTAGACCATATAAGTATTTTGTTGATTTTAGTTAGAAACAAATATTATAAATATGGTTTCCAATGCATCTTCTTCCCCAAATCAATCCATGAACCCTAACCCTAAACCCACAATTAATCATCCCAATCATGGCTTATAACCACAAGGAATCATGGGGTTTTTGATCCTAGACACCAAACAAACAAAATGACAACAAGTAATTAAACTCACAATGTGTTTATCAATTGAAAACGGGCAACTAACTCGTGCGACTTCATGGACCGATTCCAAGATTTCCAGGTGTGATAAGCCTCTTATTTTAGTGGGTTTGATATGGTGTTGAGTGCAGAAAATGAATGGGGGGGGGGGTCAAATTATAACCTTTGTGTCAAAAACAAAACGTATTGGTGTGATTACACATTAACTCAACGTTTTCAACTTATGGTTCTAAAAGTTGATTAAATCATCTTAATAAAGTACGAATTAATGGGGATACAGCCCGAAAATGATTAAGAGGGTCAAAACGCATATATAAATGGGTTCAAACGTGATTAAACATGAATTTAATGATTGCCGGAGTTAAACTCCAGCCATCGGAGCCACCTCGCCGGAAAAACGTGGGGTACAGGGGGCCTTGTGTTTGGTTTTAAAACTTTTGAGCATTGGCAGAAATGGTCCCTCCATGTTTAACTTAGTTAGGTTTTTTTTTTTTATTATGATTTAGTTAGTTTTCCCTTTATAAAAAGTTAACTTGGTTAACTAACTTAACTTAAAAGTTTTTGACACTTTTTAAAACTTGATTTTTTTATAGAATGTTTTACGAATGCGTTTCAACATACGCATTTGATTAAAACTTATACCCGATCCATAATAATTATGAATGATAACATTTTAGTTCGTTCTAAAATTAAATTTGAAAACGACGAAACTTACAAGGACTGTAATGGATATATTTGAAGGACTATTATTGTTAATTAGATGAAAAACAAGGGTGACGAATGTCATAGTGATCAACAAAAGCTCACATGCAGACCGTTATGCAGTGCTTTAAAATGATATGCGTTAAGTGTATTAAAACTAACAAGCTTTTGTTCCCACGCACACGACATACTCCCGTATCAAGGAATTTGCACAAAGCTTCGTCGTAACATGTGATTATGCCATTGTTATCCGTTATTTACAAGATATGAAGCACAGAGGTGTACATGTCGGCAAATCAATGCTATAAAGTAACATGTGCAGACGTACCAGGTTGAAACTGATATCAATCATGATTTTCATCATAGATTTGATACGATGCATTAAATGATCTTTGGCATATAAGCTCTTTTTGCAAATATCTTGATTGAATATAGTTCCGTAAATCAATACAACAAAAGATCAATCAAGATACCCGTATAACAATTAACATAACGACCCGAATTTTGGCAACCCTATCAAACGAATTTACGGTACTAAGACCATATGTCTATGAGGTGTTTAGCTACATAGCGAGTAGTTCGTTATGTTTGTATCCCTAAGGCATGCAATAATAAGTTTACGAAACCTACCAGCACATCACACGCCTTATTAATCATTACAAATATTTAGCATGTGTCAGATCCTCACTGATGTACTATCATTTCCTCTTTTACTCCTGGAAAATCATTTTTGAATTTTCTAGTTTTTATGGATTTTTGAAAATTTTCAATGGTTTTGGTTTTTCTGAAAATAAAAGCTCCCCCTATAAGTAAGAACATATTTTTGGATTTTTGATTTTTGAAAAATAAAAACAAAAGCAAAAATTGATAACCTGATGAGGATTTAATCTTGCTTTTCAGTTATACCATTAGCTTGTAATAAAGATTCAAAGCGTGATTTATCAAAAGCTTTGGTAAACAAATCGGCTCTTTGATATGTAGTGTGGATTTTGACCATGTCAATCAAACCTTTAGCATAGCAATCCCGAATAAAATGATATCTAACTCGGATATGCTTATCATTGGAGTGATTGACAACGTCTTTAGTGAGTGCGATGGCTGCTTCATTATCGCAATGAATGGGGGTTTTAAGAAATTGCAAACCGTAGTCGCACATATGTTGTTGTATCTAAAGTACTTGTGAACAGCAACTTGAGGCTAACACGTATTCTGCTTCACATGTAGACAGAGCAACCGACGTTTGCTTTTTACACTGCCAGGTCACAAGCCCGCTCCCCGGAAATTGACATCCAGCCGTTGTGGATTTTGCGTCAATATCGCAACCTGCAAAATTTGCATCACTAAAGGCAATAAAGTCAAAGTTATCATCATTAGGATGCCATAACCCGCATGATGGAGTACCCTTCAGATAGCGAAGGATTCGTTTCACTGCAATTAGATATCTTTGTTTCGGCTTCGATTGAAATCGGGCACAAAGACACGTGGAAAACATTATATCTGGCCGGCATGCAGTTAAGTACATAAGAGATCTGACGATGGCATGATAAGTAAAAGGATCAGTAAGCTCCCCCTTAGCATCAAATACAATCCCTTGATTGGGTTGTATGGGAGTATCCATAGGCTTTAAATCATCCATCTGGAATCGGCTCAAGACTTCATAAACATATTTCGTCTGGTGAATAAAGATGCCCGTTGGCAATTGATCCACCTGCAAGCCTAAAAAGAATTGCGTTTCTCATGTAGCACTCATCTCGAACTTCTCCTGGATAACTCGTTCAAATTCCCTACATAAAAGTTCGTTAATAGAACCAAATATAATGTCATCAACATATATTTGCACAAGAAGCAAGTCACCCTCTGTTCTTTTCGTGAAAAGGGTGCAGTCAACTAAACCTCTCTTGAACCCTTTAGAAAGAAGATACATGCTCAGCTCCTCGTACCACTGTCTCGGGGCTTGATGTAAACCATACAACACTTTGTTTAGCTTATAGAACTTATCCTGGTGGATAGGATCCTCAAAATCCGGTGGTTGGCCGACATACACTTCTTCCTTCACCACACCGTATAGAAAAGCACTTTTAACATCCATCTAATACACCTTTAATTTCATATAAGATGTGTATGCAAGAAACATTCGGATTGCTTCAATGCGTGCAACCGGTGCACAGACTTCGTTATAGTCAATTCATTCCTGTTGACGAAATCCTTGAACCACC
The DNA here is from genome assembly GCA_028751855.1 of Ambrosia trifida. Taxonomy (NCBI): domain Eukaryota; kingdom Viridiplantae; phylum Streptophyta; class Magnoliopsida; order Asterales; family Asteraceae; genus Ambrosia; species Ambrosia trifida. Next base: position 77,685,760 of record CM054129.1, read on the forward strand.
AATCGAACTTTGTTCCTGACAATAACCCCTCTATCATCCTTGTTGCATTTGAATACCCATTTGGTACCAATCTTCTTCCTGTCTGGTGGTAGGTCAGTCAACGTCCAAACTCCAAGTTTCTGAAATTGTTGAAGTTCTTGTTGCATTGCTTCCACCCAAGATTCGTCTTGTAAAGCATCCTTGTACGTCTGCGGCTCTACCTGCGAAACATAACAAGCAAAAGACCAGTCATTTTGATCACCTGACTTTTGAATCTGAGTATATAGTGTAACACCCCAACCGATGGCGGAAACATCGGGATGTCACGTATTGATGATTGTTCAGTAGCTCATGGTAAATAATAAGTTTCAATATATGATTTAAATAAATTACATACAATTGTTCTAAGAATTTGTACATCAAGATAAATAAATACTAGCTACGCATCTTCAAGCATTAACTCTAATCTTCGAGCAAGCTATAACCTGAAACATGTTAAGTTTGAAAATATTTTGGGTCAACAAAAGTTGGTGAGAATTACATAGGTTTTGATAATTGAATAAAAACTTGTACGATTCGAGTGTCATGGTAAGTCTAGTCCATATGTGAAAACAAAACCATCGGGTAAATCGAGTGCATAATCAAACCTTGTGACTAGAATATTGTGGTCCATCCCATATGCTCATGGTTCACTCGATTATGTTATAAATTCGATAACAATCACCCATGCTACCTATGTAGGAGGTACATGTATCCGGGTGGGATTGTCAGTCCAATAGATCTATCATTGTATACCGTCGGCTGATCAATGTTAATGATTATGCTAGAATAATGTGCTTATCCTAGTAATGTTTAAGACATAATGCAACATAGAATAACACATAGACACTTATGATTGAATTGTAAATTGAATGTTGTAACATGTTTCACCCCAAAATAGTGAAATGGAAAAGGGGCTATGTAAAACTCACCTTAGGTGCATAATGAGTTCGTGCGTTTTATTGAGCGTGCAAACACTTAGTAATAATGCCTTGGAAAACTCGAAACTAGCTAGAGGAGATAATGACGGATGAAAACTTTAGTATATGGGAGATGGGATAATAATGTTTTTTTTTTTTTGAATGGTATAAAGAGTTAAATGGTAGGCTAGTGTATTTGTAGTGTAAAATTTGGAGTTGTAATTAGGGACTACTTTGACTAGGCTAGAATTTAGGAACAACTTTGACTTGACTAGAAGACCATATTTACTAACACTTTGACTTGACTAGGAGAACATATTTACTAACACTTTGACTTGACTTGACTAGGAGACTACGTTTGACTTTTTAGGTTTGACTAAGGGACCTTGAAAGGGTTTAAGTTTAATTGGTTTTAATTAACATCACAAAACACCAAATGGTGTAGTGGTTTGTGTGGTGTGGTTAAGGTTTAGCCCGCCAGGGACTCGGGTTCGAATCCTGGCACAGGCAAACACATTTTTTTAACGTTTTTAAATCAGAATTTTTAATACAATCCAATTTAGTATTGATTATACGTCATTATTTAAACAAAAAAAATTAACAAAATGGATGGTAAAGATACTGTAAACATGAATCGGATGAATAAACGAGGGAGTTCTATATATATATATATAAAGAAAATTTGTGTGATGTTACATATAGGGCAAGGGCTCCAATATTCTCCGATGATGATGCACGCCTTAGTTGTCCTCGCATCATCACACTGCTACCAGGATATCCAATGATTTGTCCTAATGGGTGAATCTGATGAATCCGAGATTCCGGATGTTCAGGCATAGGAATCACCGCTGGAACGTTTACATTTTCTGCTGTATCCATATCATTACCCATATTTGATGAAGATGCAACATCTGGATTTGGGTTCACTGGAGGTGATACTGTAGCATGATCTAAGATAGCTTCACTGAAAACTTCATCATCGTCTTCTGACTCGGATGAGTCTAATGTTGTAGAAGCTTCTTGATAAATTTCTTTTTCTATCATAGGAGCATTGGTATCATTAGAAACTTCCGGAGGAGTTACGGTGATCGGACACACTAACGGTGAAGTCACTGTGTTCTCACACTCGTAGTATAATCGTAATACAGCCTCTTCAACCAAACTTTCTAGATTGAATGACTCAAAGAGTTCTTTGTAGTCAAATATCCAATCGGGCCCATTTCCTAAAGTGTTCTGAGTGTAGCGTTGAACATCCACATTAGCCCACTCTTCAACTTGTAGAGTTCTTTTGTTAAACACGCGTTTAAGTGGTGTTGCGTATCCAACAAAATAACCCTATTTTGCTTTAGCTCCAAACTTTTCTGTAGGATTCAGCATCATGCATGGTGCTTCAAATGGTTCTAGAAACTCTAAATCCGGCTTTCGTCTGTTAAGCAGCTCATAAGAAGTCTTTCCAAACTTCTTCATTGTCAACACACGATTCAGAGTGTAACAAGCTGCATGAATTGCTTCATTCCAGAAAATTACCGGAAGATTAGAATCTGCAAGCATTGTCCTAGCCGCTTCTATTAGAGCCCTATTTTTGCGTTCTGCAACACCGTTCTGTTGAGGAGTATAAGGTGCACTATATTCACGATGAATTCCGTTTTCTTCACATAATGCATCCATCTTCGAATTCTTGAAATCTATCCCGTTGTCACTTCTGATTCGTTTTATCTTCAAACCATAAATGTTCTCCAAACGGGTAAACAGAACTTTTAGATTATTAAACGTTTCACTTTTGTGTTGCATTTGCGTTCTACAACACCGTTCTGTTGAGGAGTATATGGTGCACTATATTCATGATGAATTCCATTTCCTTCACATAATGCATCCATCATCGAATTCTTGAAATCCGTCCCGTTGTCACTTCTGATTCGTTTTATCTTCAAACCATAAATGTTCTCCAAACGAGTAAACAGAACTTTCAGATTATTAAACGTTTCAGTTTTGTGTTGCATTCACATCACCCATGAAAATCTTGACTAGTAGTCAGTCACCACAAGACAGTAAAGATCTCCATTAATACTTTTATGTTTCACAGGTCCAAATAGGTCCATATGAAGACGTTCAAGTGGAATGGTTAGAGAGTTTACTTTCTTGGGTTTGTGGGAATGTTTGTGTTGTTTGCCCCTTTTGCAACTGACACACTTATCATTCAAATGAAAGTGTTTCACATTCACTCCCTCAACTAGCCCATTTTTCACCAAATTGTTCATTTTCCTAATGTGAATATGCCCCATCCGTTGATGCCACATAATAGATTCTTTCTCGGTAGCCTTCAAATCCGGGCTTCAGAATATAGCAAGACTTCTCATCAAAATGCATAGAAAACTTTTTATCACAAATCTGAGATACACTAAGCAAATTATAATCAATATGCTTCACGTATGAAATCTTCTCAAAACTCACTATCCCATTGCTAACACACCCTTCCATAGTGATATAACCTCCTTTGTTACCAGCAAATGCGACATACCCTCCATTAATATTCTTTATGTCAAAAAGGAGCGACATATCCCCTGTCATGTGCCCGGAAGCTCCACTTTCAACAATCCAGAGACTGCTCACATGGCCAGCTAGAACTCCCTGCACCAATCACAAATATGATTAGTTTTTACGGGGGACCCAAGCCATGTTGGTCTTGGATCTTTGAGTATCAGTATATGAGACATTCAAAGATTCTTTCTTTTTATCAACAACATTTTTCTTTTCACTAACCGGTTTTTCTAAAACATTTGTTTTTGGAACTTCTTTCACCGGTTTAGAAGTTGAACTTGAGGCTCCTGGAGATCCTTTTAATGTTCAAGATTGTTCCGATCGTTTTAGAATTCTAACTTGAGTTTGAAATTTTGGTTGAACATTGTTAGAATTCTTGGAAACAACCTTTTGTGGAACATTCTTAGAAACCTTGGTTGATTCATCATAGGTCTTCTCATACCATTGTTCATAGCAATCCGACTACGATTGTCATAAACAACCAGTCGGTCTCCTTTGTGATAAAAGTTGTTTTGGTTATGAAATTGCTTTTGAGGATAAAAGCTTCTTTGAGGAACACCAACACTCGAATTCCTATGAGTCTACCTGTTTTCAACGTCTAGCCTCATATGCCTCACGTATGGACAGTGAGCAAGTAAATGCCCTCTCTCTCCACACTTGAAACAGGCTCTATACTCTTCAAACCTATTAACATCATCAAACCTAGCAAATGTGTTGACCAATCTTTGATCATTATAGCACTGTTGCTTCAAACTCTCAGGAGCGGGCTCTAGTGAATAAGTCGGTTCAACAAAACCATTTACTTTGTTCTTTGGTTTCACAAACTGTGTGACATGAACCTTTGATGTGTTAGAATCATCACCATTCAGTTGCCTGATTAATTCGGGTGGCATACATGTTGTCCTTTCAGATTTAGGAAACCAAATTGTGCTTTCATGCCAAATTTTGTCAACTTTAGAATAATTAGCGAACTGTATTGGATATTCTTCATCAGAAATTATTTTATCGGATCCTTCCATCCAATAAAATACTTTCACAGGTTTGTTATCACTTTTCACATTTTTCTTTATCGATTGATTCTGATTTGATTCAACTTTCGGAGGATGTTGTACCTTTGAGTAACACTCATTAGTCCGAATGTGATTTTCCGGAGGAATATCATCATTCTTTTTTGGTACCTCATCCTCAGTATCAGAATCACCAGTTATTGCCATAATGCCCTCATTGTTTACTCCCAAAATCGGTTTTACATCAGAATTTGGATCACCAACACTAGAAGTGTTTAATTAATTCTCTAATGTAGATCCAGATTTAGCAGAACTTTTTGGTGTCACAGTATTCAAATTGTGATTTTCAAATAACACTTGAGAAGGTACTGATTTGTAACTCAAAGTAGGGATTGGTTCCTTAATGATGTGGTCGAGCACATAAGCTACATTCAGATAACTTTCAAGCTTTTTGTTTATCTTTTCTGTAAAACATTTCATTTTTGCCATTTCTAATTTTGTTTCTTCAATTTCATTAATATAGTAATTAATGGCAGTTTGTTTTTTGTGACAAAGTTTTAGTTAAAACAGAAATGTCTTTCTTGTAGTTATCAAGCAGCTTATTCACATCTCTTTCTTTCTTGCAATAAGACTCTAAGGCAGTTCTAGCACTATCAAGTTGGTACTTTAAGTACTTAACCTCTCCTTGAAGTCTATCACATGTACCACAATATTTTTCATTATTAGAAGATAGAGAATTAGAACTTACCGGTTTCGGAGCATCTGTCATAGCCATCAATGCGAAGTGAGCTTCCTTTCCTGCAAAGAATTTGGAGTAATCAACCTTCGAGAAAGTATCATCTACCATGCAAGACTTATTGGTCATAAGAAAATCTGCTTCTGCAAGAAGTTGCTCAATGTCATCATCAAGTGAATTAACACTTTATTCAGAATCTGATTTGCTCTCGGTGTCAGACTAAACTGAAGCATGATCATCTAATGAATCTGGAATAGCTTCTTCAGTTGTTTGCTCCTCTACCTTCTTAGAAATAACCTCATCTTCTACCTTCTCAGAATTTGTCTCATCAACCATAACCTTCTTTTTCTCATCTTCAACTATCACTGGCTCCCCATTCACCATTTTCTGAGCAAAACAAGCAACATTGCCACATGTAACCTCTTCAAAACCCAGTTGCATTGTGTTCCAATCAAAACCTTCATCTTTCTGAATCACCAATGCTTGGTTCTCATTTTGCTGTGGAGTGTTAGGTGTAGAAACTGGAACAATGGTTTTGACTTTGTTTGGTGTTGTTCGGTTTTTGTTGGCTGTGAGAGTTTGTCTTTGGTTGGAATTTTGTGAGGTGTTTTGTTGATTTTGGTAGTTGTTATTTTGGTTTTGGAATGCAACTTTGTTTTGTGATTGACGGCTTTGATAGTTTGAGTTAAATGGGTTACGTTTACCTTTTTGTTTTGGTTGGATACACTCTTTAGCAAAATGACCTTTAGTTCCACAATTGAAGCATGTAACTTTTGCCTTATTTAAACCATAGGTGGTGTTAGGTGTAGTAGCAAGATTTGTTCTCCCAGTCTTTTCAATAAATTCGGTGGCTCTTCTCATAACACTAGCAAACGTCCACTAAATATCAATTAATTCCATCTCTTCTTTGTCAATTTGGGCATAATCTTCATTGGTTAGGTTATTATTCCCATTCTGAGTTGCCACAAGTCGATTGTAAGATGCTACTAATGCAGAAACCAATGCAACATGTTGTTGTGCTACCTCAACAGTTACATTATTCATGTTTGAAGTTTCTAAAACAACTGGGACTAAACTTGTTGTGGCTTGACTAAGAATAGGTGCTTGTGGTGGTGGTTGTTGTGTCATGTTCACTGATGATGTTCCAAAGTAGTTAGGAACTTAAAAGTTTGATGGGGGTGGTGTGTAAAATGGTGTTGCAAAGTAGTTTGGAGGTTTAACTTTTGAAATGAAAGCAGTTTGTGGTCCACCAACACTTACACCTACACTTGGAATGGAAGTTGATGTAGAAGTAGTAGCAAAATAAAGTTCTGGATTCTGTGGAATCTGGGACCTCTTCTCTTTTCTTCTAGCTTCCATTTCCTTGTTTTCCAGCTTTTGAATAAACTCACTCATTGTCTAATACTAGTAAGCATCTTTCTCCTTTAATACTTCAGTATGCTGACTCTAGTATGGTGGTAAAGCATCAGTGAACTTCTCTACAATCTCTGTCATTGGATAAGTAACTTGATAGTTCGACAATTCAGTCAACTAGTGAAAGAACCTTGGAGTAATTTCCTTCAAAGTTTCATTCCCAATATAACTGAAATTTTCAAGCTCCTTCTTCAACTCTTCAGTCCTCAACTTACGAGTCTTTTCATTCCCATCATGTCTACTCTTTAGAACATCCCATAGTTGTTTAGAAGTAGTGCATGTTCCAAATTAGTGTAGTAGATCTGTATTCAAAGCTTGAGAAAGCTGTGAAAATGCTTTCTTCTTTGCTGCAACTTTTTCTTCTCATTATTAGCTAGGTCTCCAAGTGTTATTGTTGTTGTACAGTTCTCAATGGTTGGTGTGACATACCCTTTCTCTATCATCTACCACGTTTCCCCGCCATCTAGTCCCATACCTTCCAAATGAATCTTGAACTTTCTCTGCCATGAGTAGTATTCATTCATGTCCAACAACTTTGGTGGTCAAGTACCATTCCCTGAAGATAAATCATTCACCAAGGTTGTGATGGCATTGGTAGTTTGAGTCTGCACTGATGTTGCGGCTGCTACTCCCCAAAAGTCTGGCATTGGTGGTGGAGGAGGCTTAGCAACAGATTGGGGTGGTGTGGAAACGGCCTAGATATTCATTGGTTGGGTTGGTTCTGTGTTTCCTCTCTCGGTTGCTTCAACTGCCCAAGGATTCATTGGTACTGGTTGTTATGTCATAGCAGGTCTCGGTGTCATCGGAAAGCCCCAAATGTTATCCATGACATTCGGAATGACAACACTTTAGAAAAACTTGACAAACAGATTTTGGTTTGACCTAATAGGCTCAGATGGGGGTTCGAATGAGAAAATATCAGTTGGTTCGACCCCGAGAATGAACTCAAACAAGAAAATGAGACACAAAGACTGATTCGACCCTGATAGAAGATTGGTTCGACCTCACGAAAGGTCGAATGAAAAACACAGGTTCGAATGAGACACAATAAACTCAGAATGAAGAACAGACAACTGATTTGACCCTAAAACTCTCTTGGTTCGACCTAAACACACCTTATTCGACCTAAAAACTACACTCGTTCGACCCAAACTCAACTGGTTCGACCTGACCCATTTTAAAAATGGGGTTTCTTCAAAAATCACTCAATTTGATCTGAATTTTTCAAATGTTGATGGATTTCAATGATCTTTATCAGGTTTTGATTCGGATTTGTAGGAGATCAACTTTTGTGAAAGAAATTTTGATTTTATCCATAAATACAAGTTGAAATCAATCAATCTCCATGTTCATGCAAAGTTGATGAAAAACAGATCAAATTTTGATGTTTTTTGAGTAAAATCTGATTGAAAACTATCAAATTGCAGTTGTGTGATTGAGCCTATGCTCTGATACCACTTTGTAAAGGATCGTTTTGTAAGAAATCAATGAATTTATCACACAAGTAGAGCAATTTAGGCGCGGAAACTCTAAATCACATGCAATATGATAATCAAACAATCAGAACACGTAAACATCAATTTTAATAATCATTTCATTAATAATCTATCAATGTTTTAACGTTAAAGACACTTGATTACAATGAAAAACCTATCATAGAAGGTTCTAGACACTTTCTAGAAACACACACTTTCACACACCAAATGACACAACTTAATAACTTGCAAAACAAACTTAACCTATTTATAGACCTGCACATTCGACCTCTGCATTGGTCGAATGGGCTCCTTCGACCTCTTCAGGGCTCGAACAAACAAAACAAACATAGTAAGACTTCGTTCGACCTATATAATACACATTCGACCCTTTAACACCCCAACCGATGGCGGAAACATCGAGGTGTCACGTAGTGATGATTGTTCAATAGCTCATGGTACTAAATGAATGTTGAATATATTAAATGATTTACAATCGTCATACAAATTAATGATTACATAAACTTGATTCGTATAACTAGGTCTAAAGCTCCTATATGTTCCAAATCTTCCAATAGCAAGTAAAAACTTGAAACATGTTAAGTTGTAAAGATGGGGGGTCAACTATAAATAGTTGGTGAGAAAACATAGGTTTTAGCATGTAATAGAAAACAATATTCTATATAGCAATCATAGTTGAGATATATCAATGAATAATGTTAGAGTATGAGTCCGACATGTAACAATGCGTCTTTTGTACAATCAAACCTTGTGTCGACTGAGACCTAACTCACAAGTTAGTAAAAGTGTAACTGTTTTCGATCATCCCTGGATTTATGTGGGGGGGGGATAGGATTGTCAGACCTATAGCGCTATAATCTAAATAGACGGCTTAATCAATATTAATGATTGTACTGTGTCTTTTTGTTACAGTCAAAATGAATCCACAAGTTTCAGCATAATGAGAATGATTAATTGTTATTGTATAAAAATGTTTAAACATGTTTCACCCTAAAAAATGTAAAACAATAAAAATGGGCTATGTAAACTCACCTTAACAATAGTATTGAATCCTTTGAAATGGTCTAGATGTGGCCCAAACGTTTCCAAGTATTACCCTATGTTCAAGGAAATAAAATAAGTGTTGGGAAAAACTTAAAAGTCTAAGTTTTCTAGTCTAAAGATATTCTTGGGTTCCTAATTTGGGGATTGACCATCGTTTGATAATTAATTTAAAATAATTGTTTAATAAATAATAAATAAAGAAGAATTTAAGAAAATAAATATGTACAATGATTTTTGTATAATCTTGATCAAGGGTAGTTGTACTAAAATATTATAGTGTGAAAATAATTTTTATAATTTATTTTCATAATTAACTTGTATATAATAAATTATAACTTATTAATCAAAACATGATAATAATATTCAAAATAGTAAATTTCACAAATTTCTGAAAATAAAATAATATTTCAGATCTAGATTAATTAAAATAATTTATGTGAAATTTTGGTGCAAAAATGATGAAAAATGAATTTATTATCATTTTATAATGGTTAAAATAAATTAAATTGATAAAAAAATGATTAATAAATATTTTTCGGAAATTAAAATTTAGTTTTATAAAGGTTATTAGTTTATAAGTCTAAAACAATCTTTGTAGAATTTTTATAAATCGTTTGGTGATATTTCTAGATTTTTTTTTTTATAAATAAACTTGTAATATTTATTATATATATTAAATAAAAGAATTTTCTGAAAATAAAAATTATATAAGAAAGTTTATTAGTTATATATCATAAAATAAATTTTGTAAAATTTATAAGTCAGGTTAGGTATTTTAAATATATTATAGCATTATTAATCAGAATATAAAAAGAAATCATGGAAAATTGATAACTAAAAAAAATGTTGTTGGGGAGGATCGAACCCGGGTCTGACCCGGTGTGGAGGTTTTATATCACAAGCCCAGACCAGTTGGTCTGGACCCTGAGAAAAAGATGGTTTCGGATTTAATTGGTTATATGGTCTGTTTAAATAATAGAATGAATGCTTATAAAAAAAAATTTAGCTCGGTTTCGAACCCAAGACCAAGCGTATGAATGCACAAACAGAATACCATCTGCTTCCCATGTCTGTTGGTGTTTTCTCTCAGTTCAGAAACTTTTTAGATAATAACGATCTATTTCATCTTCCCCAAATCAACCTTATATGAACCCTAACCCAAAATCGTTACAACTGAAAATGATTTTGATATAGTTGATAAACAGAAACATAGGGCTTTTAAACCCTATCGAAAATCGATCATAAGGGACCAGATAATCAAGATTAAATATTACCAAATGATGGTGGAAATCTGAGCACAAGTCGTGACCCCAAAGCTTCAAATTTGAGGAGTTCCAGTGATTGAAAGGTGAATATGATAGAGGGGTTTCTTAGTCGCAAGTTTCAGAGGTTGGGTGCAAATTTAATCGAGTTATAATAGCATATATATACGATTTCACAATCGGATTTTAGGAAGTTTATTAAAAACGATGAATGTGCTTGATTTATTATCAATTATTGATTGAAAACGCGTAATTATGAGTTGGATTTGGCCGAAAATAATGTTTCAATCACATATCAATCAGAATTGTTTCCATAAACACATTTAGTCGCGATAATTTTTGAATCCAATGGTGTTAACTGGGCGTTTGACTTTTCAGCTTTGACTAAGAGTTAATAGAATCTGTTTAAGTATTAGATGATTCTAATATTATCACCAAACACCCAAGTGGTGTAGTGGTTGTGTTGTTTGTGCTAAGATTACACCCGGCTGGGCGCGGGTTCGAGTCTTGTTAGCAGCAAGTTTTTTTAAGCCTTTTTAATATATAATCTCCATTATAAACCTTATTTGAATATAAAATCCACAATCGTGACCAGGGAAAATTTAAATATGCTTGAAATTACGAAAAATACGGGAATTTTATTAACTCAATGAATCCCAAAAATAAGAAACGTTACAGAACCCACGATGAGTCGAATGGACTTCAAAATCTACCATTCTTTATTATTAAACGCCATTTATTGTAGAATCCAAAGCTATAGCCACACTAATGTATCAACACTTATCCTGGCCAGGTAAGTGTTTAACACATCGTGCGGTGGACTTCTCGTGATCTACACGCCTACTTTTCACGTGACAAGGTGTGGGTCTGGGGAGAAAGGCATATGAACCTCTTTATATATATATATATATATATATATAACTCACGAGGTATTTCCAAACATTTTAAGAGGCCGGGTAGACCGGGTATGTGAAACCAATGCATAAACGACCCGCGCGGCCGTAGAACCAAGGGTAATACCAAAACTGGCCCAGGCTGGATGATCATGGTGGTCAATAAACCTTTTAATGGAATTAGAAATGAAGAACATACAATACCATTTGATTTATGGAGGGATGTAGTCACCTTGTTTCAAAGGCTTTAACTATAGCAATGGCATCCAGACCTCCGGCTACGTTTAAACACTGTCCTATCATACACCGAAACATAACCAAATCAGCAACAGGCAACAACTCTTATTTAATTATTATTTTTATATTTTTTTTGGGGGGGGGGGGGGGTACCTTGGTTACATTCATTTTGATTCCTACGATGCTCATCATACAAACTGACAAACAACAAAAGAAGAAAATATGCTAAAATCATAATCATGAACAAATGGCTCATAACACACCTAAATATTATGGATCGGTAACAAATATGGAACATTTTGTGCGATTAAATGTGATGCTTATCATATTACTAAGCCACGAACTGTGTACACAGATGCAATGATTTAGGCAACCTAGAATCCATAGTTCAAAAGTTACTTTTGAATTCAGTATCCTATTGAACAAACTTAAGACACTACTTGTTTCCATATTAGTTAATTTTGGTTTAACTTATTTGACTAATAAAAGAATAAAATGTGATCAAATTACCTCATAGGTAGTGATATTCATGTAACCACCTTGCAAACCTAGAAGATTAGAAACATTTAAAAAAAACTAATATCAATATAATAAACAAAATAACTCGGTAAAAAATTCGATTCTACATATGTTATATTTACTAATACCCATAATAATAAGGATTTAACACTAAATTTAAAAACATAAACAATTGTAAAAGCTGAAACATACCAACTCCAAACCACAAAGCTTCTTCAAATTCATTGATATAAAGATCTTTTGAGGCAGTAACGATAATAAATGCAAATGAAGCTTCTTCATGGGCGGAATCTATAACTGCAATTATCACCAGCTAGTTAGTTCCTTGCACGCATCCGAATCCTTACAAACTAACTGGATCTAAGACAGGTAGCAGGAGATCGACCCGATTCAACTAAAAACCCTAAACATCTAAACAAGTCAAACATAAATAATCGTCTATTGGTCTTAAAGGTTAAGGATCTAACTAAATTGAAAGCATGTACCTGTTGATGACCACTTAAAACGTCGATGTTGGTCCATTTCAGAAGCTGCTGGCGTTGTCCATTTCAGTAGAGTCTAAATGGTAATAAGAGATCGAAATGCTAATTGGTTTTCAAATTTTGAATTCGCTTCACACAGAGATTGTGCTAATTGGTTGGTGGTGTGTCACATGGATTGAAATGCTCAGCCATCGATTTGAGGAGTGGTTATTTAGGCCGTTGATTTGAGAAGTAGTATTTCAGTGCAATACAAAGTTGTACATAGTGCATTATAAGTGGTAAAACTCCTAATTTCAAGAATTCAACTTTCTCTCTCATATATCCATTATATATAGTAATATATATATATATATATATATATATATATTGTTGGATCTGAGTTTGATTGTTTTGATTATGTTTAACTAAGAATGATAAGAGTGAAATGAATATAGATGGAAAGTGCAGCGGAATGATAAACTATTAATCAAAACATGAGAGTAAATGTTTTCTGATCGAATGCTTTCATTTATCTAAAAGATTACAATCATACAAGTACTCCCCCTCAGCCTTATCACACAGTGATTGTTTGTCTGAGAGAATGTTTGTGTGTGTGATACAATAGAACAGTACAAGCACTGTTCTATTTATAGACAAACCTAAACCACTGATGACTTAGGCTGACGTCACCTTAAGATAGTGACATCTAACGGAATAACAAACATAAAACATCTGCCTATTACAAACTACAGTTACATTGAAAACACTGAAGGTAAACTACTGTTGTAGGAAAACTCTGATGGTCTTGTATCCTCTGCTGGAGCCTAAGTGCTGTTGGCTTCAGCAGTGCTTTAGTCTTCAGTACTTGGATCAGCAGTTGTTCTTCATCAGAGTTTATTCAGCAGTCCTTTGTATCAGCAGTTGTCATAGCAGTTGTTTGGAAGGAACAGTTGTTAGAGTCAACAGTCTTTTGGGAGAAGTATGTTGTAAGGACTGTTTATTGTGTGGATCAACTGTTAGCATGTTTTGGCTATTCAATCAGCTGTTCTTCTCCAGGTCAGCAGACCCAACGTATATATATATATATATATATATATATATATATATATATATATATATATATATATATATATATTGTGACACCCCGCATTTTCAGGTTAAATACTTTTACTGAACTCTAGTTAACTTACATGTTCATACATGGCTAGATACTTAACTAGGGTTAGTTAAGTAGGTTAACATATGTTAGAAGATGCTAACATATGTTATACGTAGGAAAATCCTTGTTAAACACACACATGAGTCCTGTATCCCAAACGTTGGTGAATTATGTGACATACATAGCAATAATATATACAAGTGAATTATGGTGAACATGAAGTACGTGCTTATGTGAATTACATGTCTTTGTGAATGATCGCCTAACTGAAAGATAATACGTAAATTATGCAAATTACGTGCACAACATGAATGATATGCTATGTAATAATAAAAACAATGGTTTTTATATAATTTAGCAAGGTTAATAATATTGGGTCCGGTATTGGGCTAGAACATGGTTAACGGGTCAAGTTAATGGACTAGAAGGGCCCTAATACCAATTGCTTGGGGAACAAGCCAAGCCCTTTTATAATTAGGAGGCAAGGAAAAAGATAAAAACCCTACTCCCTTGCCCCCTTGGTGCCGTGCGAAACCCCCCCCACCCCCTCTCTCTTTGTTTTCAAGCAATCAAGCAATCTTTCACTAATCAAGCTAGTTCGGGTTTGATTTCAAGGCTCTAGGGAGTTTAATCTTTCACAAGGTATACGTTCTTACGATTTTTGATGAATTATAATGATTGAAAAACTTTAAAAACCCTAAAAATAATATATACAAAATCGCATACATGTATTTATAGGAGTTCTTGATGATTTGATGATGATGATTGTTATTAGCAGCCATGATTAGGGTTTTCACATGATAATATATGTGTTTTGCTATGATTAATATGGTGTTTAATCAGTACTATAGGTGTTATACATGTATTAGGGATGTTTATGAAGAATTAGGGTTTGTAGATTACTTGGGATGCAAGTTTAAGATTCTGACAGATTCGGTTGAACGTTTTGTAGGGGCTGTAATGGGTTGGTAAATCGATTGTTTTGACGATTTCTTTCCATGATTGTAATGTACAAGGTCTTAGCTTTTCATAATGGGCAAAACCATCGAATTTGGACACCGTATGAGTCGTTTTTGGAATTTTAATTGATTAGGGGTCATATCAGATTTTCGGATTTGTAAATTGGGTTAACTTTAAATCGTCATAACTTGAGATTTACAAGGAGTTAGGTTATGAAATTTTTACAGTAGGTCAATACTGGTCATCTCGTTTGGATGAATACACAATTTTTAAGAATTTTTCTACTAAACAGACCTGTTGAGGAAATTTTCTGGACACTGCTGTGTTGTACAAATTTTTATAATTTTTGTGTTTGGAATTACGACAAAACAAAAATATTTATTGTCGAGTGAATCCCAAATAAAATTCAGTAAAAATTTGGGACTCTAATTCATTCGTTAAGTATTTTAAATAAATTGTTTTTTCACAGCGCACAATCTGTCCTAAAAACACAGATTGTGTACGGGGTCTTTAAGTGACTATTTGGAGTTCTATGTGGTGTGTAATTGACATGTACTTGTGTGGAAACTTGTATGAGAGGTATTTGATGCATTAAACTGATAATAATTGCTATGATCACCAACGGGATACGTAGGACATACTTGAGCATGTAGAGTCATTAGGTGTCACTACACGGTTTTGAACTTTTAAAAGTCTTGGATAAACGAGTTACATGGTGTGTTGGTTACGCACGTATACTCATCTAGTGACATTTGTAATAGGGAGTCGGTAGCTCGTTACTGTTTGAGGGATTTGGATCATTCACGTGCAACCTAAGGTGAGTTTCACTACTCTTTTTCTCAAAAGCATGCGTCTCAGGTATGAGACACTTTACTTAACATTTTCTAGTCCGGTTTGGGACTACTTACACATCCCGGGTTGGGATGCCATGGATCCTTATGAGGGTCGGTCACTTTGCTAATTTGCAATTGTGTCCTTGATAAACTGAACCATTTCTATCATTTTGTAAATCCTCACGTACCGAATGAGTTGCCAGGGTTGGCAAGCGGGTTACTAGTTGATAGCGCTATTAGGTTTTACAAACCTCACACCGGCTCGGGGAGCGCGGGCGTGAACTATAACTTACGAAACATTATCATTGTGGATAGACAATGATGTTAGGCATACGGCACACTTATGTGGCTACACGTACATAGCAGTTCGGTATATTCGGTTAGTTATCATGAATGGGTTAGCTACCCTTGGCATGCGATGAATTAGTGGTTACACGGTGCGGGGCACCAACACAACTTACTTACTAACGTGTTTTTGGAAACCAGCGCAGTTACATACTCATTTACTTTACCTAGTGAACTCACCAACATTGTTTGTTGACCCACGATTTACATGCTTTTGCAGGTAGTTAGCTTCCGGTGCCAGAATTAGAAAGAACTTCACACTTCATTGCATTTGGGGTCTTGGGCATACACCTAAATTACATATTATGCTTTTACATTTTCTTTCATATGGTTTTAATTTGGGCGCGTTGTTTTGCGCATGGTTTTAAAAGGATTAAATTTGGTTTACGCTTCCGCAACTTAACTAAACTTGGTTTTTGAAACAAACTAAATGGTTTGGGCATTTAGAGTTCGTTCATATGACTTATGGCTATGGGATCCTGGTATGTCATGCGCCTCGCGGTATGAACCTCGCAGTGGAAATTTGAGGGTGTGACATATATATACACACACACACACACACACACATATACTAGTGGGGTGCCCGCGCGTTGCGGCGGGAAACAACATTTATAACGTTTCCATTAAGCCATAATCAATTAACCAAAATATTTGTTTTGGTGTGATGCATAATCATTAGCGGAGCATGAACTGCATTAACTACAATCGAAACATTCGAATTCTATGTGCTAGAGGAGGTGCAAGCACATGAATGTATACATAGCAATAATTGTGAGAAACGCTAAGCAAAAAAATTAGGGTGATCATGAGGAACTGGGAAGTAACACACATAACCACAAACCCTAATTGTAAACACATTGGTGATTGTTCGGAAATACATAATCTAACTTGAAATTGTGAAACAATGTTAATTCAACGTTTATAAAGGACAGATACGTTGGTTGATTTTACGTCATTTTCGTTTCAGTTATTACTTAACCCTAATATATTTTTTTAATGGAAAACACTATAACAATACTATAATCAAATTAATGAGACTGCAATGCTCGTTCATACGGTGTAATAATACTAAGAAAATATTAACAATGAAAAAATTATGGACGTTTAAAAATCGTGGGGGTAGTTGGTTAAAATAAGGGTGCGAAAATGTAATTACTATTTAGATAAATAAAATTTGAGTACAGTTAAGAGGAAAATGTGTAAGTATTGTATAAAAGATATATGGTGTGTTGTACTCTAAGCAGTTATAATTGTAAAACATAAATACTAAAAGGAAATTTATTATAATATAATATAGATAGTATAGATTGGTTATTACTTAACCCTAACATATTATTTTTTAAATTTAAAAAAAAAACTATAGCAACACTATACTCAAATTAAAAAGAAAAAAAATACTCATTTATACAGTTTAATAATATTAACAAAATATTAACATGTGAAAAAGTTATGGACATTTAAAAATCGTGGGGTAGTTGGTTAAAATAAGGGTGACAAGTGTAATTATTATTTAAATAAAAGGAATCGAGTATAGTTGAGGGATAAATGTGTAAGTATTGTGTAAGTAGTTAACATGTGCATTGTGTGTTGTACTCTAAGTAATTATATACGTACAACTTGAATTTAAGACATCAATGGGAAATGTATTAATAAAGTTTAGATGATTTCAGTTCATTTTCGTTTTTTTCTTTTCTTTTTGTTTTGGTTATTGCTTAACTCCAACATATTTTTTTTAAATAAAAAGCTATAGAAATACTATACTCAAATTAAAGAGAATAAAATGCTCTTTTATACGGTATAAAAATATTAGGAAAATATTATCGTCTGAAAAAGTTATGAACGTTAAAAAATCTTGGAAGTAGATGGTTAAAATAAAGATGCAAAAGTATAATTAGTATTTAAATAAACAAAAATTGATTAAATTTAATGGGGCAAATATGTAAGTATAGTATAAAATTATAATATAGTATAGATAGATAATGGGTCAAATATGTGCAAGTTATGTTTGAAAAGACATAAATGCCCTTAAAAATTAGTTACTACATGCATTATGTGTTGTACTTTAAGCATTTATAATTGTATTACTTGAGGTGCTTGTGAAATGCTTTATAAGATAGTATATATATATATATATATATATATATTACGCATACACACACGTTACTTATGTCCTCACATATATCATACTTATACATACATCTATACCCCCCGTACATACACATATCTATGCATAAACTCATGTATGATTTCCATTATGTATTTGTTAAAGTTTTTGTAAAAGAAAAGATTATTTGGGTGAACCTTGGTAGTTAACATCTGAAATGTAAAGATATGTGGGTTTAGTTGTACCTCAAAGTACCAACTAATCGAAAGAATAATGTGAGTTTCCTAGGAAAAAGGTTCCTAAGTGTGTGGTTTTGAATCTTGGATAAAAAAAATGAGGGAATGTGGATGTGGGTACTTAGTCAAAAGAGGGGAGGGTGGTTGGAGAGTTAGATGATACAAATGAGAGGTGTGGTGGAAAAATCAAAGGGGCTCGACCCCATTATATATCAGTCAAGAGAAAGGGAAAGATGGGGAGGGTGTGTAGTTCTTGGATAGTCAAATATAATGGATCTTTGGAATATTAAAGTTGATTACCATATTAGTGTATAATCACACTTCTAGTTGATTGATTGATCCTCATTTTCCTTGGGTTAGTGGGCCGATTTGTATGGAGGGATGGGGAGATTATTTGTAGCTAATGATCCTACAACACATGTTTATCTACCAATAACATATGTGTTTCTACAAGATGCATAATATTATTATTACAACTACACGTGTTATTGACACGCTAGAACATACACATGTATATATTAACACTCAAAGATCCAACCCGAAACTATAGATAACTTATGATTACCCATGACACATCATGTAATTACCCAAATATAGATGTGTTTATATATATATATATATATATATATATATATATATATATATATATATATATAAACACACACACACAATCGGTCACATGCCCACACATATATCCACAAACCTATACCAATTCACACATGAATGATAAGTAAAGCAACTTATATCTTTATAACTATGTGATCTTTTATATATATATATATATATATATATATATATATATATATATAATTGACTAAACAATAGACCTATACCCACACATATGCACGCGTCTGTGAGTGTGTGTGTGTGTGTAATGGATACGCCAAGACTATACACCTTACTTATACTAAAATGGTTATGTGACAAATTCCTACAATTGCCACACAAGTCAAACTTTCTCTTTTGATTTTTTCTTTCCATATCATTCGGCCCTAGCATGAAGAACTAGGATGATTGTGTTGTTTCTACATTACACTAACAAGGCAACTTCACTCTCATCATATCATACCTGCCTAGATCTAAACCTTTCCTAGATTACACTAATTAACAAACCAAGAAAACCTCTCTTTCTTTCTTGTCATCGGCCGAATACCAACACACCAAACATGACACCAAAAACCTTCTAGATGACAACTACAATTATACTAGAATAGGCCTTCACATTTTCAAGTTTCAAAACCAAGAATTAGAGGTTTGTCACAAGTGTTTGGTTTGTCCTTCCTTGAGCAGAAAAGTGGGAAACAACAAAGGACAATCTTTGTGACACCCCGCATTTTCAGGTTAAATACTTTTACTGAACTCTAGTTAACTTACATGTTCATACATGGCTAGATACTTAACTAGGGTTAGTTAAGTAGGTTTAACGTATGTTAGAAGATGCTAACATATGTTATAAGTAGGAAAATCCTTGTTAAACACACACATGAGTCCCGTATCCCAAACGTTGGTGAATTATGTGACATACATAGCAATAATATATACAATTGAATTATGGTGAACATGAAGTATGTGCTTATGTGAATTACATGTTTTCGTGAATAATCGCCTAACTGAAAGGTAATGCGTAGATTATGCAAATTACGTGCACAACATGAGTAATATGCTATGTAATAATAAAAACAATGGTTTTTATTCAATTTAGAATGGTTAATAATATTGGGTCCGGTATTGGGCTAGAACATGGTTAACGGGTCAAGTTAATGGACTAGAAGGGCCCTAATACCAATTGCTTGGGGAACAAGCAAAGCCCTTTTACAATTAGGAGGCAAGGAAAATGATAAAAACCCTATCCCTTGCCCCCTTGGTGCCGTGCGAAACCCCCCCCACCCCCTCTCTCTTTGTTTTCAAGCAATCAAGCAATCTTTCACTAATCAAGCTAGTTCGGGTTTGATTTCAAGGCTCTAGGGAGTTTAATCTTTCACAAGGTATACGTTCTTACGATTTCTGATGAATTATAATGATTGAAAACTTTGAAAACCCTAAAAATAATATATACAAAATCGCATACATGTATGTATAGGAGTTCTTGAATGTTCTTGATGATTTGATGATGATGATTGTTATTAGCAGCCATGATTAGGGTTTTCACATGATAATATATGTGTTTTGCTATGATTAATGTGGTGTTTAATCAGTACTATAGGTGTTATACATGTATTAGGGATGTTTATGAAGAATTAGGGTTTGTAGATTACTTGGGATGCAAGTTTCAGATTCTGACAGATTTGTTTGAACGTGTTGAAGGGGCTGTAACGGGTTGGTAAATCGATTTTTTTGATGATTTCTTTGCATGATTGTAATGTACAAGGTCTTAGCTTTTCATAATGGGCAAAACCATCGATTTTGGACACCGTATGAGTCGTTTTTGGAATTTTAATTGATTTGGGGTCATATCAGATTTTCGGATTTGTAAATTGGGCTAACTTTAAATGGTCATAACTTGAGATTTACAAGAACTTAGGTTATGAAATTTTTACAGTAGGTCAATACTGGAAAAATAGAGCTTTTCCAAGTGGATTCATCTCGTTTGGATGAATACACAATTTTTAAGAATTTTCCTACTAAACTGACCTGTTGAGAAAATTTTCTGGACACTGCTGTGTTGACCGAATTTTTATAATTTTTGTGTTTGGAATTAAGACAAAAAAAAATAGGTATTGTCGAGTGAATCCCAAATAAAATTCAGTAAAAATTTGGGACTCTAATTCATTCGTTAAGTATTTTAAATAAATTGTTTTTCACAGCGCACAATCTGTCCTAAAAACACAGATTGTGTACGGGGTCTTTAAGTGACTATTTGGAGTTCTATGTGGTGTGTAATTACCATGTACTTGTGTGGAAACTTGTATGAGATGTATTTGATGCATTAAACTGATAATAATTGCTATGATCACCAACGGGATATGTAGGACATACTTGAGCATGTAGAGTCATTAGGTGTCACTACACGGTTTCGAACTTTTAAAAGTCTTGGATAAACGAGTTACATGGTGTGTTGGTTACGCACGTATACTCACCTAGTGACATTTGTAATAGGGAGTCGGTAGCACGTTACTATTCGTGGAATTTGGACTTTCACTTGCGACCTAAGGTGAGTTTCACTACTCTTTTTCTCAAAAGCATGCGTCTCAGGTATGAGACACTTTACTTAACATTTTCTAGTCTGGTTTGGGACTACTTACACATCCCGGGTTGGGATGCCATGGATCCTTATGAGGGTCGGTCACTTTGCTAATTCGCAATTGTGTCCTTGATAAACTGAACCATTTCTATCATTTTGTAAGTCCTCACGTACCGAATGAGTTGTCAGGGTTGGCAAACGGGTTATTAGTTGATAGCACTATTAGGTCTTACAAACCTCACACCGGCTCGGGGAGCGCGGGCGTGAACTATAACTACGAAACATTATCATTGTGGATAGACAATGATGTCAGGCATACGGCACACTTATGTGGCTACACGTACATAGCAGTTCGGTATATTCGGTTAGTTATCATGAATGGGTTAGCTACCCTTGGCATGCGATGAATTAGTGGTTACACGGTGCGGGGCACCAACACAACTTACTTACTTACGTGGTTTTAGAAACCAGTGCAGTTACATACTCATTTACTTTACCTAGTGAACTCACCAACATTGTTTGTTGACCCACGATTTACATGCTTTTGCAGGTAGTTAGCTTCCGGTGCCAGAATTAGAAAGCACTGCACACTTCATTGCATTTGGGGTCTTGGGCATACACCTAAATTACATATTATGCTTTTACATTTTCTTTCATATGGTTTTAATTTGGGCGCGTTGTTTTGCGCATGGTTTTAAAAGGATTAAATTTGGTTTACGCTTCCGCAACTTAACTAAACTTGGTTTTTGAAACGAACTAAATGGTTTGGGCATTTAGAGTTCGTTCATATGACTTATGGCTATGGGATCCTGGTATGTCATGCGCCTCGCGGTATGAACCTCGCAGTGGAAATTTGAGGGTGTGACAGATTGGTATCAGAGCCATTGGTTATAGTGAACTAGGACTGCATGTTGAGTCTAGTCTATAACCATCATAGCATAAGTACACTCACAACTTAAGTGCACAACTAGCTTTTAGCTACATATATCTACAACATATGATTTTAGGAGATATGTTATCTTCTAGTTCTAGACTTAATTCTTAACACGTCAATGGTGGGAACCTAGGGTTACACCAGGTGGCGCATTACTGGGAGTAATATCCTAACTAACCTCATGGACGAGGAGACAACTATAGTACAAGGGCGGGAGCCCTTGCAAGCGTTGTGGCGCACGTACACAGGAAGCTGCACGATGCGCATGACGTGGTACCATTAAATCAACTATGAAGGAATTCGAATACTGAGACTTATCCTATTTCACTGAGCAAGGAGACAATTAGTTTCCGTTCCTTGTTACTTGATCTTTCTTACTCCCATTCGAAACTCAGACGGGACTAGGTTACGCATATAGAACTTATTTCTTACTTTAGTACCGTACGCCTAGTATGAGCGGGCGGACGTATGACTGCATATCCCTGTTACTCATAAGTATATGGTAGATTCATTGGAACACATTAGATCGGGACTTGTTACACACACTCTTGGGGAGTTACGTAAATCCTGCAATGTAATGCAACATCACAAGGGAGGATGAAACCTACTAATGGCTGATAGCCACGATTGGAGGAACGAGTGGTACAGCTTACCACTAAACTGGTACACATAGGACTCGAGAAGGAGATTGTACGTGATGAGAACCATAACACTGACAACGCAAAAGAGGAAGGATAAGAGATGGAAGGGGAACCTAAGCAGGACGAGCACATGGAAAGTGAGGATGAAGGCTCTACTATCTAGACAGAGCATGGCGACGATTGGCTCTTACCTTTTCTTACCTATCTTTTCTTTCATTTTCCTTTGCTAACTTAGATAAGACTGAGTTCTTATGATCAACGATAGGGTGGTTGAGGCCCTCGCATCTTTCCAAGCTAGTAAAGATCTATTTTGCTAAATCGTTCTTTTCCTCTGACTCCCACATTTGAACTTTCTTATTTCTCGGACGCACATGCCACAACAACAACCTGCCATCATATCTTCAAGCCTTTTATTGATCGTAATCCTCGATGACTCCAACGGAACTCAAGGAGACCGTCTGATTGCTTCGATAGTATAAGTCTCTGCCATGTGCATTTGCCCCAGGCAGGATGGGGTAATGTATGCTACATGCACACTCGATGAGTTACAAATACTTGGAAGGAGAACGTAACACCCTGTGGTGAAATCTAGAAATTTTGTTATATAAAGACGGATGGGTCTGAGATCGACGCCTACACTACCAAGCTACAGGAGATAGCCACTATAGGCTCAAATCTATTTAACCTACCTTACAAATGGATCGAACTTTATACCGAAAGGGTGGGCCCCTCAGATTCGTGGCTTGGCCACTGCAGCTCACCTACAAATCTTTCACTTGACTCGCAAACTCACAGATGAGACTGCTGATCATGGTACCTTTCTGAAGCATGGTACTTCATTTTCTACTGTTGGTGATAGCAAGAGAACGTGGGATAGTGTGAGGTATAAGTCCTGCAACAACAACTACCACAACGGGAACAACAACAATGGGACTCGTGGTAGAGCATTCGTGATTGGCTCTGGGGAGGCTAGGACCGATAACAACGTCGTGACGGGTACGTGTTCCTTGAACGACACTCTTGCTTCTGTTTTATATGATACTGGTGCGGACTATAGTTTTGTTTCATCAAAACTTAGTAAACAATTAGGGATGGTTCCTACTCTTCTAGATACCCCATACTCTATTGAACTGGCCGATGGGAAGCCTGTCGAGGTAACCCATATACATCGTGACTGTAAGCTCGAGTTGAACAAGCAATTGTTTGCCATCAACCTCTTACTTATCACCCTAGGTAGCTTTAATCTCGTGGTTGGCATGGACTGGTTGTCCAAGCAACACGCTGAAATTCTCTGTCAGGAGAAGATTGTTCGTATTCCCCCTCCCAAGTGGAGAACTAGGGTGATCGAGGTGGTGCCATGGTGGGCATCATCTCCTATATGAAGGCCCAGAAGTGTATTCGCAAGGGCTGTCCGGCCATTTTGGCTAACATATCTGATACTCGAGCCGAAACCGAAACTAGAATTGAGGACATCCCAGTGGTCCGAGACTTCCAAGATGTCTTCCCAGAGGAACTACCTGGACTCCCACCCGTTCGTCAAGTGGAGTTTCAGATTGACCTTGCACCTGGAGCAGCGCCAGTTACGCGCGCACCATACCGTTTGGCACCAGGGGAGCTTCAAGAACTGTCTACCCAACTCCAAGAGCTATTGGATAGGGGTTTCATTAGACCCAGTTCTTCGCCATGGGGAGCTCCAGTTCTGTTTGTTAAGAAGAAAGATGGGAGCTTTCGTATGTGCATAGATTATCGGGAGTTGAACAAGGTAACGATTAAGAACCGATATCCTTTACCTCGTATTGATGATTTGTTCGACCAACTGCAAGGGTCGAGCTTCTACTCTAAGATTGATTTGAGGTCGGGGTACCATCAGCTGAGAGTCCGAGAAGAGGATGTGGGGAAAACGGCGTTTCGAACCCGTTATGGACATTATGAGTTTTTGGTTATGCCATTTGGGCTAACTAATGCACCTGCGGTGTTCATGGATCTAATGAACCGTGTGTGCAAGCCTTACTTGGACAAATTCGTCATAGTGTTCATAGATGACATATTGATCTATTCCAAGAGCAGGGAGGAGCACGAGCAGCACTTGCAGTTAATCTTGGAACTACTGAGGGATGAGCAGCTGTATGCAAAGTTTTCTAAATGCGATTTTTGGATTGGGGAAGTCCAATTCCTTGGGCATGTGGTCAACGAGGCAGGAATACATGTGGACCCAGCCAAGATTGACGCTATCAAAAAGTGGGAGGCTCCTAAGACCCCTACTGAAGTGCGCCAATTTCTTGGTCTCGCTGGTTATTATAGCAGATTTATTAAGGGATTTTCTAAGATCGCTCAACCTCTCACCGCCCTAACGCAGAAAGGTGTTACGTATATGTGGGGAGATGCCCAAGAATCCGCCTTTCAGCTACTAAAGTCCAAACTTTGCAGAGCACCGATATTATCGTTGCCTGAGGGTACAGAGGACTTTGTAGTATATTGTGATGCGTCTATCCAAGGTTTAGGGTGCGTACTGATGCAACGTGATAAGGTAATTGCATATGCATCGCGACAACTGAAGGTCCATGAGAAGAACTACCCCAGTCATGATTTGGAACTGGGAGCGGTAGTTTTCGCTCTCAAAATCTGGAGGCACTACCCCTAAGGAACCAAGTGCACAATTTTCACTGACCACAAGAGCCTTCAGCATATATTTGACCAAAAGGTACTAAACATACGGCAACGTCGTTGGGTTGAACTTTTGAACGATTATGACTGTGCCATCAAGTATCATCCAGGGAAAGCTAACGTAGTACCTGATGCCCTCAGTCGAAAGGAAACGAAACCCAAAAGAGTGCGAGCCTTACAACTCACCATTCACTCTAACCTTCCTGATAAGATACGTGAAGCCCAGGGTGAGGCATTGAAGGAAGAAAACATCGGGCTTGAGACCCTACATGGTGCAGATAAGCACTTAGAACTAAGAACAGACGGTCTGCAGTACTTCATGAATCAAGTCTGGATACCACGATTTGGGGATCTCAGACAACTGGTGCTCGATGAAGCACATACCTCTCGCTATTCGGTACATCCTGGTTCGGACAAGATGTATCAAGATCTTAAGACTCTGTACTGGTGGCCAAACATGAAAGCCGAGATAGCCACTTATGTTAGTAAGTGCTTGACTTGTGCGAAGGTTAAGATTGAATACCAAAAACCTTTAGGCCTACTCCAACAACCAGAGATTCCAATGTGGAAATGGGATGGAATTTCCATGGACTTCATTACAAAGCTTCCTAGAACGCCAACGGGCCAGAACATGATTTGGGTTATCGTGGACCGTTTAACCAAATCGGCCCACTTCCTGGCAATAAAAGAAACGAATTCGTTAGAAAAGCTGGCGAACCTCTACATCAAGGAGATAGTCTCTAGGCATGGGGTGCCTACTTCCATTATATCTGATCGCGATGGGCGATTCACTTCTCGTTTCTGGACTACTCTCCAAGATGCTTTAGGAACTCGTCTTGATATGAGCACAGCCTATCACCCACAGACGGATGGACAAAGTGAACGTAAAATCCAAACATTAGAGGATCTGCTACGAGCATGCGTAGTGGATTTTGGTAATAACTGGGATAAGCACTTGCCCTTAATCGAATTCTCTTACAACAACAGTTACCACACTTCGATACAGTATGCGCCTTTCGAGGCACTTTACGGGCGCAAGTGTAGGTCTCCCATCTGTTGGACTGAGGTTGGGGATAGCCAACTAACAGGTCCCGAAACTCGTGCACGAAACTTCTGAGAAGATAGTGCAAATTAGAAACCGGATGGCTGCTGCTCGGGATCGACAGAAAAGTTATGCTGACAAACGTAGAAAACCTTTGGAGTTCCAGGTTGGGGACAAGGTTTTGTTAAAGGTGTCACCTTGGAAGGGGTGATACGCTTTGAAAAACGGGGAAGTTAACCCGCGATACATTGGACCATTCGGGATTGTCGAAAGAATTGGTCCGGTAACTTACAAGTTAAACTCGTGTAATAAACTCGGTGGGGTACATGATGTATCCCACGTATCGCATTGAATCTAAAGAAATGCTTATCCGATACGACACTGATGGTGCCACTGGAGGACATCCAGGTGGACGATCGGCTACGGTTCATGGAAGAACCAGTGGAGATTCTTGAGCGGGGCGTCAAGAAACTCAAGCAAAACACTATACCTATTATTAACATACAATGGAATTCCCGTCTAGGACCGGAATACACGTGGGAGCACAAAGATCAGATGCGGCTCAAATACCCACACCTCTTTACTGAACCTGAAATCGTACATAGATCCAACGCGGAACATAAAGCAGCTCTTTCAAAGTGAATTTCGGGGCGAAATTCCTTTCAACTTGGGGATGATGTGACATCCGGGAACCAAGCACACATTTTTATAGCTGGCTTTACTGTTTACTTGCTGAATTTCGGGACGAAATTCTTTTCAACTTGGGGATGATGTGACACCCCGCATTTTCAGGTTAAATACTTTTACTGAACTCTAGTTAACTTACATGTTCATACATGGCTAGATACTTAACTAGGGTTAGTTAAGTAGGTTTAACGTATGTTAGAAGATGCTAACATATGTTATAAGTAGGAAAATCCTTGTTAAACACACACATGAGTCCCGTATCCCAAACGTTGGTGAATTATGTGACATACATAGCAATAATATATACAATTGAATTACGGTGAACATGAAGTATGTGCTTATGTGAATTACATGTTTTCGTGAATAATCGCCTAACTGAAAGGTAATGCGTAGATTATGCAAATTACGTGCACAACATGAGTAATATGCTATGTAATAATAAAAACAATGGTTTTTATTCAATTTAGAATGGTTAATAATATTGGGTCCGGTATTGGGCTAGAACATGGTTAACGGGTCAAGTTAATGGACTAGAAGGGCCCTAATACCAATTGCTTGGGGAACAAGCAAAGCCCTTTTACAATTAGGAGGCAAGGAAAAAGATAAAAACCCTATCCCTTGCCCCCTTGGTGCCGTGCGAACCCCCCCCCCACCCCCCTCTCTCTTTGTTTTCAAGCAATCAAGCAATCTTTCACTAATCAAGCTAGTTCGGGTTTGATTTCAAGGCTCTAGGGAGTTTAATCTTTCACAAGGTATACATTCTTACGATTTTTGATGAAATATAATGATTGAAAAACTTTGAAAACCCTAAAAATAATATATACAAAATCGCATACATGTGTGTATAGGAGTTCTTGAATGTTCTTGATGATTTGATGATGATGATTGTTATTAGCAGCCATGATTAGGGTTTTCACATGATAATATATGTGT
This sequence comes from Ambrosia trifida, assembly GCA_028751855.1. NCBI lineage: Eukaryota > Viridiplantae > Streptophyta > Magnoliopsida > Asterales > Asteraceae > Ambrosia > Ambrosia trifida. The sequence continues at coordinate 77,714,023 of CM054129.1, forward strand.
TTTGCTATGATTAATATGGTGTTTAATCAGTACTATAGGTGTTATACATGTATTAGGGATGTTTATGAAGAATTAGGGTTTGTAGATTACTTGGGATGCAAGTTTCAGATTCTGATAGATTTGTTTGAACGTGTTGAAGGGGCTGTAACGGGTTGGTAAATCGATTGTTTTGATGATTTCTTTGCATGATTGTAATGTAGAAGGTCTTAGCTTTTCATAATGGGCAATACCATCGATTTTGGACACCGTATGAGTCGTTTTTGGAATTGTAATTGATTAGGGGTCATATCAGATTTTCGGATTTGTAAATTGGGCTAACTTTAAATGGTCATAACGTGAGATTTACAAGGAGTTAGGTTATGAAATTTTTACAGTAGGTCAATACTGGAAAAATAGAGCTTTTCCAAGTGGATTCATCTCGTTTGGATGAATACACAATTTTTAAGAATTTTCCTACTAAACTGACCTGTTGAGGAAATTTTCTGGACACTGGTGTGTTGTACGAATTTTTATAATTTTTGTGTTTGGAATTAAGACAAAACAAAAATATGTATTGTCGAGTGAATCCCAAATAAAATTCAGTAAAAATTTGGGACTCTAATTCATTCGTTAAGTATTTTAAATAAATTGTTTTTCACAGCGCACAATCTGTCCTAAAAACACAGATTGTGTACGGGGTCTTTAAGTGACTATTTGGAGTTCTATGTGGTGTGTAATTGACATGTACTTGTGTGGAAACTTGTATGAGATGTATTTGATGCATTAAACTGATAATAATTGCTATGATCACCAAAACGATACGTAGGACATACTTGAGCATGTAGAGTCATTAGGTGTCACTACACGGTTTCGAACTTTTAAAAGTCTTGGATAAACGAGTTACATGGTGTGTTGGTTACGCACGTATACTCACCTAGTGACATTTGTAATAGAGAGTCGGTAGCACGTTATTATTCGTGGAATTTGGACTTTCACTTGTGACCTAAGGTGAGTTTCACTACTCTTTTTCTCAAAAGCATGCGTCTCAGGTATGAGACACTTTACTTAACATTTTCTAGTCCAGTTTGGGACTACTTACACATCCCGGGTTGGGATGCCATGGATCCTTATGAGGGTCGGTCACTTTGCTAATTCGCAATTGTGTCCTTGATAAACTGAACCATTTCTATCATTTTGTAAGTCCTCACGTACCGAATGAGGTGCCAGGGTTGGCAAGCGGGTTATTAGTTGATAGCGCTATTAGGTCTTACAAACCTCACACCGGCTCGGGGAGCGCGGGCGTGAACTATAACTATGAAACATTATCATTGTGGATAGACAATGATGTCTGGCATACGGCACACTTATGTGGCTACACGTACATAGCAGTTCGGTATATTCGGTTAGTTATCATGAATGGGTTACCTACCCTTGGCATGCGATGAATTAGTGGTTACACGGTGCGGGGCACCAACACAACTTACTTACTTACGTGGTTTTAGAAACCAGTGCAGTTACATACTCATTTACTTTACCTAGTGAACTCACCAACATTGTTTGTTGACCCACGATTTACATGCTTTTGCAGGTAGTTAGCTTCCGGTGCCAGAATTAGAAAGCACTGCACACTTCATTGCATTTGGGGTCTTGGGCATACACCTAAATTACATATTATGCTTTTACATTTTCTTTCATATGGTTTTAATTTGGGCGCGTTGTTTTGCGCATGGTTTTAAAAGGATTAAATTTGGTTTACTCTTCCGCAACTTAACTAAACTTGGTTTTTGAAACGAACTAAATGGTTTGGGCATTTAGAGTTCGTTCATATGACTTATGGCTATGTGATCCTGGTATGTCATGCGCCTCGCGGTATGAACCTCGCAGTGGAAATTTGAGGGTGTGACAATCTTGACAGTCATACTTACACTATTCTAGGCCTTTGTTAATGACAACCCATCTTCCAAGGCATGATCAATACCAAAAATTTTTGGATCTCTTCTTGTCTCTATGTTATTTCCGAAAGAAACAAACAACAACCATGATTAGTCATTTTCAATAGAGCTGTCAAAACCTTACACCAAACAAGAACATGACAACCTTTCAATACACATTCCTATGAATTAGAACTCCCTACATATCTCTTGCAACCAATCGGCTCAAAGTGAAATAAGGTATGAACAATCACTATCATCAAACTATCACTAAACTAGTTAATAACTTTTCAAATGGACAAGATCCCAATAGGCTTTGATTTACTTGTTATAAACACACTCACATGAATCCACATCCATACCCATAGCCAAATTGGTATAAATAGTAGGGGTGTGAATCATGTCGGGTTGGCAGGTTTACGGCTTGCGGGTTGGCGGGTTAATGGGTTGAAATGTGCAACTCGAACCCGACCCACATTATTATTCGTGTTAACTATTTCAACCTAACCTGACCCATATAAAATCTGGGTCAACCCGAAAATGACCCGTTTAACCCATATTTTTAAATGAGTCACACATGTTCATGAGTTATAAGCAAGTTGTTGGGTTGTAAGCGGGTTATCAATAAAATGTTTAATTGTGAGTATATAAGTGTGAAAAATTAATAATATAGTGTGCCAAAAATAACTAAACCATGTAAATAGAAATGAAAAAACCAAAACAAAAATATAATAGTTTTTTTTTCTAAATACTTAAACAGGTTAATGGGCCAACTCATTTTATATATGCATCAACCCGAACCCGACCCATTTTTAATACGGGTCGACCGAACCCGACCCATTTTTTAAACGAGTCGTGTTACTTGACCCAAATCTGTTTTTTTTTCATGTCGGGTTCTGATCGGTTTTCGGGTCATATCAATAATTGCCGCCCCTAATAAATAGAGCACAAGATTTCATTTCAACTCCCACACTATCCCATCAAAGATCACATTTCCCTTTTCCTTTCTTCTTTGGATCGGCACACATCAAAACAAACTCACTCCTCTCTTTTCTCCTTCGGCCGAGCACCCAAGCAACCACCATCGAGCTACATAGAAGCACCAAAGGTCATGGAGGACTAACTAACTTCATCGGGTTATTTCAAGTTCAAGATTCTTGGAAACCAATTGTCGGGACAGTAGCCATTCCATTTTTTTCTTTACTGGACCTTATAGACCTTATCTTTAGTCACCATGTGAGTTTCACGGCCCCGTTTTAATGCTTTTACATTTTTGGGGGATAAACATGCTACATTTCTAGTACATTACATTTTGGGTGAATTTCTTTCATGACTACCATGTGAAACATGAAACATTCGATTCATAAACTCAACAGTCCTCGTAGTTATATTTACACTGTAACCATTAGCAAACGGTAGCCCTGTAACACTTAAATAGATCTATTGGGTTGACACCCCACTCTTGGTTAGTCGTTATAACCGGTTACATACAAAAGAGTCTACTATATATACGTTGTATTTATTGTATAATGCACGACGCACAACAGTCAAGAGGTTTGGTTATGGGACTCATAGTTGGCATAGTAATCATTAACTTAGCTAGCTTTGATTGGTCATACACGAATTTCACAGACGCAATTGCATAGTACATTAAAACTTGTGAACTCATTGACATTCTGTTGACAAATCTTTTATGCATGTTTTTCAAGTAATTGACCATGGAGTACGGGATCTTGAATGAGATATTTGAGTGCACATCTTATGGTACCATCATTCTCATGAGCCAAGACTTAATAACATATGTTATGTAATGTTTCTAACGTTTTGTCTTGTATTTTAAGACAATTTTACATTCATTTTGATTATGTAAGACATGATTTCAATGGTTGGTATCTAATATTATTATATTTTATCTGTTTCTCAAACCTTGTGCTTGAAAACCTTTCAAATCACATCCCCGGGTTTTCGCCTTGGCGAGGTGTGACATTTCGGCATAACTTTTCTGCCTATCCTGGATAGCTTTCAAACAATCCTTGATTTGAAAGATCTTGTCAGCCGTCTCTTGAATGATCTCTAGATTAGTTTACTACTTGTCTCCAACTTCTGCCCAACAAAAAAGGTGATCAACACTTGCGTCAATACAAGGCTTCGAATGGAGCGGCCTTAATGCTAGTGTGATATCTGTTGTTTTACGAAAACTCGATTAGAGGTAGGTGGGCGTCCCAATTACCTCCAAAGTTAATCACGCATGCACGAAGCAAATCCTCAAGGGTTTGAATGGTCCTTTCGATTTAGCCATCCGTCTGTGGGTGATAGGTCGTTCTCATATCCAATCGACTACCAAGGCTTTCCTGCAACGTTTGCCAGACCTTGAAGTTAAATGACTGTCACGATCAAAAATGATCGAAACTGGCACACCATGCCTTGTCACAATTTCCTTCACATAAAACTTTGCCAATTTATCCATTTTATCAGTTTCCTTTATTGTCAAAAAGTGTGCAGACTTTGTTAATCGGTCAACAATTACCCAAATTGTATCATTACCATTAGACGTCTTCGGCAGCTTGGTGATGAAATTCATTGAGATTTGCTCCCATTTCCACATGGGTATCCCAGGTTGCTGCAACATGCCAGAAGGCTTCTGAATCTCAGCCTTAACTTTTGAGCACGTGAGACATCGTCCAACATACATAGAACTGCTACCCTTGATGTTAGGCCACTAATACAACTCCTTCAAGTCCTTATACATCTTATCGGCACCTGGATAGACTGAACACATTGACTTATGGGCCTCATCAAGTACTAATTCACGCAATCCTCTAAAAAATGGAACCCATATACAATCCACATAGTACAAAGTTCCATAAGACTTTGGTTCCAGTAGCTTGACCTTGCCATGCAGGGCTTCCTTCTCAATGTTGGCTTCCTTGAGCGCTTCTTGCTGAGAATCTCGATTTCGAGCTGTGATACTGGTATGTATTGTCAATCCTAGTGCACTCACACGTAGGGTTTTTTGACATTCTTTCCAGCCTAGGGCATCCGCTACCACGTTTGCCTTACCCGGGTGATACTTGATCTCTCAGTCATAATCGTTCAGCAACTCTACCCATCTTCGTTGCCTCATGTTCAAATCATGTTGGTCGAAAATGCGTTGCAAGATCTTGTAGTCTGTGAAAACTGTACACTTGGTACCATACAAGTAGTGTATCCAAATCTTGAGCGCAAAGACCATTGCTCCTAACTCCAGATCATGCGTAATGTAATTCTTCTGGTGAACCTTGAGTTGACGAGAGGCATACGCAATTAGCTTATACCTTTTCATAAACACACAGCCAAGACATTGGTGTGAAGCATCGAGTAAACCACAAAGTCATCGGTACATCTGGGAAGCGAAAGAATTGGAGCGCTGCACAACTTCTGCTTCAATTACTGAAAGGCCGATTCTTGCTTATCTCCTCATTCAAACTTCTTGTCCTTCTGAAATGAAAAAAGATTGGGCTGTCTTAGAGAAATTCTCTATGAATCTTCGATATTGACCAGCTAAATGCAAAAATTATCTCACTTCCGTCAAGGACTTGGGTAGTTCCCAATTCTTAATTGCCTCAATCTTTGCTAGATTGACATAAATACCCTTTTCATTCACTACATGACCATGAAAGTGAAGTTCGTGAATCCAAAATTCGCACTTAGAAAACTTAGCCTAAAACTTCTCACTTTTAAGAAGCTCTAGAATCAACTCCAAATGATGCTTATGCTCCTCTTGAGTTCGTGAGTAGATCAATATATCATCAATAAACACAATCACGAACTTATCCAAATAAGGCTTTCATATTCTGTTCATCATGTCCATAAACACGGTCGGGGGTATGCTCTCCTTTTCCACCAGAAACTGATGATATCCCGATCTCAAGTCGATCTACGAATAGTAACTAGAACCTTGCAACTGGTCAAATAAATCATCAATTCTCGATAACGAGTACCGGTTCCTGATGGTGAGCTTGTTCAATTCTCGGTAATCTATGCACATACGAAAAGATCTGTCCTTCTTCTTCACAAACAACACTAGGGCTCCCCACGGAGAAAAGCTCGGTTGAATAAATCCCTTATCCAACAATTCCTGCATCTCTGATGGCCTACACGATATGAAGATCGAGCAATAGGTGCGGCTCTAGGATTTAAATCAATGCGGAACTCGACTTGTCTTGGCAGTGGCAGTTGTTGGGTCTGCTGACCTGGAAAAGAACAGATGATTGGAAAGCCAAAATATGCTAACAGTTGATCCTTTCAATAAACAGTCTTTACAACTTACTTCTACCAAAAGACTGCTGACTCTAACAACTGTTCAATCCAAACAACTGCAATGACAAGTGCTGATACAAAGGACTGCTGAATAAACAACTGATGAAGAACAACTGCTGACCAAAGGTCTGATGAAGAACAACTGCTGATTCAAGTACTGAAGACTAAAGCACTGCTGGAGCCAACAACACTTAGGCTCCAGCAGAGGATACAAGACCATCAGAGTTTTCCTACAACAGCTGTTTACTATCAGTGCTTTCAATGTAACAGTAGTTTGTAATAGGCAGATGTTTTATGTTTGTTATTCTGTTAGAGGTCACTGTCTTAGGTGACGTCAGCTTAGGTCATCAGTGCTTTAGGTCTGTCTATAAACAGAACAGTGCTTGTATTGTTCTATTGCATCACACACACAAACATTCTCTCAGACAAACAATCACTGTGTGATCAGGCTGAGGGGGAGTATTTGTACGATTGTAATCTTTTACATAAATAAAAGCATTCGATCTAAAAACATTTACTCTCTTGTTTTGATTAACAGTTTATTATTCCGCTGCACTTTCCATCTATATTCGTTTCACTTTTATCATATTTAGTTAAACATAATCAAAACAATCAAACTCAGATCCTAACAATTGGTATCAGAAAATTGAGTTAGATGCTAAGGCCTTCAGTATTGTGGCCATGGCTCTACCCAGTGATATATATGCTGGGTTGTTACACTGTAACAGTGCAAAGGAGTTGTGGGATGCACTGAAAGAACAGTTTGGTGGGACTGAGGAGGTTATTGAAAACAATCGTGAAATACTTAACCAACAATATGAAACATTCAGTCATGTCAAAGGAGAGTCATTAACTCAACAGTTTGAGAGGTTTAATTGTTTAATTAGTGAACTAAAATTGGTTGGTCTTACTTACCCTCATTCAACCTTGAACCATAGGTTTTTAAGATCACTACCAGACAAATGGGACACTATTGCTATTGTGATGAGAAACTCAATTGGATTTAAAGACCTATCACTGACCCAGCTTCATGGTAAGCTCTTGACATATGAGAGAGAGCTTAACCAGAAAAAGAAGCTCCAGGACTCTGGAAAAGTGTCTGATGACTATGTATTTGGGAATACAGCACTTTTGGGTCATGATAAGGTGCCTGGAAACACTAAGGATCAGAGTTATGATCATTTCATTGACATAACTTCAGGTTTTAACTCAGGGTTTAACTCTGATTCTTATTCACCAAACTATGCTTTCACAGCAAGTGGTGGTGATATCCAGGCATCTGACAATATATCCTTTGAGTATGATGAACTGAAATACTTTGACCCTGATGATTTGGAAGAAATGGACATTATGCACCAATTGGCCCTTCTCAGTGTAAGAACTAACAATTTTTACAAGAAAACTGGGAGAAGGTTTCCAGGGTTAACTGGCAGATCTAAGGTTGGGTTGGATAAATCAAAGATAAAGTGTTACAAATGTCATAGACTTGGTCATTTTGCTAGGGAATGTAGGGGTCAACATGGTACACCTATGATCACCTATCCAAATCAAAGACCACAGACCAACACTTATCAGAATTCCTATAATGCCCCTGGACCAAATGTACAAAACACTGCTCATTTTGCACAGTCCTCAAACACTGTTCCTGTCCAGTATGTCCAAACCACTGTTCCTCAGATCCACTATGTGCAAACACCTGTTGCTCAAGCACCTGTGCAAACGACTGTTGCTTCATCCTCTGCTCCTGCAGAGACCAGTCAACAGAGCTTCTTTACACAAGGCTTTGTTGATTGGAGCAGTCTACCTGATGAGTTAACAGATGAAAATTTTGCATTAGTTGCCAAAGCTGAAAATGAACCAGAAAACTTTTGTTTCATGGCTATGGTTGATGAGATTGAATCTGAGGAGGTGGTGACTAAATCTGATGTTGTGACTGATAATGTTGTTGATGAAGTTGTTACAGGTGAAAAACCTGAAGAAGAGGTTGTGAATCTCTCAGATCCCTGGGGTGCATCTGATGACTGTGAGTGCAAGTGTGATTGTGCATTGATGGCTGCTGCTAAGGTATCTCCTCAAATTCTTAAAGAGTCGTGTTCTGACAAATGTGTAATTGCATTTGCTAACATCAAAGAGGTGAATGAAAACCTTAGAAAGAAAATTTTGGATGATGAAGTTAAATTTGAAAAACTTTCAAAAGATTTAAAAACAAGTTTATTTGTAAAAGAGTCTGAAATAAGCAGCTTAAAACATGAAGCAACCATAACCAAAGACCAGCTCCAAACTATGATAGCAAAATATCAAAGTTGTAAAAGTGAGCTTGAGTCCACCCAAGTTGAATGTGAGAAATGGGTGGAATCATGTAGAGGTTTTGAGATGCTACTCAACAAACAAACCAAAAGTCATGTGAAGTTTGGCTTTGGTTTTGAAACCACTGCTCCAGCTTTTGACAAAAAGAGTCAAAGGTCTGTTGAGGTAGTACCAACAAACCTGCAGGGTCAAGAGATTAAAATCACTGAACCAAATGGTAAGAAAATTGTTCTTGAAAAACCAGAAGGTTCCTCATCTTTTACTGAACTTGAGAAGTATGAATTTAAACCTACTTGGTCTGATGAGTGTGATACTCTTGAGAATTTTAAACCTGTTGATTTTAAAACACCTGATGGGAAGACAGATCCTCAGACAAAAGTCATTCCCCTGGCAAAAGTCATTCCCCTGAAAAATCTTCCAGCAGATGCTCAAACATCTGCTGAAAAGAAGGCTGAAAAGGGGAAGAAGAAAGAAAAGACTGTCAACTTGTTCTGTGATTTCTGTGAAAAGAAGAATCATGTCACTAAAAACTGTTTTCTTCTAAAAGCATATGACATTAACAAAGGAACAAGTGAATGTCATTCCAAAGCCACATGCTCAATATGTGGGAAAAAGAATCACAAGACCAAAGAGTGCTTGTATCTCAAAAATTTTGATGTAAAAATACAAGAATACAAAGCTAAAACTCTTGCAAACCCTGTGGTTAGTACTTCAAAAGGAAAGCCCAAACAGACTTTCACCCCTGTCCAAACACCTGTTACTAAAAGGCTTGAAACATCTGCTTCTAGAGATGTCCAAGTAACAGATGCTCCACCTACAAGTAAATACCCAAGAGGCTATGGTCAACCACCATGTCACAGTCTGCCACATGTTTATGAGGAGCCAAAAAGACCCTCTAAACCAAGAGTGAACAGAAATCCATATGGGTATTATCATCTGTCAGGAAGTGATCAATCAACTGCTGCCCCAAGTGTTGACATTCAAGCACTAGCAAATGGTCAGCAGCAGTTGTTGAACTTAATTCAGAAATTGGTCCAAACCACTTATCACCTTCCAAAGCTTGAGTCTGAAAGGTCTGAGGACCCATCCAAAGCCAACCTGGCTTTGGACACTCACCAAAACTAATTCATTACTGATGTGCAGGGAGCTTCTGCTTGTTTAGATAGTCTTTGGTATGTAGATAGTGGAGGCTCCAGGCACATGACAGGATGTAGAGCCCTTCTTCTGGACTTCTTGGCTCATGGAGGGGGTGATATATCCTTTGGTAATGATTCAAAAGGTAAGGTGTTGGGTTCAGGGACTGTACAAGCTGGTAAACTCAAGTTTGAAAATGTCAATCTTATTGATAATCTCAAGTTTAATATTCTGAGTGTTTCACAAATGAGTGACAAAGGTTATGGCTCATTTTTCACAAAGAAAACTTGTAAGATTATTGGGCCAGAAGTGGTGAAAAAGATTGATACCATCATTGCTGAGAGCAAAGCACAACTTGTTGCTCATAGAAGTGGCAATGTGTATGTTGTTGATATGTTAAAGGACAATCCTATGGCAAATGTCTGTCTATTCTCTGCTGCCTCCACTAAGGAGACAGAATTGTGGCATAGGAGATTGGGTCACACCAACCTTAATACTATCAACACACTCTCCAAACAAAGCCTTGTCAGAGGTTTACCATCAAAAGAATTTAAATGTGATGAGCATTGTATTTCCTGTTTAAAAGGGAAACAACATAAAATTTCTTACAAATCCATTGATGAGTCCAAAACCAGTCAGTGTCTACAATTGTTGCACATGGACTTGTTTGGCCCTGTTAAAATCATGAGTCTAAGAAGAAAGAGATTTTGTCTTGTCATAGTTGATGATTTTTCTAGGTTTACATGGACTTACTTTTTACATTCTAAGGATGAGACTGCAGGTATATTGAAGGACTTTGTCACCAAAGTTGAAAAACAATATGACTTGCCAGTAAAAGTCTTCAGGAGTGACAATGGAACAGAGTTTAAGAATAAGGAGTTGGATGACTTCTGTGTGTCAAAAGGGATTGTGAGGCAGTACAGCATCCCAAGAACACCAGAACAAAATGGGGTGGTTGAAAGGAAAAATAGAACTCTTATAGAAGCTGCAAGAACCATGCTAGCAGATTCTGGTTTGCCACTGTCCTTTTGGGCAGAAGCTGTTAACACTGCTTGCTATGTTCAAAACAGAGTTTTGATCAACCCCAGACATCAAAAAACTGCTTATGAAATTTTGTTCAAAATCAAACCATTAATTTCATTCTTCAAAATCTTTGGCTGCCCATGTTTCATTTTAAATCTCAAAGATTCCATTTCAAAATTTGCAGCCAAAGTAGACTGTGGTTATTTTCTGGGATATTCTTCTACTGCTAAGGCCTATAAAGTGTTTAACACAAGGACTAAGACAATAGAAGAAACTCTGAATGTAAAGTTCAATGAACTTTCATCTCTAAAAATCCCTGCAAATCCTGCTGAACTATTTGATTTAGATAAATTCAAATTTGAAGATATCACTGTTAAAACTAACAATGCAGGTATTCCATAGTCTCCACAACAAGATTACAGAACAGATGTTGTGATCCCCGGTCACTACAAAATCTATTCTGCCTCAGAGGAAGCAGCTGTTCAAAACAATTGTCAAAACTCTGCCACAGCTGTGTCAACCACTGTTGGCCAGTCTTATCCTCAAACCACTGCTTCACCCCTCACAACCACTGACCTATCATCTGTTGACAAAAGTCAATCATCGGTTGACAAAAGTCAGTCAAGTTTCACACCACTTGGACCCATTCCTCCATTACCATTCCAAACATCTGATGGCACTACAGTAGTACCAACAGATGTTACACCAACAGAGTCACCAAACCTCTGTCCATCACCTCAAAATGCCATCGTTCCATATCAGGGAGATCTTATTTACTTAAGAGCTCATCCACCAGACCAGATCATTGGCAACATCAGAGAGGGTGTGCTCACAAGAAGCCAATCCTCCAATATCTGTCTTTTTGCAGGTTTCCTATCCCTCACACAACCTGTCAAGTACCAAGAGGCACTAAAAGACAACAGTTGGGTAGAAGCCATGCAAGAAGAACTCCTTCAATTTAAAAGACAACAAGTATGGGAGCTTGTACCACTTCCTAAGGATGTCCCGTCCTATAGGAACAAAGTGGGTCTTCAAAAACAAAACTGATGAAAGGGGTATTGTTGTCAAGAATAAAGCCAGGCTTGTGGTTCAAGGCTTCAGACAAGAAGAAGGAATAGATTATGATGAGACTTTTGCTCCTGTAGCAAGACTGGAAGCCATCAGACTCTTCTTTGCCTTTGCTGTCAACCACAACATAAAGGTGTATCAGATGGACATCAAGTGTGCTTTCCTTTATGGCAAAATTCAGGAGGAGGTCTATGTATGTCAGCCACCTGGTTTTGAAGACACATTCCATCCTGACTATGTCTATAAGCTCAACAAAGCTTTGTATGGACTCAAACAAGCACCAAGGGCCTGGTATGAAACTCTTTCCACATTTCTCTTATCCATTGGTTTCACAAGAGGTAAAATAGATAAAACTTTATTTCTTAAATGGAAAGGGAAACACTTAATGATTGTTCAAATATATGTGGATGACATCATTTTTGGATCCACATGTAACCAAATGTGTGAAGAGTTCAGAAAACTCATGACAACAGAGTTTGAGATGAGTGCCATGGGTGAGCTTCAGTGTTTCCTTGGTCTTCAAGTGAAACAACTGCAAAATGGCACATTCATTCACCAAAACAAATATGTAAAGAATTTATTAACCAGATTTGAGATGAATGATTGTAAGCCATGTAGCACACCCATGAGTACAGTCAAGCTGCTCACTATTGATGACAAGGATGAACTGGTTGATCAAACACATTATAGATGCATGATTGGGTCTTTACAGTACTTAACTGCATCTAGGCCAGACATTATGTTTGCTACCTGTGTCTGTGCAAGATCCCAGGCTTCACCCAGAAAGTCAAACCTTATTGCTGTGAAAAGGATATTCAGATACCTCAAAGGTGCTCCCACACTTTGTATCTGGTATCCTGCTAATGGAAACATTGAGCTTTCAGGTTATTCAGATAGTGACTTTGCTGGCTGTCACACCACAAGAAAATCCACATCAGGAGGGTACCAATTTCTAGGGAATGCCTTAGTCTCCTGGAAAAGCAAAAAGCAGGCAGCTGTTTCAACTTCAACAGCTGAAGCTGAATACATTGCTGCTGTAAGCTGTACAGCCCAACTCATGTGGCTTCAAAATCACCTACTGGATTTTGGGATAACTGCTCTTCAAACTCCACTCATGTTGGACAGTCAAGCTGCTGAAAATATCATCAAGAATCCAGTCTCTCATTCCATTACCAAACACATTGACATAAGACATCATTTTGTCAGAGACAGCTATGAAAAAGGTTTGATTTCTCTGCACCATGTTCCAACAGAGGATAAGTTGGCAGATGTGTTAACAAAAGCTTTAGACACATCTACCTTTACAAATCGGATTTCCAGAATTGGTATGTTAAACATGGATTAAACAAATAATTTTTTTTAATAAATCATAATAAAATGTTTCAGAAATCAAAATTTATTCAAATAGCTGTTTGGTTGAAAAATCTGTTTATAACATCTGATCAGATAAAACAATCACTGTTTCATTCATATCCACTGTTAGTTGAAAAAATCTGTTTCAGAACATCTGTTCAGTTAAAACAACTGTTTCCTTATATATTTATACTATATCTATACAAAAAAAACCATCAGCTGTTTGTATCAGTTGTTTGCCAAAAATAGCTGTTCTCCACCAGATGTTTCATCCATCAGATGATTGCCACGTCTGCTCATATAAGCAGAGGTTTGGCCACATCAGCGGTTTCCGTGAGCCTATAAAAACCCTGTTTTACCACAACAGACGTTACACTGTCTCATTGTATTCAAAATACTGAAAACCGCCTTCTTCATTCTCTAACCCTTAATCAAATTTCATTCATCCTCACCTTCGAAATCCATTACAATGGATCTTCAAGCCAAAGCCACTCACAATTGTCTCCCATATCTGGTTAAAACAGATGATAACGCCTCCTTCCATTCCACCATCGACATTCTTCTATACTCCAAATACCTACCCATCTTAACCGCTGACGCCCCCATTTATCTCGATACTCTCCAAGAGTTCTGGTTGAATGCTGAGTTTTTACTCCAAGACAAAAAGCCTACTTCCATTATTTCCAAAATTGGAGAAACCAGTATCGTCATTACCCCTGAAACCATATCCACAACCTTCTCACTGAATGACCTGGCAGGTAAGGACTCCTTCACTAAAACAGAGCTTCACACTGAGTTCCAAGAAAGAGGGTATGATGGTCAGATGACTGGATCAACTCTTTTCAAAAAGTTTTTCCCTCCAGTCATGAAATTTTTCTTCCATACCCTTCTTCTATGTGTCTCTGCTAAGTCCACATCCTTTAATGAAATCCCACTAAGGATGCAATATCTGGGTTATGCCATGTTGTCAAACTCTGACTTCAATCTTTCCCAGGGATTGTTCATGGACTTAGTATCAAATGTGAAAGCAATCAAGTCTGGGTCTAACAATGCTTTTCTTATCTACCCAAGAATTCTTAGTGTAATCTTACAAAAAGTCTTACCAGAAAAAGTTTTCAAAAAGGGTGAGGCAATGCAAATGAAAAGCTTAACTGATGAAACTTTCACTAGAATGCTGGGTGGAAGCACCCAAGAAAAAGTGTCTAAAGTGTCAAAAGTTTCTAAAACACAAACAAAGAGGACAAAGACAACAACTGTTGTCAAAACCTCTGTTGTTGAGCCCACTGCTCCTGGTGATCATGGCACTACATCCAGTGCTGTGAAACCCACACCAGCCACTTCCAAAAAGAAACATCCATCCACAAAAACCACCACTCAACCACAAATGAGACTTCTGGATGATGAGGTACCAGAAGAAACCTCTGTTGCACCACCAAAGCAACCTGAAACCACTGTTGTTACTTCCTCACAACAGTTGGACATACCTCCACCTGACCAAACTCCTCATGAATCCTCCCAAAAGGATCATGTTGTAAGCCAAGGGGACACACATCATGATACATTTGAGTCACTTGGCCAAATGTTCACAAGCCCCTCTCCCAGGGCTAATTCTCTTGTTACTCCTCCACCCTCACCATCACATCATGTTCCACAAACCATGCAACCTCTGTTTGAAGCAATTGACAAATCTCAGGAAGATCCCAGTTCCTCTCTTCCACCTATCACTGAGAGCATACTCCCACAAGTGACTGGTCCTGAGAACTTTCAATCTGCTATCCAACAAACAGAAGAGGAGGTTACACCACCTGAGTTCAATGCAACTCTAGGTGAGTTTTCAAGCGGAGCAGCCACTACTGATGTAGAGACCAATGTCTCACATCAGGACAGTGATTACATTGCTAAGACTCCCTTAAAGACAACAACTGTTGAAGCCACTATAGTGTCTCCAAAAACAGTTGGAAGTCCCCAGTACCAAGAAAAAGGGGCATCTGATTCACCTATTAGGACTGAATCAGGTAGAACTACCACTGGTAGGGACTCAGATGATCCTATTAACTTAGGAGATGGGTCAAAATACCAAGAATTGACGGACAGAGTTTCTGCAATTGAAACCTCTATAGCTGACATCAAATCTGATGTCAAGCTTATATTGAGCTCCATAGCAGACCTTTCCAAGAGTCAACCATCAACAGCTGATATAGCTAGTGAGCTATGGAAATCCGTTTCCCCCATCATCATAGCTCACAGAAAACTGGCTGATCAGACACATGAGACATATATGGCTGAGATAGGAAACATGGTGGATGCAAGGTACAAAGATACCCATGCAGATATTAAAGCCATCAAGGACCACCTGCTGAAGACTACTGGCTCTGCCCCTACCACCATTCTCAGGGATGAAAATGATGATGCTTTCACGGCTGATGATGCCAAAAAGGGGGAGAGTGGCAGAGATAGGATACCAAAGCTGGATCCCTTTGGTTGTCCTCCTTCTCAAAAGGGCCAAGCCAAATCTGCCAACAAACCAGAGTCTACTAAAACAGCTCCACAACAACAACAACAAGCAACACCAACAGCACCACAACAAACCATTGACAAGAACAAAGCAGTTGATGACTCTGCAAACATAGAAGCTGAAAAGGCTGCTCAAGAAAAACAGAAAAGAGTTGACAACTTGGAAGTTAAAGCAGAGTCACTAGTAGAACTCAAGAAGAAACAACAGCAGGAAACTGAAGATGTGGGATCCTCTAAAAGGATTAAAACGCCTGCTAAGCATGTCAGAAAACCACCATCCAAGTTAAACACCCCTGTTGACAAAACCACTGCTACTGAAACCACTGCCACCCAAAACACTGAAACCACCCAAAACACTGCTTCCCAAACCACTATACCCAAACCAACAAACACACCTGAACATACAACCACCAAACCTACATCACCAGCCAAATCCCAAACATCTGCTGGACCTACTAAAAGGCCAACAGATGTTAATCCAACCACTGCCACCAAATCACCATCCCCTAAAATCATGTACACAAGGAAGAGAAAATCAACCTTTGTTGTACATGATGAAAACATACACACATCACCAAACACCACCTCAACTACACAATCCACTCCTCCTATCACAGCTATTCCAATCACATCATTCTCACCACACACATCCAAATTCAGATCCCATAGACCACCACCAACCATTAAACCATTGGTTGTTCAGTATCCCCTTGAACTTGATCTACTCAAGGGGGAATTACAATCCTTCTACAATACTGAACAGCCATCAGACAGATCCTTCCCATCTCTCCCAAACTTCCCTGTTCCCCTCAACATTGATACATATCTGAAATACAAGGGTGAACAGGTGGATGCCATCATTAAGGAGAAATGCAAAGGGAAGGATGACAGGACTGCTCAGGGCATCCATTCAGCAGAGCTTAACAAACTTAGAAGGATTGAAGACTTTGCTAAGACCCTGAGCAACTCCATGTCCTCCATGCCTCTCAGTGGTGACTTGGAAAAGGAGGTAAGGGATTCTCTTCTGGAACAGATCATGGCAACCAAGCCTTACAAAGCAACCAAGAAGCAGTTTAATGGTTGGACCACACATGCATTAAGAGAAGAACTTATCAGAATAGAAGAAATGGCCAAAGACCCCAAGGCTAAAGTCTCTACTCCTAATTTTGGCAAAGGCAGAGACCCAGTCACAGCCTTGAAGTTTAAAAGGATGAGGCAAGAGATAGTAGCTGCCAACTATGGGGAAATGAGGTCAGTCTCTAGATGGTCTGAGCTAAGGCTGGTTGAGACCTACAAGAGTCTGGAAGAAAACAGAAAAAAGGATCCCAGCCTACCAAGAAAACCTGTTTACACTGATGAGCCAATGATGAAGAGACCTCAACAGACTTTTACCTTGGACAGCCTACTTGACACCTCTGATCTATCAACTGCTGCAAGAAGACAGTTCAAGAAACAAAAGGAAATGTCAGAAGAAGATCAGAGGAAGTTTGCTGATACATTCATCAAGGAAGGGCTCTTCAATCAAGTACACTTTTACTCTGATCCTACAATAGAGAAGCTCAGAGAACTCATTGGAAGACCTCCATCACCCAACTCATACAGAATAAAAATTCATCTCAGCAAATCCACTGACTCAAAAATTCTAAAATGGAAAGTCAACAAAGACAACCATGAATTGACACTGCTCAGGTCAGATGGAAGGGTTCAGAAGATTAGCATGGATGATGCTTACAGCCTATGTGCAGAAGATCACCAAACATTGCTGAATCTGGAAGTTGAAAGAGATGAAGAAGACTTGTTTGCTCTGAACTTTGAACTACAATTCAAAGGTCAAATCAGAGAAAGTCTGATGAGGAATAAAGATCAATAAATAAAGCTGAGTTTTGGCATCATCTGTTCTAGGGGGAGATTATTGGGTCTGCTGACCTGGAAAAGAACAGATGATTGGAAAGCCAAAATATGCTAACAGTTGATCCTTTCAATAAACAGTCTTTACAACTTACTTCTCGCAAAAAGACTGCTGACTCTAACAACTGTTCTATCCAAACAACTGCTATGACAAGTGTTGATACAAAGGACTGCTGAATAAACAACTGATGAAGAACAACTACTGACCAAAGGTCTGATGAAGAACAACTGCTGATTCAAGTACTGAAGACTAAAGCACTGCTGGAGCCAACAACACTTAGGCTCCAGCAGAGGATACAAGACCATCAGAGTTTTCCTACAACAGCTGTTTACTATCAGTGCTTTCAATGTAACAGTAGTTTGTAATAGGCAGATGTTTTATGTTTGTTATTCTGTTAGAGGTCACTGTCTTAGGTGACGTCAGCTTAGGTCATCAGTGGTTTAGGTCTGTCTATAAATAGAACAGTGCTTGTACTGTTCTATTGCATCACACACACAAACATTCTCTCAGACAAACAATCACTGTGTGATCAGGCTGAGGGGTAGTATTTGTACGATTGTAATCTTTTACATAAATAGAAGCATTCGATCTGATAACATTTACTCTCTTGTTTTGATTAACAGTTTATTATTCCGCTGCACTTTCCATCTATATTCGTTTCACTTTTATCATATTTAGTTAAACATTATCAAAACAATCAAACTCAGATCCTAACAGCAGTCTAGGTAAGTCTTTAGGAAATACTTTCGGAAAGTCCCGTATAGCAGGGATGTCTTTGATTCTTAGTTCCTTATTTTTCTTATTGATTACATGTGCTATGAATGCACAATAGCCCTTTAGAAGGCACTTCTGGGCTTTCATTCAAGACATGATTCGTAGGGTGGCTCCACTATTTTCTCCTTTGACCGAAAGGGTGTCGCCACTTGGCAAGGGGATACGAACTATCTTCTCATGGCACACAATCTCCACATGGTTCTTCGATAACCAATCTATGCTGACAACAATGTCGAAACTACCCAAATCTACTGGTAGCATATCGATACTAAGCTCATGATCATTAAAGCCCTACCACGAGCCTGGTTCTTCAACTTCGGGCAATCCTTCTTAAAATGATCGGTAGCACCACACTCATAACACCCTCGTTTCCAAGCAGGGTCACTTGCGACCTTAGGATGGTAGTATGTAGTCTGGTTGCCAATCTTCTTACACTTGTCACAACGAATACTCCCACAAGAACCCACGTGATGGTACTTGCACTTGTTACAGAGAGGGTGCAACCAGTTGTACTTGTTCCTTGGCTCCTCAATAGCAGTGACAACAAATGCCTTAGTGGCTTCTTGTTTCTTACCAAACTGGTTTCCAAAATTCTTCCCCTTCTTGAAGTTGGACCATTTCCGCTTATCTTCATAAATTTCACCTTTATCAGCCTCTTTTTTTTTTTTTTTAGCAATGAGCCCATACGCACTGCATCATCAGTCAAGTTACGAGCTAGAATGACAACACCTTGAATGGTGGTAGGCTCAGTGGCTTACCATACTGCGAATCTTCAAAGAGAGTCCCCAAATATACCTCTCAATCCTTTTGTATTCAAAGGTTACCATATGGGGCACCAAACGAAAAAGCTCATGAAAACGGGTGGTGTAGGTGGTGAACTCAGCTCAAACCATAGACAAATTCCAAAATTTTGATTCGAGCTTGTAAAGCTCACTTCTAGGGTAATACTTCTCCATCATCATCGACTATAACTCAACCCATGAAAGACTGTAGGCTACATCCCTACCAATGGTTTGAACTTGTCGATTCCACCAAGTTAAAGCCTCATCCTGAAAGGTACAAGTAGCATACTTAACCTTCTGATTCTCATCACAACCACTGATATCGAGCACGGATTCCATCTTCTCAATCCAGCAACAAATACCGGTTGCTCCTTCAGATCCAGGAAAATTCCATGGCTTACAAGTCATGAAAGTTTTGTAGGAACAACCATGTACTGGGTTCTCAACTTCCGTGTCATAAATAATGAGACATTATTAATAACAGTGAAGGATACATGCCAAAGAAGTACAACAATCAATACTTTAGCATGTTCATTAATTATCATGTGTTCTTCGTAAGCCAGTGCCTCTTGATCCTCCATTGGAGTCTCTGCGATTGGCGTCATGCTGCACAATGGCTTGCATAATCACTTGTGCCAATTTCTCCGAAGTGGTCGGGAATGTGTTGTCCTCGGTATTGCGGGTAGTTTTTCGAGGTGGCATGACTTCTTTCTAACACATCATATAAAAAGAATAAGACGCATATTTATCATTAATATTGTGAATCATGTAGACATGACAAAACAACCACGATATCCACAATAACCATGACAAACACAAATATACAACCGTAACATACATGATAATCAACACAACAACAATACAGACATAGGGAATAAAGAACAACCAGTAAACCATAATATCATCATTTCATTAATTTGTTGCTTGTTCCATAGTTTGTAGATAGTACTAATTAAGTGGGCCATAAACTGCCCAATACAAGTCACAAATCATAAACAATCAAAAGATATTGCAAGTGGTCTAACTAGTAGGCTACTAGGAGGTGGTGGAAATGCAGTAGCTAGAGTAGCAACATCAACTCTCATCCTCTGGTCTAGCTCGTCCACCCTATGCTCAAGAATCAACACATGTCTCCAAGCCCTAACACGCTCAGCCACCGCGCATCCCCGTTCACCCTTGCTTAGGCGCTCTTCCATGCTAGTGAAACACTGAATGATGGAAGCCCTGATCTGACCCTCGAAGTGTGCGTTAGTCAAGAGCTCATCAGCTCTGCGACGGAGCTCCTAAATCAGGGTATCATGATCACTAATCATACCCCACACAGATTAGAGGGTGGCGCACATAGGGATCATCCCGAAACCACCATTTACGGGAGGGTCAACCAGCGGGTAGGAGGTCTTGCCACCATCAGTAGCCACAAAGATCTCATCATCCGAGTCCTTATCTTTGTATGCTAGACAGCTTGTCACAGTCGGTAGGAAGGTCCGCTTACGAGCCTGGGATCTCCTAATAAACTTCTTCTGAGGCGGCTCGTAAGACTCAGTAGCCTGGTCTGGTTGGGCTGGCACCTCTGGCTCTGGCAAGGTGTGCTCCTCTAGGAAAAAGGCACTGGGTGCGGAAAGAGGGCACACGCTCCTCTATGGGCTGTGCCTCTTCCACACGGGGTGCCTCAGCTGGTGGCTACTCGACCACTGGAGACGCCTCAATAGGCAGCTCCTCGATCATAGGGGTCAAGTCATCTACATCCACAGCATCTCCCTGGGCCTCGCCAGCGGGGGCATCATGCTTGTCATATGAGACTATAGGGTCCACCTACATGTCATCGCTTACGATATCCACATACTCATCCTCGTCGGGCTCAGGATCCGCAAACTCCTCTTCGGGCGCAGAATCTATAAAGTAGGAATAAGCGTTGTCTCCGTTAGACATCTCGTAGTTCATAAACGAATCGTCCTTTGAATCTGATATAACAATCGGGTGGGAAGATGAAGCCATGATCCTGTCAAAATCCATGTGTACACATATTCATATATAAGCATCAAGAACTTATATACTATTCTCGCATATGTGCAATATGCAATAAGACTATGGAACTTGGGTAGTGTATCATGATGAAACTGTTTTTCATGCAATGAAAACTTTTCGTTTGAAAATCGTTGAAGTTATAGTTTAGTTTCAAAAGAAATCGAGTTCGCTATAACCATTGGCTCATATACCAATCTGTCACACCCCGCCAAGGCGGAATCATGCGGTGCAACATGAAAGGTTTTCAAGCACAAGATTTAAGCAAACATCCAAAATAAAAATTAGTTTGAATACCAAATAGCCAAGTATTTACAACCACATTAAAATGTATTGTTTAAAAGTCAAGGGTTCACAGAGAAAATCCACAAAAGTTGGTATTCGTGATGCGTGCTTAAAACATTTCCCAAGTTCCATCCATGAAATTACTTACCTGAAAAACAAGCATAAAATCTTTGTCAACGTAAAGTCGGTGAGTTCACAGGTTTTGATCTTAATAAAATGCAAGTCAATGAAATCCATGAATAACAAGCCAATACCTAGCTAAGACAATGACAAACGTGACCACCATGATTCCGTAACCAAACCTTAACGAGTTTTCCTCGCACATCGTACAATAAAGACAATGTATCATCATATGTGAAATACTAGCACTCTTTTGTCGTTTGTATCCAGGTTGGAGCGACTAACCAAGAATGGGGGTGTCAACCCAACATATCTATATAAGTGTTCCATGGCTAAGTCCATAGCTAATGGTTACAATATAGGGAAACAACACGAGGGCTTTATGAGATCTCTAAACATATCGTCTTATACTCACATAAGGTTCATAGGAAGTCATTCTAAACAATATAAATTTAGGATGCTTTTCCCCAAAACATAAGACAGTAAAAAGGGGTCGTGAAATCACCTCAAGTCCGTGCAAAAGCTAGCAAAGTAAAGT
This sequence comes from Ambrosia trifida, assembly GCA_028751855.1. Lineage (NCBI taxonomy): Eukaryota > Viridiplantae > Streptophyta > Magnoliopsida > Asterales > Asteraceae > Ambrosia > Ambrosia trifida. The sequence continues at coordinate 77,736,061 of CM054129.1, forward strand.
CCAAGATGTCGAAGGTTCGACCTACACGTGTCCTATGTATAAGAGACACCTTATGTCTAACCTCGGTGGTTGTTAGGTGTGCGCCCAACTTATAATGTTTGTTCTTATTTGTTAACTCGGGTTGTCGTTGGTGACGTGTGTTTCAAGTAAAAATGTTGAGTCATAATTCTATTTATAAAATGTATTTTTGCTATGACTCATAGCATGGTATATACATGTTTATATATACTAACATACACTTAACACACATGTATGTACATCCTTACACAAGCATACACAAACGTCTATATATATATATTACGAATACACACACAACCCATACATATGTATATTATGCACACATACACACATACATTACTTATGTATATTAGGCACGCATGCGCGCGCGCGCACACACACACATATATATATATATTACGCACCCACAAACACACATACATATGTATATTACACACACACATTACTTATGTTCTCACACATATCATACTTATACATACATCTATACCCCTCGTACATACACATATGTATGCATAAACTCATGTATTATTTCCATTATGTATTTGTTAAAGTTTTTGTAAAAGAAAACATTATTTGGGTGAACCTTGGTAGTTAACATATGAAAATGTAAAGATACGTGGGTTTAGTTATACCTCAAAGTGCCGACTAATCGAAAGAAAAACGTGAGCTTCCTAGGAAGAAGGTTCATAAGTGTGTGGTCTTGAGTCTTGGATCGAAAATGATGGTATGTGGGTGTAGGGAGGGACCCGAAAGGGGGGGGGGCTGGTTGGAGAGTTTAGAGAGTTAGATGAAACAAATGAGAGGTGTGTTGGAAAAATCAAAGGGGTTCGACTCCTTTATATAGTGGCCGAGAGAGAGAGTGAAAGGTGAGGAGGGTGTGTAGTTCTTGGATTGCCAACTATTTTGGATCTGTGGATTATTAAAGTTGATTACCATATTAGTGTATAATCACAGTTCTAGTTGATTGATTGATCCTTTTTATCCTGGGTTAGTGGGCCGATTTGTATGGAGGGATGGGGAGGTTATTTGTGGATAATGATCCTTCATATGTTATTGTGTTAAGTAAAGTGAATGCCGTTTTAGTATAAGATCATAGTTATCATACTTGACTAGTAGTGATTAGACTTAGTTTGTTCCATCCTTCAATGACATGACAATTCATATAACTTGACTAAGCGTAAAGTCTATATGGGAGATTTGATGGAGATGCTTCATGGAGGTGGGGTGGTGATCGCATGTAGTCAAGAGGAAGGGAAGGAGAGGTTATTCAAGATAAGTAATCTTGTGCTAGACTAGTGATTTAGAGAATGTTTCTAATTTGGTGTTAAGTCATGCTTTATGTCTTAATCCTTCCCATAACGTGACCTCTCATCTTGTCCATATCAAGTGTTAATGAGAATGCATGAGGTCTTGGAATGTTTTGGAAGTCAAAAATAAAAAGAAGCAAGGGGCGACGGTTACAAGCTAGGGATCAAGGAGACAAGATTGTGTTTGTTTTGGGTATGTAATCTTATGTGGATCATTGTGATTAAAGAAATCTTTCCTTTTAATAATTAATCACATATAGAGTTAGAGGTTTAAAGACTTGACTTGAGCATGACTAATCATGAGACTAATGTTGATTTGTATAGTGATTTGATTAGGCTTAACAATGGGATTATCTAGGAGTGTGATCATCCAAAGTATGGGTGATCTTTGGTGAGTGTGAGGGCTAAAAATAAAAGAAAGAAATGGAGGGAGAGGGGCGGTGTTAATCTAAATCCTAGTGTTAATTATAAGTAAATTTCCAAATTAGTGTAAGCGTTTTCCCCCAAAATTTGATTGTTCAATAAAGGAGGGATAATTTGCATGGATATGACACAAGAAGGTGTGATCTATCACATGTTTTGTCTTCCAAGAACACACATGTTCACACACATATACATGCGTTGCATGTGTGTGTGTGTATATATATATATAGATATTGTATTTATTTTTTTGTCAACAACATATATGTATACATGTATATTTATAAACTCCAAGTCTATTGAATATTGTTTTGCTAATTGTTTCGTTTTTGTTATTCACGTTGTTGTTTTCCATGTACAAATCAATCCATGAATGGGCGTATGCATATTGATAGAATTGTCGAATTCGATTTTTCTTTTAAAAAAAAAACTATAGTCACCAACGCTTGAAATGGCAAGTTAATTGCAGTAAAACCAGTGATCACTCGAGTCACTTGTTTGTTCAAATGGACTTTGCTAGACTTTTGGACGACTCGACTATAAAATTATGTCTAATGCGCAGATAGAAACAATGATTCGGCAAGTAAGTGTATAGATTTTGACTTGAAATTTCAGCGGGTATCATAAGATCGAAACATAATATATTTTTATAGTATCTACTTACGTTAATATTTGTCGCAGTTTAATAGGCCTTAGTAGTTAACAAAAGAAAAGAAGGGTCGGACAACAGAGTTGTGTGGAGGAGAAATGGGAAATGTGGCTTCCCATCCAAATTTAATTTTGCATGTGGCCTGGCTTTAATTTATAAATCCCTTACACATACACATGCATAGCACTCATCTTATGAAAACCATTTTTTTTATCTGTTAAAGTACTTTATATTTTACTATGAAGGTCAAAATATTTAATTATAACTAATTTCTTTTTACAATTTTCAAGTTTTAGTATCAACTACTTAAGAGGGAGGCGTGGACTCGGGTAGGATATTTAGGTAGGGAATATCCGAGCGGCTACGTTGTCCCTCTAGCTCGGTTACCTATCTTCGGGTATGGAATTCGGTGTGTGGTTACCGATTAGTTGGATGAGTTTAATTTGCAAAAAGGTCAAAAAATTTTTGACGATTAATTTAAAAAACATATATATACACTATAAATACATCCGCATTTTCACATATTTTTTTTACTCCACATCCATTTCTTCACCAATTTCTTCACTTACTATCTATTTTCTTCATATACTTTTAAAAAAACGAGATGGATAGAGGAGGAAGAGATAGCATTGACGACGGCTTGGGTTAACATTCAGAAAAGAACGACGGCTAATGAGAGACGCCGTTCGTTTTGGAGTAGAAGTTTTCCTCGCTTCCGCGCGCGCCTATATATGGGTGGTGAAACCGATCGCAACCTAGACAAACTTAGTTTAAAGTGAGGTGATTTGAAGAGCAATACACGACTATTTAACGACCTATACAATGAGGTCATGAATGGCGAAGGTGAGCTAAACGGACACGAAGCCATTGAAGTGGCTAAAATAGTATACAAACATAGGTACGGCAAAGATTTTAAACATGATTCGGCTTGGCAGATTCTGAGGGCCTGCCATAAAAAAATGGTGAAAGTGATTTGTGTATTCGAATTAATTATGTATTCGACGATGCTGAGAAGTTGTTTTTATTTTTTATTTTTTCGTTCTTTTTTTTAATTAATGTAAGATTTCTAATTTATTTTAATGAATTTTTATGTCTGGTTAATTAAACAATATTTATAATATTTTCATAAAGTGTTTAAGGTACCTTCTACTATCACACCCATCAAAAAATATGATGTTTCAAGGTAATATTAAAAAAAATATATATATATAATGTGACAACTTGAGATTAGAAGATGTTTAGTACCTTCTAACACCACACCTCCACTCTTAATATTTTAAGATTGGGTGGTATCGTGATGGTTAATTTAACCTAGTTTGATTTTCCGCGCTTCGCGGCGGGGCGGGTATTTATGCAAGAATGATGTGGTTTGTCATGTTATATGTTTTTGCAACAGGAGGGGGAAACTTCGACTTGAGTAAATTTTGTAGATAAGTATTGTTAATGTTAACATAGCTCTTCCATTTTAAGTTTAAGAGATTTGAAACAATCAGTCATAGTTGATCATTAACAGAGCTATTTGAAATATCAAAGTAACCGTAGTGTAAAATACGGGTAAAAACCATAAAAGGAATCATGTCAAAGAGAAAACTTGCACCGATGAAATAATAAGAATTCCAACTCCATGAAAAGAGAAGTTACATAGCAAAAACTTTTCATCAATTATATACTGCTCACAAAACAAACTGCAGAAATAGAAAAACATGCACCATGAAATGAGAAGTGGCATAACAAAACACTTTTACACACAACAAAAAAAGAACACCAATATGAAACTTTAACATCACAACAGACATTGGTAGACACAATGTGTGCATATGAGGCTCAGAATAGGTAACTTGTTGCGGCTGCAAACTGGGTGACATCACGGTTGCCACCCATTAGAACCAAATTAATGTCATGTAGCGTACAACATTAGAACCAGATTAATGTCATGTAGCGTACAACATTAGAACCAGAATGTGATCCCAAATCAACTGGTTTTGAAACCAATGGACAACACATACAACCCATAATATGCACGAAACAATAAAAGTATTGAATTTCATCGTGGCAGCAAACACACGATTTACCCCCTCCTCAAAACAAAATGTAGCATCATTTTTCACCATCAGGATATCAAATGCAAAGACATCATCATACACCCTTAGCCAATGACATAGCATCTAGCCACACATTCAAGATTCCCTCAGTTGAGCTTTGGCTTGCCATCATCTAGCTTATAACACAATGAAAATTTCATATTCAAGCACCTCTTAGATGCGTGAAGGCGCACCTTCGTCGATTCATGAGTACTGCGACAGTCTCGATGAGACCAAAAATTATAGCTTTGAAAACCTCTCAGCCGAGCCCAGGCTCACCTTCATCGAGTCAGCAATAGAAATAAGCAACAATCCCAAACTAAAAGTTAGGCCTTATACTATTAAGATTCAAATACAAAACCAAATTCAAACATTCCAAAATGGTAAAAAGCAAAGGTAGGGTTTACAGGAACCAGCTTGAAACAACCCAAGAAAACTTAGAATCAAGCTCTAGGATGAGCTTTAGCTCACCATCATCGAGCCAAACATAAACCTCTCTGATCAGCTCCGGCTCAACATCATTAGAGCAAAGGAAATAGAACATAGAGAGAGGCTATTGAACAAAGAAAAAGATGGGCGAAAGCAGAGGATGCGATAGAAAAAAACAGGGGGTGGGCGTCTGGATCCGCCCGAAAAAACAAACCTCAGCCACCGTGATTAACGCCTGCCTTCTCTCTCTGTGTGTCTCGCTCTCAATATATATCTGGCACCGATCTGGTATCTGTCTATGAGTATTAGAAGAAAGGCAACGTGTTGCTCTAGGAACAGAAGGTAAAGACAGCACATATACACATGTGGGAAGGATAGGGTATACACGTATGGACCATTATAGCTATGAATTTGATACTATTCAGTTTACTATTCATCTTTAGTCTTAAATTATACATAGTATAATTTATGTTTTCACAGTAGAATAAAAATACTATCTAATAAAGATAATAAAGATTCATATTAAGTTTTCATAGGAACTAAAAGATGGTTTTTTTTTTTTTTTTTTTTTTTTTTTTTGTAATGAGCATGAGTCTTGTGATGGTTGTGAGGGTACGGGGCATAATCAAAATTGGTCATGGGTGTCTCACTACTAGTACGGTAACACCGTCGTCGATAGTGTTGGTAGTGGATTCGTAAACCGTTTGCTGATTATAGTTAATGGGCATTGAAAATCATTTTTAAATACAACGGCCATTTTTTTTGGTTATTTTATCAACACTATAAATGCAACGATCACTTTTTATGACCGTTTAAAAAGAAATGAGACGTATATATAAAGGTTTTTACCTTGTTTCAACAAAAAAAAAACATGCAAACACATAAAAACTCTCAATACTTAAATCTCAAAGTACTTTCAAATACAAACAAATGAATGCAGGAAAATCAAAGAGTGTGGCAAAGGGTGGAAGGGAATCCTCTAAATCAAGAGAAGGGTTTCAAGTAGGAGAGATAGAGTTTGTGCATTTTTATTTTAGTTAATATGATTTTATTTTTAATTAAACTCTTTATTAAAAAAATTAAAGAAAACTTACTAAATAACATTCAGTGAAGTGAATCAGTGACGTATTGCCTTCAGAAAAACCGTTTTAAAGTGAATTAGTGAAGTAAAGTGATGTAACAGTACATGATTGATTGAAATTAATAAAGTAAAAACCTTTTAGTTGAGTGCTCGTCTCCTATTATAATGCTTATTGATATAAGTTCCTTGACCTCACTTCACAAAAAAAAAAAAAAAAAAAAAAAAAAAAAAAAAAAAAAAAGTACACAATTGATACTACAGGAGAGGCTTGAGTTTGAGGCATGAATTAATATGTAGTGCTAGCTTTTTATTTTCTTTTAATAAACAAATGAATTAAATTTATAGAAAAATCATTTAAATTAACTTAAAAGAAGTCAATGACAATTATACTAAAAAATACATCAGATTAAATAAAAAATACATCAAATAATAAAAATACATCAAATAAAAGTAAAGCTACTACATTACATATTTTTAATTATCATCATCGTCATCGGGGTTGTATCTCGAAACGATCCAAATATGTTCAACCACATCCGCTCGAAGTTTGTAATGCGTTTGGCTATTCTTAATTTCAAATGTGTTTAATGTTCTTGCATCATCACTAATACCTCCGTTATTTGATTGTGCCTCCTCAAAATACTGGCAAATTGCACGTCCATCGTCCTCTAAAAGTATGTTGTGTAAACTAACGCATGCGTAAATCACATTTCTTTTTTTTTTCTTTTTCCCACAATCGACATGGCATGCTCAAAATACGCCATCTTTTCTGCAAAACACCAAAAGCTGTCTTTGCGTGCCGCCATTTAATCTTTGTTAAACTTTATTCTCTTTTCATCTAACGTTGTATCCCGTGTAAATGATTTTACAAACGCATAATACTCAGGGTAACTTCCATCCGTTAGATAATACTTATACTTGTATTCGACCCCGTTTACAAAAAATGATTCTTTCGGTGCAACACCGTTTATAAGATCGTGGGTGATTGATAAAGAACACTCTGAGAAAGATGATATGTTAATAAATGTGATTGGGAAGAAGAGCTGACTGTAATATATTGTACAGTAATTGAGAATCAATTTGATTGGGTAGGAAGAACTAACTGAGTGTAATACATTGCGCTATCATTTGAGTTTAATTGTGGGAATGGCCTTCGTGAAGGTCATTCTTTGTCACCATTTCTTTTCATTTTTTAATAGTTATGGAGATGCTCTCAAATATGATTAACAAAGCGGTTGCTTTAGGGGATTTCCATGGCCTAAAGATTGACAATCAAGGGCTGGGGGTTTCTCATATGTTCTATGCAGATGATGCTTTGGTTTTAGAGGAATGGAGTAGAAATAATTTGGAAAATATGGCTTGCATTATTAGAAGTTTTTATCTTTGCTCGGGTCTCAAGATTAATATTCTTAAGTCTAACTTATGTGGGGTGGGTGTTAGTAACACATAGGTCGATAAGATGATTAATATTCATAAGTCCAACTCATGGTTTCGTCGAAATTATACCATATCTGTGATTTTTTACACGTCCATGACCATTCAAAGTCAAACATTCCAAACATTCCATGAACGAATAACTCTAGAAATTGATACCATCTCTGTGCTTTGAGGATGCCGAAAAAAACCCCACTTTCACAATTTTCTCTCGTTCTCTTCATCGTGCACAATCTCGAAGTTTTGACTTTTGGGTTGACTTCAACTTCTGGAAAGCTAGCAACCTGTAACTCCAATTATATCATGTTTTCATTTACGTTTTTAACCTCTGAATAATAACCCCTTGATTTCCAAGTGTTATAGATTGTAATTAAATCGATTAAAGGGTTAGGGTTTTCTTAGGGTTTGTGTTGCCAAGTAAACAGCTTTTAGCCCCATCATCTAATATCCAAAGTGAGTTTACATAGCCCATTTGTTCACGGTTTTATATTTGTAGGGTTAAATATGTTTAAACATTTTAGACTCAATAGTAATTACTTAGTCTCAGTATGTTGTAACTTTTTGACTCATTTTGACTTGCTTGTTTATGTAACAAAAAGACATAGTACAATCATTAACATTGATTATGTTGCTTGTTTAGATTATAGCGCTATAGGTCTGACAAACCCATCCCCGCGCATAAATTCTGGAATGATCGAAAACAGTTACATTTTTACTAACTTGCAAGTTAGGTCTCAGTCGACACAATGTTTACTTGTACAAAGACGCATTGTTACATGTTTGACTCATCCTCATAAGTACATGTTGAAATATCTTTGACTATGATTGCTATGAAAATTATTGTTTACTAATATTTTCAAAAACCTACGTATTCTCACCAACTATTTATAGTTGACCTCCCTGTCTTAACTTAATATGTTTCAGGATCATTATTGCTTGAAGAATTTTTATAGAGTTTGGACATATAGGATGCTTGAAGCCTTAGAAAAATAATTGGGATTTCATACATGTTGTAATTTTGTTTATACGTTGTAAGTGATTATGCAAATTTGATGTAATAGAACATATTGAGATTTTAGTACCATGAGCTATTGAACAATCGTCACTACGTGGCACCCTGATGTTTCCATCATCGATTGAGGTGTTACACGAATGGTGGTTGATGTGCCATCATTTACATGTATTAAACATGCATAAATAATCTCATAATAGGACGTAATTGGGCTAAAATTGATAATAAAAGCTACTTAATAATTCCTATTTGTGCTAATCAGGAAAAATAGAACTCCAACCCGAAAAGAAGCAATTCTAGTGTGGAAATATCAAGAAACGAAGATTCCTGGAGATACGAGACTTGAAGCATGTTCCAAGGATATGTAAAAACTTCCCCGAGGCAGAAATGATGATAAAATCAGCATGGGATTGACCAAGCACGGCCATGCACATTGGTACAAGTGCCTGCACACTAAAAGACAAAGCAGCCAACTTGGGAGAAGAGAAAACATCATTTGGTCTGGTGCACGGTCATGCTGAGTGTAAACGGATCGATTTTGATAAAAACGTTTATGTGATCATACAAGTATAACACTCCAGGTGCGGAAACCCTAGAATGTTTACAAAATGATACGAATCGAATCAAACACAAACAATTACCTTTTCAACTTCCATTCTCATTAAAAACTTTTTAAACTTGATTACAAATAATGTTTACAATGATATAAGTCAACTTCAGAAAGGTCAAAACTCAAAGAGAGAAACTAGACCTGACACACAAACACAAATGGCAAAATTTAGAAAATAAAACAAAATTTTCACCTTATATACTAATCCACATTCAACCTCTCGTCAAGGTCGAATGTGTACCTTCGACCTGTCACTAAGCTCGAATCAACCTTCAGTTTGTTGTCTTCTCCCTTCGACCTCTTCATCTTCCTTCGACCTAACCAAAACCACCTTCGACCTCTCGAATTTGTGCAAAACACTTTATTTCGTTAATCCAAAGCAACTAGTCGCAATATGCATCTACAAACTCCCCCTCGACTATTGCTTGGATTGTTGACGTTGGTAAACAAGTGTTTTCTTCATCAACTTGATACGAAGATTCTTTTTGTGCTCTTTCGTCATCACTGGCTCAGGCTTTGGTTTTGATTTCTTCTTCACTTCATTAGCCTTCACATTCATTCCCAACTTCTTATCGTAATCACAACCTACATTGACATCCCAAGCGAAACGAAAACATACCACACGATGGTATTTCATCACTTGTTCACCATCCTTCTCCTCGCAATAGATTGGGTTGTAATACAGCATGATTATATCTTCATAAGAACAGTTTATCAACCACATGGGATAAAAAATGTGAATCTACTTATACAGTCCCTTTTGTCTTTCAATAAGATGACGGCTTCTGCGGTTCTCCAATCGTAATACCACATGACAAATTCTTTGCTGAAGTGTTGTTGTATAAGCATCAACGGAATATGCTTCAACACTCTCGATGGTTTGTACTTCAAAGTAACCTTGTTTAGCCCAGTAATCTGATCAATTTCTTTGTGAACCTTCCTGATAGGATACTGCGGCCTGAACACATCCTATCTCGTTCTGCTCTCTCTAGCCATACGATCAGCAAAGTATCCAACTGCATCGTTATTAACAGTTGCACCAGCTATAGTATGTCTGCAGATATCACGCACAGCCCAGTACGGTAATGTCTTGATGTCATGGAATCTGTGAAAATACAGAATTCCTTTCTCCTACTTCACAGCAATGCACCGCAACTGTCTAAGGTATTTGCATCCAATAACTCTACCTTTGAACAGCTCGTTGTGATATTTATAAAAACCACCCCGAATTTCAGTTTTGGGTTGGTTTGCTTCTTTCACTTTAAGCCTTCTCAACAAACTCTTCAGATCATTAGATTGTTCAACATTCGGCTTCTAATTATCACCATTCTTGAAAACATCATCAACGAATGTCTTGCTCTTTTTCTCTACTAGTTTCTCAGCATGTTCCAGAACTTCTTCAGAAAATTCAGGAATCACATCATCCTGTTTGTCTCTAAAGTATTCAGGATATTCTTCACTTGTGATATCTTCGATCTCAATATCCTCAAACACAGGTGTATCTCTATCATCAGAATGATTTCCAGCTTCTTTTTCAGGAATGTTTGGAATTTCATTATCATTCATTAATTCCTCAAGAGATTTACCAACTTGCTTTGCCAATCCCTCTAAAATCTCTTTGGAAACAGCTGCAGAATCCTCTCCATCCTCTAAGTCAGGATCATTATACTCTAACTCATATTTCAAATCATCAGACTCAAATATCTCTGGAAATTTTCCACTCAGCTCTATAGTCCAAACTTTTTGAGTAAGCATGTGACGATATAGATTCTTGTCCTCATCTGATAAAGCTCGTATCTTTTCAGTCCAGAAAATACTGTCATCATCAGTATTTCCACTAGGTGCTTTCTTTGAACTTGATTCACCTGCATCCTTCTTATCAGACTCCCTCTTCTCATATCTGTATTTGTCCGTATCATCATCGTCATCATCACCAGAACTACCATCATCAGATCCTTTATCAGAACCTTTATTAGAACCGCCATCATCATCATCATCTTTCTTCTTCTTAGGATCATCACCAGCATCATCAGATAGATCATCATCGTCTTAATCCTCATCTTTTTCAGATTCAAATGGTTCAAAATCTTCCTGTTCTTCTTCTGGCTCTTTGTCTTCTTCTCCATCTTTCAGTTGAGGAGCTTTCCCATATAAATCATCAATCATCTTTCTCAAACTCTTGTTTGTTGATTTAATCTTTTTGTTTTCAAGCTAAAGATATTTGATTCTAAGTGTATTTCTCTGTTCATGCCCTAACAGCTTCTGATTTTCTTCTTGAAGCTATTTAATCTTTGCTTCTAGCTCTTCTTGGCTTTCTTGTGAGGATACAACAACTTCTAACATCTTCTTTTCATTCTTCTTCAACTTTTCTGTCTCCTGCTATTGCCCGTTAAACATTTTCATCATATCAGCAATCTTTTTGTTGACTGCTTCCATCACATCACCAGAAAACGTAACCTGAGGTGTAGAAGCCTCAGCAACAGGAGATTTCTTCTTTTGAAACTTCCTCAATAAATTTTCCAATGTAGCTTCAAAATCTGTAGATGGATTCACAGCAGTTTCTTCAACAGATTTCTTTGATTTCTTAGCTACAGGGGATGTCAAAGGTGTGGTAGCTTTTGAGCTTCCAATGTCAGGAACTTTCTTTCCAGCAACAAGTATCTCTCTATCTCGTTTCTTCATCATATTTGTCTTCTTAGCCATTGATTTGAATTTTGGCTTCAAAATCTTTCCAACAGCAACAAGAGATCCAGTAAAATCTTGGTCTTCCAACCCAAGTTCTCCTTCTTCAACAACAATCGGACTCTTCTGTTGTTGTTCTTCAATCGTTTTGTTCAAACTCTCAATCTCACCAGCCTTAGTGGCCTTGGGCTTGGTGGTCTTAACAGTTTCATCACCCGAATCCCACTCTTCATTATCCTAAGTCTCTTCAGAATCAACAGACTCCTCATTAATAAGCAAAGTCTTGCTTTTCCCAGACTTCTTCTTTTTAGCAACACTTTTCTATCTCTTTGGTGCAGCTTCTTCTACAATCTTAGCTTTACCCTTTCCCTATTTTGCACCCTTGTTGATTACCTGTCTCTTCCTTTTAGCATCAGGATCAACTGGTTGTAAAGGATCATCAGTATCAGATGCACTATCATCATTTCTTGCTTTGTTATCACCTGGATTCTTGTATCTTGGATTAATCAGATGACCAAATAAGTTCTTGTGTGGTGGTCTTTTGTTCTCTGGAACACCCTTGTAAGCTTTCATTCTGCTCAACGTACTCATATTCATGTGATGCTGAACTAATATCTCTTTTGGATCTTTCCTCGGATTTGGATACTTCTTGTCGAAAATCATCTGTAGGAATCTTGGGTACATCAGAAACTTATCAACTTTCAAACCTTTCACCACTTCCAGCATATGATCAAAAATCATCCTAGATACGTTGAATGGTTTGTTTAACACCAATGCAATCATCAAAGAACTAATACTGCTCCTCATCACATCATAGCTGCTTCTAACTGGTCCAAAAACATGTAGAATCACATGTGCAAGATATTTAAACTGCGAACACAGCTGAGCATTGTGTAATAGACCGTCAGTGATAGGACCGTTATACTTCATTCTTAAAAAACATAGCCTTTGATCAACCCATGAAAGTTTCCTCGGATTAATAGGAGAATCTTTAAATCCAATGCCTCCCTAATATCTTCTTCAGTAACAAGCACCAATTCTCCATGAATCTTGCTTCTAATCGCTGTCTTGTTATCCTAGAAATCTATAACAGCACTCTTCCAAAACTCTTCTTGATGATCTTTGTAGATAGATGCTGGAGTAGCGATAGCGTAAATCACCCTGCTTAGTCTTAAAAACTCAACGATTCCAGCAAATGCAACATGTTGTTTCACTTCTTCGATGAAAGCACAACAGTTATGATCCACTTCAAACAACAGCTCCTTCTCCTTAGATTTCTCATGTTCAGCAACCTGTTTTTCGGGATTTTGTTGCTCGGCCATTGAAAATCTGCAAAACAAAAACACGAAATTTATCAAAATCGGACAAAATTTGATTTTTGGTCAAGAATTATTCATTCGACCCAAACGTGGGTTCGAATGAAGAATTTTGCTGATTCGAATGAAGAAATTATATGAAGAATTGTTCATTCGACCAAAAACTTCACCTTCGACCGTTTAAGACTACATTCGACCTGTTTGAACTGGTCGAATGTGACTGTTCTTAATCAAAATTATCAAAATTCATTCTGACCATGATCAACATCAAATTTTTGTTTGTTTTTATCCTAATATGGCCGATAAACATCATTCAATCAACAATTTCATCAATTAAACAGTTTTCGATAGTTTTTCATTAAAATCTAGGATATATAAGACTTTAATCATCAAATCAGCTCATTAGCTTGTTATTAACCTAGATTTTGGTACATTCTCCCCCTAAAACTAACGAAAACTAGTTTACAAACATCAATTGTTGTAAAACAACACATATAATGGTCAATTTGGTGTCCAAAGGATTCAGAACGAATTTGAACGATTCTGTCATGATTATCCAATTAATACCTATAATTTTGGTATTAAAATGATCAGGATTAAGTCAGGAACACAATGGTAAGGTCTAAAAATCAAAATCAAAATGATCTCCCCAAATCAGAATTTTGAAAAAAATTTCGAATGAGGGTTCGAATGAGGAACATCATATATATAGGCTTCTACATTCGACCCTTGTTGGGGTTCGAATGAGAAACTTCAGCTTCCTTCGACCCTAGTGAAAGGCTCGAATGAAGACTAAAGGACTCGAATGAAGAAATTCATTTAAACACTCTCATTCAACCTTAATTATAGGCTCGAATGTAACCTCAAATGCACTTTCGACCCACCGAAGGGGCGAATGAGCATTTGGAAAAACTGAAATTTTTACCAAATCTGAAAATCGAATCCCGTTTAATCATTTTCAATCATTATAACCTTCAATCATTCATCATTTTTCATTTAAATGTCACAAAACTCAAATGGTCTGTCAAACTTCAGAAAATCAACTACAATCACCATCGGTTATCAAAAATAAAACAGAAATGTAAAATCTTTTGGATTTTCTGAAATTTTGGTTATAACACACCAAAAATCTTTTTGAGTTTTTGATATTTTTGCAAAAAATGTAAAATGCAGAAAAGTAAACATAAAGCAGTAAACATTTTGTGATTTCCGGTAAGAGGATCATATCAGTTTTTGAGAAATCTAATCACACCGTTGATCTTTAGTGTTTATTATCACTAAAGACAATGTGTGATCCAGCAATTGCTGATATTGTTATCCACATAAGCTCACATGCAAACTGTTATGCAGTGCTTTAGACTGATACGGCTATGTATATTATAAACTAATTCATCTATGGTTCCCACACACACGACATACTCCCGTATCAAGGAAATTTGCACAAATACCCATTGTAATGCGTGATTATGCTTTCGTTATCTGTAATTACAAGGAATGAGGCACAGAGGTGTACAGGTCAGCAGCTCAATGCTACAGAGTAACATGTGCACTATACCAGGTTGAGGTCATATATCAATCGTGATTTGCATCAATGATTAGATACGATGCATTAGATAATCTTTGATTATCTTCATACATTTAAAGTTCCTCAATTCGATAATTTTAGGTTTTGGCATTTAAGTTATTTTATAAAGATACCCTGTCTGATCTAGGTCCGTAAAACCTTACGACAGAAGATCAGATAGGCTATCCCTAGATAACTAATAACATAACGACCCAAAACCTCTGAAATTTGTACAAACCCTATCAAACAAAATTACGGTACCAAGACCATATGCCCATGAGGTGTTCATCCACATAACAAATCGTTTGATATGTATGTATCAGGCACGCAGTAATATGTCTACGAAGCCTACCAGCACATCACACAGACTCAACACACGCTTTATATAGCATTTCAATTCTTTAGCATGCGTCAGATCCCCACTGATGTACTATCATTTCCTCTTTTACTCCTGGAAAATCATTTTGGATTTTTATGACTTTTATGGCTTTTTGGTTTTTTTTAATGTTTTTGGTTTTTTCTGAAAAACTAATGACTCCCCCTAAAATGTAAAACATATTTTTGGATTTTTTGATTTTTCTGAAAAACAGTAAAAACTAAAAATAAAGTGATAAACCGAGGTGACGATCAGTCTTGTTTCTCTTTTATACCGTTAACTTTTAATAAAAATTCGAATCTCGATCTATCAAAAGCTTTGGTAAAAAGATCAGCCCTCTGATAATCAGTGTGGATTTTGACCATGTCAATCAACCCTTTAACATAACAATCACGGATAAAGTGATACTTAATCCGGATATGTTTAGCCTTAGAGTGATTGTTCATGTCTTTCGTGAGTGCTATGGCGGCTTCATTATCACAATAAATTGGGGTTTTAAGATACTGCAAACCATAATCGCGCATCTGTTGTTGAATCCACAGAATCTGAGAATAGCAACTAGAGGCTGCTACATATTCTGCTTCATAAGTAGATAGAGCGACCGATGTCTGCTTCTTACACTGCCAGGTCACGAGCCTGCTCCCAAAGAATTGACATCCAGCCGTTATGGATTTACTGTCTTTGTCACAGCCTCCAAAATTTGCAACACTGAAAGCAACAAAGTCAAAATTATCATCATTAGGGTACCAAAGTCCTCTTGACGGACAACCCTTCAGATATCTAAGGATTCCTTTGACGGCTGTTAGGTGACTCTGTTTCGGCTTCGATTGAAATCGTGCACAGAGACATGTTGCGAACATAATGTCTGGACGAGATGCAGTTAAGTACATCAACGATCCGACTATGGCTCGATAAGTTAATGGATCAATGAGCTCCCCTTAGCGTCAACTCCAATCCCGTATCGGGGTATCCATTGGCTTGGAATCTTCCATCTGGAACCGGCTCAAGACTTCAGATACGTATTTCGTCTAGTGTATGAAAATGCCTGTTGGCAATTGATCCACCTGCAAACCTAGGAAAAACTGCATTTCCCCTATTGCGCTTATCTCAAACTTTTCCTGCATCACTCTTCAAATTCTCTGCAAAAAAGTTCGTTAGTACGACCAAAAATAATATCATCAACATAAATCTGGATGAGAAGCAAGTCACCCTCTGTTCTTTTCATGAGCAGGGTACAGTCGACCAAACCTCGTTTGAATCCCTTTGAAAGTAGGTACGTGCTCAGCTCCTCATACCATTGCCGAGGAGCTTGGTGCAACCCATATAGTGCTTTGTTGAGTACATAAACCTTATCCCGGTGGATAGGATCTTCAAAGCCTAGTGGTTGACCAACGTAAACCTCCACCTTGACCACACTGTACAGAAACGTGCTCTTCACATCCATTTGATACACCTTAAATTTTTTGTAGGAAGCAAATGCTAGAAACATTCGGATAGCTTCTATACGTGCTACAGGTGCATAAACTTCATTATAGTCTATTCCTTCAGTTTGACTAAATCCATGAACGACCAATTGAGCTTTGTTTCGTACGATTACCCCTCTATCATCTTTCTTACACTTAAAAACCCATTTAGTACCAATCTTCTTTCTTCCTAGAGGTAAATCTGTAAGTGTCCAAACTCCCAGCTTCTAAAACTGTAATAATTCCTCTTGCATAGCTTCAACCTAGGCATCATCCAGTAAAGCATCTTTGTATGTCCGCGCCTCAACCTGCGAAACATAGCAAGCAAAGGACCAGTCATTTTGACAACCAGACTTTTGAATTTTAGCATAAAGGGCTAGGGCTCCGATATTATCATGTGAAGTTGCTCGACGAAGTTGTCCTCTCGTCATGACACTGCTTCTGGGGTCACCAATAACTTGCTCAAGTGGATGTAACTTATGAATCCGAGATTCCGGATGATCAGGAATTTGAACTCCAGTTTGAGTAGTTAGATTCTCTGTCGTATCCAGATCATTACCTGTATTTGATGATGAAGCAACATCTGGATTTGGGTTCACTGGTGGATCCTCCAAAACATGATCTTGAATAGCTTCACTAGAAATTTCATCTTCATCTTCCGACTCAGATATGTCCAAAGTAGTCAAAGCTTCTTGAAAAACCTCTTCTTCATTAGCAGGAACGTTGGTATCATTAGAAGCTGCTGGAGGAGTTACGGTGATCGGACGCACCAACGGTGAAGTCACTGCGTTTTCACACTCGTAATAAAGTCGTAATACAGCCTCTTCAACCAAGTTACCTAGATTGAATGATTCAATTAAATCTTTATTATCAAACATCCAGTCAGGACCACTTCCTTATACGTTCTGAGTGTATCGTTGTACTTCAATGTTAGCCCATTCCTCTACCTAACGAGTTCTTTTGTTGAATACCCGTTTGAGCGGGGTTGCATATCCAACAAAGTATCCCTCTTCAGCTTTCACTACAAACTTCTTAGTCGGATTCAACATCGTACAAGGTGCCCCAAACAGTTCTAGATACTCCAAATTCGGCTTTCGTCAATTCAACAGTTCATAAGAAGTTTCGCCAAAATTCTTCACTGTTAATACCCGGTTCTAGATACTCCAAATTCGGCTTTGGTCCATTCAACAGTTCATAAGAAGTTTTGCCAAACTTCTTCACTGCGTAAATAGCTTCATTCCAAAACATTACTGGAAGATTCGAATCCGCAAGCATTGTTCGTGCCGTTTCTATTAGAGTCCTGTTTTTCCTTTCAGTAACACCGTTCTGTTGTGGAGTGTATGGAGCACTATATTCATGATGAATTCCTTTGTCTTCACAGAGTGCATCCATCTGAGAATTTTTAAACTCCGTCCCGTTGTCACTACGAATTCGTTTAATCTTCAAGCCGTAAACATTCTCCAATCGGGTGAACAGAACCTTCAAGTTATTGAATGTGTCGCTTTTGTGTTGTAAGCACATCACCCACGAAAATCTCAAGTAATCATCAGTAACCACAAGACAGTAAAGCTCTCCAGAATGACTCTTACGCTTGACAGGTCCAAAAACGTCCATATGCAAACGCGCAAGTGGCATATCTACAGAATTCACTTTCTTCGGTTTGTGGGACTGTTTGTGCTGTTTCCCCTTTTTGCAACTCACGCATTTATCATTGAGATGAAAATGCTTCACATTAACCCCTTCTACAAGCCCATTCTTCACTAAATAATTTATCTTTCTGATGTGAATATGTCCCATCCTCCTGTGCCACATATTTGATTCTTTTTCTATAGCCTAGGATAGAAAACATGTAACTTGGCCCTGGGTTGGCATAGCTTTGCTCATATCAAGAATGTATAAATTGTTCACTCTTGGTGCTCTCAACATGATCCATTCTTTTGGTATGACAAAGCCGGGTTTCAGAATATAGCAATATTTATCATCAAAGTGTACAGAAAACTATTTGTCACTAATTTGGCCGAGACTCAACAGATTATATTCGGTTTGCGTCACATAAGATATTCTTTCAAAACTTACGATCCCGTTACTAACACTCCCTTCCATCGTGATATAACCACCTTTATTACCCACAAACGCCACATACCATCCATTCACGTTCTTGATGTCGAATAATAGCGTTAAGTCTCCGGTCATGTGCCCAGAAGCTCCACTGTCGACAATCCAAAGACTACTAACAGGGCCAGCTGGAGCTCCCTGCACCAAACAAAGAAATGATTAGATCTTTCGGGGGACCCAAGCCTGCTTGGTCTTGGGTCTTTGAGTGTTAAACTTCAAAGATTCATTTTCAACAACATTAGGTTTTGAATCGACCTTTTTTTTGATCATTCAGACCTTTCTCATCTTGAATTTTGACATTTGCAGTTGACGTGGAAGCACCCGGAGAACCCACTGGTGACCAAGATTGTTCAGAACGTTTAAGAATCCTAATCTGAGATTTTTGTGTCTCAGCAAGTTTCTTTGTATCATTCGTAAAAGAAACTTTCTTAGTTACCTTTTCTGATTTAACAGAAACAGGTCCAACTTTTGACTTAACAGCAGGTTTGGGTAAAACCTTTTGTTTGTTATTAGTTGCGTTCACCATTGGTTTCTTTAGGTGTTTCTCCATAGCAATCTTGTTTCTTTTATCATAGACACACAGCCGATTTTCCCTCTTTTGAAAATACAGACTTTGATTATAAAATGGTGGTCTTTGTGGGATAAAATGTCTTTGTGGATATCTATGATTATCGACTGGACTTTGATAAGGCTGTTTTCGCTCAACTTCATGCCTTTTGTGTCGCACATACGGGCAGTGAGCAAGTAAATTCCCTCTCTCCCCGTATTTGCAACACACACGGTATTCTTCAAAAACATTTTTAGTTCCCGGCTTAGCATATGAAGTGATCGGAAATTGATCATCAACACATCTACGTCTTAAACTCATTGGAGTTGGGTCCATTGAGTAAGCTGGCTCGAAAAATGCATTTGCATTTTCTTTAGGCTTGATGAATTCAGTGACGTGAACTTTTGGTTCTTTGGGAGTATCACAATGCAATTTCTTTAAAAGTTCTGGAGGAAAGCCATTGGTCCTTTCGTGTTTAGGAAACCAGATTGTACTCTCTTGCCAGATTTTGTCAATCTTTGAATAGTTTGCAAATTTTATTGGATACTCCTCGTCAGAAATTATCTTATCGGATCATTCCATCTGATAGAAAACCTTGACGGGTTTGTCAGCTAAATCATTTTTCACATTCCTGGTAACTGATTGATTCACTCTGTGAGCATTTGCCCGAGGATAAGAAAACTATGAAGGTGACACTGGTTCATTTGTAATTATGTGATTTTCCAAAGGAACATCACTACCTTCTTTAGATTTTTCATCTTTAGTGTCTGAATCATCAGTCACTGCAACCACCCCCTCATCATTCAATCCGAGTATCGGTCTGACATCAGAATGTGGATCTCCAATACTTGAAGTATTAGATTCATTATCTGATGTGGGGTCCGATTTAACTGAACTCTCCGATGTTACTGTGTTGAAATTGTGATTCTTAAACAACACTTGAGAAGGTACAGATTTGTAGTTTACACTACTGAATTGTGATGGTTCTTTAATGATGTGGCCAACAACATATGCTATATGTTTATAGCTTTCTAACTTCTTATTGACCTTTTTCAGCAAAACACTTGATAGTTGCCATTTTCAATTTTGTGTTTTCAAGCTCATTTATGTAATTGTTAATGTCAAGTTGTTTTAAAGCAAGGATTTTCTTTAATTATGAAATGACCTTTTATACCCTTCAAGTGTTTTGTTGAATTCATGTGCATCCTTACGATAAGATAGAATGTTGATTTTAGCACTCTCAAGGTTAACCCTGAGTTGCTTGTTTTCCTCAGTCAATCTATCGCAAGTACCACAGTATTTTCACTATTCATGTCAATGGTAGAATCAGAACTTGCCGGTTTTGGTGGATCTGTCATAGCCATAAGTGCGAAATGAGCCTCTTTTCCAGAAAAGAACTTCGAGTAGTCAATCTTTGTGAAGGCGTCATCCACAATGCATGATTTCCTTGTCATCAAAAAATCTGCTTTGGTTAATAGCTGATCAATCTCATCATCCAAAGAATTAACACCCACTTCCGAATTAGCTTCACTTTCCGAGTCGGAATAAACAGATTCAGTTTCATCAGGAACTTCAGTAACAGAATCAATGATAGTTCCAGAAACCTTCTCATCAGTAAGCTCTTCAACTTGCTCAGCAACAAAAACCTGAGAGTCATCAACTATTTCCTCAATCACCACCTTAGACACCTTCTCAGATTCCAAAGCATCTTCAACTATCACCGGCTCCTCTATATCCATCTCATTAGCAAAACATGCTACATTCCCACTGGTGATCTCCTCAACTCCCAATTGCATAGCAGTCCAATCATAACCCTCATCCTTCTGAATCACCAACGCCTGATTCTGGTTTTCATTTTGAGGTTGGCTGTTTGGTGTAGAAATAGGAATAATGATTCTGGTTGGGTTATTTGGAGTTTGAGTTTTGTTGGGTGTAGTTGTTTGTCTAGTAGAGGTATTTTGTGAGGTGTTTTGTCGGTTTTGGAAATTATTTTGTTGTGGATAGGTGTTGTTGTTTTGGCTTTGATAAATAACCTGATTCTGTGACTGTCGGTTTTGGTAGTTGGAATTAAAAGGATTTCTGTTACCTTGCTGCATCAGTTGTGTGCACTCTCTCTTGAAGTGACCTCGAGTACCACAGTTGAAAGAAGTAACTTTGGCTTTGTTGAAGCCATATGTGGTATTAGGTGAAGTAGCCAGATCAGTTCTTCCTGTCTTCTCGATGAACTCTGTAGCCCTTCTCATCACACTGGCGAACGCCCATTGAATATCTATCAATTCCATCCCCTCCTTATCAATTTGGGCATAATCTTCATTAGTCAGATTATTATTCCTGATCTGACTCGCCACAAGTCCGTTATAAGATGCAACCATTGCTGAAACCAAAGCAATGTGTTGTTGAGCTATTTCAATTGTAACATTGTTCATGTTGGAAGTTTCCAACACGACCGGATTCTGGCTTGATGAAGCTTGTGTTGTTGGTGGAACATATGGTTGTTGTTGAGGTGTGTTAGGTGTGTAACATGCTGTGGACATTTGAGGTTGTGGTGGAATGTATGAATTTGTGGTGTAGTTTGGTGGATAACTTGATGTTTGGGCAAGATAGTTAATTGGGTTTCTCGGTGGTTCAACAACACTAGAAACACAAGCTATATGTGGTGCAACATTTCCTCCCACATTTGTACTAGACACAGAAGTAGATGAAGAATCATGATACAATTCCGGATTTTGTGGGAATTGTGATCGTCTTGCTTTCCTCTTTTCCTCAAACTCCTTATTTTCCAACTTCTGAATCAGCTCGTTGATTGTCCAGTACTGATAAGCATCTTTTTCTTTCAAAACTTCAATATGTTGATTCTAATATGGTGGTAGTGAATCAGCAAACTTATCAACCAAATCAGACATCAGAATCTTGATATCATAATTCGACAACTCGGTCAACAGATGACAATATCTCGGAATAAGTTCCTTCAAAGTCTCATTCCCCACATAGCTAAAGTTTTCGAACTCTTTCTTTAGCTCTTCCACCTTCAATCTTCTTGTATTATCGTTCCCATCATGTATGTTCTTCAACATATCCCAAGTTGCTTAGATGTAGTATATGATCCAAACTGGTGTAATAGATCGGTAGTCAAGGCTTGAGATAGTTGTAAGAAAGCCTTCTACTCGACTGCGAATTTCTTCTTCTCATCTTCAGATAAACCGTCAAGTGGAATCGGTTCACCTGAATTCTCCAAACACGGAGCAACATACCCTTTAGCAATCATCTGCCACACCTCAGTTCCTTCCAAACCCATGCCCTCAAGATGTATCTTGAACTTCTTTTGCCATTGATTATACTCCGCCATGTCCATCAACTTCGGCGGGTGATTTCCACTACCTGAAGACAAATCATTTATTAGTGTGAAAATAGCATTAGTAGTTTGATAATGTACCGCTACTGCTGCAACGCCCCAATAATCAGTCGTTGGTTACTGTGGAGGTTGATTAACAGGTGGTGGTATCGAACTACTCATGTCAAGGTAGTTAATCGGTTGAGATGACTGACTTTTCGTCTTCTGAGAAGCTACAGCCCATGGATTCATCGGAACGTGTTGTTGCTGTGTTGTTGTAGGCCTCGGTGTCATAGGAAATTCTCACATGTTGTCCATGATGTCCGAAATGCAAACACTTAAAAAATTTCCCAAAAACATACTAGGTTCGACCACTGATGTGTATACAAGGGTTCGAATGTAGGAATAGCTAGGTTCGACCCCTAAAATCATACTTGAATGTAGATAAGTAACACATAAGACTCTCCTTCGACCAAATAAACTCTCCTTCGACCTCCCGGTAGGTCGAATGTAACTCAACTGGTCGAATGTACAAACAACACCCTAGAAAAGTTTTGGTTCGACCTAAAATACTTAGATTCGACCTGAAATAACCTTGGTTCGACCAAAGACTCACACGTTCGACCTAATTCTCTCTGGTTCGACCTGACCCATTTGAAAAACGATTATTCTTCAAAAATCAGTTAATTTGATCCAAATTTTTCAAAAGTTTATAGATTTTGATGATCTTTATCAGGTTTTGTCACGGATTTGATGTAGATCAACTTTAATGAATGAAACTTTTGATTTTATCCATCAAATCCAATCCAAATCAATCAATTTCCATTAAAACTCAATGTTCTTTCAAAACAGAAAAATTTTGGACAATTTTGGATCAAATTCAGTTCAAAACATATCAATTTGTAGTTGTATGATCTCGTAGGCTCTGATACCACTTTGTAGACGGATCGCTTTTGATAAAAACGTTTATGTGATCATACAAGTCTAACACTCCAGGTGCGGAAACCCTAGAATGTTTACAAAATGATACGAATCAAATCAAACACAAACAATTACCTTTTCAACTTCCATTCTCATTAAAAACTTGTTAAACTTGATTACAAATAATGTTTAGAATGATATAAATCAACTTCAGAAAGGACAAACCCAGAGAGAGAAACTAGATCTGACACACAAACACAAATGGCAAAAGTTATAAAATAAAACAAAATTTTCAGCTTATATACTAATCCACATTTGACCTCTCGTCATGGTTGAATGTCTACCTTCGATCTGTCACTAAGCTCAAATCAACCTTCAGTCTGTTGTCTTCTCCCTTCGACCTCTTTATCTTCCTTCGATCTAACCAAAACCACCTTCTACCTCTCGATTTTGTACAAAACACTTTATTTCATTAATCCAAAGCAACTAGTCGCAATATGCATCTACACTCAGCACATCGTATAGACTGTCCCTACAGCAACAGAACGTACGTGGAGCAGCAAGCACAGGCGTTCTCATTGGGGTCCTATGGGAGGCCTTAGGGCCGACCTAAAACCTATCCAAGGTAAGGAGTTTTCCTACCTTGGGTTCTCAATCATGAAATGGCACTGTAGGAGTAGTTTTGTGACACCCGTCGAATTTTCAGTTCAAGATCCGTACACACCCTTAAAACTATGTCATTTTATTCGTGCATTAGACATTATTACATTAACTATGTCGTCCCGAGTCTAGCAAATCCCAAACAATTTTAGGAATTCGTAACATTTTCCAACAATGTTCATTTACGCATGCAACACCCGATTAACCCGAAACAATTACCAATGAACAATCAAGCCAATGACATGCTCAACAGAGAGCAACAGAATATCCAATTATTACATACCATCAAAATAAGATTACACGTGACAATATTAAATTTTGAAACTATTCAATTCCACACAAAACCCAAGTATATATAAGACATTTTATGAATATTCGACATGTTATTTCATAAATTTTTATCATGGAATAAATTCCCACTAGACACATATGTAAACATGAGTTATTACACAAGTACAAACGTATGTATAAACATTGATTTATACATGACATTTTGTGTAAACAAAACTGCGTTGTTGTTTCACATTTACATATGTGTTACCAATCAACAAGCACAACACTATATATATATATATATATATATATATATACATGCTCAAAACGTTTTCTATATATGTGTGGATTTAATGGATTTGAATAAACATATCATATATACACACAATCGGCCAATATATATATATATATATATATATATATATATATTTATGTGCGTGTGTTGATCAAATTTCAAGACAATATATGTAACTATATACAAAAATGTGATTCATATGTGTCTGTGTATTTAAATGTAATAAGTAAACAAAACATGTGTACATACATATATATAAAATCACATACATTCATATGTGAGTGATTTGGACCTTTCATCAAACACACAATACAAATACACACACATGACAGACATACATGCATATGTATATACACATGAATCAAGATATTATACACACACACTAGACTACAAAACACACTTATCCATAATTTGCACCAACTTAGCTTCAAGATCAATCCCCACCATCTTCCCATACCTTGTTGACTACCCAAATCTTCATTCTTATTTCCCAAAAATCGGCTAACAAGACTCAAGGAGAAGGCATGCACAAAAATTAGACCCTAGGTCAACTAATTGTATGGAAATGGCAATTAGTTTTTTCACCATCAAGTTCAAGGTTGTTGACCTTCCTAAAGCAAATAACCTCTCCTACACCTCTCTACCTCTCTCTCTCTCTCTCGGCTATATAAAGTGGCCGAATGGCCTATGTTTATCTACACCACACTCATTTAAACTCTCTAAACTCAAAACACACACTCCTTTCTTTCCCCTTGCCTTCGGTCGAACCCAACAGTGCCCACCCGAGTTGTGTCGATTGCAAACCATCACCAACAGCCACCTTCAAGCCTTTTTCAAGTTTTTGGGAAGTTGTAGATTGGAAGAAATCGACTAGGACTCAACCATTGCAATTATTTTCGGTTCATTATTGTGGTATGTCCAAAATAACCTATACTCTTTTCACTTCTATCATTCTTATTCGATACATGCATTCACACGACTACACAACTCGTGAACACTAAAATACTAAGTTTTAAGGTATAAGAACTTAAAAAACTTGGATCTATACACCTTATATACACACACACATATATATGTATACATATATGTTATATACATATGCATATACATGAAAAAACACACATACACGACCACGTACATCTACCTGAGTGTATGCGTGTGTGTATGGTATCGATTATAAGTTATAAAATCGACACTTGAACTCCAAACATATACATATACAAACTCATATTTTTTATGTAACATATGTTAACATGGATAAATATGTGTTAACCACCCTTTTAACACAAGAACTCTAAAACATATATTGACCTTACTTTATACATAAGAATCTTAACATGAGGTATCATATGGTGACATATGGTAACTTATGAACAAGGTTTTGGCAAGAAATGGTTATTATTACAACTATAAACAAACGGATCTAACGAGAGTTTTCAAGATCTACGAGTTAAAACCATAAATATTTTCAAAAGGACAAGTAAGGATACGTAATAATCATCACGTGTATGGACAATAACACCATGTACATATAGCCCAAAGATATACAAATTGGGTGAACAACTTGCATGGTAAATAATCGAGTACAAAGACTTAAGTTGTCCTTCACATTCTAGGGCACTTTCGTTTGCACTCTTGTCATTCGGGCTTTTTCATTGGCTAGACTACTCGCACAAACACCAGGTGAGTTTCACGGTCCTTTTTACTGTTTTCATACTTTGGGGGGGGGGGGGCATGCTACATATTTCAAGCTACAAGTCGTTTAGAGTGAATTCTATCACGACTACCATGTGAAACATGAGATAAACGATTCATGAGCTCAACAGTCCTCGTACATACATTACACTGTAACCATTAGCTAAATAGTTAGCCATGGAACACTTGAATAGATCTATTGGGTTTGACACCCTCACTCTTGGTTAGTTGCTCTAACCCGTTACATACAAAGGAGTGCTAGTTTTCTACGATTATTTCGTTGTCTTTACTGTACAATGCACGAGGCACAGCAGAGGTTTGGTTATGGGACTCTTGTTGGCACAGTAATCATTGGCTTAGCTAGCTTTTATTGGTCACACACGAATTTCACTAACTTTACTTTACGTACATTTAAACCTATGAACTCACCAGTGATGTGCGTGTGGTTTTAGTGACTTAAATTTATTTTCTTAAAAATGGAAAGTCCCCGATGGAAGTGCCAAAAACTTGATAAAAAAGGAAATTAAGTCAAAACCTTTGAGGTGAGACACTTTTCAAGTTTTAAATTTATAGAACAAAATGATAAATGCATAACGTTTTAAACCCACACAATAGGCAAGTGTACTTATCAGGTATAGTATAGACACAAGCAAGTACCGAGTATCAAACCCAAAAAACGACTTTTCCTACTCAGTTTTAAGTTGCTAAAATAAAACTAAGGATACATAAAACTGAGAGATAATGAAAGTGACCGAGAAGATAACCGATGTCCAAATAAAAGTGTTTCTTAGGGATCTAGCTTCTCTTGGTATAGATTAACAATAAACGTTTAATTGAGTGATGAGTCCAAGATGCGCATTACC
This sequence comes from Ambrosia trifida, assembly GCA_028751855.1. Lineage (NCBI taxonomy): Eukaryota > Viridiplantae > Streptophyta > Magnoliopsida > Asterales > Asteraceae > Ambrosia > Ambrosia trifida. Next base: position 77,763,203 of record CM054129.1, read on the forward strand.
GCATTAACTTTATAAACGATTTGTGTTCTCATTTGTTATTGTGAGGGTCTCCCTACCCCGGTAAGTGCACCTCTCAACAGTGAGGGGAGGATCACCCGAGACTGTGTATACTTAACCCCGAAGAACCCACCTCCCAAGGTTGCGATATTGACATCTAACGACCCTAATCTTTTATAAATAACTTGTCGGTGGCCGGAGCATGGCCTGACAAGCTACCACTTGACATCATAGAGGTGTGGCAGCATCCTGCATACGCTCATCCCCTGATTGAATTAATTAACATTTCAAAAGGTGATTGGCCTATTACTAATTATGCGGCAATATAGTAATGGAATAAAATATAGATCATTCACTTCCAACACGGGTTCACCAATTCCTTGTTTGTGCAAAAGCTAACACATAGACCATGAAGCTAAGTCGCACAACCAAGTCTTGGCTTATCACTAGACCAAGTATAAAGACCGTGCCGAACCTAAGTGAGATTTTGATAGTGTAGGATTAAGCCACAAAGTGTGAATGTTTCCAAACACAAGGGCTAATAGCGGGTTTTTACACACCGCAGGTACACTCATAAGTCCATACACTTCCTATCAAAACACCCATAAGACTAATTACTAGTTGATTGATTAGTTAACTCGTCAAACAAATATAGAGTAGAAAGAATTAATGAGAACATAAAACATCACTCAATAATAAACATAAACTATATAATCCATATCAAGATAGTCTTCACCCTAGCAAAACTCTACAATCCTAGCCAAGAGATGGCATTACAACAAGCTCACTAAGTTGGTTTTGATATGAAATCATGGTAAGGGTTACTAGAGGATTTATAGAGTTTTTGGATGATTTTATGTGGTTTCTCTAAAAGCTCACTCTTCCTAAGTGTTTATGGAGTGATCCCATGCTCCAAAGGTTATTCACAAGACCATAAAATAGCAGAAATGTGGGAAAGAATCAGGTGGAATGGGATGCCAAAATGAAGAGTGGTGGTCTCCGTTTATAGAGCTGCCAACGCCTGCACGCCCGTGCTCAAAAGTCTGGTATTTTCCGTTGGTACTAGAAGTCCTTCTGAGCAGGTTTTGTCTCAAGCACACCCGTGCTTAGTTACATGGCACAACTGCATGTCAGTCTTAATTGTTTAGAGCCTTTTGGTCCACGTATTGGCAAGCACGTCCGAGCACAAGGGTGAGCACGCCCTTTCCCTTTGACTTCTTCATTAGGATGGATTGAAATTTTTTTTAGGTTGACTTTGGGCAGGAGCACGGTCGTGCACTCTCTGCTGCAATCGTCAATCTTCTTCCCCATGTGCCAGTTTCCACTTCTTTTTCCTTCTTGCTTCCAAATACCTTCAATTAATGTCACACAAACAAATTCCACATGCAGGGTTTTACCGCGAGGCGCATGACACACCAGGATCCAAGTCAACAGTCACAATAAACGACAACTATATGAGAAAATGAAGCGTTGAAAACAACCACACAATCTAAAATTTAGCAGAAGCGTAAAACGTTTAGAACCAAAAGTAGTCTGAAAAGCTACAACTCAAAATCCAACTCATGTTATTGTTTAAAAGTAACCCAAGACAAAGTTTATGCAACGGAATATGAACAGTAGAATGCTGTACGACTCCGTGCATCCTAATCCTTGATTTTCTACCTTAGCAACCTGAGAAAACATGCTAAAGTATGTCAACCTATAATGCTAGTGACTTCACACGTTTTAACGTTGGATAACTTTCAGAAAAAATCGGATTCACATAACACACTAATATGAGGAAAGACAACCCAAATGGACGTTTTATTCATTACTCAAGTGTTCCAAATACTGTGGGAATCCCATGGTTTGCCTACGGTTCGCCCTTGGTTTGCCTTACAGTTTTCCCTTGGTTTGACCTACGGTTTGCCCTTGGTTTGCCCTGCGTTTTGCCATTCGGGTTGCCCGTATGATTACCTTATCCCCCGCTAACACCCACGTTTAACAATTGAATAATTGTAAGAATTACCAGTGTAGAAGTAACATGTTAGTATTTATGAAATCCAAAAGTTTAAAGTATCGTATCATGTTTCTCCCCCGAAAGTAAAGCAGTAAAAGTGGGATCGTGAAACTCACATTAGGTTGCGTCTTCAAGTAAGTAATAAACCAGGCGTGTTATGGTAGTCCTGACTACTAGAAACCTACCGTGGATAACCTATAAGTGTTTAACGAATGATACGTTTGTATGATAACCCTTAGTGTCCAAGACCTTGACTTTGAATGTTTGTAAAAGTGTTTAACGTTTGACACGACCACACACGACAAAACTCGACATCCCGTTGGTGAACCGATATCCCCGTGTTAGTTAAATTCGACTAACCAAGTAATCGTATGTAGATACGCACTTTATACGAATAATTGTTCACAAAACATAACATATAGTTCACATATTCCACGTTTGAGTCATAACACATGTTACAAGGTTCCTAGACATGCCACGTGGCTTAAAATATGTTACTAGGTGTCAAAACATGTTACGGGGTTCCAAAACACACTTTCGGCATCAAAACACACGACTGGCATCGAAACAGGCGACTGGCTTGGCTAGTCGCCCCTCAGGCACACGACTAGCTTAGCTAGTCGCGTGCTTGTAGGCTGTTGGTTCTTTTTCCACGCGAAAACCTTCAAATCAGGTCCGAAACATGTAGAAACACCCAATATCAATCCACAATCATCAAACAACCCAACCCTATCAAAGATCCCCAATTTATCATCCATTAATCATGTTAATTGCAAGCATTAACATAACCAACACACAAGAATCCCCATGTTTTAGATCTTCAAAACTCATTTCAAGCTTGTATTTTTATCAAAAACCCATTTGAATGTTTAGATCTGGTAAGAAATTGTTTTTCAAAGGTTTTAAAAGATAGAAATACATTAAAAGTAGGTCTAGACCTTTAGGGTTCAAAATAACAACTTAACAAAGGTTTAGGATGAATAACGCACCTTAGATCTTGCTGGGAAATGATGTTTTAAGCTTGGAAATGGTAGATTTAAGGTAAAAACAGGTTTCAAAGGTTAAGGATGGTGTGACAGAGGTTTGGGGCGAGTTAGGGTTGCACAAATAATGTTTAACAAGTCAAATATGGTATTTATAACTGCTGCTAGTCGCCTGGCACCCAGGGGGCGACTAGCTAGTCGACCCTGACACACACCACTAGTTAGCTAGTGGGCCTCCAGATGCACACTACTAGCTAAGCTAGTAGCCTCCATAGGGTCGTTCGCTATGCTAACACATAAATTCACGTAAACACATATCGGCATGTTATATAATGGTTGTAAAATATTTATTATTCGATAACTAACACGTTTACGTTAAATCACCAACTTACGGGACTCGAGACTCGTGTGTGTGTGTTTTAACCTAGTGATCCTACAAACCACCAACCCTTGGACATATGTTTGTAACCGACTCCCGATGATCCCCCAGACCATCGTAACGACTCTCGATGATTCCCCGAATCATCGTAACGACCCTCAATGATTCCCCGAATCATCACAACAATTCTCGATGATTCCCTGAATCATCGTAACGACCCTCGATAATTCCTCGAAACATCAAATGGAGTCCCGGTGATTCCCGAATCACCGAATTGACTTAACTAGACTAGTTAAGTATGTTTTTATGAATGTTTTGCTAAGGTAGACTTATATATTTTGGTAAAGTATTAATTGTGGTTTGTCTGGTGTCACAATTAACTCTTAGGAACAATTTAGCTTTGTTTCTAAGGATAAAAGCATAAATATGTGCAAAAAGAGTGGTAAACACATGTGTAAAACATGTATAAATGATGGCACATCAACCAACTTTATGTTGACAAATCTTTTATGCATGTTTTTCACGTGATTGATTTGCATGAACAATGGGACTTGAGAACCGGTTTGAGTTTGCACTGTGTGGTACCAACATTTGGGGGCCTTGTCTTGAACAGTTAAACAATTATGTATTTTTTATGAGGTTCTACCCGCTAAGACAATTTATTTCATGTTTTGTAAAACAATTAAAGTGTTTGGTATCAAATTTAGCAGTTTCTTAGGTGTTTGCTCAAACATTGTGCTTGAAAACCTTTCGACGTTGCATTCCCATGTTTACGCCCAGGCGGGGCATGAGTTTATGTGCAATAAAGTCAAGGGTTACGAGAATCACATCATGCGCATAGGATCAAAGAGGTTGGCTTGTCTATGAGTGGAATATCTTCATGCTCTTATGTTGTTATCTTTAGATGGTTGTATCCATCCAGGATTCTTCAAACTATTCGATTCGTAGACTTTTTATATTATTAGTAGTTTATTTTTAGGTACTTGATGTGTTTATCTTCATAACTAATTCTTGTTTGTTTATCTTTTGTGGTAGATTCAATTAGTGGTTAACTTAACAATCCTTAGAATCAACCAAAACTTATATCTAAAAATTAGCATGGGGTTCGTACAGCTTATGGTAGTCCCAAGCTAGATCCAAGGCAAGGAAACCAGTAGTGAGACAGATCCTTCGGGTTTCTGATATCCAAACCAGATTCCAAGCAAAGGCTACTAAACTGGACCAGATCCGGGTGAAAAGTTTTTGGTATCACACCAGATAGTGAATAGTTTTCTTGGCAAAGAGCAGATTCCCTACGGATGCACCAGTGATCTTCAGATTGCACACCTTTAAGATTATGTTTCACCTTTGTTATGGTTATCATTTACAAGTCTTGTGGGTTAAGGGTTGATTTTGTTAAGTCACCTAATCACTAAACCAAACTTATATTTACTTGATCACTAAATACTTAAGTTGTCAATAGTATTTATGGAGTAGTGTCTTTAACAGTCGTCGAAGTTCGGGGAGCGTCTCGGAGTTGTTAAAAGACATGAAAACTAAATATTATAGAAAGATAATCAAGACAAGGATTTTTTTTCTAACTCTCATTAGTACAAAGCCATTTACTTTTTAGAGGGCTCCCGATCACAAGATGATGATGGTATGTGAAACCCTTCGGTACGAAAAGTCAGAGTTAAGAGAGGTTGAAGAGATCCCAATCGGATTTCGCTTGTACATTAGTTTAAGAAGATAGATTAGAAAACCCAGTGCTTAAATGAGTGGGTTTGCGGTGGTTTGAGAAGTGCCTAAAAAGTAGGACTCAAACTTTCCAATAAGCTACATGAATTGTGTGTGTTGGGCTCGACGACACTTGTTAACCAGGAGAAGACCAGCTTACAAGCCAACAGTCCGGAGACATCTTTATCGGGACTTGTGCACTTCCCCTACACGTGACACATTTAGTTGCTAGAACGTCATCCCTTGTTTATTTCTTTTCCCATCTCCTAACTCTAAAGGGACCGTTTAAAACTCGTTTTCCACATCAAGAATTAAAACTATTACTACTGTTAATATAATTAATCTACATATTCGGAGGGTTTCCAGGGCCAGCACATTTTCTAACCCTACTATTTTATCTTGTTTATAAAACCAATTCAAAGCTATTTTTCTTTTTGACCCCCTTCGTTTCATTTTCTTTTTAAACCCCGATTAACAAAAGTGATGGAAGGTTGAGTAGGGTAAAGGGTGTTCTCTTGAATACGATACTCGGTATCTACCCTAAAATCTATGCTATGCACGTCAGGTTCTCTGCATGTGTGTTAGTTTTAGTTTTTAAGTAAGTAATTATCGTTTACTTATAAATTTAAACCTTGTTAATGGTTTAGTATCTTTTCCAAAAACAATGTTTTAATGGTTTAAATATCAAATTTCTGGATTAGGAAAAATGATATCTTTTAAATTATTAAAACCGACACACAAGTGGTGTTGGTGGTGGCTAATTGGAAAGAGGAGGGAGGGGTTTTAATTGTTAATTAACTATTAAAATAAAATCTTCTTTCTCCCTCTTTTTTTTGAACGGTTTATTTCTTCCCCTATTTTTATACCCCCCTTTTCACCATTTTTACACCCATTTTTACTTTTTATGAGGTTTGAACTCTTAACTTTCACTTTAAAATTTCAACACCTTTATCACCACACCATAAGAATCAGGGCTAACTCTTCTTTCTATTTGTAGTAGGATTTCCATATGAAATATTCCATGATTCCTTTGGATTATTCATTTTGACATTTATCTTATAAATACAATATTTATTCATTTAACAAATAAATAATTAAACAAAATCTCTATTTTATATTATTTAGTTGATTATTAATATTTTAAGGGAAACGTGTATAAAAACAAAACATTTTTATTTTACTTTACTTAAACCTAACTATTGGAACTCACTCTGCGTTGCTAACTTTTGTGTACACATTTGATTGTTCCACATCACTGCCGATATTAAATGGAGCTCTTGCTACACGTGTGACGATTCTCAGGGTCTATGACAAGGCATTCATACATATGTTAATATTTTGGGTTTAAAAAATTGTTCGCTGAACAGTTTTAAATTCAACACTATATACGTCTTTTTGTTGTGTATTTTGTAAATCTAAGGAGTCCGAATATTATTAATCTTTGTATTCTCTTGTATGTCGATCCAAGCCCGAACTAACAAGAGTTCTTTTTCCTAGGTACGATTTGAACTTTGCAAATGGTTCCTTCTAGCGTTAATTGTTTCTTCTTGCTACTATTTATAGTGTTTTTTTTTCCAATTAAATAAAATCAAATAGTCATCTCCCCTCCTATCGGTCATCTCCTCCTAGCTCTCACGCTCGTGAACCAGCTTATGGGACTGTGGCATGGTGTTCCATTAGGGCATGTCTAATGTAGCATGAGGTTTCTTACGCTAACGTAGCATTACACATAGTTAAACTTTCACTATTTTACATATTTGAATTCTCGTATATCAATCACTAATCACTTTAAAGTGCTTATGCTTAGATTATTTACTAGAACATGAGAAATTCTCGTATATTTCAAACTTTCACTATTTTACATGTTTCTTACGCTACCGTAGCGTGACAAATTCTCATACATTACTGTTGCTACAACAAATAACTGCCTAACGATGGTTCTGAGTCACAAGGGAGGTTCAGGGGTTCAAGGGTTCCACTTTGCCTAACGCAGGTCGTGGTGTCCTTCTACGTTGCAAACGTAGAAGGAGGTTCAAGGTTATTTTTATTGCTTTTAGATGCTTTGAGATTCTGGTTTGAGATGTACTCGAAACCAGAAGAAGAAGTTCTTGAGATCCGAGTGAAGAGAATTGTTCTCCCCACGTGCAAGACCAAAAGAATAAGAAGAGTGGAGTGTAAGTGATTGTGATGGTGTAATCAGAGCTGAGGAATCAGCTTCTGATTTATAGAGAAAGGAGGACTCCATAAGGAGAAAGCATCTTGCCTTGAGCCTTGTTGCAACTAAAGGACATCCCACAAATGGTAAGTGGCTGCTATGGACCTGCGGTCTGTTGGCTGATGTTACTCCATCAGCTTGTTTGTTTTGCTCCATGAAAAAGATGACGGGACAAGTCATCTTTTTGACTTAGGATGCTCCTGGTTGTTGAACCTTTGTAGGCTCCAACCCTTTAAGCATTGTTCAGTAATGTTGTTTATTTATTTTTGCTTTAGGCTACCCACGTCATCAGCCCCCCAAGTCAGAAGGTTTGATGAGATAGCTTGAAAGCTTCTGACTGTTTTCTTAGTTTATCCTTTGCTTGAAAGGTTCGAGGGTTCGCTGTGATTTGGGCGGTTATTACTCAGCAGTTTAATTTTGATTGGACTGTTGATGTTACATGTGGCAGTTCGCTCAGAGGTAATTTACTGCATGTCATAATTACGGTTTTTTAAATTAAAATAACCGTTTCTTTTTTCTTTTTTAATCCTTCTTTACTTCATTTTTCACTTTACTCTTTTCCTTTCTTCATCTTCATCCTCTCAAAACGTTTGATCCATCTTAGGGTTTCGTGATTTTCACCACAGCAGGTTAGTCTTTTCTTTTTGTTGTTTTGTTTACTGATCATCCTTTTAAGCACAATGGGCGCTAAAAAGGACATGGCCGTTACGTTTTCCACTCTTCCTCAGAAAGAGGTTGAATCGTTTTGTGCCGAGTGGGATATAGATTTGTCATTCAATCCCGTGGCTCCTGGTAAAAAACTTTCTGTTTCTGAATGTCCATCTGGTTCTATTGCTTTGTACTGTCGTCATTTTGAATTTGCAAACCTTCATCATCCTTTTTCTGTGTTTTTGTTGAATGTTCTTGAGTATTATAGGGTTTCCCTTGGTCAAATCCATCCACATGGTGTTGGCCGTGTTTTACACTTTGAATGTCTTTGTAGAGCCCTAGGGTATGATCCCACTCTATTGATGTTCAGGCGATTATTTCGCCTTGCCAAGAATGGTGACTGGTTCACCTTCGAGGGGTCATCAGTGGAGACTAACCTTCTTTCTTCCCATGTTACAACGGTTGGGCAGTGGAAGAATAGGTTCTTTTGGGTGTCTGATTCTATTTTCCCTTTTAAGCCTATGCGGAGGCATCATGAGGCCGTTCTTAACGAAGGGGAACCTTCAGAGTCTGAACTAGATGATAACTTTCTAACGACTCTTAGAGCATGTCCTTCGAGGCTTCGTCCATTTGCTGAACCTTTCTTAGTATTATCCGGTGTTAGCACTCGTTGGGACAAGCCGGGTAGAGATCCTGTTGTGATGAAGGATGGTCAGGGTATGAATTTTGTTTATTGTTGATTTCGTTCACTTTCTTTGTTTTTTCCTTATGTGTTGTATTTTTGCAGTTATGTCAGCTCTTGACTTTATCAAAGGTGATGATGCTTCGGGCGTTGTTTTTGTTGATGCTGAAGCAGCAGATGGGGAAGATGCATTGACCAAGTATCAGAAAGGAAGGTATGACGGGACCAATTATGTTGCTGTCCCTAATGTGAAGGGTTTTGCTAAAGCTAGTTCTTCCAAGGCTTTAACAAGGAGGTCTAGCAGACGGCTTTTGAAGGCTGCCAAGTCTGCTGATCCTTCTGAAGCAGTGATAGTCAGTGATGATATTGAAGAGTCTGATGATGAGAAGGATCAGACTGTGGATGATGCTCTGGTGGATGTTGTTGTTAAGAAAGGCAAGGGCAAGAAGGTGAAGGTTGGGGTGGTGAAAGAAACGGGTGTGTCAGCTAGTTTTGATGAGGAAGGTCTGTATGTTCCTGGGTGGAACGTGAAGTCTAGTGATAACTTCAAGTCTTTGGATGTTTGTGAGGAGGTTCTTGCACACTTTGCTACTCCTGGTGCCAAGGCTTGTCTTGAAGGTTTGGATGATGATGCTCTGTTGGCAAAGATGATGGTGGGTACCTGCAACCTTGCTGCTATGCTGCCAGAGGGGATTAGCAGGTTTAGGAAGGTTATGGGTAAGTATAGTGAGTTTGCCAAGAAGAAGAGGGAGATGAAACAGTCCATTGCTGACATGAAGAGAGATGCTGAGGAGTATGCTCAGAAGGAGGTTACTTTGATTGCCCTGATTGATGAACTGTAAAAAGGGAATGAGTCTGAGATGGCGAGGCATGAAGCTGCTAGGCTTAAGGTGGAGGCAGATCAGTTGGCTTTGGAAGCAGAGAGAAAGGCCTTTGAAAGTGAAAAGAAGGGGTTGGAGGTTTCTCTTGCTGCTGCCCATAGTGATAACAAATGGTTAATTGAAGAAGGCTTTCAGCAAGTCATTACCTACCTCCTTCACTCTGCCGAATTCAATTCTGCCCTTGGGGAGGTGTATACCAAGCTTTTGACCCATGGTAAGCATGCTGGTTTTATTGCAGGGTTCAAAGCTCACGAGTCCGGCCAAGTTTTGGAAGAATCTCCCTTCTATCAGCCTAACTCCTTGGATGTATTCAAGGAAACTGTCCTCAAGATGGAACACTCCAGCTATCCTTATGTTGCACAAGTCTCTTCCTTTTATGGGAAACCCTTGAAGGAGCTGAAAGAATTGAAGCTTGCTGGTCTAAACGAAGTTGTATCTGCTAAGGTGCTTCAATCTGTTTCAAGGAAGAGGGCACATTCTGGTGATAGTGAAAAGACGTTGGATGTGGCTGAAACATTTTCCAAGGATGCTAGCGTTGAAGCCTCTGAAGCTGGTCTTGTGGAGAAGTTACCAAAGAAGGGGAAGAAGGCAAAGAAGGCAAAGGTGGTCAAGGCTGGGAATGAGGATGAAGCCTCTAAGCCTTCAGGGTCTGGTGACGATGCCTGAACTTCCTATTCGTAGCTTTCTTAGCATCTTGGTTTGTTAAAAAATTAACTTTGTGTTTGTGTCTCAAAACGCTTTTATCTTTTGTTGGAACCTTTAGTGGTTCCTTGATGGTTATGGGTTGTAGCCCTTTGAACAATTATGCTACTCGTTGGCTTTGTTAAAAGCCCTTAAGTGTTAAGCCTTTATGGCTGCTGTTTAAGTTTTGTCGTTGTTCATCTTTTGCTGTTATGTGTGTTTGTCTATGTTGTTGTTTGGGAATGTTTATCCGGTAGCACCTTCAAAGGTTGAATGCTGTAGTCATTCATCCTTGAGGTAGTCTAGGCAAACATGTCACCACCTATCCTATATACACTTATTCAAGTGTTCTCAATGTATTTTCGTAAGTTTGTTTTCTAAACTTAAGGAACGATTGGTGTAAGTTGTTCAAACCTGTCTATGAGATTTATAAAAGTGTTTTTTGTTTATCTCATGGAGTAGGATTGATTTAGGAACTCACCCCTTATATAGGTCTGTTTATCCTTCGAACCTATTGAGCGAAATGGCCTGGGAGCTCATCCCCTTACATGGCCCCTACCATGGAGTTTCTTGCAAGGTTCTCAACCTGAACTTAGGATAGAAAGACAAAGTTTCTAAAAGAGGATCAAGTGATCCTTTCATTCATTAGATGGATTAACATTACATCGTTTGAAAGAGAACAACATTTTCTTACAACTTAAACAAAGAACCTTTTGAGGTTCTTACCGTTCCAGTGACGGGGGAGTTTTTTGCCTTCCATGCTTGCCAGTTTATAGGACCCCCCTTTGTGGAATTCTAGGATTGTGTATGGGCCTTCCCACTTAGGTCCTAGCTTCCCTTGACTTTCCTTCTTGCTTGCTTCGTTGTTTCTTAAGACCAGGTCACCGGGCTTGAATCGTTCATGCTTAACCCTGGCGTTGTAGTAGGACTCCATCTTTTGTTTGTATTGAGCTTCACGGATGGCTGCTGAGTCCCTTGCTTCTTCTAGGAGAACAAGATTAAGCAATGTTTCTTGTTCATTTGCCTGGACGTCGACATGAAAGGTTCTTGGTGTGGTGATTCCGATTTCGGCAGGTATTACTGCTTCAGATCCAAAGGTAAGGCTGTAAGGAGTTTTCTTATTGCTTGTTTTCTCAGTGGTTCGAATTGCCCAAAGAACGCTTGGCAATTCTTCCAACCAGTTTCTTCCCTGTCGGCCTAGTCTAGCCTTGATCCCTTCAACCACACTCTTATTCTTTCAACTTGGCCGTTTGACTGGGGGTATGCCACAGAGCTAAAGACTTGAGTTATCCGGTACTCCTTGCACCAAGCACTGAATGGTTTCTCTGCAAATTGCTTGCTGTTATCCGTAACGAGCACCCCAGGTAGGCCGTACCGGCAAATGATATTTTCCCAAACGAAGTCAATTATCTTTTTTCCTGATTTTTTCCCTAAGGGCTTCACTTCTGGCCATTTTGTGAAGTAATCAACTGCCACCAATAAGAATTTGACCCCTCCTTTTGCTGGTGGGAAGGGTCCAACGATGTCCATCCCCCATTTGTAAAACGGCCAGGCTGAATTAACGGGCACCAAGTCATGCTTGGGACTTTTGGGGACGGGGGCGTGAATTTGGCAGGCTTCACATCTTTTCAGCTGTTCTGATGCATCACGATGCATGGAGGGCCAGAAATATCCCAGGTTCATAAGCTTTGCCACAACTGACCTTGGACCGCAGTGGGCTCCACAGATTCTTTCATGAACTTCCTTAATCAGGTACCTGCTCTGTTCGGGTCCTACACATCGGAGCAGTGGGGCTAAGTACCCTTTTTTGTAAAGCATTTCATCTTGTATGGTATACTGCTTGGACTTCTTTCGGATCCTTTCAGCTTCAACAGGGTCCTGTGGTAGTTCTCCTTTTTGTAGGAACCTTATAAACGGAGTCATCCAGTTTGGTTCGTTTTCAGTGATGACATCTTGGACTTCCAACTCTGATATGGTAGGATGCTTGATCACCTCAACCAATACTTTCTTAGTGAGGTGGGCAAAAGTTAACGAGGCAAGCTTGCTTAGGGCGTCAGCCTTTTTGTTGTGGGATCTTGGAAATTGTTTGATCTTACATTGTTGGAAAGTGTTCATGATTTCCTTGGCTTTCTCTTTGTATTTTTTCATGTTGGGTTCTTTGGCAATGTAGCTATCGTTCACTTGGCTAGAGACCAGTAGTGAATCGGTGAACACTTGAAGCTTGTGAACCATCATCTTTTTTGCAAGCTTGAGTCCTGCAATCAGGGCTTCATATTCGGCTTCATTGTTTGTTGTCTGAAATTCCAAACGAAGGGCATATGTGAATTCTAACCCTTCAGGGTTGATTAGTATAAGACCAGCTCCCGAGCCTTCAACGCTGGAAGCTCCATCAGCTCCCGAGCCTTCAACGCTGGAAGCTCCATCTGTGTAAAGCTTCTAGGCTTCAGGATCAAGAGGTTCGTCTATGGTCATGTTGACCTCAGCAGTTTCTACCCTTGGAATTTAGCAATGAAATCAGCAAGTATTTGTGCTTTTATTGCTTTTCTCGGGACGTAGGTGATTTTGTGTTCACCTAGCTCAACAGCCCATTTGGCTAGTCGTCCCGAGGTTTCAGGCCTTTCAAGCACATTCTTGATTGGTTGGTCAGTGATTACTTGTATAGGATGTGCTTGAAAGTACCTCCGAAGCCTTCTGGTTGTTTGTACCAGGGCTAAGGCCAACTTTTCCAAAGGAGGGTACTTGACCTCTGCTAACTTTAAGGTTTTACTGAAGAAATAAACGGGTACCTAAGCTTTCTCTCTTTCGATAGTGAGAACAGCGCTGAAGGCTTCCTCAGTGACTGAAAGATAGACAGAGATCATTTCCCCTGCTTCGGGTGCTGTAATGGTGGGAAGGGAAGCCAAGTATTGTTTCATGGTGTTGAAAGCTTCCTCTGCTTCTTCTGTCCACCTGAACTTTTTCTTGTCAGTGCAACCTTTGAGGGTTTTGAAGAAAGGTAGGGATTTTTCAGCTAGTTTCGACACGAAACGTTTCAAGGCGGCAAGTTTGCCGTTCAAGCTTTCCACCTCCTTCTTGGTTTGTGGTGACTTCATATTGAGGATGGCTTGAACCTTGTTCGGGTTAGCTTTTATGCTTTGTTTCCCTACGACATGACCCAAGAATTTCCCTTCTTCGAAACCGAAGGAACACTTGATAGGATTTAGTTTCATGTTGATCTTCTTGAGATTGTTGAAGGTTTCTTGTATGTCTGCGAGCATTTCGTCCTCAGTCTTGCTTTTGATGACTAAATCATCCACATATGCTTCCATGTTTCTGCCAATTTGTTTGGCAAAGGCTTTGTCGACCAACCTTTGATAGGTGGCACCTGCATTTTTTAAACCGAAGGGCATCTTTTTATAACAAAAGATACCCTTGTCAGTATGGAAGGCAGTCTTCTCTTCATCTTCCTCCTTTATTTGTATTTGGTGATAACCTTTATAGGCATCCAAAAAGCACTTGAAGGGGAAACATGTTGAAGGGTTAACTTGTAAGCATGCATTATGTGAAAGAAAACAATTTTGGAGGTGTTGGATAACTTAAAAGTTGTTCTTAGGTTCAAAGGTAACCTGTCAATGAGTCAAATTTCAAATCCACCTCTGATAAAGGATAGCAATCCTTTGGACAAGCTTTATTGAGGTCTTTGAAGTCTATGCACATTCTCCATGAATCATCAGGTTTCTTAACCATTACTGGGTTTGCAACCCAGGATTGGTATTTGACTTCTCGGAGGATTCCTGCTTCAACCAGTTTGTCAACCTCCTGGCAAGCTGCTTTGCTTCGTTCTGGAGTAAGGCTTCTTTTCTTTTACACTATTGGTTTGTTGGTTTGTGGAACTTTAAGTTCATGCTCAACAATCTCACGAGGGATCCCTGTCATGTCACTAGGACACCAAGCGAAAACATCGACATTGTTTTTTTAGCAATGCTTCAAGCTTTAAAAGAATTTCCCTGGGAAGGGCTGTGTTTACCCGTATCCTTTGATCAGGGTATTTTTGATTGATGCAGTGACCGAGTTTGCTTTGTTCTTCAACAACCGTTAACACAAAGGTTGATGGTTGGAGGGTTCCTACTCCTTCTTTTGTGGGGAACTTGGCACTCTTCCGGCTGATGGAAACGGTCATATCGAAGGCTACTACACCAGGTCTACCAATGATGACATCGTAACTGCACGGTAGGTCCAAGACAACGAAAGTCAATGGTTCGGTTCTTCGCATTTGTCCATTAGAGAAAGTCACATCGAGCACTATTTCGCCCAAGGGCTTGATGGGAATGTCAGCTATGCCTTTGATGGCAGCTTCGGCTGGCTTGAGCATGGAGCGTTCTTCGAGGCTTAGAAGGTTGAAGTATTTTGCAAACATGATTTCCGTAGCAGCTCCGGTGTCTATGTAGGCTTTTTGTGTTTGAGATGAACCCACGAAGGCTTCAAGGACTAGTGGATCACAATGTTTCTCTTCGTTGGTACAAGGGAAGTAGATGCCTTGACGTTCCCAATCCTCCAACCTCTGCCGTTTGCTTGGTGTTTCACTTTCAACAAACACCATGGCAACGTCTTTCTTCTTGCCATCAGCTATGTTTTCTTTGACACCTTTGACCAAGTGGGCTAGTTCCCCAGATCTACCTGCTTCTTCAATCCTCTTCTTAAGCTGGAAGCAGTCGTTGGTGTGGTGTCCCTTATCTTCGTGAAGCTCACAATACTGGTTGGAGTTTTCGTTTCTTTTGCTTTTAGGTAAGGGACGAGATGGTCTAAAGGTGTGTTTGACTTCTTCCGTTGCTAGAATTTCTTGAGGAGTTTTGGAGAGGGCTGTAAAGTTTACATTTTTGTCCTTGCTTGGAGGGTTCCTGCTGACCTCCGAGACTCAGATATCCTGGATCTGTTGTCATAGGTACCGTAGTTTCCTCTTTTTCGAGTAGGGCTGTTGCTTCTCCAGCTGGAAGCCCTTTTTCTTTGTTCTTTTATGTCTACAGCCTCTTCTCCTCGGATATGGGCTTCGGCTCTTTCTAAAGCCTCTTCAACGGTTTTGGGGAGACTTTTGTTAAACTCCCTAGTGAGGTATTTTGAGTTGATGGCATTCATGAACCCTGCAACCTTCATCTTTTCATCAGCACCAACGTAAGTAAGACCTTCTTTCTTGTATCTTTCAATGAAGCTCTTCAGGCTTTGATCATCCTTTTGCTTTATCTGGAAGATGACGGTTACATCCTTGACACACCGTCTCTGTTGCGAGAAGTTGGCCAGGAATCCTTTACCAAGTTCGTCAAAGGTTCGGATGCTTCCAGCCGTCAAGCCATTGAACCAGATTCGTGCAGATCCAACAAGGGTTTGCATGAACATCAAGCAACACTCGGAATCACCCCATTTTTCAATCCGAGCGGCCCCTGAGAAGATCTGAAGGTGATCTTCTGGATCATCAGTGCCATCATACGTTCTTATATGAGCTGGCATCTTTAGCTTGTTAGGAAAGTCATAATCTGCTATTTCTGGTGAGAAGCAAGATAGGCTGTTTGGCTTGTAGGGTTGGATGACAGGGTGTTCCGTCCTGTTGTTGGTCATTCCAACCGGATTTCCCTGTTGAGCAGCGATGGCCTGACTGATGAGCTGCTGCCATGGGAAGTTAGCCATCATTTGTGATATCATGTAGGGCATGAGGTTAAAACCTTGGAGGTTTTCGGTTGTGGCTACATTGCCGGTCACCATGGGGATGCTCATTGAAGCGTTCCTTGCCATGGGGAGTGAAGCCATGGCTTGCTCCCATGAAGTGGCTGCCGGTGGTGGGATACTGGATATCGGTGATTGTAGAAGTTGATCCAAGGTGACTTCGTGCCCAAGTGGTGCACCGGTGGTGGCGGCTTGGGTGGTAAACAGTGGGAAGGCAGTAGGACTGGACCTTGTTTCATGCCGAGAGGTGGGGAATGTGTTGCTGGGAACAGCATTACTGCTTCCGAGTTGTGGTCTATGACTGTAGGTGGCATTTAGAGGAGGAGGAGGCCCCGGTGAGAGTGACACTTCCTCTTCCTTGCCATAATCTAGACGGAGACGGACTCTTTTATCCCTTTCCCTCATGACATATTGGTTCAAAAGGGATTTAGGCTGCAGAAAGTTTCTCTCCACTCCTTCAGGGGTGAGATCTATACGTTGGGGAGTTTGTGCAAGATCAGGGAGAGGGGAAAACACCCCTGAACGAGTGGGAGGTGGAGTCTGTAAGCTTGTCGTCCCATGATGTGCAGGTGGGGACTGAGTTCTGGCTGGAGTGCCTCCCGGAGTGGAGAAAGACACAGATCTGGCTGGGGAAGTCTGATCTGTGCTTGGAGAGATCTGGTTGACCTCCTCTTGGGACTCAGGGTCAGACATGGAGAGAGTCGGAGCTACACAACTGATTTTTGTAAGGACAATGACGTAGCCCCACGGTGGGCGCCAACTTGTTGCTACAACAAATAACTGCCTAACGATGGTTCTGAGTCACAAGGGAGGTTCAGGGGTTCAAGGGTTCCACTTTGCCTAACGCAGGTCGTGGTGTCCTTCTACGTTGCAAACGTAGAAGGAGGTTCAAGGTTATTTTTATTGCTTTTAGATGCTTTGAGATTCTGGTTTGAGATGTACTCGAAACCAGAAGAAGAAGTTCTTGAGATCCGAGTGAAGAGAATTGTTCTCCCCACGTGCAAGACCAAAAGAATAAGAAGAGTGGAGTGTAAGTGATTGTGATGGTGTAATCAGAGCTGAGGAATCAGCTTCTGATTTATAGAGAAAGGAGGACTCCATAAGGAGAAAGCATCTTGCCTTGAGCCTTGTTGCAACTAAAGGACATCCCACAAATGGTAAGTGGCTGCTATGGATCTGCGGTCTGTTGGTTGATGTTACTTCATCAGCTTGTTTGTTTTGCTCGATGAAAAAGATGACGGGACAAGTCATCTTTTTGACTTAGGATGCTCCTGGTTGTTGAACCTTTGTAGGCTCCAACCCTTTAAGCATTGTTCAGTAATGTTGTTTATTTATTTTTGCTTTAGGCTACCCACGTCATCAATTACACTTATGTTTTTTCTTTATAAATCTCAAATGAGAAACTCACTCGTCACTTGAATGATAGAGCTTAGTTAAAATTCACCATAAACCATCACAAACTGGTTTCTAGATTGCTCTCCCAGTCTCAGGTGTGCTGTGTACATCCCAAGACAATGGTCTGTGGTAGGCTCGTAGCTTTTTAGGGCAACTCTTTTGTTTTTTGTTTTTGTGGTCCTAAGCGATCTGGATGAATCCTAAAGCAATACTAGCTAGCTCGGACTTTTCCTTGTTTAATACATTTCTTGATTTTCATTTGAGGTTAACTTTAGGAATCATATCTACTGTTTGCTTCTTCTTGAAAGGCCAAAACAATTGCTTTGTTTATTATTATCAAGATTTACAAATCCTAATCAAGATACTATAGTTTTTAATAATGCAATTGGACAACTCTAGAAAACTGTGGGTGTGAGGCTTGTAATTGGTGCAAATTGTCAAGATGTCTAAAGTTTATAATTCTGACCATTTCTTTTGGATCTTTTTGACTACTTTTGTGTTTAATAACATCGGCAACAGAAGCTCTAAAACCTGCTTCACATAAGCACCTTTACATCTTAGAGGGGCTCTGTTTATGATTAAATAATTCATTTGAGAAAAAACTTAACTGTGAGAAAAAAAAATCATAATGATTAAACATTAAATAACTAATCTCTTCCCACCTGAGAGAGGTACACGGTTCGTTCCTAAGGCCATCAAAAATACCCTTTGACGTTGAAAGGGCTTATGCCCTCAGGGACGATGCGGAAATGGGGATTCGAAACGGGGTACCGAGGTGATGTCCTTAGCCGATCAATATATATATATATATATATATATATATATATATATATATATATTAATCTCTTCTAACATTAATTATTCTTCCTCTAATTAATTAGTCAAAAACACTTTGTTCTACACATATCACAATTCATCCTACATATATCCTACACATATCCATATTCGCTCTACACATATCGATATTCATCCTACACATTGAAATTCACCGTACATTTATCTTACAAGTCTCGAAACTAATATTACACATATTGAAGTTCATCCCAAATACATCTTACATTTTTTTGTAATGATATATTTTTTGTAATGGTATATTTTTCCAACAACAACAAAAAAAACAACAGTATCCAGTAAATCTCACAGATAGCAAGCTACTGTTAGGGTCTGGGGAGGGTGAGATGTAGGCAAACCTTACCTCTATCCATAGGGATAGAGAGGCTGCTTCTAAAGAGACCCCCAGCTCCAAAACAAATTACAGACGGAACAACAACAAGCTATATAGCTAGAAACTACCAGTACGCAAACAAACAAAAGAAGTTAAGGGAAAGTAAATAATATATGTAAGCACTTTGACATTATAACAGAACGGCACGCCTGCATACGAATATACACTCACGTGTCAATTCAATATAAGGTGGAGGAGAATATGCACTAATAACAAAACTATAGACTCCCTACAACTACAAATCTTTAACTTTAATCCTACTTCTCCACAAACTCCTATCATGGATCATGTCCTCAGAGAGGTGCAACTCAAGTAAATCTCGTCTAAGCAGCTCATCTCAAGTCACTTTGGGCCTGCCTCTACTTCTCTTACCCTCCACCATGAGGGTTTCCACTACTCTAACCGGCGCTGTCCACTTGCGCCTTTTCACATGTCCAAACCATCTCAATCTTCCCTCCTTAACTTATCAGATATACTAGTCACTCCTAACCTAAACCTAAAAGCCTCATTCCTTAGCTATTTTCTTTTATGTAATGGGTATTATGTTTATAATTGTTTTTTTCATTATAATATTATATAAAAAACACAAAACATAATAATGTTAAACAAAACCAAATGTATTCTATACATGAAATTTAAAGCCACTGCTTAACTTTATTCGCATTGTGTCTTAGGTTTCATGCCTAGAATCCATTAATGTGTGTTTTAAATTGTTACGTATTGTGTTATTTTATATAATACTATTCTAAAAGAATCTAAAACATTATGGCTAAAATTTAAAATACAATGCTCTTATGCTCATATAGACCTCTTAAACTTTGTAAGAAAAATGTCATTTGTATACAAACCTTTATGACCTTAGTTATCATTTATCTATTTAAAAGATCATTGACCTAAATACCTCTACTGGTTATTTGCTAATTATTTAATTGACATTATCATGAATAAGGTTCTCCTTTGGGTATCTATAGAGAGATCTTTATATACCACTAGGATTGGTGGTCTAATGATAAGATAAAATGTTTTAATACACTTATATGTGAGGCTTTGAGTTTATGTCTCACAAAGAGCACCACAGTTAGAAAAAATAGAGATCTTTAGTAAAAGGAGTAGAGTGAATTAAAGGAATGAGCGATAATTGTGATTGTTGATTGAATATTTTTTGAATGGTGACTTTTCTTAATCTTTTTTATGGGGATAAGTAGGTTACATCCGTCTTTTGGTAGACCCTCTACCTAACATCTGGTCAGACTATGTTATCTTAACCTGGTCCACGCTGGATCGATGTGGGGATTGACGTTTCACGAGAACCTTACCACGTCTGTTCTACAGTATTAAACGAGATGACAACGTTGTACTCCACAAGAACTATGTTCTCTAAGGTAATACTAGAGGATAAAACTCGTGTTGACTCGGACTCGAACTACCAACAACACGGATCTAATTTTTATTTTCATTGCTCTGACCATTCCATCATGACGAAGGATCTGATTGTTGATTGAATGACACTGATACATAAAAGTGTGCGTTCTTTTTATTTTAGTCACTCACATGTACTATCTATTTGCATTTTGATCACTCACTGCATAGTAAACTCTCTCTCAATCATGCGAGGCTCTTAGAGTATCTTGGGAGAACCAATGTCTAAGGCTTATTTTATTCGGGGCATATATTTTTTTAAATTCATATATACATACATATTGTCATATTTGTCTTTGTGTGTCTGTGTGTACACTTGTAGTTTTTTTTAATAAATAACCCATTTTAAACTTAAAATTCGGGGCCATTTATATATAAGTCATAAACTTATTATCTTATTTATAAGATTAGTCTTCGTTTAAAACTCAAAAACCAGGAAAGGCCAAAAGCCAATCCTAGAGAACAGTGATGCTTCATAGGATTTTTCTGTCCAAATAATGCAGGTAGTCCGCATCTTCAAAGACATGTCTATTTCACCGAGCCTCTCTCCGAGAAAGTGCACATATCGTTACGTTTATGAAATTTTAAGATAAAAGAATTGAGTTTGTATGAGGTGGCATTCAATGGAGGCCTCAACCCCCCCCCCCCCCCCCCCTATTTTTTTTTTTTTAAATTCATATATACATACATATTGTCATATTTGTCTTTGTGTGTCTGTGTGTGCACTTGTAGTTTTTTTTAATAAATAACCTATTTTAAACTTAAAATTCGGCGCCATTTATATATAAGTCATAAACTTATTATCTTATTTATAAGCTTAGTCTTCGTTTAAAACTCAAAAACCAGGAAAGACCCAAAGCCTGTTGGATCAGTATTGCTCTTTTGTATGAACTTGCTAGTGAACACTTAGGTGTTTAGCAAGTTCTTTGATCAGTGATAGCACAGCGGAATGTTATGAGTTTAAAGCTATACTTATCAACAAGAGTTATAACTCCCCCTGGATTGAAAAACTAATAAATGATAAGTATTTATTGAGAATCTATGTATTGAATGAGAATGAAACACTTAGACAAATTCTCAATAAATATGAAATGGAAATAACAATGATATGTGTTGAAGGATTTCTGTATTAAAATCAATGTCTAAAACAGAGGGATGAACCCTTCTATTTATAGACTTTACAAATACATGAACCTTGCCAAAAAGCAAGTTCAGAAACAAGTTGCAGCATTGGAACTTGTACATAAAGCAAAAGTAATACTAAAGTAATAAACTACTGATACAAAAAGGCGGTGGAAAAGATCTTCACATAAGTACTGATGAATGACAAACTACTGATGAGTAGTTTGTCTTCAGTAGTTCTTCAGTACAAGTGTCTGGTTTGAACTTCAGAACTTCTGATGACTTCTCTTCTTCAGCTCTTGTGGAATCTCTTCTTCAGCAGTTTGATCTTCCTTCATCAGCAGTTCTATACTTAGAATATTTTGACAGAAGTGAATTTGACTAAGGTTTGCAAAAGTGGTTTCACCAATCCTTTTTGTCCTAACAATCTCCCTCTGGATTGATGAAGCCAAAACCTTACTAATTCCTTATTGTTCTTTTCTGTCCTTCACAATTTTTCATATTCCTTTGAACATGGAATTCTTCAGCTAGTTCAGCTGTTCATTAGTGAGAGACCCTTTCTGTGGTTCTAGATGTTGGATTGTAAGCAGGTCTTTAGTTGATAGCTTCTTCAGATCATTCATCGACCTATAGGCTCTGCTTGTCTGATCTCTTCTTGTCACAAGTACTGAGTTGTTATCAGTAAAGGACCATCTGATGATTGGTACTTTAGACTTGTCAAAGTCTAAAGTGTAGGGAACCATGGTGGTACCCTGGGTTTCTCCTGAGTGTTGGTTGTTTTCAACTTCAGTGACTCTCAGGTGGGATTCACTTCCTTGTTGTTGTTGCATCACATTAGGTAGTTGAAGGGTTGGTAAATGATGTTCAGTAACTACCTTAGTGTGCAGTTTGTCTTTGATGGTTTTCTGAATTTGATAGGCAAAGGTGGAAGGATCCCTGAATTGTGTGATCAGAGGTTTTTCTTCTATGTCAAAGTCAGAATGGACTACTGTACTACCTTCTAGTAGTACCATTCTGAAATCAGTCTTCACATTCTCCTCTGATTTCTTCTTTTGAGTAGCTGGTCTTCTTTGAACACCAGAAGTTCTAACTACTGAAGTTGGTACTTCAGCAGTTTGAAACTTCTCTGGATTTGCAGCCCTTGCAGCCTTATATTTTCTATAAGTGTCCACTAATCTTTCTTCTTTCCATTTGGACACAGAGGCTTTTGAACCATAACCATTTGCTATTAACTCTTCTATCATCTGAGCTCTCTTGGCTTTTGTATCTTTACTTGTTGCAAGTTTGTCTGCAATAAGTTGAGCTCTTCTTGTTAGCTCTTCCATGGAGAGTCTCTTTAATGTGTGGGCTTTGATCTTGCTGTTCTTAGTAATGTAAGACATCAGTTGATGTCTTTTATCTTCCTCAGCAATCTTGTCTAGGCTAGCCTGCCTTTGAAGTTCAGCTTCATAAGCCTGTAGCTTTTCATCCAGGCTTAAGTCTAAGTCATCCCTTTCTTCCAGTGTTTTCCAAATCTGATCTTCTCTGGATTTCTTTTGGGCTACCACTAAACTCTTCTCAAGAAGTTCTGCTGATTGAGAGATTGGAGAAGGGTTTAGTACAGTCATAGTGGTAATAGGCCTAGGAGGAACAGGAGTTGGTTGAGTAGGCTCAGTTGATCTGGAAGGCTCTTGTTCAGCAGTTTGAGTTTTGGAAGTGTTAACTTCTGATGGGTTGACAACAACTGAAGGTTTGTTAACTACTGAAGGATTGTCTTCAGTACTTTCTGATTCTTTATCAGAAGTTTGTCCATCAGAGGTTTCTTCATTGTGCCATTGGGATTCATCAGACTTTTCAGCATCTTCTACTTCTTGAATAGAGACACCAAATTGTTGGGCCAGTTTTTCTTTTCTGGCTTGATCTCTTTGATCCATAGGTTCCTTAATTTTCTCCCCCTTTTTGGCTTCATCAGTTTTTGAAGTTGAAGCTTGGGAGAACTGACCTGTAAGATTAGCAATCTGTTTGTTCTTAAAGTCAATCTTGTTGGACAGATCATTCATCTTTGTCTGTATCACCCCAAATTGGTTCTTCATGGATAGCTCCAAGTTAGCTGTGTATGTTTGGAAGTGATTCTTGATGAGGGTGTTCATCATATGGTATAAGGGACCATCTGGGCTGCATAGCTGGTTCATGTCTATGCTTGTTTTCCCAGGGAATTGGGTAGGCATTTGTAGTGAGGAGTGTGTTTTTGGTTGATCTTCTTGTTGTACAGAAGATGCCACTCTAGGGGATTCAGGGATTGAGTGGTCTTTAACCTGATCTGGTGTGACTAGCTTCTTGAGCATAGATACACCAGGTGCAGGACCTTCGCTTGTAGCCGTCAATTCAGTAGTTTGGTGTTTTGAAACATCATCCAAGTCAATGGAATCATCTGAATCCCTGATTACATCCTCAATGAGGTCTGTATCAGTTACATCATGAGCTGAGCCCAACTCAGTTGTCTCATGTACCTCTTTTTCTTGGTTCAGAGGATTTCCTACCTCAGGCATTAAGCCTTCATCAGTAGTTGCCACAGTTGAGGTCTTAGCTATGTTGCTTCTATCCTCAGGTCCACCAATGGGTGGTAAATGAGTAGTAGCAGCCTCAAAAGTACCAAGAGTTTCTAAGTTTGGGCTTAGAGACCCTGGTTCATCCTCATCTCTTTGGTTAGGGCTTTGAGTGTCTACATCCATGTCATATTCTGAGGTTATGTCCCCTGTTTGATGTGGTTGTTGGGGACTGACATGTGTGGATGGGACTTTCTCTTTTAGCCCAGAGAGAAGTTTGGCTATTTCAAAATCTGGTTCAGAAAGTTGGGGTGTTGGTTCAGTAGTTTGGGCAGTAGGTTCAGCAGTTTCAAAAGAAGCATCAATGGGAATGGTTTTCTTAAGTCTTTTTCTTTTGAAAAGAATTGTGATGGGTGCTCTTGGTGGGGTTTGAGATGGATGAGACTGAGAGGATGTTTCAGTCACATCTTTAAGAAGTGCAGATTGCACAATAGGTTGTTCAGGCATCTCAACCTCCTGAACAGCTTTTCTTTTAGGTTTGGTGGGTTTTTGTTTTTGTACCTTGGGTTTCTTGGCCTTTGGGGGTGTAGGTTTGGAAGATGAGGGTTCCATGGGGACTGGTTCTGGTTCCCCTTGGTCATCTTCTGGCCAGGCAACCTGTTTGTTGTGCCTTGAGTATGCTTGCGAGGTTAAGGGTTTTAAAATTTCAGTTTTACCCACAAGCACCTCATCACCCAGTTCTTTTATTATGCATTGCATAATGAACCTTGGATATAACAAAAACTTCTCTTTAGTGTTATTATGATGTAACACCAACTCATTAAAGAAAAGTTTTGATGCCCTGAAATTTGTTTCATTCACAATGGAATGAAAAATTGGTTGAAAGTTTGAGGGCATCTGGTCATAAGACCCTGTTTTAGGACTCAAGCACATAATTATATAATGAAACAAAAGTTTGTATTTTGGTTCACAATACTTTTTAAAGATGGTAGCTTGTGAGAGAGTACCTTGATAACCACATTCAGTCATGGTTAGGTGGATTGTAGAGCTGTCAAACTTTTCAGGGGCATTCACATCATTCAACCCCAGTCTGTTTGCAAGTGTGGCCGGTGTAATGGCCATTTGTCTCCCTTTGATTGTTGAGTTGAGAGAGATAACCTGTTGAGTTGAGAGAGATAACCTCATCGTCCACCATCACTGTCTCAGCGTTAGCCCAGAACTCATTGAGAGTTTCAGGATGTATTGGTGGGTCTATTGTGAGAGCGGTGAAATATTGGGATTTGACGACGAGATCAATGATCTCATCGTATTGGGACCAGCCTTCTTGTTTTTCTAAGTAGGCTCTGAGATTGTGTCCCTGTTTAAGAACTAAAGCCATGTGGTTTGTGTGTGTGTGTATGAATCGAACAGTGTTTTTGCATGTTCAGGGTTTGAGAGCTTTCTTGAGAGAGAAGGAGGGAATTTTTGTTTTTGAATGGATAAGTGTTGATAAAGGTATTTATCAGAAGTTTTAAACCGCTTAGAACTTCTTTATTAGAAGTTTTAAACCGCCTAGGTCAAAACTTCTTTATCAGAAGTTTTAAACCGCCTAGGTCAAACTTCTGATGTGGAAAAAGTCTGATTTGCCCATTTTGACTAAACTGCTGATGAAGAATTATATTCATCAGTAGTTCCCACTTTCTCTTCAGTAGTTTTGAACAGCTGATGAGAAATACTTTATAAATACTTTATTCATAACTTCTGAAGGTTGTTCCATCAGAAGTTAATCACTTTTCAGAAAATATCCCCATACTGATGTTTTGTTCATCAGTAGTTTCTCTCTCTTGTTTGTTTTTCAGAAGTTTTTCAATTTTTGAAAACAGTTGTAAGTGAAAAATAAAAAATTTGTGCAGAAAAGTAAAGAGAAACACTTACAAATTTAGCATCCCTAGCATGGATACTAACTTCTTAAATGTTGATGTGTCAAGGGGTTTAGTGAATATGTCAGCTATTTGATTAGTTGTTGCTACATGTTTCACTTCAATTTTGCCTTTTTCATAGCAATCTCTTATGAAATGATACCTGATTTCAATGTGTTTAGTCTTTGAAAACTAAACAGGATTTTGAATGATGGTAATGGCAGATTTGCTGTCTACAAGCAATGGTGTCTTGGTCTCTTTGATTCCATAATCAAGAAGTTGATATTGGAGCCATTGTATCTGTGATGTACAACTTGCAGCTGCAATGTATTCAACTTCAGCAGTTGAAGTTGCAACAGATGTTTGTTTCTTTGATTGCCAGGACACTAGACAGTTTCCCAAGAATTGACAACCACCAGATGTTGATTTTCTTGACATTTTACACCCTGCATAGTCACTATCTGAAAAAGCTGATAACTTGGTATTGCTTGAAGCAGGATACCAAATTCCAAGAGTTGGAGTTCCTTTCAGATATCTGAAGATTCTTTTGACTGCAATGAGGTGTGATTCCCTAGGAGCTGATTGATATCTAGCACAGACACATGTTGAAAACATAATTTCTGGTCTAGAAGCAGTTAGATATAAAAGGGAACCTATCATACATCTATACATGGTTTGATCAACCTGTTTTCCTTGATCATCTGGTTCAATTTGTGTGGTTGGTGTCATGGGAGTGGAACATGATTTACAGTCTTGTAAAGAAAATTTGTTTAATAATTCTTTAACATATTTTGATTGATGTATAAAAGTTCCATTTGATTGTTGTTTAATCTGCAGTCCCAGAAAGTACTGCAGTTCTCCCATTGTACTCATCTCAAATTTTGATTGCATGAGTTTCTTAAATTCATCACACAATTTTGTGTTTGTTGAACCAAAAATGATATCATCAACATATATTTGAACAAGTAAGACATGATTTCCAACATGTTTTATGAAAAGAGTTTTATCAATGGCACCTCTTGTGAAGTTATTGTTGAGTAAAAAGGTTGAAAGTGTGTCATACCAGGCTCTTGGAGCCTGTTTGAGCCCATAAAGAGCTTTGTCTAGTTTGTACACCCACTCAGGATGAGAAGGATCCTCAAACCCAGGTGGCTGACAAACATACACTTCCTCTTTTATCTTTCCATACAAAAATGCACTCTTAACATCCATTTGATAAACTTTTATTTTGTTGGAAATGGCATAGGCCAGAAATAACCTGATGGCTTCAAGCCTTGCAACTGGAGCAAAGGTTTCATCATAGTCAATTCCTTCTTCTTGAGAGTATCCTTGTACTACCAGTCTTGCCTTGTTCTTTATTATAATACCAGCTTCATCTTGTTTGTTCCTGAAAACCCTTCTTGTGCCAATTGGTTGCTTGTTTGGTGGTAAGGGACAGATTTCCCAAACCTGTTGTTTGTTGAATTAAAGCAATTCATCTTGCATTGCCTGCACCCAATTGTTGTCTTTGAGGGCTTCCTGGTACTTCTTTGGTTCCAACTGTGAAATAAATGCTGAGAAGAGACAAAAGTTGGAAAGCTGGTTTCTTGTAAGAACACCTGATGCAATATCACCCATGATTTGATCAAGTGGATGGTCTTTGTGTTCGATCAGTTGTTGTAAACCACTGACAGGTGTTGGTGGCTCATGTTCTTCAAACAAACTACTGAGGTCTATTATATCTGGTTCAGCAGTTTCAGTGTCTTCAGTAGTTGCAGGTGCTGAAGCAGATGTTTGAGTTTGTCCTTCAGTATTTGTTGAATCAGAAGTTTGTGAAACTTCTGATGGTTTTGAAGTTGACCTAATGACTGTTTGAGGAGTCCATGGTGCTGGATCCTCATCATCAAACCTTTGATCACCATAATAAGTAGGTTTGGATGAAGTGACAGTCTTTTCAGGTCCAAAATGGAAGCTCTCAAGGTCAAAAAGTTCAGCAGGATGTGCTGGAATGAGAGTGTGTTTTGACTCATTGAACTTGACATTCAGTGTTTCTTCTACTATCCTGGTTCTTGAGTTAAAAACCTTGTAGGCTTTTCTAGTTGACGAATAACCAAGAAAGTAACCTGAGTCAACTTTGGCAGCAAACTTTGAAATAGATTCCTTAATGTTCAAGATGAAACATTGACACCCAAAAGCCCTGAAAAAGGAGATAAGGGCTTCATGCCATGAAGAACTTCATAGGCAGTCTTTGAATGTCTCTTGACAATAAGAACTCTATTTTGAACATAACATGATGTGTTAGCTGCTTCTGCCCAAAAGTATACTAGTAGGCCAGAATCAGCTAACATTGTTCTTGCTCCTTCTATTAAAGTTCTGTTCTTCCTTTCTACCACACCATTTTGTTCAGGAGTTCTGGGAACACTGAATTGTCTAATAATCCCTTTAGACAAACAGAATTCATCCAGAGTTTTGTTCCTGAACTCTGTCCCATTATCACTTCTAATGGTTTTGACAGGTAGAGAGTATTGCTTCTCTACTTGTAGAATGAAGAACTTGATGATTTCAGCAGCCTCATCCTTGAAAAATAAGAAGAATACCCATGTAAATCTTGAGTAGTCATCAATGATGACTAAGCAGTACTTCTTCTTACCAAGGCTCATGATTTTTACAGGCCCAAATAAGTCCATATGGAGTAGTTGAAGACATGCAGTTGTTTTTTATTCTTCAATAGACTTATAGGAGGACTTATGCTGTTTTCCCTTTAAACAGGATACATAGTGTTCTTACACTGGTATACTTTTAAGGGTAGACCTCTGACCAAGCCCATTTTTGTGACTTTATTTATGGCTTTAAAGTTCACATGGCCAAGTCTCCTGTGCCAGAGATCAGTTTCTGAAGTTGATGCCTTTGAGAAGAAACAGGCAGTGTTGTTCAGTTGTTGTCTTTTTCAATGTCCACTGCATAGACATTGCCACACCTTTTGGCTATTAACAAAGTATGATCTTCAATAATATTCTCTATCAACTTCTGGCCTTCTGGTGATATGATCTTGCATGCTGTCTTTGTGAAAACGGAAGAATATCCTTTATCACACATTTATGACACACTCAGCAAGTTGTACTCAAGGTTTTCAACCAGATTGACCTTGTCAAACTGTATTTTTCTAGAGGAGACATTGCCATGTCCTAGCACATATCCCTTAGCATTGTTCCCAAAGGATACGGATCCATCTCTTTGACTGATAAAATTGTTTATCAGGTATCTGCATCCTGTCATGTGCATTGAGCCTCCACTGTCTACATACCAAATGCTATTTAAGCCTCTGGAAATTCTCTGCACAAGATAGCAAATCAGTTAGATTTAGGAACCCAAGCCAGTTTGGCTTTGGGTTTGCTCTTGAGAACATTTACAGTTTGTTCTTGACCAAGTTGAGAAATCCATGTCTTTTTGGCAATGGATTTTTCATTAAGAACAATGGTGGTATCCTTTTGAGGACCACCATCAACTTTGGTCATCAGTAGTTGTACCAAGTTTATAAGATCTTTAATCTCAGCAGTTTGTGAAACTGCTGATGATTTAGGTCTAACTATTGAAAGAGAATTTTGAGAAAAAGACTTTTGTTGAGATTTTGTCTTTTTCTGAGAAAAGGTGTTTGCTGGTTGTTATTTCTTGGGAGAAAAAGTTTTTAAAAAATCATTTTTGATTTGTTTTCCCACAACCAATTGTTGATTTTTCTTGTTGAACTGAAAACCTTTTCTATATCTGCAAAATTCAGTCTTGTGGTTGAACAGACCACAGATTTCACATTCTTTTGTCTTTTCTTTCAAAGACAAGTTTCTGACTGTGTTGATTGGTTTTAGGTCATCAGTAGTTTTCAGGTTATCAACTCCTGATGTAGTTGAAACTACTGATGGCTTAAAGTCAGAATTAATCAGTACTTCTGAAGAACTTTCTTTGTGAGTTTTTAGAAAGTTCTCATGGAAAGATGTGCATTCTTCCTCTTCAGAAGTTTCACCTGAAACAATTTTTCTCCCATCTTCAGTAGTTTTGGGGGAAAAATCTGTTGGTGTTTCAGTGTGATTGTACCCTATGCCAAACCTAACATTTGAAGCACTTTGTTTGTTTAGCAATAATTGGTACCCCTTACAAGATTCAACCCATTTTTCACATGTGACCTTGGTGTCAGCAAGCTCTTGTCTGACATTTCCTAGGTCATTTATCATGATTTTAATTTGTGCTTGGGTTTCAATAGCAGTGTTAGTTAATTTAGAAACTTCTTTTGTTTTTGCAGAAAGTTTTCTTTCTAAATCACATTTCATCTGAGTGAATTTTCTCCCAGAGTCATTTGCTTTTCCTTGTAAGTGCACATTAGTCTCACTTATGAGAGCAAAAGATTCTTTGCAAGAATTTGAACACAGTTTTGTCAAAGATTCTTTTGATACCTGTGACAAGGCAGATTTTGAGGTGCGTCCCTCAAATGCCATTAAGGCAAAGTTCTTTCTGCCATTGTCAGGCTCTCCCCAGTTGATGTCAAACATCTTGTTGTCTGCATCAGGATTACACTCTGTGGTGTCAAAAGGAAGACTGCTCCAGTCAACATACCCTAAAGTAAATAAACTTTGTTGAGAGGGTTGCTGAGGCTGTGGAGGTTGTTGAGCAGATGGAAAGGGAGGGATTGATTGTTGGCTCTGCATCTGTTGAGCAGGCATCTGTATATATTGTACTTGTGGCACATATTGGTGTTGTGGAGCTTGTGCCTGTACAAAATGTGCACTCCCTTGTGTTCCATTATTCGTGTTATAATTGGGGTTAAAATTGTTTCCAGACTGAGATTGGTTAAAGCCAGAGCTTCTACACTCTCTAGCAAAGTGTCCCAACTTTTGACACTTGTGACATCTAAGTTTAGATTTGTCAAAACCAATTTTTGTTGAACTGTTGAGTCGTGGAAACTTCCTTCCTGACCTTTCTAGGTCATCACTGCTGAAATTATTTAAATCATCCATGATAAAACACATGTTATCAGCAGTTTGACCAAAATCATTATTGTCATAACCTGGGAATGATCTTTCAGATGAGATCCTAGCAGTTATGTCAATATGGTCAAAAGATCCAAAACTATTTGAACAAGTTGGTGAGTCTTGTCCCAATAGTGTTGTACTACCTGGTAGATAGTCATCTGCAGTTTTGCCAGAACTTTGTAACTTTTTCTTTTGATCAATTTCTCTTTCAAAAGTAAGTAATCTCCCATGAAGTTTTGTAAGAGTGAGGGAGCTAAAGTCTGGTGAAGATCTTAAGACTATAGAGTATGTTTCCTATTTTTCAGGTAAAGACCTTAAAAATCTATGAAGCATAGATACAGTTGTGTAGGTCTGACCATTTAGTTTTAGCTCAGATATTAATGAGGAGAATCTTTCAAATTGCTGTGTTAAAGTTTCCCCATTAATGTGAGCAAAAGTTTCATATTGTTGAGCCAGGATTTCTCTGGTGTTGGCAATCACCTCTTCAGTTCCTCCAAACTGTTCTTTGAGGCAGTCCCAAAGCTCTTTGGCACTATCACAATGTAATAGGCCAGAGTAGATTTCATTTGGGAGTGCCATTGCCAACATAGAGAAAGCTTTAGCATCAAGCTCAAGTTTTAGGAAATCATCATCTGTATAGTCTTTTGGGTCTTTTGGAATCTCTTCTTTAGTTTCAAGATTAATGTTTACTGGTTTATGAGGACCATATATCACAGATTTCCAGCAACCTGTGTTGGTCTGTGATAATGTATGTGCCATTCTCCTTTGCCAGATGTTATATTCATTTCTTACTAGCATAGCAGGTTTATTGGCAGAACCAGTATTATGAGGATCCATTTTAAAGAGTATTGATTTGTCAAATATCTCTTAAAGTGATGGATGTTGATAAAAGTGAGCTTATAATCCTTTATTGAATATCAATAAGAGCCTGTGTCTGATTCTCAATGTGTTAGATTGATATGTGATCAGATAAACCAGTGCTCTGATACCAATTGTTGGATCAGTATTGCTCTTTTGTATGAACTTGCTAGTGAACACTTAGGTGTTTAGCAAGTTCTTTGATCAGTGATAGCACAGCGGAATGTTATGAGTTTAAAGCTATACTTATCAACAAGAGTTATAACTCCCCCTGGATTGAAAAACTAATAAATGATAAGTATTTATTGAGAATCTAAGTATTGAATGAGAATGAAACACTTAGACAAATTCTCAATAAATATGAAATAGAAATAACAATGATATGTGTTGAAGGATTTCTGTATTAAAATCAATGTCTAAAACAGAGGGATGAACCCTTCTATTTATAGACTTTACAAATACATGAACCTTGCCAAAAAGCAAGTTCAAAAACAAGTTGCAACAAGTTGCAGCATTGGAACTTGTACATAAAGCAAAAGTAATACTAAAGTAATAAACTACTGATACAAAAAGGCGGTGGAAAAGATCTTCACATAAGTACTGATGAATGACAAACTACTGATGAGTAGTTTGTCTTCAGTAGTTCTTCAGTAGAAGTGTCTGGTTTGAACTTCAGAACTTCTGATGACTTCTCTTCTTCAGCACTTGTGGAATCTCTTCTTTAGTAGTTTGATCTTCCTTCTTCAGCAGTTCTATACTTAGAATATTTTGACAGAAGTGAATTTGACTAAGGTTTGCAAAAGTGGTTTCACCAATCCTTGTTGTCCTAACAAAGCCAATCCCAGAGAACAGTGATGCTTCATAGGATCTTTCTGTCCAAATAATGTAGGTAGTCCGCATCTTCAAAGACATGTCTATTTCACCGAGCCTCTCTCCGAGAAAGTGCACATATCGTTACGTCTATGAAATTTTAAGATAAAAGAATTGAGTTTGTGTTAGGATCTGAGTTTGATTGTTTTGATTGTTCAACTAAATATGGTAATAGAGAAATGAAAATAGAATGAAAGTGCAGCGGAATAATAAACTGTTAATCAAAACAAGAGAGTAAATGTTTTCAGATCGAAAGCTTTCATTTATCTAAAAGATTACAATCGTACAATTACTCCCCCTCAGCCTGATCACACAGTGTTTGTCTGAGAGAATGTTTGTGTGTGTGATGCAATAGAACAGTACAAGCACTGTTCTATTTATAGACAGACTCAAAACACTGATGACCTAAGCTGACGTCACCTAAGACAGTGACCTCTAACAGAATAACAAACATAAACATCTGCCTAATACAAACTACTGTTACATTGAAAGCACTGATAATAAATAGCTGTTGTAGGAAAACTCTGATGGTCTTGTATCCACTGCTGGAGCCTAAGTGTTATTGGTTCCAGCAGTGCTTTGGTCTTCAGTACTTGAATCAGCAGTTGTTCTTCATCAGACCTTTGGTCAGCAGTTGTTCTTCATCAGTTGTTTATTCAGCAGTTCTTTGTATCAGCAGTTGTTAAGCAGTTGTTAGGATAGAACAGTTGTTAGGGTCAGCAGTCTTTTGGGAGAAGTAAGTTGTAAAGACTGTTTATTCAAAGGATCAAACTGTTAGCATATTTTGGCTTTCTAATCATCTGTTCTTCTCCAGGTCAGCAGACCCAACAATCTCCCCCTAGAACAGATGATGCCAAAACTCAGCTTTATTTATTGATCTTTATTTCTCATCAGACTTTCTCTGATTTGACCTTTGAATTGTAATTCAAAGTTCAGAGCAAACAAGTCTTCTTCATCTGTTTCTAGGTCCAGATTTAGCAATGTTTGGTGATCTTCTGCACATAGGCTGTAAGCATCATCCATGCTGATCTTCTGAACCCTTCCATCTGACCTGAGCAATGTCAATTCATGGTTGTCTTTGTTGACTTTCCATTTTAGAATTTTTGAGTCAGTGGATTTGCTGAGCTGAATTTTTATTCTTGATGAGTTGGGTGAAGGTGGTCTTCCAATGAGTTCTCTGAGCTTCTCTATTGTAGGATCAGAGAAGAAATGTACTTGATTGAAGAGCCCTTCCTTGATGAATGTATCAGCAAACTTCCTCTGATCTTCCTCTGACATTTCCTTCTGTTTTTGAACTGTCTTCTTGTAGCAGTTGTTAGATCAGAGGTGTCAAGTAAGCTGTCCAAGGTAAAGGTCTGTTGGGGGTCTCTTCATCATTGGCTCATCAGTGTAAACTGGTTTTCTTGGTAGGCTGGGATCCTTCTTCCTATTTTCTTCCAGACTTTTGTATGTGTCAACCAACCTTAGCTCAGACCATCTGGAAACTGACCTCATTTCCCCATAGTTGGCAGCTACTATCTCTTGCCTCATCCTTTTAAACTTTAAGGCTCTGACTAGGTCTCTGCCTTTGCCAAAATTAGGAGTAGAGACTTTAGCCTTGGGGTCTTTGGCCATTTGTTCAATTCTGAGTAGCTCTTCTCTTAGGGCATGTGTGGTCCAACCATTGAACTGCTTCTTGGTTGCTTTGTAAGGCTTGGTTGCCATAATCTGTTCCAGAAGAGAATCCCTTACCTCCCTTTCCAAGTCAACACTGAGAGACATGGAGGACATGGAGTTGCTCAGGGTCTTAGCAAAGTCTTCAATCCTTCTGAGTTTGCTAAGCTCTGCTGAATGGATGCCCTGAGCAGTCCTGTCATCCTTCCCTTTGCATTTCTCCCTAATGATGGCATCCACCCGTTCACCCTTATATTTCAGATAAGTATCAATGTTGAGGGGAACAGGGAAGTTTGGAAGAGATGGGAAGGATCTGTCTGATGGCTGTTCAGTATTGTAGAAGGATTGTAATTCCCCCTTGAGTAGATCAAC
Source organism: Ambrosia trifida (assembly GCA_028751855.1). Classification (NCBI taxonomy): domain Eukaryota; kingdom Viridiplantae; phylum Streptophyta; class Magnoliopsida; order Asterales; family Asteraceae; genus Ambrosia; species Ambrosia trifida. The sequence continues at coordinate 77,797,412 of CM054129.1, forward strand.
TTCAAGGGGATACTGAACAACCAATGGTGTAATGGTTGGTGGTGGTCTATGGGATCTGAACTTGGATGTGTGTGGTGAGAATGATGTGATTGGAATAGCTGTGATAGGAGGAGTGGATTGTGCAGTTGAGGTGGTGTTTGGTGATGTGTGTATGTTTTCATCATGTACAACAAAGGTTGATTTTCTCTTCCTTGTGTACATAATTTTAGGGGATGGTGATTTGGTAGCAGTGGTTGGATTAACATCTGTTGGCCTTTTAGTAGAACCAGCAGATTTTGGGGATTTGGCTGGTGATGTAGGTTTGGTGGTTGTTTGTTCAGGTGTGTATGTTGGTTTGGGTACAGTGGTTTGGGAAGCAGTGTTTTGGGTAGTTTCAGTGTTTTGGGTGGCAGTGGTTTCATTAGCAGTGGTTTTGTCAACAGAGGTGTTTAACTTAGATGGTGGTTTTCTAACATGCTTAGCAGGCCTTTTTTATCCTTTTAGAGGATCCCACATCTTCAGTTTCCTGCTGTTGTTTTTTCTTGAGTTCTATTAGTGATTCTGCTTTAACTTCCAAGGTGTCAGCTCTTTTCTGTTTCTCTTGAGCAGCCTTTTCAGCTTCTATGTTTGCAGAGTCATCAACTGCTTTGTTCTTGTCAGTGGTTTGTTGTGGTGCTGTTGGTGTTGCTTGTTGTTGTTGTTGTTGTGGAGCTGATTTGGTAGACTCTGGTTTGTTGGCAGACTTGGCTTGGCCTTTTTGAGAAGGAGGACAACCAAAAGGATCTAGTTTTGGTAGCCTATCTCTGCCACTCTCCCCCTTTTTGGCATCATCAGCCGTGAATGAATCATCATTTTCATCCCTGAGGATGGTGGTAGGGGCAGAGCCAGTAGTCTTCAGCAGGTGGTCCTTGATGGCTTTAATATCAGCATGGGTATCTTTGTACCTTGCATCTACCATATTTCTGATCTCAGCCATATAAGTCTCATGTGTCTGATCAGCCAGTTTTCTGTGAGCTATGATGATGGGGGAAACTGATTTCCATAACTCACTGGCTATATCAGCTATTGATGGTTGACTCTTGGAAAGGTCTGCAATGGAGCTCAGTATAAGCTTGACATCAGATTTGATGTCAGCTACAGAGGTTTCAATTACAGAAACTCTGTCTGTCAATTCTTGGTATTTTGACCCATCTCCTAAGTTAATAGGATCATCTGAGTCCCTACCAGTGGTAGTTCTACCTGATTCAGTCCTAATAGGTGAATCAGATGCCCTTTTTTCTTGGTACTGGGGACTTCCAACTGTTTTTGGAGACACTATAGTGGCTTCAACAGTTGTTGCCTTCAAGGGAGTCTTAGCAATGTAATCACTGTCCTGATGTGAGACAGTGGTCTCTACATCAGTAGTGGCTGCTCCACTTGAAAACTCACCTAGAGTTGCATTGAACTCAGGTGGTGTAACCTCCTCTTCTGTTTGTTGGATAGCAGATTGAATATTCTCAGGACCAGTCACATGTGGAAGTATACTCTCAGTGACAGGTGGAAGAGAGGAACTGGGATCTTCCTGAGATTTGTCAATTGCCTCAAACAGAGGTTGCATGGTTTGGGGGACATGATGTGATGGTGAGGGTGGAGGAGTAACAAGAGAATTAGCCCTGGGAGAGGGGCTTGTGAACATATGGCCAAGTGACTCAAATGTATCATGATGTGTGTCCCCTTGGCTTACAACATGATCCTTTTGGGAGGATTCATGAGGAGTTTGGTCAGGTGGAGGTATATCCAACTGTTGTGAGGAAGTAACAACAGTGGTTTCAGGTTGCTTTTGTTGTGCAACAGAGGTTTCTTCTGGTACCTCAACATCCAGAAGCCTCATTTGTGGTTGAGTGGTGGTTTTTGTGGATGGATGTTTCTTTTTGGAAGTGGCTGGTGTGGGTTTCACAGCACTGGATGTAGTGCCATGATCACCAGGAGCAGTGGGCTCAACAAAAGAGGTTTTGACAACAGTTGTTGTCTTTGTCCTCTTTGTTTGTGTTTTGGAAACTTTTGACACTTTAGACACTTTTTCTTGGGTGCTTCCACCCAGCATTCTAGTGAAAGTTTCATCAGTTAAGCTTTTCATTTGCATTGCCTCACCCTTTTTGAAAACTTTTTCTGGTAAGACTTTTTGTAAGATTACACTAAAAATTCTTGGGTAAATAAGAAAAGCATTGTTAGACCCAGACTTGACTGCTTTCACATTTGATACTAAGTCCATGAACAATCCCTGGGAAAGATTGAAGTCAGAGTTTGACAACATGGCATAACCCAGATATTGCATCCTTAATGGAATTTCATTAAAGGATGTGGACTTAGCAGAGACACAAAGAAGAAGAGTATGGAAGAAAAATTTCATGACTGGAGGGAAAAACTTTTTGAAAAGAGTTGATCCAGTCATCTAACCATCATACCCTCTTTCTTGAAACTCAGTGTGAAGCTCTGTTTTAGTAAAGGAGTCCTCACCTGCCAGGTCATTCAGTGTGAAGGTTGTGGATATGGTTTCAGGGGTAATTACGATACTGGTTTCTCCAATTTTGGAAATAATGGAAGTAGGCTTTTTGTCTTGGAGTAGAAACTCAGCATTCAACCAAAATTCTTGGAGAGTATCAAGATAAATGGGGGCGTCAGCGGTTAATATGGGTAAGTATTTGGAGTTAAGAAGAATGTCGATGGTGGAATGAAATGAAACGTTGTCATTTGTTTTCACCAGATAGGGGAGACAATTGTGGGTGGCTTTAGCTTGAAGGTCCATTGTAATGGATTTCGAAGGTGAAGATGATTGAAATTTGATGAAGGGTTTGAGAATGAAGAAGGCGGTTTTCAGTATTTTGAATACAATGAGACAGTGTAACGTCTGTTGTGGTAAAACAGGGTTTTTATAGGCTCAATGAAACCGCTGATGTGGCCAAACCTCTGCTTATATGAGCAGACGTGGCAATCATCTGATGGATGAAACATCTGGTGGAGAACAGCTGTTTTTGGCAAACAACTGATACAAACAGCTGATGAAACCAACTGTTGTTATCTGTTTTTTTTATATATATAGATATAGTATAGATATATAAGAAACAGTTGTTTTATCTGAACAGATGTTCTGAAACAGATTTTTCAACTAACAGTTGTTTGATCTGATCAGATGTTTTGAAACAGATTTTTCAACCAACAGTGGATATGAATGAAACAGTGGTTGTTTTATCTGATCAGATGTTATAAGCAGATTTTTCAACCAAACAGCTATAAAAAAAAAATTAAATTTTCTGAAACATTTTATTGTGAATTATTGACAACTTATTTGTTTAATCCATGTTTAACATACCAATTCTGGAAATCAGATTTGTAAAGGTAGATGTGTCTAAAGCTTTTGTTAACACATCTGCCAACTGATCCTCTGTTGGAACATGGTGCAGAGAAATCAAACCTTTTTCATAGCTGTCTCTGACAAAATGATGTCTTATGTCAATGTGTTTGGTAGTGGAATGAGTGACTGGATTCTTGATGATATTTTCAGCAGCTTGACTATCCAACATGAGTGGAGTCTGTAGTGCAGTTATCCCAAAATCCAGCAGTTGATTTTGAAGCCACATGAGTTGGGCTGTACAGCTTGCAGCAGCAATGTATTCAGCTTCAGCTGTTGAAGTTGAAACAGCTGCCTGCTTTTTGCTTTGCCATGAAACTAAGGCATTCCCTAGAAATTGGCACCCTCCTGATGTGGATTTTCTTGTGGTGTGACAGCCAGCAAAGTCACTATCTGAATAACCTGAAAGCTCAATGTTTCCATTAGCAGGATACCAGATACCAAGTGTGGGAGCACCTTTGAGGTATCTGAATATCCTTTTCACAGCAATAAGGTTTGACTTTCTGGGTGAAGCCTGGGATCTGGCACAGACACAGGTAGCAAACATAATGTCTGGCCTAGATGCAGTTAGGTACAGTAAAGACCCAATCATACATCTATAATGTGTTTGATCAACCAGTTCATCCTTGTCATCAATAGTGAGCAGCTTGACTGTACTCATGGGTGTGCTACATGCTTACAATCATTCATCTCAAATCTGGTTAATAAATTCTTTACATATTTGTTTTGGTGAATGAATGTGCCATTTTGCAGTTGTTTCACCTGAAGACCAAGGAAACACTGAAGCTCACCCATGGCACTCATCTCAAACTCTGCTGTCATGAGTTTTCTGAACTCTTCACACATTTGGTTACATGTGGATCCAAAAATGATGTCATCCACATATATTTGAACAATCATTAAGTGTTTCCCTTTCCATTTAAGAAATAAAGTTTTGTCTATTTTACCTCTTGTGAAGCCAATGGATAAGAGAAATGTGGAAAGAGTTTCATACCAGGCCCTTGGTGCTTGTTTGAGTCCATACAAAGCTTTGTTGAGCTTGTAGACATAGTCAGGATGGAATGTGTCTTCAAAACCAGGTGGCTGACATACATAGACCTCCTCCTGAATTTTGCCATAAAGGAAAGCACATTTGATATCCATCTGATACACCTTTATGTTGTGGTTGACAGCAAAGGCTAAAAAGAGTCTGATGGCTTCTAGTCTTGCTACAGGAGCAAAAGTCTCATCATAATCTATTCCTTCTTCTTGTCTGAAGCCTTGAACCACAAGCCTGGCTTTATTCTTGACAACAATACCCCATTCATCAGTCTTGTTTTTGAAGACCCACTTTGTTCCTATAGGACAAACATCCTTAGGAAGTGGTACAAGCTCCCATACTTGTTGTCTTTTGAATTGAAGGAGTTCTTCTTGCATGGCTTCTACCTAACTGTTGTCTTTCAGTGCCTCTTGGTACTTGACAGGTTGTGTGAGGGATAAGAAACCTGCAAAAAGACAAATATTTGAGGATTGGCTTCTTGTGAGCACACCCTCTCTGATGTTGCCAATGATCTGGTCTGGTGGATGAGCTCTTAAGTAAATAAGATCTCCCTGATATGGAACAATGGCATTTTGAGGTGATGGACAGAGGTTTGGTGACTCTTTTGGTGTAACATCTGTTGGTACTTCTGTAGTGCCATCAGATGTTTGGAATGGTAATGGAGGAATGGGTCCAAGTGGTGTGAAACTTGACTGACTTTTGTCAACAGATGATTGACTTTTGTCAACAGATGATAGGTCAGTGATTGTGAGGGGTGAAGCAGTGGTTTGAGGATAAGACTGGCCAACAGTGGTTGACACAGCTGTGGCAGAGTTTTGACAATTGTTTTGAACAGCTGCTTCCTCTGAGGCAGAATAGACTTTGTAGTGACTGGGGATCACAACATCTGTTCTGTAATCTTGTTGTGGAGATTGTGGAATACCTGCATAGTTAGTTTTAACAGTGATATCTTCAAATTTGAATTTATCTAAATCAAATAATTCAGCAGGGTTTGCAGGGATTTTTAGGAATGAAAGTTCATTGAACTTTACATTCAGAGTTTCTTCTATTGTCTTGGTCCTTGTGTTAAACACTTTATAGGCCTTGGCAGTAGAAGAATATCCCAGAAAATAACCACAGTCTACTTTGGCTGCAAATTTTGAAATGGAATCTTTGAGATTTAAAATGAAACATGGGCAACCAAAGATTTTGAAAAATGAAATTAATGGTTTGATTTTGAACAAAATTTCATAAGCAGTTTTTTGATGTCTGGGGTTGATCAAAACTCTGTTTTGAACATAGCAAGCAGTGTTTACAGCTTCTGCCCAAAAGGAAAGTGGCAAGCCAGAATCTGCTAGCATGGTTCTTGCAGCTTCTATAAGAGTTCTATTTTTCCTCTCAACCACCCCATTTTGTTCTGGTGTTCTTGGGATGCTGAACTGCCTCACAATCCCTTTTGACACACAGAAGTCATCCAACTCCTTATTTTTAAACTCTGTTCCATTGTCACTCCTGAAGACTTTTACTGGCAAGTCATATTGTTTTTCAACTTTGGTGATAAAGTCCTTCAATATACCTGCAGTCTCATCCTTAGAATGTAAAAAGTAAGTCCATGTAAACCTAGAAAAATCATCAACTATGACAAGACAAAATCTCTTTCTTCTTAGACTCATGATTTTAACAGGGCCAAACAAGTCCATGTGCAACAGTTGTAGACACTGACTAGTTTTGGACTCATTAATGGATTTGTAAGAGCTTTTATGTTGTTTCCCTTTTAAGCAAGAAACACAATGCTCATCACATTTAAATTCTTTTGATGGTAAACCTCTGACAAGGCTTTGTTTGGAGAGTGTGTTGATAGTATTAAGGTTGGTGTGACCCAATCTCCTATGCCACAATTCTGTCTCCTTAGTGGAGGCAGCAGAAAATAGACAGACATTGGCCATAGGATTATCCTTTAACATATCAACAACATACACATTGCCACTTCTATGAGCAACAAGTTGTGCTTTGCTCTCAGCAATAATGGTATCAATCTTTTTCACCACTTCTGGCCCAATAATCTTACAAGTTTTCTTTGTGAAAAATGAGCCATAACCTTTGTCACTCATTTGTGAAACACTCAGAAGATTAAACTTGAGATTATCAATAAGATTGACATTTTCAAACTTGAGTTTTCCAGCTTGTACAGTCCCTGAACCCAACACCTTACTTTTGAATCATTACCAAAGGATATATCACCCCCTCCATGAGCCAAGAAGTCCAGAAGAAGGGCTCTACATCATGTCATGTGCCTGGAGCCTCCACTATCTACATACCAAAGACTATCTAAACAAGCAGAAGCTCCCTGCACATCAGTAAATGATTAGTTTTGGTGAGTGTCCAAAGCCAGTTTGGCTTTGGATGGGTCCTCAGACCTTTCAGACTCAAGCTTTGGAAGGTGATCAGTGGTTTGGACCAATTTCTGAATTAAGTTCAACAACTGCTGCTGACCATTTGCTAGTGCTTGAATGTCAACACTTGGTGCAGCAGTTGTTTGATCACTTCCTGACAGATGATAACACCCATATGGATTTCTGTTCACTCTTGGTTTAGAGGGTCTTTTTGGCTCCTCATAAACATGTGGCAGACTGTGACATGGAGGTTGACCATAACCTCTTGGGTATTTGCTTGTGGGTGGAGCATCTGTTACTTGGACATCTCTAGAAGCAGATGTTTCAAGCCTTTTTGTAACAGATGTTTGGACAGGGGTGAAGGCCTGTTTGGGCTTTCCTTTTGAAGTACTAACCACAGGGTTTGCAAGAGTTTTAGCTTTGTATTCTTGTATTTTTACATCAAAATTTTTGAGATACAAGCACTCTTTGGTCTTGTGATTCTTTTTCCCACATATTGAGCATGTGGCTTTGGAATCACATTCACTTGTTCCTTTGTTAATGTCATATGCTTTTAGAAGAAAACAGTTTTTAGTGACATGATTCTTCTTTTCACAGAAATCACAGAACAAGTTGACAGTCTTTTCTTTCTTCTTCCCTTTTTCAGCCTTCTTTTCAGCAAATGTTTGAGCATCTGCTGGAAGATTTTTCAGGGGAATGACTTTTGCCAAGGGAATGACCTTTGCCTGAGGAGCTGTCTTTCCCTCAGGTGTTTTGAAATCAACAGGTTTAAAATTCTCAAGAGTATCACACTCATCAGACCAAGTAGGTTTAAATTCATACTTTTCAAGTTCAGTAAAAGATGAGGAACCTTCTGGTTTTTCAAGAACAATTTTCTTACCATTTGGTTCAGTGATTTTAATCTCTTGACCCTGCAGGTTTGTTGGTACTACCTCAACAGACTTTTGACTCTTTTTGTCAGTGTTTTCAAAAGCTGGAGCAGTGGTTTCAAAACCAAAGCCAAACTTCACATGACTTTTAGTTTGTTTGTTGAGTAGCATTTCAAAACCTCTACATGATTCCACCCATTTCTCACAATCAACTTGGGTGGACTCAAGCTCACTTTTACAAACTTTGATATTTTGCTATCATAGTTTGGAGCTGGTCTTTGGTTATGGTTGCTTCATGTTTTAAGCTGCTTATTTCAGACTCTTTTGCAGTTAAACTTGTTTTTAAATCTTTTGTAAGTTTTTCAAATTTAACTTCATCATCCAAAATTTTCTTTCTAAGGTTTTCATTCACCTCTTTGATGTTAGCAAATGCTATCACACATTTGTCAGAACATAACTCTTTAAGAATTTGAGGAGATACCTTAGCAGCAGCCATCAATGCACAATCACACTTGCACTCACAGTCATCAGATGCACCCCAGGGATCTGAGAGATTCACAACCTCTTCTTCAGGTTTTTCACCTGTAACAACTTCACTAACAACATCATCAGTCACAACATCAGATTCAGTTACCACCTACTCAGATTCAATCTCATCCACCATGGCCATGAAACAAAAATTTTCTGGTTCATTTTCAGCTTTGGCAACTAGTGCAAAATTTTCATCTGTTAGCTCATCAGGTAGACTGCTCCAATCAACAAAGCCTTGTGTAAAGAAGCTCTGTTGACTGGTCTCTGCAGGAGCAGAGGATGGAGCAACAGTCGTTTGCACAGGTGCTTGAGCAACAGGTGTTTGCACATAATGGATCTGAGGAACAGTGGTTTGGACATACTGGACAGGAACAGTGTTTGAGGACTGTGCAAAATGAGCAGTGTTTTGCACATTTGGTCCAGGGGCATTATAGGAATTCTGATAAGTGTTGGTCTGTGGTCTTTGATTTGGGTAGGTTATCATAGGTGTACCATGTTGACCCCTACATTCCCTAGCAAAATGACCAAGTCTATGACATTTGTAACACTTTATCTTTGATTTATCCAACCCAACCTTAGATCTGCCAGTTAACCCTGGAAACCTTCTCCCAGTTTTCTTGTAAAAATTATTAGTTCTTACACTGAGAAGGGCCAATTGGTGCATAATGTCCATTTCTTCCAAATCATCAGGGTCAAAGTATTTCAGGTCATCATACTCAAAGGATATATTGTCAGATGCCTGGATATCACCACTACTTGCTGTGAAAGCATAGTTTGGTGAATAAGAATCAGAGTTAAAACCTGAAGTTATGTCAATGAAATGATCATAACTCTGATCCTTAGTGTTTCCGGGCACCTCATCATGACCCAAAAGTGTTGTATTCCCAAATACATAGTCATCAGACACTTTTCCAGAGTCCTGGAGCTTCTTTTTCTGGTTAAGCTCTCTCTCATAGGTCAAAAGCTTACCATGAAGCTGGGTCAGTGATAGGTCTTTAAATCCAATTGAGTTTCTCATCACAATAGCAATAGTGCCCCATTTGTCTGGTAATGATCTTAAAAACCTATGGTTCAAGGTTGAATGAGGGTAAGTAAGACCAACCAATTTTAGTTCACTAATTAAGCAAATAAACCTCTCAAACTGTTGAGTTAATGACTCTCCTTTGACATGACTGAATGTTTCATATTGTTGGTTAAGTATTTCACGATTGTTTTCAATAACCTCCTCAGTCCCACCAAACTGTTCTTTCAGTGCATCCCACAACTCCTTTGCACTGTTACAGTGTAACAACCCAGCATATATATCATTGGGTAGAGCCATGGCCACAATACTGAAGGCCTTAGCATCTAGCTCAATTTTCTGAAAATCCTGGTCGGAATAGTTTTCAAGTTTCTTTGGCTCAAACACCTTGGGATCTTCAGTACTCGGCATAGTCGGAACATGTGGTCCGAAGATAACCGATTTCCAACACCCAGTGTTTTGTTGAGCTAGAACATGGCTCATCCGACGTTGCCAGATATTGTATTCAGATCTGACAAGCATCGGTGGCTTGTTGTTCGTGCCAGTGTTATGTGGATTGTGATTGATTGAAGCCATTCTCTGATTTTTCAAAAAACAAAGTCTGTTTAAAAACGGTTCAAACGAAATTAAACTATTACTCTGTTTTCAATCCAACAGACAAACGATATCAATAATTGTGAGCTGATTATTAAATTGATTTGTTAGATCGAATTTAATTGACCAAGCTCTGATACCAATTGTTAGGATCTGAGTTTGATTGTTTAACTAAATATGGTAATAGAGAAATGAAAATAGAATGAAAGTGCAGCGGAATAATAAACTGTTAATCAAAACAAGAGAGTAAATGTTTTCAGATCGAAAGCTTTCATTTATCTAAAAGATTACAATCGTACAATTACTCCCCCTCAGCCTGATCACACAGTGTTTGTCTGAGAGAATGTTTGTGTGTGTGATGCAATAGAACAGTACAAGCACTGTTCTATTTATAGACAGACTCAAAACACTGATGACCTAAGCTGACGTCACCTAAGACAGTGACCTCTAACAGAATAACAAACATAAACATATGCCTAATACAAACTACTGTTACATTGAAAGCACTGATAATAAACAGCTGTTGTAGGAAAACTCTGATGGTCTTGTATCCACTGCTGGAACCTAAGTGATGTTGGTTCCAGCAGTGCTTTGGTCTTCAGTACTTGAATCAGCAGTTGTTCTTCATCAGACCTTTGGTCAGCAATTGTTCTTCATCAGTTGTTTATTCAGCAGTTCTTTGTATCAGCAGTTGTTTGGATAGAACAGTTGTTAGGGTCAGCAGTCTTTTGGGAGAAGTAAGTTGTAAAGACTGTTTATTCAAAGGATCAAACTGTTAGCATATTTTGGCTTTCTAATCATCTGTTCTTCTCCAGGTCAGCAGACCCAACAGTTTGTATGAGGTGGCATTCAATGGAGGCCTCAACCCCCCCCCCCCCCCCCCCCAATTGAATGTGCCATGTGGCATCATGTGAAACTTTTTTTTAAATTTGTTTATTTTGTATTTTTAAATAAAATCTATATCTATATTATTTTAAAATTTCAAATATGTTAATTAATATATTTTCGTTATTTTTCTCTCACATTTTTTAAATGTTAGTGAACTATTAATTATTTTAAAATTTCAAATATGTTAATTAATTTTTATCTTTTTTTTTTTTCTTATTTTCCGCTCACAATTTTTAAACGTTAGTAACTTTTATGTAAGACATTTTTTTGAAAAAAAATTACACCAAATTAACGATCGCTTTATTATATTTTCAACGAGCACCATATATAGTGCTATACAAAAACGATAAAAATGTTTTTTTTAATGAGTTTTTGTTCATACAGAAAAAACACAATGTATTTAGGTAATTTCTTAATCATATATAGGCAGGTCACTAATCATATTATGATAGAATATATGTTTTTGAACCTACTATTACATATATGAATTGCTCATGTTCATGTACTATAACGATATGCTTAGCATTAAAAGAGGTTGAGATTTTTTAATCTGCTGGGAACACAGCATGAGAACCCCTTTTTATAGTATAAACATTAGAACAACTTTCTTTAACATTAAAAGAGGTTGAAATTGTTTACTTCTTTTATTCTTTTTTATTAAGTAATATTAGATTTTTCAATCTCGAAACACTTCAGGTGTAATCAGCTAATAAATGAAATATAAAAATAGCTGTAAGAAATATTTGAAAATTACATTATTAACTAAGTTATTGCCTCACCCCTTGTAGTGTGGCGGTAAAAGTGATGGACCTTTTAAAGGTGAGGTTGGGAGTTCAAACCTCATAAAAGGCAAAAAATAAATGGGGTAATTAAAAGGTGATGTAAAAAAATGAGGGAGGAAATTAGCCGATAAAAAAAATTTTGTTGGAATAATTTATGGGTATTTTTTTATAGGTAATTAAAGAACAATATTGAAATCAAATAGCTCACATGAGTTTCTGTTTTTAATATAATATGTTTTTAATTATTTTTTAAAATTAAATTAAAATAATAAAGTACGATATGATGAAATAGAATAATATTAACTCATGCGACACGTGACACGTGCGTTTATCCGTTAGGGAGGAAGGGGCGCCACCAGCGGAGCATCCGTGGAGCACCTTTACTGCACCAATCTCAGCCCGCCACCTGGACCACCACCCGTGATCACTCCCGCTAGCAACACCACCTATGAGTTTTTCTGATTCCCTCTCTACTCTGCATCTCTCTGTCTTCTTTGCACAAGTGAGGTAGTTAACGGAAACCCTCCACAGGTCTACCAGAAACTCACTACCCATGACCACGGTGACTGACGATGAACCCACAGGGGTAATGGGGTACTGGTGTCATTCACTGGTTGCACCCCGCCTATCCTTTGTATAGATTGTGCTCGAACGTATGTGAAATCATTGAGGGTTCAGGTTGGTCTAATGTTGGACAGCGAATTAGTAAAACAAAATAAATTACAGATTGGAGGCCCATTATTGGTTGTGGCCCAGTCTGCTTGAAGGAGAAACAAAGAAGGTCGAAAGTGTTAAACTTAAGGAAGTATTACATGGCATAACTTTTGTTAGAAAAAATCTCACTCAAGATCGGTTTGTCTAAAGATAGAGCCGCACCGAACTAGTCGAATTATAATAGCTGAACTTGAGCCAAAGTGAGCTTACTTTTTTTTTTTGAAAAGAAAAAAAAAAAAACAGAGAAACTTGAGCCAAAGTGAGCTTACTTCCTGGCTCTTCTTGTTCTACAGATTTTTAGAAAGAATTGATGATGAATTTATCCCTCGCTTTCCTTTCAAAACAGAGATTTTGAGAGAAAAACGTTTTGAAATTTCCCAAGTTGCCCTCAACCTTTTAATTGGAAAAGCAGTTTTGTAAAATCCGGTCTAAAAGGTGAAGTATACGATGGAGTGTGTTTGATATATATAATATGTCCGATGTAATTAAAAGTCGAGGTCAATATAACCCGACCTGATACGATCCGAAGAGTTACACGTTGGTACACGAATCAGATAAGTTCATGAGTAGGTGGATTATTATTTGTGAAATAATAATAGTTTAGGACTTGAGGGACATAATATTAATTGGATTAATATTAAGGAATATTATAGTAATATGTAAGGGGGCTTAGTGTCAATTTGTGTTTTATAAAAATGGGATTAAGGTGTAAACCCTAATCACACATTTTAACACAAAACAACTCCTTGCCTCCCAAGAAAAAGGTTCTTGGCCGCCACCCCTTAGGGCCGCCCCCTATCTGCCGCGAACCACCACCATAGGTTGCCCCCCTCTTGCAAAGTGTTGCTCTCGATAGGCCAATGCTCGGTTGTGAACTTCCTACTAGCGAGGATTCGTTTTAACCCGCGTGTTATAATTCCGGTGTAGTCGTCAAAGGTTGATTACTAAATCCCCTATGGTTGTTTATTATTTATTTGTTTATACGCGTTTAACCGAGATCCTGATTGGGAATATTTTAATAATTGGATTAATAAAATCATTATTATTATTTATATATAAATCGCAAACATATATTTGTGTATATATATATATATATATATTCGTTTTAATTTTAAATAATAATATAAACCGCTTCCGCTGTGTATACGATACCATGATTCCCAACAGTGGTATCAGAGCCACGGTTACGCGCGTATAGATGGTAGAGTTATAATTTTGATCTATGTTTTATTTGTCAAAAAATAATTTTTTTTATTGACAAAAGTTCAAAAGCTTTTTGTTGTTCATGGATTGTGATGTGAATCGAGCCATAGGTATTTTGACCAATGTCATGGTTGTGTTTGTGATGTTTTATTTTTTTTATGGATTTGTATTTTTATTACGGATAATGGATCCGGTGTAATAGATAGGATTAGAATAGATTTGTTTTATTTGTATTTCAAATTTATTTGTAATTCTACAAGTACAAGATCAAGACGAAGATATAAAGGCGAACAGGTTCCATGAAGATATAGATCTCGGGTCAAGTGAGAGCTATATCAAAATAGTTTTGAAACGCTTTTTGACTAGTTCGTTTCGTTTCCGGCTAAAACGAAACGGGTGACCTATTAGGGGCTCGATTCGTTTAATTTTATTATTATGATTTGTCGTTGTATTTTATTTATTGTAAATAATTTAGATAACCCAAAATAAATAAAATTTTCACAATCATGGCAACGGTTTTATTAAAACAAGTTTTATAAAAACCGAAAAGCATATTTAATAAAAGGAGTTGTATTAATATTAAAACAAGTCCATTCGCGATAATACGGCCAACATAGTTTAAATAGGGTATTTAAAACTATACCGTGTCGAGTGTTGAAAGGAGTTTCAATTATCACGAACAATATAAAATTGGATTTTATAAACTATTGTGTGACTCACATCATGCTAACGAGTCATTCAATATATTTATGGTAAATATTAAAATTAAATCCCAATTTTAAATTGATGTTTTATGCCACCCTTAACGAGTTAACACTTCATTCTAAATCGAACCCAAATGTTAGTGCTGACCCTGCATCTGGGCGTTGATCATGAGTGAAGGTAATCATCGCGTTTTCTATGTAACATAGGCCGGTGTTATAGTTAACAGTATAGGACCAAACATTGCTTGTTTGACAAGTGGGCATAGTTGGGGTTAAACATACATCGCTCTTAACGATAACCCCAAATGGAGAGTTGTGTAGTGGACACAATTAACAATCGTTGTTTACCTACCTAATCGTACTAATGGACAGTGCTAAGCCAGTTCACTGTGTATTAATGAATCGGGGTCTCATCCTAATTAATTTTTCTTTTGGGTCATAAGATAAATTAGGATATTTAAAACATAAAATACTAATAAATTAGATTTTGAACTTTGTAGATGTCAACTGAAAACAATTCCGCCTCCCAATTCTCTCTCAAGTCCATCTTAGAGAAGGACAAACTTAACCACTCCAACTTCATGGACTGGCACCGCAACTTGAAAATTGTTTTCAAGGCGGAGAACAAGTTATATGTTCTAGAAACGCCAGCTAGCACTCGTGTGCTAAAAATGAAGGCATATGTTGATCACTTGGCTCGTCTGGAAACCCCCTTGAGCGATGAGTTAGCTGGGGATATTATGCTTAACTCATTGCCCAAGTCATATGACCAGTTCATTATGAACTACAATAAGAACAGGATGGAAAAGAAACTTGCAGAACTACATCAGATGCTCAAAACTGCTGAGGTGAACATACCTAGCAAGACTGCACCAGTGCTAGTGATCAAGGAGGGTCAAGTTAAGAAACCTAACACCAAGAAAATGGGCAATCAGGGCAAAGGGAAGGGCAAAGGAAAATCTGTTGCCAATAAGAAACCTCTGAAAGATGCCAAGTGTTTTCATTGTGATGAAACTCGGCACTGGAAGAGGAACTGTGCTAAGTATTTAGCTGAGCTGAAGCAAGCTAAGACTTCAGGAGGAGAGTCCTTAAGTATGTATGTTATTGAATCTTTGCTTTTCCTAGCAAAACATGGGTGTTTGACACAGGATGTGGTTTTCACATTTGTAATGTTCTGCAAGGACTAAGAAATATTAGAAAGCTGAAACAAGGCGACTTGGAGGTCCATGTTGGCAATGGACAAAGAGTTGCTGTGAAGGCTATAGGAGAATGTGTTCTCTTACTTCCTTCTAGTTTAGAACTTGTTTTGAACAATGTTTATTACATTCCTAGTGTAACTAGAAATATTGTTTTAGTTTCGGCTTTGCGTGGACAAGGTTTTAATTGTCGTTTCAATGGTGAATTTATTTCTGCTTATTTTAACGATGTATTTTACTTTGATGCAAAACCCAACAATGGGATCTATGAAATAGAAATCCAAAACGATAACATATTATGCAACATCTCCCATAAACGTAATAAGTTGGAATTTAATGATACGTATATGTGGCATTTGAGACTTGGTCACATAAGTGAGAATCGTGTTAAACAACTCAAAACCGTAGGAATCCTAGATTCCAAGGGTTCAGAGTCGTTTGGAAAATGCGAATCATGCTTAAGTGGAAAGTTAACAAAAGCACCTTTTTTCAAATATTGGAGAAAGAGCTGATGATCTGTTAGGACTTGTACATACAGATGTATGTGGTCCATTCAGAACAATGTCAAGACATGGAGAAAGATACTTTGTTACATTTACTGATGATTTCAGTAGATACGGTTACGTTTATCTTATGAAGCATAAACATGAAACTCTTTAAGTTCAAGGAGTACAAAAACGAAGTAGAAAATCAGCTAAATAGAACTATTAAAATGCTTTGATCAGATCGAGGCGGTGAATATCTTAGTCAGGAATTCATCGACCATCTAAAGGATTGTGGAATAGTTTCACAACTCACTCCACCTGGAACACCGCAACATAATGGTGTGTATGAACGGAGAAATCAAACTCTATTAGATATGATTCGATCAACGATGTGTCGAACAAACCTTCCAAAATCCTTTTGGAGTTATGCTTTGGAAACAGCCGCAAGACTTGTGAATATAGCTCCAACGAAGAAGGTTGATAAAACGCCTTATGAGATATGGCATGGAAAGAAACCTCATCTATCCTACCTTAAAGTCTGGGGATGTAATGCTTATGTCACTCTAGAATCTTCGGATAAACTAGATCCTAGAGGTGAAAAAGTGGTTTTCGTTGGATATGGTAAGAAGATCGGTTACCTATTCTACCACCCCACTGAAAATAGGATTTTCACTAAACGCAAAGGCACTTTCTTGGAGGAAGAGCTTCTGGCGTGAGGGATTGGAGATAACCATGTGGATCTTGAAGAAATTCGAGAATCACAAGTGACTGAACCAGTTGTTCAGACAGAACCAGAAGTAATCGATCATGTTGTTGAAGTTGAGCTTGAGAGGACTCAAGAAACAACAGAAACACCAAGTGTTCGAAGAAGTATTAGGGATTGTCGTGCACCTGAAAGGCATGACGATATCTTCATGATTGATGAAGCTGAGCCTACTACTTACAAAGCTGCAATCTTGGATTCAGAATCCAAGAAGTGGCAAGAAGCCATGAATGCAGAGATGCAATCCATATATGATAACCAAGTCTGGGATTTTGTTGATCTTCCTGCCGAATGTCGGACTGTGGGAAACAAACGGATCTTCAAGAAAAAGACTGGCATGGATGGGAATGTGCAAACCTACAAAGCAAGGCTTGTGGCGAAAGGTTTTACTCAGACTCAAGGAATTTATTATGAGGAAACTTTCTCGCCTATAGCCATGCTTAAGGCTATTAGAATTCTACTTGCCATTGCTGCATATTATGACTATGAGATCTGGCAAATGGATGTCAAAACCGCATTCCTTAATGGACACTTACTGGAAGATGTCTATATGGTTCAACTGGAAGGTTTTGTCGATCCAAAGAATCCTAATAAGGTGTGCAAGCTGAATAAATCCATCTATGGATTAAAGCAAGCATCTCGCCGCTGGAAACTCCGTTTTGATTAGAAAATCAAAGAGTTTGGTTTTATCAAGAACGAAGATAAACCATGTGTTTATAAGAAATCTAGTGGGAGCTATATCACTTTTCTCATACTGTATGTAGATGACATACTAATCATTGGAAACAATATCCCTATGCTTAAAAATGTTAAGAACTGGTTGGGTAAATGTTTCGCAATGAAAGATCTTGGTGAAGCCGCTTATATTCTAGGAATAAAGATTTATAGAGATAAATTAAAGTGGTTATTGGGTTTGAGTCAAAGTACATATATTGATAAGGTCTTACGACTCTTCTCAATGCAAGACTCAAAAAGGGGGCTCTTGCCCATGGCACATGGAACCATTCTTAATAACAAGCAGTGTGCAAACACTGAAGAGGAAAAGAAGAAAATGGAAGGTGTTCCATATGCTTCTGCGATTGGTTCCATCATGTATGCCATGTTATGTACTAGACCTAATGTGTCGTGTGCTCTTAGCATGACGAGTAGATATCAACAGAATCCAATAGAGAGTCACTGGGCTGCAGTGAAGAACATTCTTAAGTACTTGAGAAGGACTAAGGACATGTTCTTAATATATGGAGGACTGGATGAGGATCTGTCAGTTAGGTGTTATACTGATGCAAGCTTCCAGACTGATCGTGATGACTCAAGATCACAAACGGGATATGTTTTCATTCTGAATGGTAGGGCTATTACTTGGAAGAGCTCTAAGCAAAGTGTGGTTGCTCAATCCACCTGTGAATCAGAATACAATGTTGCATCGGATGCTGCAAAGGAGGCTGCCTGGATGAAGAAGTTCATGACTGATCTCGATGTTGTGCCTAGCATAAAGAAACCAATCGAGATACTGTGTGACAACACTGGTTCCATTGCTTTTGCAAAGGAACCAAGGTCACATCAGCCCACAAGGCATATACTCAGGAAATTCCACTATATTAGAGAAATAGTAGACCGTGGAGACATCATGATAAACAAAGTTCATACAGATCTAAATCTGGCTGACCCCTTTACTAAGCCTTTACCTCAAGGTAAACATGAGGAGCATGCTGGAAAGATAGGGCTTAGAGTTGCTAGACAGTGGGCATGATCTGTAATTAGTATTGGTGTTTTATTTTGAACTATGACAGTTATATTGAATGTTTATTTGATTTAATGGGTTAAATGAAAATTTAAATATTTATTAACTGTGTTCATTATTTGTATGTTTAAATCCTTGAATAAGAGTATTCTAAATGTCCGTAGTCGATCAAATTACATAGTAATGAATTTGAATGTAAGACTATTGTGAATTGAGATGGTTCTATTCATGAGATGAATAGCTCAAGGGTTTGAGAATCATAATTCACAAATATCATTAGAGAATGATATTGGATGTAACTCGTTTCAAAACGATCTCCATGGATCTATGTCATGAGATGTTTTGATATTGATATATTCAATCTGTCCTTTTCCTAAGGCACATATTAAACTACATTGATCAAGGACTATCTTTGATGTTATCTAACACTATCCTGAAACATGGGTAGCAATAAGGGTAGCGTTGGGAGAAGTCCAAGATTAAGTGGGAGTTGTATGACGCTGATGGAATTCTGTACTTCTATAGGATTAGAAGTCTAGACATTCTAGCGCCCTCATAAACTCAAACTGGTATAAACGCGTGGCCACGCTCGGACTAAGTTAGTTCGTTAGACCACTTTGAATTAGAGACGAGAATAAAGAATGGTTGATCACTATATAAGAATGAATGATCCATGTCTTATAATCAACGGATGTCTATATAGAAGGGACTTATTGATAGAATTATCAGGGCTATAGTATTTGGTTAAGTAAAGTGTTACTTGAATTCAAAGAACTCGTTGACGACTGTAAAGTGTCATACTGTGTTGGGTGCAGTGCGATGCAGCTAGGCGTCTAACTCTGCACACATTGACTCATTTAATTAAAATCGTCCAAGTGGGAGATTGTTGGATATATATAATATGTCTGATGTAATTAAAAGTCGAGGTCAATGTAACCCGACCCGGTACGATCCGAAGAGTTACACGTTGGTACACGAATCAGATAAGTTCAAGAGTAGGTGGATTATTATTTGTGAAATAATAATAGTTTAGGACTTGAGGGACTTAATATTAATTGGATTAATATTACGGAATATTATAGTAATATGCAAGGGGGCTTAGTGTAAGTTTGTGTTTTATAAAAAAGGGATTAAGGTGTAAACCCTAATCACACCTTTTAACACAAAACAACTCCTTGTCTCCCAAGAAAAAGGTTCTTGGCCGCCACCCCTTAGGGCCGCCCCCTATCTGCCGCGAACCACCACCATAGGCTGCCTCCCTCTTGCAAAGTGTTGCTCTCGGTAGGCCAGTGCTAGGTTTTGAACTTCCTACTAGCGAGGATTCGTTGTAACCCGCGTGTTACAATTCCGGTGTTGTCGTCAAAGGTTGATTACTAAACCCCCTATGGTTGTTTATTATTTATTTGTTTATACGTGTTTAACCGAGATCCTAATTGGGAATATTTTATTAATTGGATTAATAAAATCATTATTATTATTATTTATATATATAAATCTCAAATAGATATATTTGTATATATATATATATATATTCGTTTTAATTTAAAATAATAATATAAACCGCTTCCGCTGTGTATACGATACCATGATTCCCAACAGAGTGTGAGGCGATTTTCTTCAACTCGACCAGCATTACTCAACCAGTCAAACTTGGAGCTAATAGGTCCAACTCGGCCAAGTTGGATTTTTACTGTTTTTCACCGATTCTTGTTTGATTTTCGCTGATTATCACAGTGATACATTGTAAAACAAAAATTAAATAATTACTATGTTTATAATATTAAAGAATGAATAGAAGTTTTTGTTTAGTATTTGAACATGTATCCTTTTTATTTATATTGTAATTCAAGTATTTTGTAATAAATATCAGTTACTTATGAAATTTTGACACACACACACACACATATATATGTATATATATTGTAGAATTTTTTTTTTTATAATTTATCATGTCTGAGTATGGACAAGTATTTGGAAATTTCAGTCGACCGGCCTGACATCGCCTAGCGACTTCTATAAAATTGGTAAAAACAACAAATATAAAAGATTATTATGGGTAGTTGTAAAATAGTAACTTTTCTCTCTACGGGTATGTTTGGCAAGGAGCTTTTAAGAGCTTCAAACTTTCAAGAAAAAACTAATACTTAATAAAAAACCTTGTTTGGTTGAAGGAGTATGAAGCTTTAAGGTTAGAGAAAAAGCTCTATATTGAAAAGCTATTAGTACTAGCGTTTAAGAAAAAACTCCTACTAGCTACAAGCTTTTAATGAGTAAATGACACAAATACCCATTTTATCATTAAAAAAATATGCATAAAAGCTTTTAGTTAATGCGCATTTTGGTCATTTTATACATTTATTAAAAGCT
Organism: Ambrosia trifida; assembly: GCA_028751855.1. NCBI lineage: Eukaryota > Viridiplantae > Streptophyta > Magnoliopsida > Asterales > Asteraceae > Ambrosia > Ambrosia trifida. The sequence continues at coordinate 77,818,048 of CM054129.1, forward strand.
CCAGCTACTATGTCAAACACCAAATTTATTTAAAAAGTACAGCTACCAGCTAGTTTTGCCAAACATACCCTACATTATAGTTCATAATATAAAATCGGAAAATTTATTTCCTTTCCTTTACAGTCTAAAAAAACGAGTAGGAACGACAATCAGTGGAACCTTCTGTGGGACTCGCATGATACCCCGTATGTGATAGCTGTATGGAGAGAATGAGAGGGACATCCATCCAATTAGAGCCGTGCATTCCCTGCTTTATGATCTCTTGTCATCAGTAAAGACAGAAATGATGATTCTTAATCACTTCTCAGTCCCATTATAAAACATAGTCATTTGTTTATTAACAAACTCAGTCTCATTATCACTTCTCAAAACCTTCACTACTTTAGAAAACTGAGTCTTAATCATTTCACAAAACTTTACTATGTTTTCAAAAACTTCACCCTTATTTTTTAACAAACAGACCTGAAATAATCATCCACAACAATTAGAAAATATCTATACCCTTCCCAACTAGTGACCTTGTAGGGACCCCATACATCAAGATGTAAAAGTTCACTTACTTCTTTAGACTTATGGTCACTAAGTGGGAATGGCACCCTAACTTGTTTAGCTTTATGACATGTTTCATAGGGTTGGGAATCAGAATTACCAATACTTAGTTTATCTTTTAAGACTGCTAAGACCTGACTGGATGGGTGTCCAAGTCTACTGTGCCAAAGACTATGTTCAGACACACTACTAAAACAAACATTACTAAAACTCACATCATTTCCAACAAAATACAAACCATCCTGCTGCCTACCAGTCACCAGGACTCTCTTTGAGTTGGAATCCTGGACAGAGCAGGAGTGTTCATTAAACAAAACATCAAGTTTGTTATCTTTAGCAAGTTTATGCACAAAAACAAGATTCACACAATAGTCAGGAATGTAAAACACATCAGTTAATATAACACCATTAGCCAATTTTATATCACCTATTTTAGCAACTTTAGCATTAGTGCCATTCGGGTGTCTGACCTCCATGTTATACTTAGAAATATCTACACAATTAATCATATGTTTATCATTCCCAACCATATGTTGATTAGCACCAGAATCCATAATCGACCCAAGAAACAAAGCATACTTAAGCATAGTAGAACAACTAGCAAAATTCTTAAACACCTCAGGCAATTTAGACAAGACAGACATACTAGAGAAACCATTAATCACAACAGACTCACCTCCAACATTGGAAGTTTGTGGATCTCCTCCAGATTTCTCACTAAGCAAACTCATCAATTTGGAAATTTGTTCAGGTGTAAAAGGAGAACCAGAACTAGAAGCAACATTAGCACACATATTGTTATTAGACACACCACTTCTAGGATTATTAATAGTGTTATTATTATTAGGTTTAGCAAATTGGCTAGGTGGCCTCTTTTTAAAACCAGGGGGATACCTAACAATTTCATAACACCTATCAATGGTGTGTCCAAGCATGTTACAATGCGTGCATTTCAAATTAGGATTAGGTCCCCTATTATTACTATTATTGAACCTTTTCCTATTATCAGTAACTTGATTAGACTTAGAAACAAAGGACACAGTTGACCCATTACTAGCACCTCTATGGGATTCCTCCCTAGAGATAACAGCAAAGGCAGCTTTGACTGTGGGTAATGGATCACTGGTTAACAAGGTTGTCCTAACAGGTTGGTATACTTCATCAAGCCCCATTAGGAACTTCATGAGTTTAATCAAGCTATTAAAGTCATTGAACTCCCTTGAGGCTTGACAAGTACACATTGGTAACTGAACAATAGTGTAGGATCGACTTTCGGGTCACCCGATAATCACGAGCTTTACTATTCAGAGTGCGGAATCCTCTGAAAAGGTTCGGATAACGGAAACGACTAAGAAACTATGATAAATGAAGCATCAACACACACAAAATACGGTTAACATGTTGTATTGATTGATTAAAACAGAGCTCGAGTGTTTACAGACAATCTCAGACCTTTAGACCTGGGTAGGGTGCTTGGGGAATGTGTGAGGTGACAACTTGATGATTAGGGCAATGATTGGAAGATGTTATACCTGTTATACTCGTCTAGGGCCTTAGACACGAGTAGAAAGCATTTCACATGAGTAGAAAAACGTACTCGCCCAAAACTTCCTGATTTCACACGAGTACAAAGTCTACTCGCCCAAAAGGAGCCTGATTACAGGCGAGTACAAAATGTACTCGCCACAAACCATTTGTACTCTTGTGTTTCTTCCAAACAAGCCAAAACGACTTCCAAACACACCCAGCACCCGTAAACTATACCAAAAATCACCTATACTAGGCTAGGGACATCATGTACTAACAAATAGAATCAAATTGTTTCCACATAGTGTTCAACTTAGGATAATACTCAGCAACAGAACTACCATTTTGAGTTAGGCTATTTATTTTTTGATGCAGGTCAAACATGACACAGCCATCAACCCTATCATGGGTTTCTTTTAGATCTATCCAGACATCTTTAGCATATTTAGAAAAAACATGTCCTAGGTACAATTCTTCACACACAGAATTAATCAACCAAGACAAGACAACAGAATTGCACCTATCCCACTGATTAGAAAGAACGTCATCATTAACAGATTTCCCACAAGTACCATCAATAAACCCCATTTTATTCTTAGCTTGTAATGCTAGTTTCATAGAGTTAGCTCACACAGAATAATTCTCAGTTCTTTTAGCTTAATGCTAATAACAGACAGACTAGAAGTATCACTAGGATGGAGGTACATGGGGTCACTAATATCAAGCTTACTAACCAAGGTGGGATCACCTCCTTGGTTAGGACCACATCCACATCCACCATTAGGATTAATAACCTGAGCATCATCCATGACAACAAGAACACACAAATAGACAAAAACAAACAAATACCAAGCAAAGCAAGATAATATAAGACAATATTCCTACAAGAGCGAAGCTATGTCAGTGATTCAGATCATGGGTTCATCACTCATAGGTGCCCACGCAGATCTTTACACAGGAGCTCGTTATAACTAGACAATACCAAAAAAGAACAATCAAAATCAGACACTCACAATACTCAAACAAAACAATAACGGTCCACCCTAACCCGGTCAAGACACCTAGACACAGACAAAGCAGTAAACAATAAGGAATAATCTCATCGAGAGGGGGAACCCAAGTTAGGGTTTCTCCAATCCCACAACCAGTAACTTCACCTAGGGTACTGAGTTATGGGCGCAATTGAAGCAATAATACTCCACTCCAACAACACCAATATCAAACAACCCTTAGCCAACAATTGTTGACCCCAATGCAACTTGTACTATAACAAATAAAAATCACAAGATAATAATAGACCAGATCTATAGATTCAGATCATATCTCCAAAAATAGACAACCAAGAACCAGATCTACAGAGATCAGATCCTTGTATGACACACAAATAAAACCAGCGGAAGATTAAAAAACACCAAGATCAAGAGCCTTAAGGCTCTGATACCATGTAGAATTTTAAGGTTCCAACACACAACAATCAAATGAGCCAACACAAACTCAACACAATACACAGAAGATGTAGGCGACAAAATGATGACAAAATCTTATTAACCCAACCCAAAACGTTTCCCACCAAATACCAAAATAATCTCAGCAAATCACTGAGATTATGAAACAATACAATCAATCAGAGATCTGCTGATTAATAAGATCAGCAGATCAAGACTAAGAGAAATACAAAAGAAATATGAAACAATACTTACAAACACAGACTGAAACCCTAAAAGATTACAGAGAAAATTTAAGATGAAAAAAAGAAAAATAATGGCGAAGACTGGTTGAGAAGAGAGAGCACTGTGCTCTTTATAGCCCTGCTGGAAGCTTCGAACGAGATGCCAAATCAACGCCCAAAATCATTTTAATCCAATGACTGATAATAATCCCTGACAAAATATCTCAACAACCACATGACATAAAGAACCAGCTCAATCGTTCAAATGACCCGGGCCAAAGGCCAACGAGCACAACACTTCACCAATAATAAAACAGGCCATATGATGGGCTATAGACATAAGCCCACAACCAACACCAAAGGCCCACTATCCAACATCTTGTATTATAATAATTGAATTAGAGATAAAGTATTTAGCCCAATATTTCAACAGTCTTGATCATTGTCGTCATATCAGAGGTGTTTTTGACAGGTTTTTGGGTATGAGATTTTGCAAAAGCACTTGTGCTCTGTTTTTCTTTATCGAATAACCTTTTAACCGAATCCAACAACTCGTATTTATGTGTGTGTTTGTTGTTTCTTGTTGCTTAAACCGCGACCCGAGGATTCCGCATCATCCGTGACGGTCCTACACGGGTCGTAAAAAACCATCGGAGAATGTAGAGACTCATTTTTTGTCTGAACCTATATGACCCGTATATACCTAGTATATATGTTATATGACGTGTATACTATTATATGACTCAAAGACTCAGTTTATTTTAGCTGGTATTTTTTAGGAAATTGAGTTTGGTGGGAAGTACACATATAAGACCATGTGTAATGGAAAGAGTATTTGGGCGTTTTTTGGGGCAAAAACGCCCCTAAGTGATTGGAACAGCGCCACCTGCCACTTGATAGATGTTGCACCCTCCACAAGAGGCAAGCCTCTTTGGAGTAAATGCACGGTAATAGAAAACCGGGGTTGCCATCAGGATTCGAACCTATCCCTTCTATGAGGGTAGGCTCTAACCATCACTTGAATTACCACTTCACCATAAGATGGGTGGTTTATCTTACCATACACGTTAAAAAATCAAGATACAATAATTAAACAAGCAAATAAATAAATAAAATAAACATTATTACATTAATTTATCAAGACATGAGTAAACATTCAAAGGAAATATCATAAGCATTACATTAATAGTCATAATGTTTTACATTTAACTATTAAACAAAAGAAATACAACAATCACCTCTACTGCGACGGAGGCGATGAATCTAGTGGTGATGGTTTTGCAGCGGGAGCGGGAGTACCTGGTCGTGGTGCGCAGGGCATACCGGCAACTGTCATCTGCGTGGCAATCGCGTCCATTACCCACTGCATCTGAGTCAATAACGTGCCCACCATGGCCTCCACTCGTACCAACCTCTCTTCAAACCCTGCAGGAACCGTCAGATGTGGTCTCACACTACGTTGTTCATATGGCCGATGAGCCGGCCCCGCTCCTCCCACATCGGCCCCGCCCCCTGCCTGACCCGACAGTTCAGCAGTTTTTAATCTCTGACTGTTTTGATCATTTTGGTGCATGTCTTCTGCAGGCTCCATCACTCTCTTACAGCCATTGTTGTAGAACGATGGACCGCTATGAGACATAAATGAACCATCTCTTGACATCACATGAGAATTACAAGGATTGTCAGATGTTTCAATTCCTTGAAGGAAATAAACAATCAATCCATCCCTATAAAATGAATCATCGTTCACCTCCATGTCAAATCCTTCATCCATCCTTTCACCATCTTCTTCTTCATCTATATCCACCACATGTTCAACCTTTTTATCCTGTTCATCTTCAACTTCTTGAATCTTAATTTCATCAAAATTGTTCAAATTGCTACTTTGGCAACGCTTCAAGAAATGATCGCCTAAAACGTTGTTCAAGTGCACATGTTCTTCCATCTCTTCATTCCCTTCTTCAGCATCTTTTGTAACCTCTTCTTGTGCTATTTCCTCAACATCTGTCCCTAAATTCAACTTGCTATTCTGTTCTTGAACCACTGATATATTTTCTAATTCTACTTCTATCTCTTCTTTTTCATCCTCAAATAACACAGGTCGTTGCATTCTCATCAAGTGTTGAAAATGCGCCGCATAGTAGCAATCAACAAGCTTATCACCTTGACTCAACTCTTTCTCAACCATATACCAAATCAAACTCGCCGAATCCAACTTCTCCAGTCGACCATCTCTAATACACCTAGTCCAATTCACAATCTCCGTCGGCATAACACTCGACCCACCACCTAAAACCACCCAATTCGCCACAAAATCCTCAATAAAACCAATATTCTCATCTGAAAACACCTCCGAATCCGAATCCACCTCCTCCACACCACTTCCCCTATCCTGCCTCCCATAAGGCAACTTCAAAGCCCTAGCTAAATCAGCCCTACACACATTAACCCTCAAATCATTCACATAACTACACCGCCTCTTCGGATCATAATTCACAACAAGCTGAACAATCAAATCAGTTCGAAAGCTACGACAAAACTTAACTTTACTAAAATTATACAACCCTAACCGTTTCAAAACCTGCTGATGCCTATCTACGTCTAACTTTATGGTTGGTGCAAAAGGAATAGGGTTTATAACACTAGTTAGGTTTTGCACTTCCTTCGTCATCGGTTTACGTCTATACCTGTTACGAGTACCAGCTTTCTTCTGCTTGTTAACACAATGCTGGTATGTTGGTGACGTCACCGGTAACGGTAGGTTTTTGGTTTCGTCAGTGAGTACAGTTGGTTCAGGAAGAGTAATACGAATCGTACCTGATTGTTGACCGGGTTGTACGTCGACATCATGTTTGTTTGGAAGAGGATGTGAAGGACTAGGACTATCGGTAGCAGCCATGGTGAGGACTGGTGCTCCGTGCTCGTGGGGTTCTATACGAAGAAAACGAACAGGTTACAGGTCTCATTGTCTTGCTTTGAGGTGGGTCAATTTAATGTATTTATATACTAGGAGGGTGTTTGGCTGTGTTTTGAAAAAAATAAATGAAGCGAAAAGTTATACTCTGTTTATGAGATTAAAGAATTTTTAAGTGGGAAAAGTCAGGAAAGGAGAGGAGAGGCAAACATGCTCTAGATTACTCAAGGATTCCACTATTTACAAACTAGGTGACACTCACGAATCAAGAATTTTTTTTTTAAACTATAGGGTGTGGTCATGGTTAGGGTGCAAATGAAATGAGATGAGTCGAGTCAAGCCTAACCCTCTCTCTCTCTCTCTCTCTCTCTCTCTCTCTCTTTCTATCTCTCTCTCTCTCTCTCTCTCTCTTTCTCTCTCTTTCTCTCCCTCTTTCTAAACCTTTCACTCTCCCTCTCTACCCGATCTCCCCTCACATTTGTTCTCCCTCCTTCCTGCTGCTAGAAATGGCTGACCATGGTTAAGAGCCCCAAAATGAGCTATGGTGGTCGATAATGGTGGTTCAAGGTGACAATAGTGATGATTAATTGGGGGGTGGCTACAGCCAGTGTTGGTTGTAGTTGTTACCGGGGGTTGCGACAGTAAGATGTTGGAATTGGTGGTTCGGTAGTGGTCATTCCGGGTGTTGGGTGGTCTGTAACGACCAGTTGTGGTTATGACGGTGGTTTGGGTGTGGTTTAGTCGGTTATGGTTGTCACACCCTCAAATTTCCACTGCAGAGTTTATACCACAAGGCGCTTGACATACCAGGATCCCATAGCCATAAGTCATATAAACGAACTCTAAATGCCCAAACCATTTACTTCGTTTTCAAAAACCAAGTTTAGTTAAGCTGCGGAAGCGTAAACGAAATTTAAACCTTTTAAAAACCATGCACAAAACAACGTGCCCAAATTAAAACCATAAAAAGGAAAATGTAAAGCGTAATATGTAATTTAGGTGTATGCCCAAGACTCAAATGCAGTGAAGTGTGCAGTGCTTTCTAATCATGGCACCGGAAGCTAACTACCTGCAAAAGCATGTATATCGTGGGTCAACAAACAATGTTGGTGAGTTCACAAAGTAAAGAAGATGAGTAAGTGAACGCGCAATTTCCAAAATCACATAACCAAGTAAAAGCGTAAGTAATTAAGTTGGTTCCAAAAACCGTGTAACCACTAGTTCATCGCATGCCAAGGGTAGCTAACCCATTCATGATAACTAACACCGATATACCGAACTGCTAATGTACGTATTGTCACAAATGTGAGTAGTTTGGCCTGCATCATTGCCTATCAACAATGATAATATGTTAAGTTATAGTTCACTCACGCGCTCCCCCGAGCCGGTGTGAGGTTTGTCAGACCTAATAGCGCTAACAACTAATAACCTGCTTGCCATAACCCGGCAACTCATTCGGTATGTGAAGGACTTATAGTTGTAACACCCCAACCGATGGCGGAAACATCGGGATGTTACGTATTGATGATTGTTCAGTAGCTCATGTTAATTAATAAATTTCAATAATTGATTTAAATACATTACATACAATTGTTCTACAAGCATTTTTACATCAAAATGAAAAATACTAGATACACATCTTCAAGCATTAACTCTAATCTTCAAGCAAGCTATAACCTGAAACATGTAAAGTTTGAAAATATTTTGGGTTAACAAAAGTTGGTGAGAATTACATAGGTTTTGATAATTGAATAAAACTTGTACAATTCAAGTGTCATGGCAAGTCTAGTCCATATGTGAAAACATACTATCAAGTAAATCGAGTGCATAATCAACCCTTGTGACTAGAATATTGTGGTCCATCCCATACGCTCATGGTTCACTCGATTATTTTTGTGACACCCGGCAAACTCAGGTTAGTAACAGTAACTAAACTAGTAAGTCTACCTTAGCTAGTCGTGCATATTACGTACTTAACGGGGTCAGTCGAGTCGGTACGATGATTCTGGGAATCATCGGGAGTCGTTACGATGATCCGCGGGATCATCGGGAGTCGGTCCATAACCATGTGTACAAGGATTGGTGATTTGTGGAATCGTCGGGTTTAACGCACACACACAAGTCTCGAGTCCCGGGAATTGGTGAACGGATGTAATGGTGTTAGTTATCATGCATTATGTGTTTATAATCATTACGTGACTTGTTGGTATGTTAATGCGTGTTTATATGTGTTAAAGTAGTGTTTAACGCGCCGAAAACCCAATCTGAGATGTTACAGGCGATTGGGAAGGCTTAAGGGGTGATTAGGCCCCTAATCGCCTGAAGTGTCAGGCGATTAGGCCCCTAATCGCCTGCTAAGGGCTGCTACTCGCCTGCACTGCTGTGCACGGGTCAAAACACCTATAAATAGAACCCTTAACTCCCCAAACACCCTTAGAGCAACCCTAACTGATCCTAAGCCACCCACACACCCTAGAACACCTCTAGAACTTGTTTTGCTACAAAAATCACCATTTCCAAGCTTACACACCTTCCTTTGATAAAATCCAAGGTGTGTTCTTCATCTCTAACCTTTGTAAAGTTGTTGTTTTGGTTCCCCAAAAGTCCAGACCTTGTTTTGCTAAGTTTGTGTCTTTAAAACCCTTTGAAAAGAGTTCTAAAACAAGTCTACACCATAATACTTGCTATATGTGAAGTTTACATGCATATGTTGATCTTCTTGGTGTTTATAACATGAATGTTTCCATGAAATGGTTGTACTTCTGTTATGTAGGGGTTATTAGGATAATTATCTAAGAGTTTGAGCTATTGTTGTTGTGTTATGATGAAAATGTGTATTTTGACCCATTTGAACGATTCTTGAAGATCTAGGATGATTATGGTATGATTAATGATGGAATGTTGTTATGATTTACACTAGGGAGGTGTTAAAACAGAGAAATGTTGATTTGCAAACTTGTAGGAGATGAAATCTGATTGTTTCCATTTAAGGAAAGATAAGGTTAGTTAATTCTACCTGATTTTCACTTTAATATATAAAAAAACAAATTACATCTGGATAATGGGTAGCCGAGCAACAAGTTGCACCGCTATCCCCTTTTGAATCGCAAATCCTATTCTACTAAATACAAAGCCTTGGCTCCTTGGGCTCTGCGAGTCACCGTGGACCACCTTCTGCACCCGCTCCAAAAAGTGAACCGCCTCAGGGGCAAGGGATCCAAATACTAGGTTAGTTAATGAAACCTAGTATTTTGCCATTTTTGGAAATAATCGCTCCGAGCCTGTTAGAGGAGAGATAAATTGGGGGTTTTTGCTTAGAAAGGGTTGGTAAATGGTTTAGGTTTGATATTGGGTGTTTTTGCATGTTTCGGATCTGATTTGGAGGGTTAAACGAGCGAAAATCCGTTGCACAGCTGCAACAGGCGATTAGGAATCCTAATCGTCTGATGCAGGGGGCGATTAGGCACCTAATCGCCTGATGTGTCAGGCGATTAGGCCCCTAATCGCCTGTTGACCAAGCCTACTCACCAGTTGACTTTTCCTAATTGCATTCTAAATTCCTAATCGTGTGTACTGCTGTTTTAAGCGTATTTTGATATCCCGAAGCATGATTTGACATCTAGGAACATGATAGGAACCCCGGGACATGCTATATGACTTGGTAACACGTGTTCGGACTCAATTGTACTTTAAATATGCGTTATGCTAGACTAGGTGAACTCTTGCGCGTGCTAAGTGTTCAACTTCATATGTTGCATGATACTTTGCATTTAGCTAACACGTGGGATGTCGGGTCACCATGGGATGTCGGGTCTTGTCTGGTACGGTCAGTTTAACAGTCAAAGATGTTTTCAAACGTTTATGGTCACGGTCTGGACATTCGGGGACTAGTTAACCCACGGGTTATTAGTCCGAATACTTATACACATCTTATGATAGGTCGCCGCTATTTGGGGCTATCATAGCATAATTACTTAACTGTTTTCAAGTAACGCAAACCGAGGTGAGTTTCACAGCCCCACTTTTACTGTTTTGCTTTCGGGGGAGAAACATGCTTCGTACGAACTATTTAAAGGTCATGTTATACTATGGGCACTTTATGTTACTATACGGCTTTTATGAAAAGTCCCAGGGGGAAACCATGAATGTGCTGGAACGCACAACGAGGGAAATGTGGATAGATCTATTGGGCCTCACAAACCCCACTCGACGGCGGGGCCGGGCGGGTGCATATTGTCTCTACCTATCGGGCTATCGAGGCATCGGTAGCCCAGTCATCTGGGCTGGTATCATCTTATGGTTCATGTTTAGTAATGGGTTCCCAACCGTAGTAGTAAAAACACTTAACGTCTAGCTAACGTTCTTATGACATAGTATTAACGGGAATGATCTTTGTGAACTTGTGACAACACTTTTATAAAAGAAAACCTGTGAACTCACCAGCATTATATGTTGACATTTTTGACATGTTTTCTCAGGTCGCTAAGGTAGCAGTCAATAGGCTAGGCGCACGGAGTCATGCACAGCGTCTAATATTTTGAAGCATATTAAACAATGTTTTGTAAACAATGATATGTCTTTTGGTTGTAAACAAGAAATGCTTCCGCTGCTGGTTTACGGCTCAAAGCATGATATTTTGGTTTTAAAAATATATGTGAATGCATGTTTGTTGTATGTTTATTGTGATCGTTGACTGAGATCCTGGTGTGTCACGCGCCTCGCGGTAAAACCCCGCACGTGGAATTTGAGGGTGTGACAGATTGGTATCAGAGCCAACGGTTATAGTGAACTAGGACTGCATGTAGAGTCTAGTCTATAACTAAGTCGCACACACACTAGACAATCACAGATAGTCGAGTCTTAACATGTGGGTAACAACATGACTTGTCGGGGGTGTCGGTGTCATCATCTTCTACACTACATAATCTGTTTACTCTTTATCCTTCTATCTTTTGACTCATCCTTACTATGATTCGATGGCGAACGATATACTATTGAACCTTCTTAACGGCGGTGTACATTGGGGTAGCTTCGGCGTACTCTTGAGATCTGTCCAGGGATTCGGACATCTCCCTTCTATGCCCTAATGGACACGCTTGTTCTTATGCATACTATCTTGTACTTATACTTATGATAATACCACGATTGGGCGCTAGTGTTCGGTGACTTGAACTTCAAACTCAAAGCACGCCTGGAGGACCATGTAGAACAGTTTACCATGTCGGGTGCACACGAGATTATAAACTGTGATGCATGGGATCCCTAGCGGACTTTGTGCTTGAACGGATGGACCCGAATTGGGCTCGGTCTAGTTCCTTAAAATTCCTAATGGGTTATAGCACGGGCAAGCCTAAATCTTTTGTTTCATGTTGTGACAGAAGATGTCGGGAGCTCGTGGAGGTCGCAGAGGCGGCCGTACTGGCGGTCGTGGTGGCGGCCGTGGTGGCGGCGGTGGCCGTGGGAACATTAATATGACCCAAGCGGAGTTGGATAACCTGATGCAACAGCATGTGAATATTGCTTTGGCTGCATTCCAAGCCGCTCATAATGCTATGGGTGGTACGTCAATTCTCACCTATCCTATCTTGTTCTTGGGTACTGTACCTTTTCTTGATTTTCACCTGTGTGTCTGTTCCAGGTGGTGCTGTCAATCCCCCTCCACCCCAGTGCTCTTACAAAAAGTTTATGGATTGCAAGCCCCATAACTTTAGTGGAACTGAAGGGGCAGTGGGACTGCTCCGCTGGTTGGAGAAAATTGAGTCGGTTTTCTCGATGTGCAGCTGCCCGGAAGGCGACCGGGTGAAATATGCTTCTGCGACCCTGGAGGGTCAAGCTCTGACTTGGTGGAACTCCACCCCCCAGACCATGGGTATTAGGGAAGCTCACGCTATGCCCTGGGCAGAGTTCGTTCAGTTGTTGAAAAACGAATACTGCCCGAGGGATGAGATCCAGAAACTTGAGCACGAAGTCTGGAATCATAAGATGGTGGGGTCTGAGATTGAAGCTTACACTGCTAGGCACAATGAGTTGGCGGTGTTGTGCCCTGATTTGCACGCGCCAGAATACCAGAGGCATGAACACTATGTTGCTGGGTTGGTACCGGAGATTGCGGGATTGGTAGCTGCGGGTAATCTCACTGTTTATTCTGAGGTGGTTCGGTCGGCTCACAGGCTGACCAATATGAAGGTGGCTGAAGGGGTCTTGCCTCCTCGAGGCGTTACTGTGAAGGCTCCTGAGAATAACAAGCGTAAATGGGAGAGTGCGGGTAAAGGCTGTTCGGCTCAGCCTCAGCAGGTGAAGAGGTCCGATGTTGGGGGACCGTCGACTGAACAGAAACCGGGGGGGGGGGTTATACTGGGAAACTGCCGAAATGTGACCGGTGTGGATTTCACCACAACGGTCGTTGCGAGGACCAGAACCGCTGCCACAGGTGCCATAAGCTTGGGCACCAGGCAAAGGATTGCAGGGTTAATCTTCAGGGTAACCGGAACCCACCTGCTACACCTACTCCGGCTCCTCATGTTGCTGCTCCCCAGGGAAACCAGGGAAAACAGGGGTGCTTTAATTGTGGTAAGCTTGGTCACTACAAGCGTGAATGCCCCAAGTTGAAGCAGGGCGAGGCTGGGAAGAACAGGTCGGGTAATGGAAACAATGGGGGCGGAGGCAGGAATGCTCGCGCCTTCGTGATTGGTTCGAGCGGGGCTCGACAGGATCCTGACACTGTTACTGGTACGTTTCTTCTCGATAATCGCTATGCTACGGTTTTATTCGATTCCGGTGCCGATAAGAGTTTTATATCTCTTGGGTTTAGTCAATTGCTTGATAGGGTACCTACACCTTTAGAGGCTAAGTACTTGATAGAATTGGCTGATGGTATGAAAGTCTAAGCGACGCACGTCCTTAGGGAGTGTCGCCTTGAGTTGTCGGGTTATTCCTTTCCTATTGATCTTATGCCGGTGTCCTTGGGTAGTTTCGATGTGGTCGTGGGTATGGATTGGTTGTCTTTGTATCATGGTGAGATCGTTTGTTTTGATAAAGTTATTCGACTTCCTCTCCCTGATGGAGAAATTCTGTTGGTGCACGGTGAGAAGAGCGGGGTCCCTTTGAGTATCATTTCGTGTATGAAAGCTTATAAGTATCTTCGGAAGGGGTATTCTGCCATTCTGGCACTTGTTTCGGTTTCGTCAGAGGAAGAGAAGAAGATCGAAGATATTCCTGTGTCCGTGATTTTCCCGGTGTATTCCCTGAAGACTTACCTGGTCTTCCGCCTTATCGTCAGGTCGAATTCGGTATTGAACTTGCTCCAGGTGCAGCCCCTATTGCCCGAGCCCCATATCGTCTTGCACCTCCTGAGATGCAGGAGTTGTCTAACCAGTTGCAGGAGCTGCTAGAAAAGGGTTTCATCCGACCTAGTTCGTCCCCGTGGGGAGCCCCTATTTTGTTTGTTAAGAAGAAGGACGGAAGCCTACGAATGTGTATCGACTACCGGGAATTGAACAAGGTTACCATCAAGAATCGTTATCCTCTTCTTCGCATCGATGACTTATTCGACCAACTTCAGGGTTCTAGTTTCTATTCGAAGATCGATTTGAGATCGGGGTACCATCAGTTGAGGATCCAAGAAGCTGACATTCCAAAGACCGCCTTTCGAACTCGCTATGGCCATTTCGAATTCTTGGTCATGCCTTTTGGTCTCACCAATGCACCCGCCATTTTTATGGATTTGATGAACCGTGTTTGTAAGCCTTATCTTGATAAGTTCGTGATTGTCTTCATTGATGATATTCTAGTCTATTCCAAGAACGAAGTGGACCACCAGGAACACTTGCGTCTTGTTTTGGAACTCCTGAGGCGGGAACAGTTGTATGCCAAGTTTTCTAATTGTAGCTTCTGGTTGCGTGAAGTCCAGTTCCTTGGTCATGTAGTTAATGAGAAAGGAATTCACGTTGACCCAGCTAAGATTGAAGCTATTAAAGACTGGGAAGCACCAAAGACGCCATCTGAGGTGCAGCAATTCCTAGGTCTTGCAGGTTATTATCGTCGTTTTATCGAGGGATTTTCGAAGATCGCTCAACCCCTCACCTCGCTTACCCAGAAGGACAAGAAGTTCGACTGGGGTGATTCGCAAGAGTCAGCCTTCCAGATGTTAAAGGCTAAACTCTGTTCTGCTCCTATCTTGTCCTTGCCTGAACGCACGGACGATTTTGTGGTTTATTGTGACGCTTCTATCCGGGGTCTCGGTTGTGTACTGATGCAGCGCGAGAAGGTCATCGCCTATGCTTCTCGTTAGCTCAAAGTTCATGAGAAAAACTACCCCACCCATGATCTGGAATTGGGTGCTGTAGTCTTTGCTTTAAAGATTTGGAGGCATTACTTGTACGGTACCAAGTGCACCATCTACACCGATCACAAGAGCCTCCAGCATATCTTTGATCAAAAGGTGTTGAATATAAGACAGTGTCGCTGGGTCGAGCTTCTTAATGATTACGAGTGCGCTATTAAATACCATCCTGGCAAGGCGAATGTGGTCGCAGACGCCTTGAGCAGGAAGGAAACGACTAAACCTCGTCGCGTTCGAGCTCTTCAGCTCACCATCCATTCCGGCTTACTTGATCGAATCCGTTCGGCGCAGCAAGAAGCTTTGAAGGAGGAAAACCTTAAAGCTGAAACCATGCACGGTGCTGATAACCACCTTGAACTCAGGTCCGATGGCCTACACTATTTCGCTGAACGTATTTGGGTTCCTTTATTTGGGGGCTTGCGGGAGCTCGTTCTTGATGAAGCTCACAAGTCCCAGTACTCTATTCACCCTGGCTCCGATAAGATGTATCAAGACCTAAAGATACTTTATTGGTGGCCGAACATGAAGGCGGACGTGGCTTCGTACGTGAGCAAGTGCTTGACCTGTGATAAGTTCAAGGTTGAATATCAAAAGTCGTCCGGCCTTCTGCAACAGCCTGAAATTCCCGAGTGGAAGTGGGAGCGGATTACGATGGACTTTGTGACCAAACCCCCGAAATCGCCCAGTGGTTGTGACATGATCTGGGTGATTGTTGATAGGTTGACAAAGTCTGCGCACTTCCTCGCTATCAAAGAAACCGATGGCCTCGAGCGTCTGGCACGGTTATATCTTAAGGAAGTGGTCTCTCGGCACGGGGTGCCTATCTCTATTATTTCTGATCGTGATTCTCGGTTCGCCTCTAACTTCTGGAAATCCTTGCATAAGGCTCTGGGTACTCAGTTAGACATGAGCACAGCCTATCATCCGCAAACTGACGGTCAAAGTGAGCGGACAATCCAAACACTAGAAGTCATGCTCCGGGCATGTGTGATCGATTTTGGCAAGGGGTGGGAGAGTCATCTACCGTTGGTGGAATTCTCCTACAACAATAGTTACCATTCTAGCATCAAGGCAGCTCCGTTCGAGGCTCTTTACGGGCGGAAATGCCGGTCTCCTCTTTGTTGGGTCGAGGTGGATGAGAGTCAACTCACCGGCCCGGAACTTATGTACGAGACTTCCGAGAAGATCGTACAAATCCGTAACCGCATGGCAGCAGCTCGGGATCGTCAAAAGAGTTATGCCGATCGTCGTCGCAAACCTTTAGAATTTGAGGTTGGCGACAGGGTTTTATTGAAGGTATCGCCGTGGAAGGGCGTTATACGTTTTGAAGCGGGGTAAATTGAATCCTCGGTATGTGGGACCGTTCGCAATTCTGGAACGGATTGGACCGGTAGCATACAGGCTTGATCTGCCAGCTGAGCTTAGTAATGTTCATAACGTCTTCCATGTCTCTAATCTCAAGAAGTGTCTGGCGGATGAATCTTTGGTTGTTCCTCTCGAAGAGATCAAGGTGGATGATCGTCTGCGTATTGTGGAGGAACCGGTTGAAATTCTTGACTATAAGATCCGTAGCCTTCGCCGGAGTAAAATCCGCATTGTTAAAGTCCGTTGGAACTCAAATCGTGGACCGGAGTTCACGTGGGAACGGGAAGATCAGATGAAGGCTAAGTATCCCCATTTATTTCCTAAACGCGCGTTCGAATCAAGGCATGTCTCTGCTGAAGCTGAATGAATCTCGGGTCGAGATTCCTTTCAACAGGGGGATGATGTGGCAACCGGAAAATTTTTCTTCTCTTTCGTCTCTTCCTTTTTGGCCTTGGGCAATTTTCGGGACGAAAATTCATTCAACAGGGGGATGATGTGACACCCGGCAAACTCAGGTTAGTAACAGTAACTAAACTAGTAAGTCTACCTTAGCGAGTCGTGCATATTACGTACTTAACGGGGTCAGTCAAGTCGGTACGATGATTCTGGGAATCATCGGGAGTCGTTACAATGATCCGCGGGATCATCGGGAGTCGGTCCATAACCATGTGTACAAGGATTGGTGATTCGTGGAATCGCCGGGTTTAACGCACACACACAAGTCTCGAGTCCCGGGAATTGGTGAACGGATGTAAGGGTGTTAGTTATCATCAATTATGTGTTTATAATCATTACGTGACTTGTTGGTATGTTAATGCGTGTTTATATGTGTTAAAATAGTGTTTAACGCGCCGAAAACCCAATCTGAGATGTTACAGGCGATTAGGAATCAGGAGATTGCCTAATCGCCTGTCTATAGGCGATTGGGAAGGCTTAGGGGGCCATTAGGCCCCTAATCGCCTGAAGTGTCAGGCGATTAGGCCCCTAATCGCCTGCTAAGGGCTGCTACTCGCCTGCACTGCTGTGCACGGGTCAAAACACCTATAAATAGAACCCTTAACTCCCCAAACACCCTTAGAGCAACCCTAACTGATCCTAAGCCACCCACACACCCTAGAACACCTCTGGAACTTGTTTTGCTACAAAAATCACCATTTCCAAGCTTACACACCTTCCTTTGATAAAATCCAAGGTGTGTTCTTCATCTCTAACCTTTGTAAAGTTGTTGTTTTGTTCCCCAAAAGTCCAGACCTTGTTTTGCTAAGTTTGTGTCTTTAAAACCCTTTGAAAAGAGTTCTAAAACAAGTCTACACCATAATACTTGCTATATGTGAAGTTTACATGCATATGTTGATCTTCTTGGTGTTTATAACATGAATGTTTCCATGAAATGGTTGTACTTCTGTTATGTAGGGGTTATTAGGATGATTATGTAAGAGTTTGAGCTATTGTTGTTGTGTTATGATGAAAATGTGTATTTTGACCCATTTGAATGATTCTTGAAGATCTAGGATGATTATGGTATGATTAATGATGGAATGTTGTTAGGATTTACACTAGGGAGGTGAAACCTAGTATTTTGCCATTTTTGGAAATAATCTGATTGTTTCCATTTAAGGAAAGATAAGGTTAGTTAATGAAACCTAGTATTTTGCCATTTTTGGAAATAATCGCACCGAGCCCGTTAGAGCAGAGATAAATTTGGGGTTTTTGCTTAGAAAGGGTTGGTAAATGGTTTAGGTTTGATATTGGGTGTTTTTGCATGTTTCGGATCTGATTTGGAGGGTTAAACGCGCGAAAATCCGTTGCACAACTGCAACAGGCGATTAGGAATCCTAATCGCCTGATGCAGGGGGCAATTAGGAATGTTAGGGGGCGATTAGGCCCCTAATCGCCTGTTGACCAAGCCTACTCACCAGTTGACTTTTCCTAATTGCATGCTAAATTCCTAATCACGTGTACTGCTGTTTTAAGCGTATTTTGATATCCCGAAGCATGATTTGACATCTAGGAACATGATAGGAACCCCGGGACATGCTATATGACTTGGTAACACGTGTTCGGACTCAATTGTACTTTAAATATGAGTTATGCTATACTAGGTGAACTCTTGTGCGTGCTATGTGTTTAACTTCATATGTTGCATGATACTTTGCATTTAGCTAACACGTGGGATGTCGGGTCACCATGGGATGTCGGGTCTTGTCTGGTACGGTCGGTTTAACAGTCAAAGATGTTTTCAAACGTTTATGGTCACGGTCTGGACATTCGGGGACTAGTTAACCCACGGGTTATTAGTCCGAATACTTATACACATCTTATGATAGGTTGCCGCTATTTGGGGCTATCATAGCATAATTACCTAACTGTTTTGCTTTCGGGGGAGAAACATGCTTCGTACGAACTATTTAAAGGTCATGTTATACTATGGGCACTTTATGTTACTATACGGCTTTTATGAAAAGTCCTAGGGGGAAACCATGAATGTGCTGAAACGCAAAACGAGGGAAATGTAGAAAGATCTATTGGGCCTCACAAACCCCACTCGACGGCGGGGCCGGGCGAGTGCATATTGTCTCTACCTATTGGGCTATCGAGGCATCGGTAGCCCAGTCATCTATGATGGTATCATCTTTTGGTTCATGTTTAGTAATGGGTTCCCAACCGTAGTAGTAAAAACACTTAACGTCTAGCTAACGTTCTTATGACATAGTATTAACAGGAATGATCTTTGTGAACTTGTGACAACACTTTTATAAAAGAAAACCTGTGAACTCACCAGCATTATATGTTGACATTTTTGGCATGTTTTCTCAGGTCGCTAAGGTAGCAGTCAATGGGCTAGGCGCACGGAGTCATGCACAGCGTCTAATATTTTGAAGCATATTAAACAATGTTTTGTAAACAATGATATGTCTTTTGATTGTAAACAAGAAATGCTTCCGCTGCTGGTTTACGGCTCAAAGCATGATATTTTGGTTTTAAAAATATATGTGAATGCATGTTTGTTGTATGTTTATTGTGATCGTTGACTGAGATCCTGGTGTGTCACGCGCAATCACCTTGATAGAATTACTAGGTAACTAGCGTTTATAATTGATTAGCTACCGAAAAACCTTGATAGAATTTCACACCACCTTAACGTACCTGTAAATTCATGATTACGTTTCGGACCGCAATCACCAATTTACCTTACATTAGGGTTTTGTGTCCTTCTATGACTCTAAACACACATGTAAGTAATGCAAAATAACTTTGTGATTTAATCTTTGTATCAATGAGTCTTATAAATCTTTGTATCAAATTACATGTATGATGTATCCAGAAATGGGTCCAACTGTTGAGCAGGAAAAAGATCTCTACCAGTTAGTGAGTAGGAGCCTCTATCGATTGTTGAGTAGGTGCAATAGCCTCTACCAGTCGTTGAGCGGGTTATTAGAACCTCTACCGACTGTTAAGCAGGCATGATGACCTCTACCAATCGTTGAGCAGGTTATTAAGTACTCTACTAACTGTTGAGCAAGTACTTCATCCTCTACTAGTTGTTTGATTAAGTGTACCAATTATTACACACATAAATTGCAAATTGATAATATGTACATGTAAGCAATCAAGTATCAAGTATAGCATACGAGTTGTAATAGAGTTGCCCTAGACAAGGTTAATGACTCTAGATGTGTTTATAGCAAATAGTTTATATTCCATGCTTTCAAGTATCATGAATAATCAATTGTTCGGGTAGATAATCAAATCGTCATGTATAACTAATATTCAAGTTTGATGCAACGAACAATTAAGTTTTCAATAGTGTGGTTATCGTGGAGATCAAGTTCATGTTCGAGGAGGTAAAGGATGTGAATTTGGATTTTGAGAGATGATGAAAACTCAAAGTAAAATCAAGGTTGTGAAAAATGGTGAATGTGTAAATGGTTGATAAAGGGTTTAATTTATAGGGATTCAAAAAGACGCAAATAGTAAGGTGATCATGCAGAATAATCGTGGGGTTTGAATAAATGGTTAGATACAAGCGTATGAGAAAACATGATTGTGGTATTTGCCAAAAAAAAAAATTGTAATAGTTCGAACAAGTTTAAAATAAGTATGTGTCAATGAAAAAAAAAATTGTAAAGTAAATTTTGTTCCTGTGGATGGAAAGATTTTATTTTCAAAATTGATTTTGTATATAAGGCAAAAGTCATTAAATTGTACAACTAAATTGATTTAGATCAAAATATTTCGATGAGTCATAGGTTTTAAACACGATGTCGGATTTCAAAAAAAAATCAAGAATTTGTTGAGGTGTTATGTGTAATTGACTTGGATTATTCCATAAAAAGAAGTGATTCCTAATATATTAAAACATTTTTTTTAGATCACTTGTTACGCCAGTAAATTGTTATAGAAACATTTGATATTTAGAAAATAAGTGTGTGGAATAAAAGGCTTTTTGACAAAAAATATTTATTTGCTTTAGTTTGTGAAAATCCTAGGTAATGAAAATTTGACAAAATTTAGTACTATTTAATGTTGGTGCTAAAGTATCTCCTATAAACAGATTACGAGATGATAGTTTGAACAAGGATTTTAAAATATTGAATATGATGAACTTTTATGGTTGAGGGTGCCTTTAAAAAAAATGTAAGGAGGAGGTTTAAAATAAAATTGGCCCGAATGTAATATGATTTAAGAAGTAAAATATGTAATATGTTGTAAAGAGAAATATACGATTTGGATTGGATGTTGAAAATAATTAAACAAGCGGGTAATATTACAAATTTGTAAAATGAAATATGATTTTGAGATCCACAAATGATTCATGGAATTTAGGCTAACGAGGGGATTATATGAGGAAGAAAATAGATTTGAATTGCGAAAATTTTGAGATTTAAATCTTATAATTTAAATGAGAGGGAGATGATATAAATGGAAATAAAACACAAAGATTGTAAATATTTAACCACGAATAAACGAAAATGCTGGCTTATCAAAACAGGTCAGATCTAAGCTCAAGGAATTTGCCCTAATAATCTAGAAGTACGTTAGGATTGTAGCAAGTAAGTGAAAGAGAGTAGCCAAGACTAAGTTAGGCTAGAATAAGGATGAGGATAGGGATAGAGACAAGGATAAGGTAGAGCTACAAGTAATTGAAGCAAGTATTGGTTAAAGTCCTAAGGTTATAGACTAGATTATTTTTCTAATAACCTAATTCCCTATAACCATGGCTCTGATACCAATCTGTAACACCCCAACCGATGGCGGAAACATCGGGATGTCACGTATTGATGATTGTTCAGTAGCTCATGGTAATTAATAAATTTCAATAATTGATTTAAATAGATTACATACAATTGTTCTACAAGCATTTTTACATCAAAATGAAAAATACTAGATACACATCTTCAAGCATTAACTCTAATCTTCAAGCAAGCTATAACCTGCAACATGTTAAGTTTGAAAATATTTTGGGTCAACAAAAGTTGGTGAGAATTACATAGGTTTTGATAATTGAATAAAACTTGTACAATTCAAGTGTCATGGCAAGTCTAGTCCATATGTGAAAACATACTATCAGGTAAATCGAGTGCATAATCAACCCTTGTGACTAGAATATTGTGGTCCATCCTATACGCTCATGGTTCACTCGATTATGTTATGCGATAACAATCACCCACGCTACCTATGTAGGAGGTACACGTATCCGGGTGGGATTGTCAGTCCAATAGATCTATCATTGTATACCGTCGGCTGATCAATGTTAATGATTATGCTAGAATATTATGCTTACCCTAGTCATGTTTAAGACATAATGCAACATAGAATAACACGTAGACACTTTATGATTGAATTGTAGATAGAATGTTGTAACATGTTTCACCCCGAACATAGTGAAATAGAAAAGGGGCTATGTAAAACTCACCTGAAATTCACTGTGCAAGTACTAGCAAGTAGCAACAAGCCTGAACTTGGATTAATTGAACTCTTGTATCTTATTACAAATAAACGATGCCTTAAATTCTAATGCAAATACGCTTGTTTCGTTTCTTGGTTGTAAAGATAGTTTATCCAACTACCTAGACTCGTATTGAAAACAATACTCGTCTTAAAGTATTTATAACTTGACGAACCGATAGGACTTGGTTTAGTTTCTCGATTGTACGCGTGTGTATATAGTTATTGAAAATAAATATCTTAATATGGTATACGAAGTTGCATTTTGAAGTTATTTTTAAACAACCCTTTTTTTGTTAATGAAAACATTATTAGTATAACTCCACTCGCGTTTTAGTTTGTTTTCAAAGACCGGTTAATACTTGTACTATTATGTATATATATATGCATATTAATAATTATATCTTTATGTACACATATCTCTATCATGACAAGTAAAGTTGAGATAGTATCTATTTGTAAAACGTGACGTTATTTGTACAAAAATATAGATTTGAATGCTCAATATGTTTCTTATATTTTGTAAAAATTTGGGCAGAGTCTCCTCTGTTTTTTTGTAAGAAACCAGACAACGCAAGTCGTCTATTTTATCTCAAAACATCAATATACAAATACGCAATACTTGGATTAGCTTATTCGTTATTCAATAGTTCGAAAAACAAACATAATAAAACGACTAGTCTTAAACTTGTATAATCGTGTTAATGAGTATTTATAAAACTTCGCCTACTCGAATGTTCCGAATATTATTATTATTACATTAAGCCTTTTTATACACGGCAACGGTTTATAAATTATTGAAATATTAATGACTAAGAGTTATATATTTTGATAAGCGATATTTTTGTGTACACAATGTAGTTTGACATTTTGATAATTCTAATAACAATATTCATAGCGTAAGTTAGTCGCCAAGTGGTTAGTCTAAGCTAATAATGAAATATTTTCGTTCACAAGTCGGTTCGGTTCGTTAAAGTTTTCTACAACCTATATTTATATACGATTGTACACGAAAAGAATAAGAGTCGTGGCGTGCGTTATACCTTCCCGATATTTATTCGCAAAACGAAAGTAATCTGCCCCGGGCTCCCGTGTTGACCGGCTTTGACTAAGGATCACTTGCATTGACCAGGTTTGACCCAGTCAACTCATGTTCCACTCGAACAAGATATAAGGCTCCAAGAGTTTTCCGATTACTATGGTCGGTCCTCGGTCAACGTGACCATCTCCGGTCACCAAACCAGGGCCAAGCCCAAACACTATCACCATAACTGACCTCGAACAAACACCAACCTATCTGACTCGAACCTAACCGAGCTGTAACCCGAAACATGACTCAACCCAGCAATCAGACACAAGACCAGAACTTATTAAACCCGGCCCAAGAACAACCCAAACGAGCTGCTCGTGACCCTATCACGTCCTTCAACTAGCGTCGCCACCACCATACTCGTTCCCATAGCAGCCCCATAACCAAGAATCCAGATCTGAACGAATGGTCTGTGTCTGACTGAGTCCGAATACGAGGATTAAGACCCGACCATGGCTGTTGCAGGTGAAGAGAATGGGGAGAAGGAGGTAAATGGGTTTGAATAGAGTGGTGGTTGGCCGCAAGGAGATGGGGATATGGTTGTTAGTGGCGGATGGTGGTAGTTGTTGGCAGAACTGATGGCTCGGGTGATGGTGGTTGTTGTCTGCTCAGGTGGTGGCCGGCGGCGGTGCCGCCTGTAGAGTAAGAGAGAAGAGAGGGAGTGGAAGGCCATTCATTCTGCTGCTGCTGTTGTTATTTGGAAAGGGAAAGGGAGAAGCTCGAGTGATGATTCTTGTTTTTGCTGCCACTGATTATTTAGAGGATGAATGTGTGTGAAGGTGGCTAGGGTTAGGAAATAAGGAGGTGTGTAGAAGAAGATGGGAAAAGGATGATATATAGGTAGGGTTTGGTGTGAGCTAGGTTAAGTGGTTGGGTACCGCGTATACGAGCCAGTTACTGACTCGGTCTCGTTGTAACTTGTTTAATCGCTAAAATAAAATTTTTGTTAAATTTATTTATATAAACCAACTTAAAGCGAGTGGTTGGACTATACATTTGTTATAATATATGTTTAGTCACGTTTAGAAATTTACAAGGATACAGGTCGGTTTACCAGTATGTTATTACTTACAAATGCGTTATTTGGCGAATTTAAATAATTAAATTTATTAATGGATAAGAATGTATTTCTTGTTAACGAGATATTATTGCTAACGAATTAAAATCGTTTAATGATTAAAATATTAATATTATAATATTAGGGAAAAGTTGGGTGTTACAACAGTGATTGTGTTGGTTTAGTTCATAAGGACAAAGTTTGCGAACTAGCCAAAAACCCTACCCAGACAAGGAGTCAAAACCCGAACCACACAAGGAGTCAAAGCACCCCAAAACCCGGGATGTGAAAGTAGTCCCAAACCGGACTAGAAAAAGTTAAGTACGTTGTCTCAAACCCGAGACGCATGCTTTTGAGAAAAGAGTAGTGAAACTCACCTTAGTATGCAAGCAAGTAAATCCAAATTCCAAAGTAGAGTGTGCTACCGACTCCCTAATACATGTGTCACTAAGTGAGTATATGTGTAATATCATTACACCATATAGCCCGTGTGTCCAAGACGTTTAAATGTTCAAAACCACGTAAGTGACACCTAGTGATTCTACATGCATAAGTAAACCCTACGGACCCGTTGGTGAATATGTTGGTTACCATCAGTTTTACACTTCCTATGCATCTCATATGAGTGTCCATTCAAGTTCATGTCAATTACATACCACATAGAACTCCAAT
Organism: Ambrosia trifida; assembly: GCA_028751855.1. Lineage (NCBI taxonomy): Eukaryota > Viridiplantae > Streptophyta > Magnoliopsida > Asterales > Asteraceae > Ambrosia > Ambrosia trifida. The sequence goes on from CM054129.1 coordinate 77,843,181, forward strand.
TAGCCACATAAACACATAATACACAATCTGCGTTTTTAGGACAGATTATGCGCCATGAAAACTAATTTATTTAAAATACTAAACCAACGAATTAAACTCCCAAATTTTTATTGAATATTCTTTGGGCTTCGTTTGATGACCCATATATATTTTTTTTTTTTTTTTGTCTCAAAAACCAAACACAAAAATTATGAAAAATCGTACATCACAGACATGTCCAGAAAGTTTCCATCACAAGTCAGGTTAGTAGAAAAATTCCCAAAAATTGCGTATTCATCAAAACGGGATGAATCCACTAGGAAAAGCAAAATTATTCCAATGTTAATCTACTGTAAAAATTTCATAACTTAATTCTTTGTAAAAATTGAGTTATGATTGTTTAAAGTTGACTTAGTTTGTTAATCCGAAAATCTGATATGACCTTTATTCCAAAAACTTATCAAACGACGTCCAAATCAGATGGTTTTGCCCATTATGAAAAGCTAAGACCACGTACAATCTAACCATGCAAAGAAATCATCAAAATCAATACTTTAAAGTCACGTAACAGACCCTACAAGTTGACCCAAACAATTTGTCCAGATTTTTAATCATGCCTAAACTCTTATTTAAATCACTCACGTATGCATATAATCGATCAACAACAATCAAGAATCATCATAAAACATTCATATGACCTAGCATGATCAGAACCTATCATAACACATGCAAAATCATAAACCCTAAAGATCAAAACATCACAAACTTGCGCAACAAGCAACCTATCATATCACTAATCGCATAGGATCATGTTTAACTCGTTCAATCTTTACAAACCTCAAGTTTTAATCTTTATAAAAAGGTTTTAGACCTGGACAAACTTAGTTATAAGGTTTTATAACATATTAAAGAAGATTAAAACACAATAGATTAAAGATTATACCGCAAGCTCTTCGAAACAATCAACCGAATGCTCTTGAAGCTTCCCGATCGATGTTCTTGCGCCTTAGCAGGTGTTAGAGGCTGATATTTTCGTAACTAGGTGTAAGGGGGTGATTAGGGCTGAGTTTAGGGGTTGTATGAGGCTTAAGATTGCTTAAATAGAGGCTTGAGGCGGTTTGGGCTCGACAGGCACCCGTAAGCGGCCGCGCGGAGCATGTGAGCGGCCGCTCACAGCTCCCCAACTTGCTCTGGGCATCCTGTTTCGTTGTACTACCCGTTTCCTTCGATGTTTTCGCTATTTTGGACCATAACAAGTGTAACCCCATGTTTTAAGACCCCAACCATCCTACCGGTCCACCTATTACGATTTTTATTAACGCTTTCGGTTTAAGTTCACGTAATCACATACGGTTTGCACATAGTTTCACAGAGTATCATAGAAGCACGTAATTGCAATTAATCTCAATAAATTAATTCACAATTATTTAATTACATTGTTCACCAACGTCCGAGGTTCACTAATCATGTATACAGTCTGGTAATTCCCCGAATTACCACTTCATGCAGTTATTACCCTATAACTGTGCAACGTGTGTCCTATCTAGCTAACCCTAGCTAAGTAGAATGCAAGGAATGTAACTAGAGTTTAGTTAAAGTGAGAACCTAAAGTTGCGGGGTATCACAATAGTGGCTTGTTTAGGTGGTGGTTTGTGAGTTTTGGCCCGGCTGCCTTGTTTCGTTGTGTCATGGTGACCAAAGGGGGCTAGGGTGGTGGTTGTGCTTGTTGGCGAAGATGGCCGGGTTATGGTGGTTGTGGGTGGATTTTTTGTCGTGTTAGTGTTAGGTTCGTTTTGGGGTTTCTGGTCTCATTTTGGGTTCAAGTCACAAGTTTGGTCAACTTGGGTAAGACCCGATCAATGTAACACCCCAACCGATGTCGGAAACATCGAGGTATCACGTAATGACGATTGTTCACAATCTCATGGTACTAAACTGTAAATATTTTATTCAATGCTTCAAGTTACAATTACAGATATCATTCGGTACAAATACAATTCCACACGTTGTCTTGCTTAAGTCTTTACTAAGTCCAAATGTCCTATTGATGATTATGACTTTGAACATAAAAATATTTCTATTTTATAAAATAGTAAATTTATAAAACAAATTTTAACTATTATGAATTAATAAATGATTTATTGTATTTAAATAAGCATAGATATAACTACAATACAAGATATGGTTATATTTTTGTGAAAAATAAATACATTTTGATAAATAAAAATGATCACAATAAATTTTTCTCATTTTATTTGTATTTAAAACTGATTTATTGAATTTTAAATGTATTTAAATGATTAAAAATAGAAAAATCTATAAAAACTAAATATTTCAGGTCCAATACATTAGGATTAAGTTTTTGGTGTATCATAATAACTCTACAAAAATTTTGAGATTAAATTAATTTAAAATGATTTTTTAATCCATTAAAATGATTAAAATATTTTAACTAAATAAAAATACAAAACTAATTTATTTTCTAGAAACTAAAAATGTAGGAATTTTATTTAGAGTGTTAAAAGTCTGTATCTAAATTTTAGTAATTTTTAGACAAAAATTGAATTTATTATGAATATTTTATGTAATATATATATATATATATATAGGTTTAGGATCATGTGCAAAACTTATTTTGTGTGAGAAGTGTGAGAACCAATAACATGAAGGCTTATTTTATTATATAGAAGGGTAACATTGTAAATTGCATTGCTAATCTTATTTTAGGAGATAATGTCTAATTTAATTTCGTGATTAATGTAGGAGCATTCTTAGGGATTTTGTTTCACATCCTCACTATTATTTACAAAGTTTTTATTAACATTCACCACATTATCATTCATTCTCTGAATTATTCACGACCAAATCAACATTCATATTGGTGTGTTTTACTGATGTGAGCACATGGTGTTTTACTGGTATACCATAAGGTTTGAAGGTATAACACACCTTTTGTGTTATTTTTATAAGGAGTTTTACTGATGCAAAAAATATGGTTTTTTTATGCACATTGGTGTTTTATTATAGTCTTGTAAGTTGCTTCATCAACAAGGTGTTTTTACGTTCATACCCGTGTGTTTTATCACCATATTCTTAACTTTGTGTTTTAAACAATCCCGTGTGTTTTATCATCATCTTCTTCATAATCAAGTGTGTTTTATCTTCATCATACACAATCAGTAACACATTCAAAAACACAACTATACATACATTTAAATGTGTTTTAAATTCAAAAAACACTAAACCACACAAAAATCCTTTTGAACATAAAACACAACAATATGAATGTTGTTTAAAATAATCCACCATAAAACACATCATTATCACCTCATGTCGTCTTCATCTTCATCCCTAAAAAAACACTCCGATTTTTATGTTTGTGATGGTGGCTGTCGAATGATGGTTCGGTTGATGGTGGTGGCTTGTGGTGGTTGATGGCGGTTGTGTAGGTGGCGCAGGGAGAGAGGGAGGAGAAACAGAGAGAAAAAGATTAATGAGAATTAATGGTGGTTTCTATTTTTTTAAGAGGTATCAATTAAATGTGAATTAAATGTAGGGTGTGTTTTACCATTATACCCCTAAGTAGCCTAATTAGTTATTATAACTATAACATTATCTATATATATATATATATATATATATATATTGCAAAGGGATTAATCCTACATATCATACTCTTATGATAAATATGATTTAACCTAATCTATTATAATCTTTAACTTAATCTATTAAATACCTAATCTACTAAATCTAAATATTAAAACTTTATTATTTTTTCTCTCATGTTTCCTCCCATAACTTTTAAACGTTAATATATTTTATATACGAGATTTTTTAAAGAAAAAAATTACACCAAATTAACGAGCGTTTTATTATCTTTCCAACGAGTACCATAGTGCTATATAAAAACGGAGAAAAAAAATGACTATTTTTTGTAACCCGACAGGTATTGTGTCAGGTTTGGGATTAGTTTAAAAAAAAATTGTGGGTTTGGGTCGGGTCGGGTCTGGGATTAGGTGATACCCGACCCGATTACCCGAAACAACATACCCAAATACCCGAACTATATACCCGATCATATACCAATGAATTTTTTAACGCATCACATAACCCTTAGACTAATGCGTTCGATATTTCAATAATTAACTTTTTTTTCTTATTTCATGTTAGTTCTTTTTAGAATGATCGATTACAAACTTCCGAATTCATTTGTAATGGCACTAGATTTATACCTCGGTGCAGAGATTCGTTTTTTTAATATTTGAATATGCTAACTTATGGCAGAGATTTGTTTAAAATAATAATAATAATAATAATAATAATAATAATATATTTTATTATTGCATATTAGATATTTTAACCCGGGACGCTCCCGGGATAAAAACTAGTTTACAATAATGCCACTCATTAAATCTAAACCATTGATTAAGATGATCTAATGGTCCAAAACACTTCTTACCCTTCTCACACAAAACACACTTTGCACAGGATCTCGACCATATATATATATATATATAGGAAAAAGATCAAATAGGAACCAAGAGCCTAGTTAGGAACTTAGAAACCAATCTGAGTCATTCATTTTTGATCTTGATCTAAGGGGTAGTTATGTAATTAGACAATTAAATATTATATTTTAATTTAATTAAAAGTTTTATATATGGCAGTTAATTATCTTCCTGCAATTAATATGCAAGTTTTTTTTTTTTTTGACTTTCCTTAAATCTCTCAACCTATTATCATCTCTAATCCCAAATAAAAAAAAATCACGTTCGATTGAATTCGATTGAATCATTCGAATGTACACTTCAAAAACAAATATACATCAATGTATATCTGTGTTGGTGATGAATGAAAAAATGAATATACACCAACGTATATCTGTGTTGATGATGATGAATGAAAAAACCAATATACACCAATGTATATCTGTGTTGATGATGTTGAATGATGATGAATGAAAAAACGAATATACACCAATGTATATCTTGTGTTGGTGATGATGATGATGAATGAAAAAACGAATATACACCAATGTACACTGTTGTATATATAACGAGATATAATGTTAATAGTATATACAATAAATACGTTTGGGTATACCATAAACACTAATTTGCTGTTTCCAAATATACATGAGTTTCTTATTAATTACCTAATAAATGATATTGAACAAAATACATTAATACCCATTTATTAAAATAACAATTAATTAAAGTTTTACTTATTTACAATCATGCCATTGAAGATGGATGGCTCAGATTGGTTCCTATAGTTCCTACTTAAGGGTTGGTTCCTATTTGAACCCTACCCTATATATATATATATATATATATATATATATATATAGGAAAAAGATCAAATAGGAACCAAGAGCCTTGTTAGGAACTTAGGAACCAATCTGAGCCATTCATCTTTGATCTTGATCTAGGGGATAGTTATGTAATTAGACAATTAAATATTATATTTTAATTTAATTAAAAGTTTTATATATGGCAGTTAATTATCTTCCTGCAATTAATATGCAAGTTTTTTTTTACTTTCCTTAAATCTCTCAACCTATTATCATCTCTAATCCCAAATAAAAAAAATCACATTCGATTGAATTCCATTGAATCGAAATAACTTCCAGTCGAATTCAGAAGATTTAAATTGATTGAATTGAAAAAAACTTTAGATTTAAAAGAATCTAAAATCGGCCAACGATTCAGATTTCCAAGTTATGGATAATAATTCTATACATGAAAACATTGAATCACAATCTCATGTGATAGAAGATCATATAACCGCTATATATATGTGTTTGATGATGATGATGAATGAACAAAAAAAAGCTGATATACACCAATGTACACTTCAAAAACAAATATACACCAATGTATATCTGTGTTGGTGATGATGAATGAAAAAACCAATATACACCAATGTATATCTGTGTTGATGATGTTGAATGATGATAAATGAAAAAACAAATATACACCAATGTATATCTTGTGTTGGTGATGATGATGAATGAAAAAACGAATATACACCAATGTACACTTTTGTATATATACCGAGATATAATTTTAATAGTATATACAATAAATACGTTTGGGTATACCATAAACACTAATTTGCTGTTTCCAAATATACATGAGTTTCTTATTAATTACCTAATAAATGATATTGAACAAAAGACATTAATACCCCTTTATTAAAATAACAATTAATTAAAGTTAGTTTCTACTTAAGGGTTGGTTCCTATTTGAACCCTACCCTATATATATATATATATATATATATATATATATATATATATATATATATATATATGTGTGTGTGTGTGTGTGTGTGTGGTCAAGTTATTCTATATAGTGTAACAAAAATGAGAAGGGTGAGAAAGATACAAAAAACACAATAGATCATGAAATGTGACACAATGAGCCACAAAATATAACACAGTGCCAAAAAATATAACACAATGCTGAATAAAAAAGACACAATGAATTGAAAAAATGACACAATGATGAAAATAAGAAAAAGACACAATGCTCCATAAATGACACAATGATATAACGTATATACTAAAAATACAAGCTAAAACCCTAAAAAAAACGAAGACCTAAAAAGTAACATCATAGGGTGCGATGAGACGATTCCAATGCCGCTTAAATGGGTTCAATCGGAGTCCATTTGATACCCTTCCTACGACTTTCTATTTTTCTTTTACTGTGTATTTGATCCTAACCCTATATATATCTATACTATATTATAAAGCATGAGACAAGGACGCCGGTAAAATTTAAGTAATTACAAGTTTTCATGCTTATAGTACAATACTAAATGAGGTTAATAGGGGGCAAAATTGTCTTTTTAGAACCAATAAATTTCAACTTAATACAAAATTGATATTTAAAACCTTTCATATCCTAAACAACCAACAGATAAATCTAAACTTAATAAAAAATTAATATTTAAAACTTTTCATATTCTAAACAACCAACAAATAAATTTAAACTTAATAAAAATTTAATATTTAAAACCTTTCGCATCGTAAACACCTAATGTTTTAAGTAATCTAGAAGCAGAGAATTCAAACAAGAAGAAATTGTTTTCTAAAAAGAAAAAGAAGAAGTTTGAACCAATAAAAATGCTTCATTTGATATTGGTATTAAATATTTGTAACTCCCCTAAACTAGCTTTATAAATGAAGGTCATAACTCCTTTTTAACATATATCTTTACTATATTATAAAGCATTTCTCAAGGACTTCTTAAAATTTAAAAGGTACAATTTTGATTCCTTATGGTACAACACACAATGCATATAATAACTACCTTTTGAGGGTAAAATTGTCTTTTAAACATCATATTTAATCAAAAGGTAATCAAGAGTCATGAGATGTTTATGAGACCTCATGGTATTTAATTCTACAATTATTTTAAAATATTAAATAGAACACATAAAAAAAATAATTCATGATACTACATGTTTTGTTATAATCATTTATATAGATATCGAGAAATCAATAACGAAAGCCGTGTTTTTAGTCATGTGGTAACGATTTGAATTATAAAATTACTACGTATGGCTAATTTAATCTAATCTAAACTACACGGTCACCAGATTCTATGATCGGAGAAGAAAGATTATGTTTATAATGAATTTCGAACGAAGATATTAAGAAATATTCATATAAAGGAGTGGACAATAACAAAAAAAATAATTAATTAATTAATAAGGGTTCGTCTTCTTGATTACTTCAACTCAAGTCCATATTTCTAGCTAAGTAAATTTTTCGGTTATTTATTGAAAACCATTTGGACTGATGTTCCTTACTGATTAACCACACGGGAACAAATGAATATTGAAACCAATCGGTTTTTGAAATATCTTAATCGAAAGTTTTGGTTTTGGTTATGGCTCAAAACCAAAGTGAACTGAACAACAACTTGTACACACCCTTCAAATCACCAATTGGAGTGTTGTGGTCTCCGCCGCAACGCGCGGGCACCCCACTAGTCATTACAAAACAATATAGGATTCATTTAGGATGAAAGTTACTTTACAAAAAAAAAATTAGGATGAACTCCAATATGCGTAGGATTAATTTTGAGACGTGTATGATAAATGTAGAGCGAATTTTAATGTGTAGGATGAATATCGATATGTGTAGAATACATATCGATACGTGTAGGATACATATCGATAAGTGTATACTATATCTATGTTGGATGAATTATGATATGTGTAGGACAAAGTGAATAATTAATGTAAAATGAGTTATAATATTTAATGTTTTACCATAATCTCATTTCTTCTTTTTGTTCTCAAATTAACTTTCTTCTCATTTGATCATCCCCCTAATCTAGAAACCGTCTCTTTTTCTCGGATTGTCGTTTCCGTTTCATCTTATTCGTCGATGTCTAATCTGTTGCATGAAATCATATGATGCATATAACTTAAAGTAAAACGTCATGGTGTGTGCAAATAACGCATCTTGGATTCGATAGTGTGGGTGTGGATCTCTTAGCTATTATTACTGCGTTTTCTTAAGCCATATGATAAGATCTGAAGCTCCGTGCGAAAGGTACTCATTGTAGATGATAAATATATGTTTGGAGGTTAGTTCAAGTGGTAAATTTTTGCTTGATTATGCAACTGGATTGTCTATCTTATTAAACTTGAACTGTAGGAATAAAACCATAGTTTATATCAGTTATCTTATACGAATGTCAAAAAAATAGTAGAATATGACCTACTACTATGAGTTAAAGACTTCTTTCTACTATTGGTGAGGCTTTTGTATTCGAACATCTGATGTTAGTTTCTTTCTGTTTTCGGACGAGTTGGGCGCTGGGTGATCTTGGTCCCACGATCACAACTAAAATCCTCTTTCCTTTACTCCATTCTAATATTCATATTCTAAAGTATTTGATCATCAAAATCTCTCTTGAAGAACTGCGTAAAGGTCACACCTTTTGATTTGGAATTTGTCATGGTTTACAAACTTTGGAAGAGGTTTTATTTGAGAAAAGGAAATACAAGATTAAGTCCAGATTTAGCATAATCAGGGAATAAAGGGATGGTGATTATTGAGTGACTTTTTTGTTTATAGATAAGGATCCTTTCTTCATGTTTTAGTGGCAATATATTTCAATTATTATACTAAAAATTTCCGAATTAATATTTGTTTCCTGCAGGTTTTGAAAGTCTTTCCAAATTTAATAATGACTACCGTATTGGTATTGGCATGTAGTAACCGTAATGTTTTGTAATGGTTATATAATTCCATATATTAACTAGGCTTGATCCAGCACAACAGTGGAGTTGCTATTAGTGCCTCTAAACCTATAAATCTGGTTGTCATTACTTAATGTTGTTTGAATCAAAATTGGGTTCATAATTATATCTAAAGTTGGTGTGGCAGGTTCGAAGGATAGCATGTTTAACTTGCAAGCAGCAGTAGGGTACTTGTGTGTTTGGCCTGGGGGGTCATAAATTGAGGTCCGATATCGGTAACTTACTTAAGGGATTGAGACTTTTTGCTGGAGCTAATCGATTCTTACTTTTTTGGTATTGAAAAGTTTGGATCTTTATGTTTGATGTGAGTTTTAGTTGTGATGGTCTTATGCACGCCAAGTGTTTGTCTTAATTAACGCAGTGTTTGGGAGTAAAATTTTGGGTTTTAGGATTTGGAGTAAAATATAAGAACATAATAAGAAAATAATGCTTTCCCACAGACCAACACATTTCTTGCATTATTACACATTCAGATCACTCAAAAATTCAGATCGAGGTCTTTTCTCTCAAATGTAATAAATACAAAACCTCATGGGCATCAATAACTTTTACATATATGTGACACTTACATCAGTTATATGGAACATCTTGAATTGAGTTTTCATGGAAGTAACATACATTATTTTTGTCATGAATTTAAACATGATAATTCTTTCTTACTGTTTAGATTTTATTGTATTGGAATTTTCTAAATGATGTGAATTGTTATTGCTGACAGTCTGCTGAAGTTTTCAAGTTGCTGACACTGAGTGTGGACTATGATATATTTTCTTTTGGAACTTTTGGAATGACGACTATCTTTGTGTTTGGTCACTCCACTCTCCATGTTGGAGAGTCCGCTTGCCCCACTTTGACCGGATTATGTTGTCTTAATCGAGCTCACGTTGGCTTCAAAGTTTGGCTTGGGCCTTCCCCCGGGAACGGTACCTCCGGCTGCCACTTGACAGTCGTTATGTCATCACAAGAGAAAAACTCTCTATCGTAACACATGGTGGGACAAAAACTCGGGTGGGCTCGGGATTCAAACCGAAAGCCTCACAAGTCCTAGCTCAAATTCTTAATTACCATAATCCACCAAAAGTGACAATTGGAAATTCCATTGTCGCCCTTGTTAACCTATGATTCATTTTTCATTCATTTTTCATGCACTATATTGATGCCACGTAAACTTTTACTAAGTTATAAATATGAATTGATTTTATCTTAATTGTTATCATTGTTTACTATTAATCAACATTATATTGGTTATTATTGTATTACAAATGTTGTGATTGTATTTAATCTCCGGAGACATTACTTATTTGGGGTTCCTTGCAACATCTACACCGACCATTAGAGTTTGGGATGTTTCTTTGAGCAGAAGGACCTTAACATGAGGCAACGCAGGTGGTTGGAATTAATCAAGGACTAGGATGTGGAGATTTTTTATCACCCAGGAAAGGCTAACGTGGTGGCAGACGCGTTGAGCCAAAAGGAGAGGCCTAGACCCACTCGGGTGAAGTCTTGTCAGCTTATTTTGAAACTGGATATGGGGAAGCAGATCTCTAGTGTTTCGAATGAAGCCTTACAGGTGGAGTGGATCATGACGGGGTTATGTCCATAAAAGGCCAGATGTGGATACCTCGATATGGTGGGTTTAGGGATAAAATCATGGAGGAGGCACACAGAACCTACTATTCTAATCATCCGGAAGATCTTATGAAGAACTATTGGTGGCCGACAATGAAGTATGAGGTGGCAACTTATGTGAGTAGGTGTCTGACGTGTTTACATGTTAAAGCAGAACATCAGAAACCGTTTGGAAAAAATCAACCATTAGAGGTACCAGAATGGAAGTGGGAGCATAATACTATGTATTTCATCACTAAGCTACCCCGTACGCCAAAGGTGTTTGACACCACTTGGGTGGTGGTAGATTGGTTGACAAAGATTACCCACTTCTTGCCGATACGGGGGACCTTTAACTCCGAAAGGTTGGCAGAATTGTTCCTTTGAGAGATTGTATCTAAGCACGGTGTGTCGGTTTTATTGTTTCCGATAGAGACACTCGTTCTACGTGAATGGGTACTGGGATACACATCAGCACCGCATATCACCCGCAGATGGATGGTCAGTCGGAAAGAACCATCCAAACTCTCGAAGATATGCTTTGGGTCAGCATTATTGATTTCAGCGGTAGCTAGGAGTATCAACTACCCTTGGAGGAGTTTTCATATAGCAATAGGCATCACGCCACTATTTGGATGCCACCGTATGAGAAGTTGTTGTGTTTCATGACTACCTGACCTTATAAACTAGGCTATGATAGAAGTGGGATGTGCCTGCTCTGATCTATAGTATTGGTTTTGTGTCATGATTATTACTTTTCTGTTTTGAGTTGTAACCTTAAATAATCATATGAATGTTCTGCCTTGTGTAGCAATAAGTGGATTGGAGTAGCAGTAGAAGGCTGTTCATCTGTACCTGTAGCAAACATATTCTTAGCAGGTTATTGTTACAACATTACGTTCGGTGGTTCCCTATCCAAGAGGATTCGAGGACGAATCCTCTTATAAGTGGGGTAGACTTGTAACATCCTGAAATTCGCTATATATATATATATATATATATATATATATATATATATATATATATATATATATATATATATAATATATATTTTTAGACGAAAGCAACTAACAGGATTTTTATCAAGTAGATTCGATAGTGGGTTTCGATGCGTATAATACTAATTTCCTAATTGGTGGTTCGTTAAGCGACTATTTTACGCGCATGCTGGTTAAAAGTGTTAGAGGGACGCAATTATCAATAAAGAAAGTTGATTTTATATTACTTTGGGAGCAAGTTAATTAGAGGTGAAAGTATAAGGGCCTTATTGTAACCTTATAGGTTTTAAACAAAGACAATACAAAACCCTGGAGTACATATTGTTCTAGGGTTGGGGACGCAGACGAGACAAAGAGCCAAAACAAGATGAGGTCAACGGCAGCAAGGCTCTCGGTTGTTCGATCTCCGGCACACAATACCGGAGGTTGTCGTGGTGGCTGTGTTCATATTTGGATCCGATTGGATGGTGATGAGCATGGGTGACCGGTTACGATGTTGGCAGTAGTGGTGGCGTGCGACGGTGTAGGTGATGTTTGCAACGGTGACGGCAACGCGGTTAAGCTCCGAAGTTTGGTGGTTACGGAGGTTTTGTGATTGCGAAGACGATGTTGTTGGTACGGACGGTCTACGGTGGCGAGTGGATGTCGATAATTGTATTGGCAACAGAAGATGGTGTGGGTGTTCTACATGTAGAGGATGATGATGATTGATATTTGTGATTTCATGGAAGTGGTGTAGAATGATGGCTAGTGTTTGGTTGAAATGACAATGAATCTTGCGTGAGTAGTAATTCAGAGTTTTATTGTTTATTTTTATGATGATGAATGCATGGAATGTTTTTATTATAGGGTCTTGATGGGGATCATCTTGCTTTAGTGAGCAGATGCATGAAGAACAAGGTGCATGGGATTGATTTATGAAATAACCTTGGTACATGGGATTTAATAACATAAGCATCCTAGATCCATGGGGTTTCGGTTGGAAATTGTTACGAAGGAATTAGCAAATAAGAAGAATACAGGGACTAGTTATGACAAGTTGTAATAGTTTAAATGTTAGTTAAGAAGTTAGTTGATAACTGATAATTGGGCGGGAATCCTGATTGTATGATTGTATAAATACAGTGCTTAATAATCAATAAACCTAGCTTGATTGTTGGTAATTTCTTCTCTTAGTTTCTGTTTCCATCTATCAAGTGGTATCAGAGCTGCTCCTTCCTTGGACAGCTGTGATCATAACCGTTCATAACCACCTTTAACGACATTAACCGCCGTCAACCACCATCAACAACCATCAACTACCGTCATCATCCACCTACTGTTCCACCATTTTTACACCATTTTCGAACCTGAAAAACATACCACTTCAATTGTTAACCAGATTTGAGCCTTAAAACCATTCCTTCATTTCCTGTACACTGTTTTGAGCTTTAAATTTCGTTTCTTTTGAATTTACTCTGTTTTACCACCATAATGTCAACCCGTAACCAAACCTTAGAACAACGCATTCAAGTTCATGATTCAACACTGAATCGTCTTGAGAAAGTCACTGGACAGAATTTGAGCGAATTGGAGGCCATTAAAACTGCTACTACTCAAAACACTGATGCTGTTAATGATCTTCGATCCCAATTATCGGAAATCATTAAAAATCTGCAAACCTTGAACCGTGGGTCACCAGTTGATGATGGAAGGGTGAACAATCAATATAGAACAAGTATGAGTAGTGCAGGAGATGATGAACAATCGTCCTACAGAAATAGTCAACGTTTGACTAAACTGGATTTTCCAAAATTCAATGGGACGAATGTTGAGGGATGGTTATGCAAAGTAGAGCATTACTTTGCCATTGATGACACTCCTGATAGATTGAAGGTGAAGTATGCTGTGGTTCATTTAGAGGATGCTGCCCTTTTGTGGCATCAGTCATTTGTAAAGTCAAGAAATGGATCAATTGAAGGAGTGACTTGGATTGAGTACAAGAATATCATCTCTACAAGATTTGCTGAGGTGTTAGTCCAAGATGCAATGGGAGCATTAGCAGCAATAAGACAAACAGGTACATTGGAAGAAGTTTGCAGAGAATTTGATTTGGGTTTGACCAAGGTCAACATTCCAGATGAATATGCAGTCAGCTTGTTTTTAAGGGCTGTTTACCCAGAGATTGGGTATCCTGTGAGAGTTTTGAGACCAAGAACCATCCCTGAGGCCTATATGCTTGCAAGAATGCAAGATGATTCCAATAAGGCCATTCAATCTGCTTCCACTAGCAAATACTCTAAACCTTCTTTTTCAAGAACCAATTCCTTTATGCCTAAAACACTAACACACTCAACTTCATCTAACCTACCCTTATTACCTACCCCTACTGTCAAACCTAAACCTTTGAATTCAACTAAATGGTTAAGTCCTAAAGAGATTGCTGATAAGAGGGCAAAGGGTGAATGTTTTGGCTGCAAGGAGAAATTTACCCCATCTCATCAATGTAAAAATAAACAGATGTTTTCAATTGAGATCTTGGATGAGGAAAATGATGATATCCAAGAGCAGGAGTATGAAATGGAAGAAGAGACAATAATGCAAGAGCCACAGATCTCTTTGAATGCTATCATGGGCATTCCCTCTTATTCCACAATGAGGATCAAAGGCTTAATAGGTAATAAACTGTTACACATTCTAACAGATTCTGGTTCAACTCACAATTTTTTGGATATCAAGTTGGCTTTGAAATTGGGATTACCTATTAAAGAAATAAAATCTATGGATATTATAGTGGCTGATGGTGATCATATGAGATGTACTCAAATGATTGAGAACCTACAATGGGTTATGCAGGGTCATTTATTCCAAGCTGATGTGTTTTTAATATCATTGTCAAATTATGACATGGTGTTAGGAATACAGTGGTTACATAGTTTAAATGATATAACTTGGAATTTTAAAGAACTTACAATGAAGTTCCAGATGAGTGGTAGAGACATTGAGTTGAAAGGGGAGCAAAATAAGAAAGGGGTCACTTTATGCTCTTCTGAAAAATTGAATGAATGGTTATCTTCTGATAGACCACTCTCCCATGGTCATTTGTTCAGTCTTCAAACAACCACTGAGGAAGTAGCTCAGCATAATCCTCAAGTGGTTAACACTGAACCAAATACAGTAGTTGAAGCATTATTGGCAAAGTATCAGGATGTCTTTGACATTCCTGTGTCATTACCTCCTGAAAGAAGTTGTGACCACAAGATTATTTTGAAAGAGGGAACACAACCAATCATTTTGAAGCCTTACAGGTATCCAGCTGCACAGAAGAATGTGATAGAAGCAATGACTCAGGAGTTAATGGATTCTGGTGTCATCAGAGAAAGCCAAAGTTCATTTGCAGCACCAGTTGTCCTTGTTAAAAAGAAGGATGGATCCTACAGAATGTGTGTGGACTATAGGAAGCTCAATGAAGCTACAGTCAAGAATAGCTTCCCTATTCCATTAATAGATGAGCTATTGGATGAACTTGGGGGCAGTATGGTTTTTTCTAAATTGGATTTAAGATCTGGATATCACCAGATTAGAATGAGTAAAGAAGACATATTCAAGACTGCTTTCAGAACTCATCAAGGCCACTTTGAATTCTTGGTATTACCTTTTGGTTTAACCAATGCTCCAGCTACATTTCAAGCTCTCATGAATGCTACTTTCAAACCCCTACTAAGAAAATGTGTACTGGTGTTCTTTGATGATATATTGGTGTATAGTACTTCTATGGAACAACACATGAAGGATCTGGAATTAGTTTTGCAGATATTAAGAAGCAATACCTTGAAAGCTAAAAAATCAAAGTGTTCATTTGCTGGTTCTCAAGTAGAATATCTGGGTCATATCATTGATAAGGAAGGGGTTGCTACTGACCCATCTAAAATTGCTGCAGTTCAAGCTTGGCCTACTCCAAGAACAGTGAAACAACTGAGAGGTTTTTTGGGATTAGCAGGTTACTACAGAAGATTTATTAAATCTTTTGGTAGTATGGCTAAGCCATTAACTAATCTGCTCAAGAAGGAAGCTTTTCATTGGTCAGATGATGCTCAACAGTCTTTTGATCAACTTAAGCAAGCACTGTCTACCTCTCCTGTGTTAGCATTGCCTAATTTTGCTGACACTTTTGTGGTGGAAACTGATGCCTCAGGAAAAGGATTAGGGGCAGTCTTGATGCAGAAGGGTCATCCCTTAGCATTCATCAGCAAAGGTATATCAGGGAGACAACTTCAAATGTCTGTATATGAGAAAGAATTACTGGCCATTTTAATGGCAGTAAAGACTTGGCATCATTACTTGATTGCTAAGCATTTCATCATAAGAACTGATCAGAGGAGTCTTAAATATTTGTTGGAACAGAAGATCAACACTCCATTGCAGCAGAAGTGGTTAGCCAAGCTTATTGGCTATGACTACAGTATTGAGTATAAAAAAGGAAGTGAAAACTCTGTTGCAGATGCTCTATCAAGAGTAGAGGGATTGACTCTATTTCAAATGAACATGAGTTCAGTAGATCCCTTGTTGTGGCCCTTGATTCAAGATAGTTGGATTAATGATGTTAAAATTCAAGAGATTATACATAAACTGCAAATGCATCAAGATGTGAAGCATTACAGTTGGAACAACAATGTTTTAAAGAGGAAGGGTAAAATGGTCATTGGTGATAATGCTGAGTTAAAAGAAAAGATTCTCCATATGTGTCATTCTGCACCAACTGCAGGCCATTCAGGGTATATTCCCACTCTTCATAAGCTTCAGGGGATGTTTTATTGGAAGAACAATGATAGAGATGTTAGAGAGTTTGTGAAGAATTGTGGTGTGTGCCAAAGAGCCAAGTATGAAAGGGTAGCTTCCCCTGGACTGTTACAGCCTCTACCCACCCCTAAATCAGTTTTTTCTGATATCTCCATGGACTTTATAAGTGGTCTTCCTAGTGCTTTTGGCAAGGATACCATATTGGTAATTGTGGACAGATTTACCAAGTATGGACACTTCCTGAGTTTGAAGCATCCATTCACTGCAAGCCATGTTGCACAGGTGGTATTTGACAATGTCTTTAAATTGCATGGTAGTCCTTCTACTATTGTATCAGACAGAGATCCTCTATTCTTGAGTACATTTTGGAAGGATTTCATGAAATTACAAGGGGTAGAGTTGGCTTATTCTTCAGCTTATCACCCTCAATCAGATGGGCAAACAGAAGTCTTGAACAGGTGTGTGGAATCTTATCTGAGATGCATGGTGATGGACACCCCACTGCAATGGCCGAAATGGTTAACCTTGGCTGAATGGTGGTATAACACCTCATGGCATTCTGCAATAAAGATGTCACCTTTTGAGGCATTATATGGCATACCACCTCCTGTCCACATTCCTTATATTCCAAATGATACACAGGTTGAATCTTTAGAGCAGTTGTTCAAGGATAGGGAGTTGAAGATTGTGAACTTAAAAAGATCTTTGGACAGGGCTAAAAATCAAATGAAGCAGCAAGCTGATAAAAGAAGAACTGACAGATCATTTGCAGTGGGAGAATGGGTATATGTGAAGCTGCATCCTTATGTTCAGAACACTCTCAAAAGCCATAGGAACCAGAAGCTTAGCCCTAAATACTATGGTCCCTTTTTGATTCTAGAGAAAATGGGCCCAGTGGCTTATAAATTGGATTTACCAGCTACTTCTCAAGTCCCTTCAACTTTCCATGTGTCTTTATTAAAAGCAGCTCATGGTGATCACACTCAAGTGATTCCTTTACCAGATGAACCAAGATTTTCATTGCAGCCACGAGCTATTCTGGATAGGAAGTTGGTAAGGAAGGGTAATAAATTGAAGACTGCTGTTTTGATCCATTGGCATGATTTGCCTGTTACTGAAGCTACTTGGGAGATTTTGGATGAGTTCAAGATGAGATTTCCCCATTTTAATTCTTGAGGACAAGAATTTTATGGGCGGGAAGTATTGTTACGAAGGAATTAGCAAATAAGAAGAATACAGGGACTAGTTATGACAAGTTGTAATAGTTTAAATGTTAGTTAAGAAGTTAGTTGATAACTGATAATTGGGCGGGAATCCTGATTGTATGATTGTATAAATACAGTGCTTAATAATCAATAAACCTAGCTTGATTGTTGGTAATTTCTTCTCTTAGTTTCTGTTTCCATCTATCAGAAATTTTGGATGGAGGGATTGCACAGAAAACTATTTGGTACTTCATGTTACATGGTATGTATTTCATTCCATGAACTTTAGAGATTTATGTGGGATTGAACGTGGCTTTAATACATGGAATATTATGGTATGCCATGAATTAGTGGTGCCATATTGGGTAACCGTAAGGTATGGAAACAAGGCCTTAACTAAAAAGGGATAAATTGAAGTACACATGAAGTATAGATCGCATGTGGTGGTAAATGGGCCCATGAGACAACTTGCTAGGATCATCTAACTTATTTGAAGCGAACAATGCATTGAGGACTCACGTTAACCGACATGGTTCGAGGCAGTATGGCATGTGGACTTAGAAGCTTCGTAGCCGGTAAGTTCTTGAGCCCACTCTTTTAATTATTATATTTTAAATATTTTGGGCTGGCGTGCATGCTAAATTAGTATGACTATTTTTGTGAAGTCACAAAATATTTTGAAGAAGTTATAAATATTTTTGTGACGAACGAAATCTATATTAACTCATAAATATTATTTTAGCACATGAAACGTAAGTGGGCGGAATGCGCCTAATGTGTTATTATATGGGTTGAGTAATATGTGTTATTAGAAGTGGGATAGGCCTACTCTGATTTATGGTATAGTTTTTGTGTATGATAGAAATCCATATTTACTCATATATAATATTTTGGCATGAAACGTAAGTAAGGTATATGTTATTTGTACCTACGTGATTGAAGGCAACTAAAATAAAACATATACGGATGGTTGTATATGTTTATATGAATATAAACTAGTTTATGAGGTGTAAAGGTACGTAGGTATACGTATGATGATTTAAATATATATATTTATACGCAAGTATATGTGAACTCATGATGCCATTCTTACTGTTTTTTTTTTTTACTTTTGGACTGATATGCATGTCGTATAAAATATTGGAAGCTTTATTTGTTAATCAGGTTTTGTCTTGATTAAAGTGTGGATTATTTTTTTTAAACGAAATGCGCTTATGCAGACTTCGTATTGTTGTACTAAATAGGCGAGATGTGCTTATTATGGATTGTAACTAAAGTCTTGGGTTGAATAGGCGGATTGCGCTTATCCTAGATTTTAAATATTGCTTAGGGAACAATTAGGCGGATTGCGCGTATTGTTGACTCTAAGGTTATAGTATTTTGTTATTATTTATTTTAACAACTTACTTATTATTGAAAACTTATAAAACTTGAACTCACTCAGCGTAGCTGACTTTTGCATACACGTTAGATTGATTTCAGGTTGTTGATGAATAAAGGACGCGTTGGCATGCAGCGGAGCTACTCAGTTGCGGTTGACATTTCAAATAAGATGACGTCTATGAGATTGCTCGAACGTTATTGATATTGTTTTCCAAAGATTTTAGTTGCCTATTAAATATTGTTTTGACCCGTCTCGGGAAAATCATGTTTGGAAATCTAATAATTTATTTTGACATTCCGCTGCGTATTTTTTGAGATAAAATAAGATTCTTTTGAATTGTTAGCTTGGCTTTAATCTTTAAATACCAACTGTTTGACCCGTCAGTTTTGAGGATCTTACAGCTAGTGATAATAATAACCTACGCTTGCTCCTGTCATTCAAACTCATCATCCTTTTAACTCTTTTTGTTATTTGATTCATTCAATACTTTATTGTATACAATACTTTATTGTATATGTATATTAACCATTTAGTATTTTTAATGGTTTTTACTAAATAAATTTTTGTCACGGTTTGTTATTTTTAATAGTGGATCAAAAATATAGAACTGGTATACTATAAAGTGGTGCTAAAAGTTTAATATACAGCACATATATAAATATGTGTATCCGGTTCTTAAATACCCCCTTAGGGACTCATCGTCATTGATGAGGTTTGCCCCACCATCCCGAACGGCATAGGAGTGGCTCTAATACCATCTGTAACATCCGGCCCCTCTCACCACCAATATTGTCCGCTTTGCCCCGATGGGTTGCCCATCCAGAGCTCACGGATTTGTTTTTGGTCGCCCCGGTGGAGACTTCCCAGGAGGTCACACATCCTGATACTACTCCCACCTGAGCACGCTTAACTGTGGAGTTCTCCTCTCATCCACTAGCATTAAGTCCAAAACGCGTTAGTGATTTAAGAGACTTTGGATTACTTATGAACCAAGGATCTCTCCTGGCCACGGCCGATGTGGGATTTGCCTAGAGTGTCATACAAAGGTCCATGTTAATCTCCCAGAAATCAGTACTCTTACAATGTGAGACCGGTTCAACTTCCGGTCCGGTTGTGAAAACATTGAATACTGCACTGACATAGCACTTCACTGATTCACTTCAGTGAAACACAAATTTGATGGCAACACTACCCTGAACTACACAACCCATAAAAAAAAGTAAAAAACAAAACCCCACACACATTCCGTTGCCTACAACCCGTGATAGATACTCATACCCCACTACCTGTGCCAGCAGAGGCGGTGTTGCCGTGGCATTACCAGCCCTAACAAAAGACAGGTACAACGGTGTTAATTCTTGACCCCGCTGCAACGCGCGAGTTTCCTAGTATATAACAAATGGTAAATTAGTAAATAAATAAATACAAAAAATGTGGTGTGGGTTGGGTTCGAACCCGAGTACTAGACCACCCAAAAATGTTAACAAAAGTATCCCAAACTAGACCACCCAAGACTTTGTTGTTGTTATTGAAAAAATTTATATTTATCAAATTATTAAGAGACGTCTTCTTCCTCAATATGTTCACATAAAACCTAACCCTACAAACAAATGCAATTAACCACGAAATGTTCTTATTAACACCGCAAACCATATGGCTTTTGCTCCCCAACAAAAACCAATTAAAATGGCATAAAGATACATATTTACAAAACCCGATTACAAGGCAGGAAGAAGGCGATGTTTGTGAGGGTTTATCACCGGATTTAAGTGGTCTGGAACGTGAGTATGTTATGGTACTAGCAGCAATGCATATGGTACTAGCAGCAATGCATGATCAAAAAGACTAAAGACCCATGCATGTAGCCATGCACCATGTGTTTGTTGAAGTGTTAGTTTAATTTAGTTAGGGAAAATCACGGAAATGGCCATTGACCAAGTCAAATTACGAAAATAGCTAGCTGAAGCGTCTCGGGATAGATGGTTCCCACTTCCCGAGGCCCTGAGCAGACTCCAAAGACCTCTAGCAAAAAGAACCGCTGAAAGGTTGTCACGTGTCCGACACTCTTCCGAAACGTCTTTTGAGACGACATGACCACTCTGAAGACGTGGGAGATGTTTCCATCTCTTCTCGGCTCATGGCTTGAGCCGTTTAAATTTTCTTCGTCTGCTTATCTGCAGCCGTCTCCTTGACGGCTCATCACCCGGCAAAAGACGGCTCCTCAAGAGATTTTGTGAGCTCTCAAGATTTCTGACGTGACCCTGCTGAAAGACGACTTAGTCACTCCAAAATGTCACCCGATGTCCCATGCCCCGTCTCCTTGACGGCTCATCACCCGGCAAAAGACGGCTCCGCAAGAGATTTCGTGATCTCTCAAGATTTCTGACGTGACCCTGCTGAAAGACGACTTAGTCACATGCAGATGTCATCCGATGTGCCAAGTACAATCCGTACATCCCCCGAATTTGTATATTAAGTGGAGCAAGCATTTATGTTTTTGGAATTTTATTAGTGTTTTCTTATTCTAGTGTTGTTATTAAGTGTAGCAATCATTTATTTTGGAGCAAGCATTTATTTTTTCCGGAGTTTTGTTGTTTGTTATGAGAAATTATACAATACAAAGAATGTTAACATAAGAAGTGTAAGAATCCACTACATTATGCCACCTGTCAACTTAACCAAACCCCAATTAACCTAACTAAACCCTAATTAACTTCAATTGCAGTTAAACCTAAGGGGCAAATCGGACTTTTTTTCTCTGTAGGTTACATCTGAACGAACCTGGATGTGAAGTAGGTGAATACATACGACTTCGAGGATATCGATCTGCTCGGAGAGATCAGGCGAAGATGAAGATGAGTTGTAGAACCTTCCAGAAGGTGACTGAGATCGTAGCACTTGACATTGGTTCTTCGTGTAGAAACCGCCATTGTTGTACCTGATGTTGTTTTCAAGTATGGATATGAAAGAATGAAAGAGATGAGAGAGATTTTTGTTTGTTTTGGTTGTCGATACAGAGGAATAAAAGAGGAAGAAGACATGGGTTGAGACAAAAGACTTTTTCAACTATGGGACAAAAGACTTTCATTGTTGTACCTGATGTTACTTTCAACTTCATAGTGCGTCCAAGCAAACAAAAGGTGCGTCCAAACAAACAACATAGTGCGTCCAAAAAACTTAAGGGGTGGTCCAAACTTAAATTGGGTAAACTTAATGGTGCGTCCAAACTTAAATTTGGCCTCTGACTTCCAATGTTTGATGTTCATAACAAAGGTGCGTCCAAACTTGAATTGGCTTCTGACTTCCAATGTTTTGCTGTTCATAACAAAGGTGCTTCCAAAATTATTAATGGTGCGTCCAAAAAATTTAAGGGTGCGTCCAAAATAAATTATTATATAATGAGTGCGTTTAAAGATCTCTGTTATCATAGATATCTTCTTCGCCTGCAACTTTTTTATAACCCATTTTTTATCATTAATTCTTCTTCTAGAATCAAAATCGAATGTTTCTGACAAATAATATGTTTGTTTTTAACGTTGATTCATATGAGATTTGAATGATTTTTTGTATAAGTATAATACTCTGTTTTTTTTTTTCAATTACTGATAATGAATGTATTCGATGTTTTGTTTTCTATATTTTGATTGTGTAATCATTCAGATTGGTTTAATCGATCTCAATCGATGAAAAATTATGTTTTGATTTTCGTTATTTTTGATTTTGTATTTACGATTTGAAAAAAATTCAGACGTTTTTTTTCCTAATTTACCCTTGGTTAGTTTGACCCAAGTATGATTAGGGTTTTTAATCATCATCCAGCCATCTTGTTAATCTAATGGCTCAGATTACTTCTTACGCTTCTTACTTAAGAAGCTTTGTACGTTATCTCTCCCCGTTTGTTATTAAGTTGAGCAAGCATTTATTTTGTTATAAATATAATGGTTCTATTTGTTGTATACCTTAATGGGAAGTTGGATGTCGTAAATGGGATGGTTGAATATGTCGTTGATTCAAAAAGTAGAAGGTGTTTTCTTGAAATCAAAAAATCAAACATGTGTTATCTTAGTCTATTAGCTTATCTCTCGGATAAGTTTCAGATTTTGTCAATTACACGTATATGATATAAAACGTCTACGTTTGATGATACAATCGACATACTTAATGATCGTGATGTATCCTATCTTTTTAAAATTGCTGAGCAAAGTCCTCTTGAAATAGTCTAGTTATATATTGTTTCCGAGTGTGGTGTCGGTTCGTCTAATTGCGTTCCTTCAAATGATTTTAAAATTCCTAATTTAAATGCGCCACATGAAAACTTTACTCCTTATTTAAATGCCTTTTCAAATGAAAACGCAACCCCACATAGTTGTCTAGGAAAAAGAAAAGCTATGTCGTCTTGGCGTTTTCCTGAAGGTTATATATTTCGAGACAAAGACGAAATGAAACTTGAGTTGGGGAAATTGTGTTTATCAGAATGTTTCTCTTATAAAGTAGAAAGATCCAGTAAAACACGTTATGAGGCATCATGTTCCATTGAGGTTTGTGATTGGCGTTTAAGGGCATATGCCTTCCCAAGTTATAAAATGTTTTATGTTAAGTATTTTAATGATAATCACACATGTTCGAAGACTCAAACTCACCCTCATCTTCGTCAAGCTAACCCAAAAGTTGTTGGCAACATATTAAAAGACCAGTTGAGAGATAGTGGTCGTGTGTATCGTGGTAATGAAATTGTCCTAGA
This sequence comes from Ambrosia trifida, assembly GCA_028751855.1. NCBI lineage: Eukaryota > Viridiplantae > Streptophyta > Magnoliopsida > Asterales > Asteraceae > Ambrosia > Ambrosia trifida. The sequence continues at coordinate 77,867,160 of CM054129.1, forward strand.
TTTTCGACAAAGATTTCACGTGGACATAAGTTATGCTCAAGCATGGCGTGAGAAGTGTTACGCGCTTGGACTTTTGCAAGGAAACAGCAAAGATTCTTTTGCTGAGCTCCCGCTTTATTGCTACAATTTGGAAAGGACGAATCCGGGGTCAATTACTCACATCCGCACTGATGAGGAGAGTCGGTTTGAAATTCTTTTTGTTTCCATTGGTGCTGCTGTTAGTATCAAACTTTTTACAATTTCTTATAAGTTTACTTTTATTATAAAACTAACTATTTGTTTTTTTTAAATTTGTTATAGATTAGGAGTTTTATTCATTGTTTAAGACCAGTGATAATTATAGACGCCGCACACTTGCGAGGTGAGTTTAAAGGAACGTTGTTTCTTGCTGTTGGAATGGACGGTAACAACCATATCTTACCGGTTGCGTTTGGTGTCCGGAAATCTGTAGATGGTGAAAGTTGGATATGGTTCTTGTCTTGGATTAAAGAGTGTATTGGTGAACCTCAAGATCTGCCGATTATTTCGGATCGCGCGAATTCCATAAACCTGGCGATATGGACTGTTTTTCCCCGTGCTTTTCACGGGTTGTGTTGTCGTCATCTTATGGTCAACTTAAACCTACCCTCAGATAAAAAGAAGGAATTAAACGACCTCTGGTGGACAACTTGTAAAGCTTATCCACTATCTGATTTTGATGATAACTTCAATTCCTTGTATGCAGCGGTCCCGCGAGTCAGGAATACTTTGTTATATATCGGATTTAACAAGTGGACAAGATCACATTGCACGGGTAAAAGGTGTCATTATATGACATCAAACAGTGCAGAGTCGATAAACGCATTATGCAAGCATGCAAGAAAAAATCCGATCACCCACCTTGTTGAATTCTTTAGACAAAAACTTCAGCGATGGTATTATCAGCGTCGAAAGGAGGGTATCGAAAACACCCACCTACTTACTCCCTTCGGGGTGAGAAAAATTCAGAAAAAAAATTAACGGGTCTAGGACGTGGACTGTTTATGGTGTTGCGCTTAACAGTTTTCAGGTTGAAGATGGTAAGAAAAATGGCCTCGTTGATATGCTGAATCAAACATGTAGTTGTCAGGTGCCTCAGATATCTAGTTTCCCATGTGGGCACATGATTGCGGTATCAAGATTCTTAAAAGAAAGTGATTGTAGTCATTATACTTCTCGTTGGTACAACAATGAGCTATACAAAAAAAACATATGAGGAGGCGATCTATCCCCTACCCCACAGGTCTGAATGGGAGACACCCAATGATATAATACATTTACAACCACCAAACATTACAAAACGACAATCAGGTCGTCCTCGTGAAAACAGTCGAATCTTATCGCGAGGTGAGGAACCTACACCAGTGTACTATAGTCGTTGTAAAAGTTATGGCCATCATCGAGACCGATGTTCAGCACCAGCACAATCTGAATCGAGATTCTCAAGGCGTGATTTGGGCAGGAACATAAATGTTTGTCAAACACCGTCTCCTATTTATGTCGAATCAGAAGACTTTGAAGATTTTGTTTTTCAAAATCCGTGTTCGACAGTTAACTTGGATGATGATTAGTCGTGTTTCTTTGTTTGGTTATTAGAATGTTATTTTTTTTAAAACACATCAAAATATATTTTGCTTCTTTTTTATTTACTTTAATGAGCACATACATAATAATACTAGAAGATAAAAACTTGCTAGGTTGAAATATTTGACGGTGTGAAACGGGCAGCATAAATTTCATCAGCCATAAAACGACGGTATCTCATACATGCATCATGAAGATTTGCTTCTTTCCACGTCATTGGCCTATTTTGAACCAAATTTCGCAGCAGCATACAAATTATGACCCCTGAATGCCAACCAATTTGCTGTTCATTGTCAGGCCAGATAACTTCTCCGCAAATTTCTAGAGAATGTATTTGGTCAGTAGCCGATTTTTGCCAGAACATTATTGCTTCTAGAAACCATAAGAACGCAGACTCAAATTCTATAAGAATTTGGTGAATTTTCCTATGAATGCAGAATGTGTCACCAGAGTTATTCGCACTACAAGTATTTTCGAAATACACAGTTACTTGCATCGACGGCATGTCAATTTTTAAAATTAACCAGTTATTTGTGTCTAAGGAAACTGGTATATATACCGTATCAACTTCCCAAAAGGGAGGATAAATTCTTCTTGAACCATCTGCATATCCATATGCATGATGATCTTGTTCGAGTAGTAGAGTATAAAAATTGGGGTGAAGTACACACCAACGATGATTAGTAGATAAAGACGTCTGTCTCTCTCTTCCAGTATCTCTTAAAGACATCAAATAGTTACACCACTCACGCACATGCTGTATAATAAAAAAATTAAAAATTAAAAATTATATGTTCATAGTTATAACGGTTAACGAAAGATTCTGAACGTACCGTCTTTTGAATAAAACCATTTCCGTAATAACCTAAAAGAGTAGCCTACCACTCTTTTCTTAATGGTGTTGTTCCCATATAGGTTGAAAAGCAACACGCACTATCACCATCGTAGTAAAATTCCAGAACATTTGTCGACCAAAAACTTGATTGGCCTGTTCGATGTAACCTATTTGTGTTTTCTACCGGATTCGGTATGTTGGTCATTATTGTGGTGGTTGTTCAAGTATTGACAACATTGTGGGCACCATGTGGGTATTTAAAGGTGGGGAAAATGACGAATAGAAAACCAACATGTGGGGGCTGAATTTGTGTGGAGCCGGTTCACATTTCCCATACATGGAAAAGACGTCTCGAGTGGAGACGTTTCACATTTCCCCATGACATCTCCGTAGACGTCTGGTGGGTCCCAGTAACACATCCCCTAAGAAACGCAAAGAATTCAATCATTTGTCTGCTTGGCAAATGATGAGGGACCCGCGTAGCTTAATTAAGTCTTGTAATAATTTATGTATTTATTTGATATTTTTTATTTAATCCAATGAATGAATGTTATGTTTATTTAATCCAATCAATGTTCCTTTATAATATATGACATATTACAAATATTATAACAACTTTGATGTTCAAAACACAGCAAATATTACAAAAACTATAGTATTACACCAACATTAACAAACTCGTTGCACACGTCGACGACCGAGACGTATCCGGTTGCAGTAGGATACACATTTGCTTCAATGATGTTTGTGATCTTCATTGACAAAGAATCTTTAGCTCCAAAAGATGAAGACCATAACATCATCAGGGCAATCTACACGGGTTGACCCACGCGAAGATGCATCAACGAACCAAGCACCTCTACGCAGATGTAACAATGATCCAAGTATAATCGGACAATATTTTCGTAAGCCGGTAGGCTTGGGTTGGAAAAGTGGAGGATTTAAAAACGTCATGGATTGGAAAGCTGAAAGGTTTGATATATGAGACATAAAAAAAATTCTTTAGAATACATAATGGATAGGGGTTACAAATTTTGGTAAAATGTTGGTGAAGAATTATGCAAATTTATATACGCCGTCTGACGACTTAGAGTCTGTAAGACGACACAGTGACGGATCACATCCTGTGACGTCTCTGACGTGTCAAATCTCTGACGTCTCTGACGTCCCATTTTACCGACACGTCTATTTGCCTTCCCGAGATGACTCAATATATCGTCTCAGACAGAGTTAGACGACTTAGATTCCGAACAGTCGTTTAAATTCACCTTCTTGCCGTCAATATTTTTGAATATTAATAGAAGACATCGTGGTTAAAATCCACAGAAACGGTAAAAACAAAAGCAAACATCCACCAAGCTAAAATATGAACCCGTGGACTGAAGAGGAAGAGATTGCACTTGTGGTTTGCCACAAGGATGCCTCAAATGACCCGGAGATTCAACAACTCCCGCGTGCGGAAGGGTCGGCCTTCCCCCCGAGGGGTTTTGGGCTCACGTGTTTAGCGACTTCATCGAACACGTTGGCACCAACACCACCAAGACTCTCCGAGACCTCCAATTCAAGTGGGCCGATCTCAATATCAAGTGTGAGAGGTGGACCACTGTATACGAGCAGACGGTGAAGGACGATCCGGAGCTTGATGAGGAGTTGGTTATCGAATTCACCAACTATGAGTATATGGTTCGATACGGCAACGATTTCGACCATGTCGAGGCATGTCGATTGTTGCGCCAACTTTAAGTTATTTTTTTCTTTGTTTTAATGTATTTTGTTTATGTATTTTGTTTATGGTTAATATTATTATGGTTTTATTTTATGTTTTATGGTTAATATTATTATGGTTTTATTTTATGTTTCATTCAAATCTTTTAATTTATGTTTTATATTTACTTTTATAGTTCAAAACAAAGAAAATAATTAAAAAAATTATAAAATAACCGGTAATAAAGGGTAAAAATAAAACAAAAGTAAAGATGTATGTATTTACATATGTTTACATTTTGGTCATTTTTCCTTAAAGATGTATAGTGTTAGTGCTCCCACAAGTTGTACGGTATTGTTAATTTTATATACGTTAGGGGCTGAATATGTACTTTTTTTGTTATTTTAATCGTTTCCTTCTCTTTAATGTTTTTACGTCGTGTAAGATGTCCCGAGCATGATCTTCTTCCTCGAGGTCAGCTAACAACTTCAGCAGAACTAGAGAAATATGTTCATCCTGCGGTGTAGATACGTGTATTAAGATCTCCCGAACTAAAGCAAACCCGGGGGGACGGTTTGTGTGTTGTGTAAGTTAAAAGAATTTGTTTCCTTTTGTTTTTTATACAATCTTAATTATTAAATCATATAATGATTTGTTTTTTTTTCTTAGACGGCTAGTTGTGGGTTTCTCAAGTGGGTGGAAACTTCAAGTTGTTACTACTGCGAAAGTTTCGTTCCTCGTTTGTTGCGATCGTTTAACGACCAAAAGGACTTAACTGAAGCTAAAATTTTGGAATCCAGACGATTGAAGTTACTTTTACTATTTAGTTTGTCTATCTTTTTAAATGTATTAGTATGTGTACTTGTGTTTGGAACCGAAGAGAGATATTAAAAATAAAAAACTTATATGTTTAAATTTAAATAAATCTTCACATCATTTCAACATCATCATCTTTTGACTCCTGACCAGAAGAGGCCACCGAAACATCTTCATCTAAAATGTTATCACAAAACAACAGTGCAAGCCTACGCCTCATTTGTTGTGCAGTTTGAATGCGGTCTTCATCTTGATTAATTGGTTGTTTATTAATCAACCTATCTAGAAAGATGCAGACCCAAACCCCACAATCACCGTATACTCCATCCTGTTGAGGTACATCAGGCGGATAAACATTTTGGAACGGGAACCAGTAGTTGTTTGGATGATGGTCATCTTCGTAATAATTGTGCTCCGGTAACCATCTGTCAAATGCAAAATTTATATGACAGATAAACTCTCTTGAATCCAGTGCCAATGGAGGTGAAGTTGATAAACTGAAAGTCCCAAAATATAATACATAATTACAAAATGCACGTATATAACATCAATAATACCAAATTAGAAACGTGACATACCTGTCGTATACGGTTAGAGTTTTCTCTAGTAGGTTGAAAACTCCAAGCAACCAATGTATACCTTTAACATTTATAGGAACGTACACCTCGTCAATATCTCGGATGGATGGATATGGTGCAGAAGAACCGTGAAAATAATCCCCAAAGCTCGTTTTTGAAAGCAGGTTAATCAAACCCTGCTGAAAAAATGGAGGAAGAATGCTCCAGCGATCGGTTGGTAGCCTAGATTTATACAGGTGATTTACCCACCCGAAAATATGCTATTAAACAATCCCAATTTCAGTTAATACGTTGTATTTATAAAAATACAAACAATAAAAGTATCTAAAATTATTATTCGTTACCTCAAAGCAAAACCAACCATGTCCATCATCAGCAAGCAAAGTACTCCAAAAATCTCGGGGTAGGAAATTCACAGTCAACACGCATTTTCTTTTTTCATTTTTTGGATACCAGGCTCGTATTGCTTCTATTTTATCATCTTCCTCTTTTGAAATCAGCCTTTTTTTGGTTTGGTTTTCCCAACGGTAAACGGGGAAAGCATACAATGTCTGGGCTTTGTTGACCGTTCTGACCGTCTCAACTCGACAGCTTGGGGCTTATCACTCTATAATAAAAAAAATAATTAATATATAAATTTTCACGTTTAAACAATAAAAAATAACAACGTAAAGACAAGCTATAATGTAGCTTTAACTTACATCATTGGCTTCAAACTGTTGTTCCAAATTGGTGGTCTCGGGTTTGTAACTATCCGCATTCAAATACTAATCAACCTACAAAACAAATATCAGTTAAAATGAACCGGCTTTATTTATTTATATTTACTTTTGTTCAGCAATGTAATATAAAATTTTACCATTTGTTCATGATTGTGCTGTTCTTTTTCATCCTCTACTTGTTTTCGTTTAGACGACTTCGAAGACATTGAGTTTTGTGCCTAAGAGCAAAGATAGTACAATTATTTAAAATGGTTCACTAAGGTATATTTACATAAAATATGATGATATCACGATACCTCTATAAACATTTCACACAACTTCTTGGTTTGTTCATCCAACAACTCTTTGATTATTGATTTTAAACCAGTCTGCGAATCATCATCATCATTCACAATAGACGTCCTTGAAGGTCCGGCCGCGGCCGATTTATGATTCTTCGTGTAGCCATCCTCAATGTCATAACTATGACGCCCATCATTAACTGGATGCATCTCACCTGCAGGATTGCACTGGTGATTCTGTGTAACATCATTAAACGCTAGTACTTGATTTCGCATTGCATCCGCAGCTACACTTTCTGCCCTTTTGACATCCAGGAAATTAGAACTTGAAATGTACCAATCATAGAGCATCTCCGACTCGGTCGGCAACAAATAATCGAGAGGTTTATAATCAACATGCTGAGTGATAAATTTGCCATTAATATTCCGGTACCACAAATAAATTTTGTAAAACCGTGAGCATCGATACATACCTTAGCTGCATCCGTGAGAAATTTCTCAACAGTCGGCTTAGTGAATCTCCGACATTTTCCCCAGCTGAGAAATCTAGGAATTTCTTCTTTAATAAAACAATTGTGTCGGCCTTTAAATTCTGGAAAAATTTCAAAGAGCCAAATCTGCATACAAAACTTGTAAGACAAACAATCGAATTTGAATAAACGAAATAATTATTCTAAACGAATACCTTGAATGCCCAAACAAATCCACCTAAGCCGAAACCCTTTGCGTCTTTCTTCTTTCGGTGGTGCATATCATACAAATGAGGCCACCACTCATCCCAAAAAAAACTCCCCCAAGGATAGTTGTTAAAAGCTTCCAAATCATCAACTAAATCTATCAGTTTCTGATCAACATGCCCAGTCCTTTGTGTTCCTTTAAAACAGCTCTCTATCATCATCAAAATACAAATTCTAACACGATCATCTTCCGCAAAGTTAGTCCAGTCATATTTAAAAAGGTCTCCAAGATTTTGAATACTCACTCTACGTAAATCGTTGGCTCCAAAGAATCTTCTTCTAAAAGATTGGGGATGATGATTCGGTAACCAGTTAGATACCCCGAAACGGAGACCAGTTACCAGACAGAACTGTTTCGGGCTAAAGAATATTTCTTGTTCCCCTATTCTATAAGAAATACCGTCTTGAGGGTTCTTTGTATCAACATGAGTTGAGCAATACCCTATAAGACGTTGCTACAGCATACCTTTGCCTTAACAACAAGAAATCGGCCAAAACATGTATTCCTAAATTTGGATTCTATAGATTCTGTAATTTTAGACTTCATACGATCTAAAAATGTCCAAGCAATTTGGACCTTAACATGACAATCCTCCTATGCAGCAGGCAATGTTTAAACACAGACAATCAATCAACCGAACATAAAAATTTTAAAAATGAAGAAAATGTAAAAAAAAAATAATAACTTACAACTGGAGCAGGAGCAGGCCAGTCAACAGGAATGTCATTGTCAACATTGGGAATTTGTTGGATGGCAAGATTGGGAATTTGTTGGTTGGAATGATTGGGAATTTGTTGGTTGGAAAGATTGGCAATTTGTTGGTTGGAAAGATTCATTTGCTCGTTAAAATTGGGTTGCTGGATATAAGGGGGCAAAAAATTCGGTTGCCGGATAAAATTGTGTTGCACGAACAGATTGGGTACCTGGTAGTTGTTTTGCTAGTTAAAGTTGTTTTGCTGGTTATAATTGATATTCGGTTGCTGGTTAAAGTTGTTTTGCTGGTTATAATCGATATTCGGTTGCTGGCAAGGTTGTAAAAATCCCGATTAATCACTGATTAATCGGTGATTAATCGCTAGTCCTCACTTTACTGATTAATTTTGGGCTAATCACTCAATTAATCAGTGTGCGATTAATCACCGATTAGTCAGATCAAATTGGTCCTAGTCAGACATAAAAAACTCAAAATTAGGTAAAAAAAAATGAATTCGAGCGGATCAAAACTGGAGCAAATCGATCAAATAAAACAAATTCTTACCTCAAAATTCGATGATAATCCATGTTTTAGAAGAAAAATCGATGAAACACTATGAATTCTAGTTGCGTTTGATGGTTCCTTACGATGAAAGAAGGAACGGAAGGAAAAATAAGGATATGGTGAACGATGGAGGGGATTGGGTTATTTAAGTTTAGGTATTGTAATATTTAACCCCACTTTCATATTCACTAGTTTATATTTAGCCCTAAACTTCTAAATTTATACATATAAAATATAAAATTAGCATTATATATGTATAAATTTGGAAAAATATATATAAAAATCCAATCCGATTAATCCTGATTAATCCCGATTAATCCCTAGTGGGTACCACACCGACCGACTAGCGCCTAGCGAGTTCCGCAACACTGGTTGCTGGTTAAAGTTGTTTTGCTGGTTATAATCGATAATCGGTTGCTGGTCATAAATCTGTTGTTGGCTATAGATCGGTTGCAGATTTGGTTGAGACGACCAATTGCTATCACAAAATAAGTCTTCATCCAGATTTGGGACCTCCAGATTTTGTGGATCCATTTTTCAAACGGGTCGGGTTTTAGTATTTGAACCGGGTCGGGTCGGAATTTGGTAGATGAACTTTCTTGTAACGTAGCCCTGAAATGTGTTGTGGTCCTTACATGTGGGACCCTAGGGTCGGAATTGGTTGACGTAGTTGCCGGAACTGGGTAGACGTTGAAGGATTTGGTCGGACATGCCTCGGAATTGGTCGCCGGAGTTGAAGAATTTGCCAGAATTGCAGTCGGAGAGGGGATTTTGGTCCAAGGGTTGTTCGGCGGGTTGTCGGTGTGGTCCCGAGATGGTTTAGGAAACGACTTTCCTTTTTTGAAAAGCTATTATCTGGAACCGTCTTCGTGACGTCTTGTAGTGGGAAAGATGTCTTTGTGACGTATTTGAGCAAGGACTTCTTTATAGTGAAAAGACGTTTCGGAAAGTGGGACACGACTTTAAGTCGTATCATTAGTTGGGAGATGTCTTTGACTTCTTGGGAACAGGGACCACATTTCGGAAAGTGAGACACGACTTTAAGTCGTCTCATTAGTTGGGAGATGTCGTTGACTTCTTGGGAATATGGACCACTATTTAAATGTAAAACGTTTCGGAAAGTGGAACACGACTTTAAGTCGTCTCAATAGTTGGGAGACGTCTTTGACTTCTTGGGATTAGGGACCACTTTTTAGATGTAAAACGTTTCGGAAAGTGGGACACGACTTCAAGTCGTTTCTATCTCGGGAAGCCGTCAAAAATCCAAAATGAAGATTATTCTCGTTTTACCGAGTTCTTCTTCAGGAAACGTAAAAGTTTTGGGTGTATGTAGCTAATGTGGCCAAACGTTAGGGACAAATGAGACAATTTACTCTTTAAATAACAAAGAGTTGTTACTTCAAAACAAGTGTTTTCACATAAAGAAATGTCTGACAGACGACTTAAGAATTTACCGCCTGCGGAATACTGTTCTCAACCAGCAGAGAAATCATCCGATTGGATCTTAAAAAAATGGAGGCAAACGAAATATGAGCCAGAAACTTCTTCCTCCGCAGAGAATACTGAAGAAAGCAAATATGTACACAATCGACAAAGCTTACACCAACACAATACTGGAAAATGGCTATTCCAGTCGATGAAACAGATAACTGGTTGAAAGATGTTGTTGACTTTTACCGTAGAGGAGACGCACCATTTTGTTATTCGGCAGTTTTTTCAAGAACAGTAGAGTTGGATACAACATTTTGGGGAACTTTGTTAGCCCTCAATTCTACCAGATCACTCTCAGTAACAGTTAATTATTAAATCTTTTGATATTTCCCTTTTTTATTTTTATTATTAAATCTTTTGATATTTCCCTTTTTTTTATTTTTATAATTTTAATATGTTCGTGACGTTTCTTTACAGCATATAGAAGGATGGGTTGGAAGACGAATGAACCGGAGGAGTAGAAAGATTCAAGAAAATGCTTTGCTAAATATGCGGTGGACGATTCTACCACCACAATTTTATGATTGTTTATTGGAATCTGTTCCTAAAAACGTGGTCAACTATTGCAATGGTAAAGTAAAACCATTTCCATCATTTTTTGATGTAGATTACGTCTTTTTCCCGCTTCCACTTGAAAATAGTGAATGGTTACTCGTGCGACTAGAATTGGTGTCACAAGAGCTAGTCATGTATGCTTATCAAGATGTTTGTATCAGTGAAAGATACAGAAACCATATTCACCCAAGGTTGATGAAGGTACAAATTTATTTAGGAGCTACATTAGTGCACATGAGATACTGGAAAAAGTTAGGTCATCAGGAAAAGTGTATGACATTTAACCTTAATGAAGACTATGTTGTGGCATCCAATTCTTTATCGGGTAACGAAGCGGTGTATCTTTGTATGCTAATGGAACATTTAGTCACTGATAAACCCATTGCCGTCAATGTTGATCTAAATCAAGCATGTTTGTCATACAGACGGTTTATGGCCGAAAAATTGTATTTTGGCGATGTTTACCCCGTCCAAACGTTGCATAACCTATTGCAATTTTATTGTAATTTTAACCTATATTATTCCTTACAATTTTATTCCTGTAGTGTTTTGAATTTTAAATAATTCCACAAATAAACATGATGACAAATGAATTGGTATCATACAATGAATTGGCATCATACAATATACATCAATGTTTCGTTATCTTTTTTAATGACATAAGTTACAATGCCTATACTATTACAACAATGAAAAATAAATGCGCTTGTTCCACGAAGTGTTTTCCCTAGGCTGTTGATTGTCCAAAATGCGTTTGTTCCACATAATGTTTTCCCAAGCTGTTGACCACGACGTTGATGACTGCAAACCACTTCGTCCGTATGAGAAAATCACCAATATAGCCATTTGACCAAAGGTTTTCAAATAGGAACATCACTGAGTGGCTATTTTGGTAATTTGTTGGTCAATGGCCATTTCAGTGAATAACATGTTTCACCTTTGGCCATTGACCAAGTTGCAACTGGAATGGTGAACCGGTTTTATATTACATTACAAACATGACTTACTGGCAACTGGTCATGCCGGAGACTATAAGTCAAGTTTGATAAGATTCCCTTCCTTATTCCTTGTATAAGGAAAAGGGAATCTAAGGAAGGAAATCTTAAAACCGATTTCTCTCATATCCTATTATCATCAAGGTTATTACCCGTTACACCATGTGGAGAACGGTCATTTTAACACGTAATGACAGAGAAATGGGAGGTTCACCAGCGTTGCAGTATTAAAAACTACCAGACCAAAGTTGCAGTCTACACGGGTTATACCACGCACCGATGTAACAACGATCCAAGTAGTTTTATGCAGATGAAACAACGATCCAAAAATTATGGTGGATGGTTTGATGATCTGAATAAACATATTAAGACGAAGGTAATTCAAAATAAAGACTACAAAAGGAAAAAGATTACGTGAACCGAAAAGAGATAAGTGTTTGAAAATTTTCGTAAAATTATGTGAAAACATTTTTTGATTAGTGAAACTCAACTTATCTAGTAAAAGTAACAAATCTTGGTTAAGTATTATGCAAATTTATATACCGTGAAAAGCACTACTCATGTTTCATGTCTCAGGACGTGCCCGTCTCTGACATGCGAAGACGCTCGATGGTTACACGTGTCCTGTCACTGTGACGTCTTATACAGTGTGAGACGACTTTGAGTCCAAACAGTCATCAATTTAAATTACTACTCTGTAAGACGTCTTAAAATCAGTGAAGACGTCTCGGGAAGTGTATAGGCTAAATCCTTACACGTGTCCGGCTCTGTGATGACTTAGAAAATATTTTATAATACATATATAATTAATTACCATATTAAATTATATTATCTTATAAATATTTTTACACTATATATACCTACAAATTCTTCACCACATAACACATTTCTTACAAATCACGTATACAAAACACCAAGCAACCAATCAAAGATGGCCTCCTGGACCTAAGAAGAAATTCTTGGAATTACACTGGCCTGGCGTAATGTTTGCGAAAACACCCGAGTTTCTGACACTAGCCACGAAATTCGGGCTACTCCATTCTGGAATAAAGTTGTTACCGAGTTTCAAACACTTATGGACGGTCAAACAAACCGCACGACCGAAGAAGTGAGAGAAAAAATTTCACAACGTCAAAGGGGAGTGCACGATCTTTGAAGAATTCTTCAAGGCCAACAAACAGGAAAGGCCAAACGAATCCGAAGAATGGCTCATTGAATTGTCAAATATTGACTACTTGTTCGACTATGATGAAGCCTTCGTGTATGTTTCGGCGTGGCAGTTGTTACGTCCGAATTATATTCATCTTTAAGTTCATGTAATGGGTATTTCTCTCATGTAATTTCGAAGTCTATAAATTAAGGTTAATGTTTTAATTTTCTGATCCATTAGTACCTTTAAATTTTATAAACTATTAAAAGCCACGGGACTTAAAAACCCGGCGAATAGGATTACAAAACCTTCAAAAAATTACAAACATAAACATCAGTCCTCATCATCATGAGTGGTACCTGAGGTACCCAAACCAGCCGCTGCATCCAACGCAGCCTTGTTCTCCCGCTCCAGCCACTCTTGTTCTGCTTTCTTCGCTTCCGCACCCATACGGTCAGATTGATCAATGTAGTATCGGTAAGCAACAACGGGTTCTTCAAATCCATTGCACTCGCGCACCATGCCAAGGATTGGGAACTCCATTTGGTCGAACAAAACAAGTTGTTCCCTTGGTTAATGGCGCGGCGGAACCCAGTATCAAACCCCTCCGCGTCACTAGCAGCACGGGCAGCTGAAACAATTGACGCAACCTGATCGCCCAGCCTCGGCTCGTTCCAAATGCGCTTGAAAAACTGCAAAGATAAATGTTAGGTCACATGAAAGAATAATAAGTAAAGATGGAAAGAAAGTAAAGAGACCCACCCCAGCAACGCCATCGGTCATCATCCACTTAGCATCTTCTCTCAATCTAGCTTGCACATTGTGTGCCTCCTCAAGCAGCTTCTTAGCACTCTCCGCTTCAGTGACAGCAGAAGAATATGCTTGATCTGCGGAGGCCTTCTCCTCGAGAAGCGGCTCTCTCTCTTTGACCAAGGCAAGGTTTTCCCGTTCGGCATTGGACAACTGGGACGTAACAGCCATCAGATTGTTGTCTCTCTCTTGGAGCTCAGAGCGTGTATCCGCAACCTTGGAGTTAAGTTCTTCAACAACTTTTGTGTGGTTTTCAGCAGCAGCAACCAATTTAGCATTTTCATCGTTCAATACCTGCATCTGCTCACGCTCTTTCATACATTCATTATTGATGCGGGTGCACGACTCGGTCCATCCCCTATGTTTATCGGCATGATCCACCTCCAACTGCTTCACCTCATCCTCAGCCTTCTGCGCACGATTTCGATAGCTCTCAACGTTAGATTTCAACTTTTTCTTCGCTTCATGGAGACGTTGTCGCTCCTTCGCAAGGAAACACTTGGCCCGCTCTACCTCATCAGTTTCGTATTGCAGTTGAATATCACAACGCCTGAGAGAGTCGATCGCAACTATCTGGAGCGCGGAACCAACACACAAATCTGAGATAAGTGGTGATCTCTCCAAGTCATCTTGATACCTTTTCTCATGGGGCGGGATGCAATGGGACACAAGTTCTTCTGCAGTCAACGGGTTAGCAAAACGGGAGTTCTTCCGTATACTCCAGTGGGGGTTAAAAATTCCATCACCCCCGGAGTAACTAGAACCACTGCCCCCAGCAGGGTTACCCCTTGATGAACCACCATGTCTCATACCTTCAACACTCGAACCTTTACCCAGCGCCGGCTCAAAGGGAGAAGGAGATCTAGTCCTCTCCGAGGCAGCCTTTTCAGCACGAAGCTTCTCCAAAACTTCCTTCTCCGCAGCTTGTTTTTTCAACAACTCTTCCTTATCACGGAGCTTTTCCAAAGCCTCCCTCTCCGCAGCCTGTTTTCTCAAGAACTCCTCAGCTTCTCTCTCCGCAGGCTGTTTTCTCAACAACTCCTCAGCAGCCCGTTTAGCAGCCTCTTCCTTCTCAAGGGATTTTTTCTCGGCTTGGATCCTAGCCACTTCAGCTTGAGATTGTATCTCTCTGAGGCGAGCCTCCTCTTGTTCTTTTTCCTTTAAACCATGCGCAAGCTTGTCAGCCATACGCTTTTCAGCTATTTCCTTCTCACTCAAACCCACAGAAGAGGGGATCACCTTCGAGCTTGTCACTGTAGAGGATTGAGTAAATAAGTACAAGGAACAAAAAATGGGAATTCAAAAGGCTAAAAAGTAAGAGCAGATACCTGGAGTCTTCTTCACAATCTTTTGCAACACCGGATCACGCTCCGGTGGAGGAGTTATGTTGAAAGCATAAGTAGCTTCTGGCCTCTTTTGAAAACTGGGCGTATGCATGCCCTTCATACCGCTATCACCACCAGCTGATCCGCCAACCGGTTCAACAACTTTCTTCAACTTGCGCTTTTTTGCCTCAGGAACAGAAGAAGACGAAACCTTGCGCTTGCCTTTCTGGCCAAACAACGGCCCTCCACCCACTATATCCAAACGAGGTCGGTCAGAAACTTCGACATAATCAAACGTACCATGCGGTAACTTCATCTTAGACCCTACAGGCGTTGTGTTACAACGCCCACTGGACACAGCAGCCCCGCATGGCCGAGAAGGGTGAAGCAGGTCATTGGACGACCCGTTCGATTCCTCATCATCAGAGATAACAGTCACGGGTATGGGTATGCACGATATGAGATCAGGATTAGGAAACTCACAAGTAGGTTGGAAATGCTCCGGAGGATCCACCAAGTTGGGAAGATAAAACCTATCAATCATATCGTCTATGGGGGAGGAACGGTCAGGGCGTGTAGCTTTCCACTTGATACGCGCATTTCCGCGCTTCAAGAAAGCATCCAGCTTACTAGTCCCTGCGCAACATTAAACAAAAATAAGGACTTGTGAAAGTCACACTTTAGGGCATAAAGCACGTACCTTTAGGGCGCAGGGAAGTCTCCATTCCAGCCTCAAGACGCAAACGACTCAAACCCAGGTGTACCAACATGGCCTCTGGACACGTATGAACCTCATACGGAGAAGGGTTCTCAGTCAACTTCACAAACCACTCTTGTTCAGCATACCCATCCATCACCTCGTGATCAGCAGGCCTTTGGCGGTCTCCCATGACCTTCCAAGGCATGGCAACAGGAAGAACGCCACGGTTGATGTAAAAAATTTTCTCCTTCCAGTCGTACATAGACTTAGGAGGATCTGTGCCAATCGGAGACAACCCACTTCTCTGTTCAAAATTGAACCAGGACTGAGACTTGACAAGCACATAGAATACATTGAACCGCTCGAAGGTGGGTTCAATATCCATGGCTCTACAACAGGCTTCAAAATGAACCAATCTTAGCATGCCAAAGGCATTAAGTTGGGTAATGTGGATACCATATTCAACCAAGGTATCCACCTGAAATTTAGTAGCAGGCAACCGGAAACCACAAAGCAAGAAGTGGGCAGCATACGGTGTAATCTTACCCATAGGGTGATCCATGGCCGTTTTACCAGCAGCAGGTAGCTCAACACCCCAAGAAGGATCAAGTTCCATGGTCTTACAAAATTCTTCAAAGGCTTTCTTCGCCCACCGGATGGTGGTGTTATTCAACAACTTTGACTTTGAACTTTCTGACATGGATCTGAAAAGAAACAAAGATTAATAGTTTCCAACAGATCTTAGAAAACCTAATCGGGGAAGATGGAATGTTAAGGGGAAAGGTTTTTGAAATTGAGAGAATAGGAAAAGATCTTGGAAAACCTCGCCGGATAAGATGAAAAGTTAAGGGGAAAGGTTTTTGAAATTGAGAGAAGGGGAAAAGATCTTGGAAAACCTCGGCGGATAAGATGGAAAAGTTAAGGGGAAAGGTTTTTGAAATTGAGAGAAGGGGAAAAGATCTTGGAAAACCTCGCCGGAGAAGAAGGAAAGTTAAGGGGAAAAGTTTTTGAAATTGATAGAAGTGTACCAAAAAAGGAGAAGGAGGTGTGTGTGTGTGTATATATATATATACACACACACATACTGCAATTAATGCATCGAAAAAGGTGGAGAACGTGGCTAACGGTTCATTGCCAAAACGTGAGCTTTGGCGACACGTGTCCCACTCACTACACAAGACGAAATTTTCGACAACCGTTAGACGTCACCTGTCATCATGACAGACATCCCTCTAACGCCTGACGTTCCTGCCACACGACTCCTCGAAAACACCATGCCTTTTCAAATACACGTCAGTAAATGCATAGCTGGCAGCCAAATTTTGCCTTTTGCAAAATTGGTTGGGGACAAGTGTCAACATGTTATTGGACATAATATTATTATTGTTTTTCTTTTTTACTTCAACCTAAATAGTTATAAATTAACCTTGTTTTTATTTAATAACTTCTACTAATTAACAATTATAACAAAAATATAAAAATACAGTCCTGATCAGTTTTTTTTATGAACATCCCGGTATAAATTTTACTAAAAACAGAGTTCATTTTAAAAAATGCATTTTTTAATATAAAATAATATGAACAATAACTCATATTTTTCCCATTATCTAAAAAATCTAACAATATCTAAAAAAGTTACGTGATGATGAATAATTACGATGGTTTGTATTATTTTTAAGCGTATTGCTATATTTCATACCATTGTAAAAAATTGCTTTAGGTTAGATTGTGAATGAGACTGAAAAAATGGATTGGGTTGGGTTGTATAGGTTGAAGAGAGAAAAATTAGTTTTTTAAGACTATACACTATGGTGATTATTTTCCTCGTTGCCACATGTGAAAAAAAGACAAAAGGAATTTGCAATATAAAATTGTAAAAAAAGACAAAAGGAATTTGCAATATAAAACATTTATGTGTTTTTATATTTAACATATTTTTATATTTAACATAAATAATATATTAGTTTCGAAATAAAATTATTATTTTTATTATTTATAATATTTTATCTAATAAAAAATAATTTTAAATCATATTTATTTAATAAAATATTACTGTAAATATTAGTGTAGGTTGAGTTGTGAATGAGAGTAAAAAGTTGGATAGGGTTGGGTTGTGTAGGTTGAAAAGAGAAATTAATTATTGGATAGGGTTGTGTTGTGTAGGTAGAAAAGAGAAATTAATTTTTTAATGAAATATTGGGTTGGGTTCGGTTGTGACAATGGATAGTAATAATAATAAAATACACGTCATCACTCTGCGATGGATGGCTTGACGTAAACCACAATTTACGTTATCCGCATATTTTCCTTACAGTAATGTGGTGGCCACGTCATCACTCTGCACTGTCTTGACGTAAACATAACTTTACGTTCTCGGCATGGTATCCTTACAGAAATGTGATGGCCACGTCATCACTCTGCGATGGCTTGACGTAAACATAACTAACATAACTTTACGTTCTCCGCATAATTTTCCTTACAGATATGTGGTGGCCACGTCATCACTCTGCGATGGCTTGATGTAAATATAACTTTACGTTCTCCGCATATTTTCCTTAAAGTGATGTGGTCGCCACGTCATCACTCTGCGATGGCTTGACTTAAATCTAACTTTACGTTCTCCGCATATTTTCCTTACAGTGATGTGCTAGCCACGTCATCACTCTGTGATGAAGATGAAGAAGACATTACTGAAAAAAAAAATCTGTGATTGAATTATGGGTTGAGAAATCAGTATACAAACATGAGATAATATATAAACAAAATAATAATAATAATAAGGTGACAAAATAATGATTCACGAGAATTACTGTTCTTTTGTTTGCTTCCAATAATTGAACTGTAAAATGCCGGGGAATAAAAATTCAAAAACACTTATGTAAAACAACAGAAGATCAATTAAAAACAAACGCAATCATGTAAAAACTTCAGACGCACTCATGTAACTACTTCAGACACACTCATTCGATTCTTCAGACGCATTCATTGATATCTTCTTCAACCTTTGTTCATCTTCAACATCTGTAAAACCCTCCAAACCTTGATTGTTTATATCAAACCTGAAAACTTATAAAAAACGATCAAAAACAATAAAAAACTTATAATAAACACACATATAATTTCAATTAAAAAGGAAAATCAATTTTAAACTTATTGTTCGCTAAACAGAGCACTAAAAACGAAAATTAAGATTTGGTTTGATGAATAACAGATTGATTAGATGTTGACGATGATGATTTGAATCGAACATGATTTGAATCTCATTAATTTTTGAAATCGTATTAAGTAACAGGTTAATTACAACGTGATTCACGTAATCAGATACGTGTTAAAAAAGTCTGGAATGCTCTTGGGTTACACTAATATTAAGATTAATTATAGTTTGGTTAGGTTAACTGGGGTTTGGTTAATAGGACACTTGTCATCCCCTGGTGGCTTCTTATTGCTTCTCACGTTAACACACTTTATATCGTATACTTTCTCATTCTTCATATCCTTCCTACAAAAATCATATTTCCTATTTAATCCTTACCCTAAATATTTAAAGATAAAACAGATAAAAAAACTCGTATAAGTTAAAATTTGAAAAGTTTTTGGATGCAACCTTTTTGAAAAATAAACTTCGTTAAAACATCGAGCCGGACCTCAAAACAAGGGCCGCTCCGAAAGACAGATTACAACATATACAACGGGTATTTTACCCAATCATTCCACTCTAACCTTTTACAATTCGATCTATACTTCAAACTTGTCAAACGTTTTCGTTTGGAACTGATTAAACATATAAAACAAATATAAAATAGTGCTATATAAAAAACGGAGAAAAAATCGACTATTTTTTGTGGGGTTTCGTTTATACAGGAAAAAACACACGAAGTGTTTATGTTATCACGTAAAATTAGATTTTGTGAGGAATATGAGTTATTACCGATTAGAATACTATGAACATGCAATGATTGAGAGATTTTGTGGTTAGTTAACTTGAGCAATTTGCAATAGGTTATCACGTAAAATTAGATTTTTCAACCCCGGGACCCTCCCGGGGTAATCAGTTAGTCTGTATATAATCTTATACAGCTCATATAGATTCCACTAAAACTCATTTATCACCAAAACATAACGCAAAACTAAATTGTGCATCGTATGCAACTTTACGACCGCTGAAACATTTAGACGACCAGTATAGGTTCATACGGGTCGTATAGGACGTGGGGAAAAAAACATTCCCTAACATTCTTTTATATTCTTTAAAGGCCTATACGGATGCTCATTCACCTTCTTCTTCACACAACATGAAAAACACTACAACACTATCTTCGCCAAAAAAAAAAAGAAAATGAATTTTTTTGTTCTAGTTAGTTTCTATCGTTTCTCTGCACGTACACTATTTTATTGGAGTCACCGTTCAAATAACATTGATGTCACTTGAAAAATTCATACATACATTTATATATGTGAGTTACCTACTAAATTTAGCCACTGACATGAAGGGATAAAAGAAATGGAAGAAGATCATAGGCGCGGTTCTCTTGGTGATAATTTGGGAGATTTGGAAGGCAATGAATAAAAAGACGTTTAATAATCAACATTTCCATTTCAACCGAACAAAGGATCTCATCAAAGAAAACTCTTTTCTTTTGATTAGAAATAGATCTTCATTTTGTAACCTTAATTGGGATATAGATGGTGTGAGTTCAATATTCGTGATGTAATTTTGTAATTGTCGGGTTTTTAATCGCTTGCTAGCCCGTTTTTTTCTTTTTTATTTTTATATAGAAGTCTCGCCGTTAAAAAAAATTCTACATGCGTGCGGAAAGTCCATATTAAGTCTTTTAATTCAACTAGTACTTATGGTGTTGATTTGATCATCTAATTTTCTTTTGTTTATTTAACGGCTAATGTTACTTTACATCGATAATCCTAAAGTATTTCTCTTTGCCCAGGATTTAAGAATTTCTCTTTGCCCAGGTTTGAACTTGGGAACTCAACAAGCTATACATTGTGAAACTAGAAATCAAAACTCACAGGTGACCATCATTACAATCAACCTTGTGTAAAACATATATTATGATGATTACTTTGTGAAAAGAGTGGTGCTATTTTGCAGAGTTGGAGAAAGACAAGATTATCTATAGCCACATCCACCATATTCAACTGCTGGCTGCTCTCTGTGTAACCAATGGATAACCTGTGATCCAGCTCTTGTTTCACTTTACAAGTTCCTAATTATCGTTTGTTCAATGGTTTTGAGTTTTGACCTAAAAGGGATCTTTAGTTGGGGATCAAATCTTTGTTTGTTTAATGTTAAGTGTCAAACATGTCGAAAGTCAAGGAACAAAATTAGGACTTTTAAACTAAGATTCAACGAGGCATGTCCATTAGTTAAAACTAGAATGACTGATTATAATCGTGCAAGTAACAAAGTGATGAGATTCTGGATTTCGATAGCGAGGACATCACTAAACAAATCCTAGATAAGAAATTTGTAACATGGAATCCAGGCCAAATATACAAGTCAAAGGTAATGAAATTATGTTTTGTAACACCTGCTTGTTGAGTTTTTTTTTTTTTTTTTTAACTTGTTGCGCCCAATCAAATACTGGGCTTGATCAATCATATGCTCACTCACATGGACAAAGGCAACAGCAACCTTCTATCCTTTTTCCTAGCAATCGTCTGCCTAGAAATCCGCAACCGTATAGGAACTAAAACACCCGCACAAATTATAGCAAACGAAAGCCAGAAATGTCTCGTGTAGAGAGCCATATATGATGATGTTAGAAGCCCGATGAACAGTGTGGCCCACAAGATTGCCACCGCAACATCTACCCTGCATTGTTCAGTCACCAGACTACTTTTAGACAAGACACTGACTAAAATCAACAAGATTGACAAAGCCAAAATAACCAAACCATACGAAGCTGACCCAATTCGGTCCCAAACGAACTGTTCAGCAAACAAAAATTTGGGTTTTTCAATTTGAAAACTATAAGTCTACAATAGGGATGTTCTTGGTTTGGCAAATAAAGAAAAAAAAAAGTAACCAGGTTACCAGTTTGGTTCAAAAGATCAAGCCCTAAAACTAACATATTCAAATCCAATTCTGTTCAGTCCCGGTTCCTTTGTTTGGTCATTTTGGTCAGGATTGATTTTTTTTTCCAAACCTACACTTCACATTGTCTATTGATCCTAACACTGTTTGTTCAATTATATACTTTATATACTTATATGCCATGGTGAACTATAACTGAATCAGGACTGAAAAGAAGTCCTGAATCCAAACATGTTGAGAACCTGTTATCTGAAAACTCAAGGGGCCCCACCAATACCTTACTAACCAGTGGCATTAGGTAAAATGCAGTTTGCACTGGGCTGGTGGCCTACAAGGGGAATAAAGGCATAAAAACCAAAGAAAGCTGTATTCTTGGTTTTAAAAAGCACGCCTCAGGTGTGCCCAGACGCAGGTGTTGGGGCTTTTTCGCTCAGCGCCTAGAGTTAATATAAGAAGCACCCAAAAGGCACAGATTTTAGGGTTTTTTAGGGGGCTCTCCAGCCTGAGACGTTTTATGCAGAAAAATGTTGTACCTTGGGATTTTTTTTGCTTGTATATGCTAAGCAGTTAATGTCGGAAAATACCGGTTATCGGTCGAGGACCGATATTTGATATATCGGTTTTCGCGGTGAGATATCGGTGGGATATCGGTAATTTTATATCATGCAAAATCCATATATATATAGAGGTTTAACACTAACAATTAAATATAATCTCCTACAATTAACAAATTGACCTCTTGCAACATGCAAAACAATAACAATTGTAGCAAGTAGGAACTTATTAAGACTTTAAACACTAATATTTAACACTGACAATTAACAATTAAGACTTAAAACACTAACAGCATCAATAAGAAGCAAGACAAATAGAAGAACTAATAAGAAAGATACCGATATCGGGAATATCGGTGATATATCGGTCAAATATCGGTAAGATATCGGTCAAATATCGGTCAATATCACCGATAATGTCGGTAGAAAATATCGGTCAAAATATCGGTATCAATATATCGGTTGATGACCGATAACCGATATATCGGACCGATATAGCGGATATATCGGTGATATTAACTGCTTAGTGTATATGTAGGTTCAATGATATAAAAACCTTATTTATAGCTATAATTTGGGTAGAGGAACCTAAAAACCTATGGGATATATAAAAAAAATTATATAATCACCTTCACGCCTCAATTTTAGACGTCGTCGCTTTCAAGCACCTATCACTTTTATAACCAAGGCTGGATTTGAACCTGACTTCTAGAGGACTTAA
The DNA here is from genome assembly GCA_028751855.1 of Ambrosia trifida. NCBI lineage: Eukaryota > Viridiplantae > Streptophyta > Magnoliopsida > Asterales > Asteraceae > Ambrosia > Ambrosia trifida. The sequence continues at coordinate 77,890,048 of CM054129.1, forward strand.
AACGCTTACCACACCATCCCTTAGAAGGTTTACCCCCCAAGCATATTACCTCAAAATCACATGCTAGACATATGTTAACTCAACATTTCTGAAATGTATGTCATCCTCACTCAGAATATTATCATCTAGAGACATTTTTAAGAACAATGTCTTATTTTAATTCTCTATGAATACATTTTGAATCGAAAGTCCTACACCGAACCATTTACAAATTCTAAATTTGGACAAGTCTCCAGCCAAAATGTACAACTTTTTAATCAACTAACAATTAATTTATCTAACGCTACTTCTTCATGTCCCTGACATCAATTTAAACAAACACATCCAACCACAACCTCAACCTGATGGCCAAACTGAATGGTTCAATCAAGTTTTACAGCGCTATCTTCGTTTTAAAATGCACGCATGAGGAACGCATAATCGCGGATGATGCACATGTGATGCAGTCTAATGCGAGGCCTTATGCAGCTGACTAGTACATCCGAACAAAGCCGACCTATTACTAAACAAATATCCTATATTTCAAGTATCTTTTTATACAAGTATATATAACCAACTCTATCAGCATCTTATTAATTCTTAATAACAAACGCCTCGCATTGTACACCGCTTTTCAGATCAAAACAGCATCTAAATCTTCTAAACCCTATAACGGTCCTAACACATAAATCATGAACAATTACAGATCTTAACAAACCTAAGACACAGAGAGCATGAATAATAATTGTATATGTAAATGAGAAAGAAAGCGTACCAATTGGAGATATTTGGCTTGGGGGAGAAGATAACGAGAGGAGACCACTTGTGTTGAGATCGGATCTGGCTGTCTCTGAGTTGCTCAACGAGTTTCGAACGAGTTATCATAATAAACCGATGGCCGGAGATACAATTATGTATCCGACGTTGTAAAACCCTAATTAGATGTTTAAATAATAATGGTTGTGGAAGAATCTCACCGGTTAATAATAATATTATTATTAATATTATGTTGTGTGAAGGATTGAGGGATTGGTTGGTGGCTGCCGGCGGAAAACCGAGAAGATCGGAGCAGACTGAAAGCTGCCTTACTTTGATCTGCTGCGTGTGTTGGTATATTATTGTTGATTTTTTTTTGCTGAATGAACAAGTAGAAAAAAACAAAACTTTTTTGTGACTATGCATATGTGAGAAACAAGTTTTGTATTTTGGTAGAACCGCAATTTAAGATTGCGGTTGTGTCTTATGTAACTGCTGAGTCGACTGGTGGTGCATTGATGGCATGGACATGTAGGATATACTCACAATCTGAGATTGTGGGTTTCATTATAAAAATCAAATACCGCAATCTAAGCTTACGGTTCTATGTTGTGTCTTATTAGCTTCTTTTTTTAATACCGCAATCTGAGATTGCGGTAATGTTCCGGTCAGCATCACCTTGCACTTTTCGTCCCAGTCATCTAACGTGTTGTTCGACTCAACTACCACAAAAGACAGAACCACAATCTTAGATTGCGGTTCTACCAAAGCCAAAAACCTTTTCTGACATCTACCATGGGCACAAAAAAGTTTGGATTTACTACTAGTTCAGCAAAAAAAATTTCTAATTACGAAATAAAAAACATATATTGTATAAAGTTACTAACGAACTGGTTGTATGTTTCGGTCAATTCAGTTAGTATCCTTAGCCAAAATCGAAATCATCAGTTAGCCAATTTATTATCCTGGTTGTCCCCTTTAAAATTCCGGTAAAACCACCCTTCCTTCATCCGCTACTTAAATCGGGTAGGTAAATTGGGTTGTGGCCACCGAATAATTTGAATGCTTTAAGGGAAGTCTATAAATCATAATTGTGACACTCGTCGAAATCACAGGTCATATTCGTACACTTAGCTACATGTATACAGTGTGCATAGCATGTCATCATTTTCATCATAGTTGGGAATACAGGGTTCCAACGAGTCAATCCCAAGGCATACAGTCTAATAGTAGACACACTAGTTAGTCCAAGGCCTTAGTTAGTCTAATAGATCATGCTACTACAGAAAATCCATGCAAAACACTAATTGTGGAAAGCCATGCAATGGAACAAGAATTCCAACTTGTTACCCCGGCAAGAACAAAAGCAAACAATGTTCAAAGATAACAGGCTACCCAACATAAAATTCAAGGGTAATGGTACAAACAATATGCCTATTTACAAATTTAATTCGGCTATATATACATGTGTATGAATATACGTCCCTACGATCACAAGTGTGTTAGATTGTCAATTAACACGTGTACGTAGGCATCATTCAAATAATTAAACACCCACGGACACACATGAATGGGTAGATATCAAACAAAATCCAAGATTTCTTACCTAGTAATATATATGCGACACATATATGCATGTATATGAGTGTTTGTATCCACAAAAGTCCATCCACACATGTATATCCCTATGTATATAAACACAATCACATTCATACAAAATTCTTTTGATTAAACAACTCCTTTATAACATACATACATACATCACGAAACACACACAAGACCAACACAAGCTTCCAAGCGACCCATCAACATACCTTACACAAATATAGGACCCTAGTAATCTTATACCACCATACTATGCTTGGATGACTACCCTAACCTTCCCATTTCGAGTTCCAAGGTCGGCTAGGAGCATGTATGTGTAGCTCTTGGTAAAAACAACACTCATTCATCCTATACAATATACACACATACGACATACATACACTCATAACCACCTCACCATTCTTATCCTCATATTATCAATTATGCCTTATACCAACATAGAAACAACATAAAACACTTGGACATCCACCCATTGTTGACTTGGCAAAACTTCTTTGCCCATTTCCCCATGAATAGCGGCCGAAAACCCACCCTACACAACCAAACAAATACCCAAGTCAACTAGTTTCACCTAAGTAGAATGTTAACCTTTTCACTACACAAAAGCAAGGGGTTGACTTACCATGTTTATGAACCAATCACCCAAGGCCCTCCTCTCTTTCTCTCGTTTATATATAGTGGCCAAGGGAGCAAAAGAATCACACCATAACAATCCTCAACCTCACTAACACACTTGTATTTATACACATATATGTTATGTATTTATACGAATAAACATCCACGAATGGACACACATACACCCACACACATACGCGAGTGTGTGCTTGTGTGTCTAGGCATGTTTAAAAGTGAGAACTATCGTTTTTAGAACTAAAGGTTGTTATATATACACAAAGGTGATTTTACAAACATGTGTTAGAAAGCCATAAACATGTGTTAACTAGCTTCGACATTATTTTTTCATTAAACACATGTTAAATAGCTAGGTAAATGTGTTAACAAGTATAAAATACATGAGAATGGTATTTGGATACACACTAGTCGAAATATGTACAAGTGTTCCACTTTTGGACACAAAAAATCGACACCTATACCACATGATAACATTATGTAAACCGAAACATTGGTTTTACCACGATAGTTAATCATGATCACAAATAACAAAAAAACGGACAAGTCCTAACACATACAGTGTGTGACACACATATGGATAGAGGTGCAAAAACACCTAGTCCATAGGTGTTCAAGTTGGGTGAACAAATGCATGGTAGATAGAACAATACATAGACTTAAGTTGTCTATTAATGAATTTAGGGCATCCCGGTCTAGACATTTCCACATCAGACATAGTCCCGTCTAGCATTCAGATATCAGGTGAGTATTTCACGGCCCCTTTTTACAGTTTTTACATTTTTCTGGGGGAGAAACATGCGTACAGTTTTCAGTTACAATCATGACTATTATGTGAACATGAGACATTAAGGTTCAGGATCCATTAAGCCCTCGTGTCATACATCATACCATAAGCATTAGCTATGGACTTAGCCATGAAACACCGGGATAGATCTATTGGATTTACACCCCCACTCTTGGTCAGTCGCTTTGACCGGATGACAAATATCAAAAGAGTGCTTGTATTTCACATTATTCATTGTCTTTAGTGTACAATGGACGAGGTACAACATGTCAAGGTTTGGTTATGGGCTCATATCAGATCACATATTGATTATTGCCCTAGCTAGGCAATGATTTAGTCGGTTTTGGATTACATGTCCACCGTATAGAAAACCCGTGAACTCACCAACTTTATGTTGACTTAAATTTCCTTTAATACATGTTTTTCCAGAAATTAGCATGGATAATGGAACTTGCGGGGGTCGCGTGCGAGCATTTGTGTAACATCGCAAAAATTCTCCCCAAATTTTTATATAAAAACCCTTATATTTTTACGCCGTCATCATTATATGTGCCTAAATCTCTATTTTTTTTCCCAAACACCCAACTAATATACATATATATATATATATATATATATATATATATATATATATATATATATATATATATATATATATAAAAATGTATTTGATAATAATAATAATATTTCAGTTTAAAATAAATAAATAAATAAATAGAAAACAACAAACTCATGATAAAGCCTAGTCCACATCCCCTTTGTTGGTGATTGGAGCCCAAATCTGAAGCCCAGACCCGAGCCCACACCCGGCCCAGGTCAGAGCCCAACTGCCCCCTTCCCCCCTCGTTTAATAAAAAAAAAGGGATGCTCCATCCGAGGTTCGAACCGGAGACCACCCCGCACACTCACACGCACGTCCACCACTTGGGCCACAGCCTTCATTTGGTTTAAACCCGCTATTAATTATATATATACGCAGCTTATTTCTCCTTGTACCTCTCTGTTCAAACGTGACAGCAGACATGGATACAAATTTATATTTTGACCAACTAAATCCCCACATTAACTCGAAATTTCTTTTAAAATGGAATGGGACCATGATTTCCGGCCTAATGTTCATCAATTACACGATCAATTTCAATCAATTTGATCAAATTAACTGATTAACGCGTCCCACATTCAATTGTGGTCTATTCTTGCCAAATCGAACACCTAGGCTTAAACACTATAAATTGAAGGTTCCTGGACCTCCTCACCTCGCCAAATATTCACCCTCTACCTCCAATTCTTCTTAATCATCCTCTGTGCGTGAGATACGATCAAGTTTTTGACTTTTCACGTTGACTCACCAATCGAGCTTGTTTCTGTATTGTAAGTTTCAATTTTTTGTTAGGGTATGTTCATCGGCCCTAAACAAACAATAACCCTATAGTTAATCGGGTTATTGTTTGTTAGAAATGATTATTACTAACCTAGGGCTCGAATGGGTTTCATTTGGGTAAGAACAAGCCTGCAAGCTTACGTATATAATTAATTCAGAGACAAAATAATCACCAACTGATCCTTAGACCAGTTGGTGTGCAACTCGTGTTTAAGAATCAGAACCGGCCTGAGGGCCAGGGTTCGATTCCTGCTGGGCGTTTTTCTTTTCCACTCTTTTTAATTTCCTTATTTTTGAAACCAAATTATAGTTATATATTACATTTAAATTTATAAATTCATTTTTAATTATTAAAACTTTCTTATAAATTCTAAAAAAAATATATTTATTAAATCTGAGTTAAAAGTTTTATTTACAACTTTTATTTTTCTGAAATTCATTTATTTAATATTTATAATAATTAAATCAAGTTTATTCTATTTTATTTATAAAAATCTATAAAAATATCAAAACGATCTTATTAATTTCCACAAAAATTATCCTAAGTTTTTATAACACTAAGCTTTTCAGAAATGATTTTTATTTCTGAAAAATCATTTATTTAATATTTTTAATCAATTTTTGTTCGTTTTAATCATAATTAAATCATAATAAATTCAATTTTCATTATTTTTGCACCAAAATTTTATACAATTTATTTTTAAATATTTAGAACAGAATTATGATTTTTAAAATTGAAATTCTTTAATTTTAGTATTTTTGAATATTAAAGTTAATTGTTGGCAATTTGTAATAAATAGATTTAAAAATCTATTTTGAATAAAATAATTTTATAAAAATTATTTTTATACTCCAAACACTTTAATGTGTACATTCAAAATTCAAATTTTATAAAAAGACTTTCTTTTATTAATTATCAAATTTCCCTTTTATTTAATTAACATTTTATTCAACAATTGGTTATCCCCAAATCGAAACCCTAGGATACACATATAAATTAATTAGACTTAGACTTATTATTTATTACCTAATTATAGGGTAATATTTGGCAACACCATCATTTCATCTTTTCAAGAAGTTTAACACTTGCCAAGGTGAGTTTACATAGCCCCTTTTTCTATTTTACATTTTTGGGGTGAAACATGTTTAAACATTTTATACACTATCATTTACATTGTTGAAACTTGTGATTCAATTACACTATCATTTACTCATTCTATCATTTGACTGTAACAAAAAGACACAGTACAATCATTAACATTGATCAAGCCGCTTGTTTAGATTATAGCGCTATAGGTCTGACAAACCCATCCCCCGCATAGACTCAGGGATGATCGATAACAGTAATAACATTTAACTAACTTGCGAGTTAGTCATCAGTCGACACAAGGTTTGGTTGTACAAAGACGCATTGCTACATGTCGGTATCATACTCTATCATCATACAACTTTGAATGTTGTACAAACTATCGTTACCATTTATTTTCACAAACCTATGTATTCTCACCAACAATTGTTGACCCAAAATATTTTCAACTTAACATGTTTCAGGTTCTATTTGTTTGAAGATTTGCTTGAAGATACGTGCATAGTTTCATTCAATTTGATGTATGAAGTCTTGTAGAATCATTGTATGTAAATTAATTAAATCATTTAATGAAATCTGATATTCACCATGAGCTACTGAACAATCATCACTACGTGACATCCCGATGTTTCCGCCATCGGTTGGGGTGTTACAGATTGGTATCAGAGCCATGGTTATAGGGAATTAGGTTATTAGAAAAATAATCTAGTCTATAACCATAGGACTTAATCAGTACTTGCTTCTTTACTTGCTAATCTCTATCTCCCTCCTACTTCCTATCCCTACTTTCATTCTTACAAGAAGGTTGCTCTCCATCACTGGATTCACTCTTAGACTAATAAGGCAAAATCCTCAGGTTTAACCTGAACCACCTTGAAATCTCGTCGAAGTTCTAGATTTTAATAACGAACACGTGCAATCTGGAAGGGTGAACGCCTGTATTCTGAGTCTTCTGTCTAGGCTGGCATTGCGCATATATCCCAATCAGACGAGGGACCCGGATGCCTACCTGGGAATTCTCGGGATGAGTGTTCACTTATAGGCTAAAGCATGTCTTCATATGTTATTAGAATTTAGAATCTTTGATAAGTCAACGTTTTCGTTTATTCGTTTTAATTAATGAATAAATGATTACATTCCTTAAATAATCTCATTCATTTCATTGTGTCTATTACAGATCATGCCTCCACGTCGCAGCACTCGCAACAGCAATGGTGAGAACCACGAAGAAGGTGGTGACAACCATAACCATGACCAAGTTCCTAACCACAACAACAACGGTGTCGATGCTCAACTGGCTGCGATCATTTCTCAACAGATGGCGCAGCAAATCGCAACTCTGGTTCCCAATTTACTCGCTCAGGTCATCCAATTGAACGGCAACGGGAATGGTCACAACAACGGGAACGGGAACGGCAATGGCAATGGAAATGGACCCCAAGCCTGCACCCTTAAACATTTCAACTCTTGTAACCCTCCAAAGTTTAGTGGTGAAGAAGGAGCTACAGGACTCCTCCAATGGTTTGAGGGTATTGAAAATACCTTCATCAACAGTGAGTGCCCCAACAACTTCAAGGTTCGTTACGCCATGAGTGTCCTCCATAAACGAGCACTCACATGGTGGAATGAAGAAAAGCGTACTCGTGGGGCCGAGGTTGCTCTTGCTATGACATGGGACCAAGTCAAGGAGGTCATGAAGGAAGAGTTTTGTCCTCGCAATGAAGTTAAGAAGCTTGAGGATGAGTTCCACACCTTAACTCAAGATAGTGGAGAAAACCTTGCCTACAACACCCGCTTTCATGAGCTTAGCTTATTGTTGCCTCACAAAGTCACTCCCCTGCCGGTAGCCATCGAGAAGTACATCGGTGGTCTGCCCATGCAAATCCAGGATACGGTGTGGGGAAGGAATCCTGCCACCTTGGAGGAAGCCAAACGTTTAGCAGCTACCTTGACTGATAATCACGTAAAGAACGGGACCTTAGTTCGGAAAGGCAATAAAACAAGTATTGTAGCCGCGGTAACCACTGAGAACCAGAAACGTAAAACCAGGGATCCTGCTGCAAACCTCACCCCACAAGCTTCTAACAAGAAACCTTATACAGGAAACCATCCGTTGTGTAACACATGCAACCGACATCATCCCACTACTTCAGCGTGTCGCTTGTGCACCAATTGTGGTAGGTATGGCCATCTCGTCAACACGTGTCGTGAGACCCCAAATCCAAATGCCAACCAACCCACCAACCCTGCTCAAGCTGCTAACCTTAATCAATACAACTATGGTCAATGCTATGAATGTGGAGACCCAAATCACTTCCGAAACCGATGCCCTAAACTGAACAGAGATCAAGACCCTCCAGCTACTTAAAGCCTTACCATTTGTATAATGTCTACTTTCCCTTTTATTTCCATGTATTGCACTTTTGATTCAAATAATAAATCCAAGTATTATCATAACATCTATGTGCATGCTTGTTTGAATGTGAACTGATTGATATATCTATGATCATACTTGCTTACTTGTACATCAATTAGTTGACTACCAAACAACCTACTTAACGATTGGTAGAGGTCATTATGTCTATCCAACAGTCGGGAGAGGCCCTACCACCTGCTCAACGACTGGTGGGGACTATCAGACCTGCTCAACAATCGGTAAAGTTATAAAAGGACACAAAACCCTAATGTAAGGTAAATTGGTCATTACGGTCCGGAACGTAATCATGAATTTACAGGTACATTAAGGTAGTATGAAATTTTATCAAGGTCTTCGGTAGTCGACCAATTGTAAACCTGGTGTCTTTCTTTTAACTTCGGGACGAAGTTCCTAAAAGTAGGGGAGACTGTAACATCGCAAAAATTCTCCCCAAATTTTTATATAAAAACCCTTATATTTTTACGCCGTCATCATTATATGTGCCTAAATCTCTATTTTTTTTCCCAAACACCCAACTAATATACATATATATATATATATATATATATATATATATATATATATAAATGTATTTGATAATAATAATAATATTTCAGTTTAAAATAAATAAATAAATAAATAGAAAACAACAAACTCATGATAAAGCCTAGTCCACATCCCCTTTGTTGGTGATTGGAGCCCAAATCTGAAGCCCAGACCCGAGCCCACACCCGGCCCAGGTCAGAGCCCAACTGCCCCCTTCCCCCCTCGTTTAATAAAAAAAAAGGGATGCTCCATCCGAGGTTCGAACCGGAGACCACCCCGCACACTCACACGCACGTCCACCACTTGGGCCACAGTCTTCATTTGGTTTAAACCCGCTATTAATTATATATATACGCAGCTTATTTCTCCTTGTACCTCTCTGTTCAAACGTGACAGCAGACATGGATACAAATTTATATTTTGACCAACTAAATCCCCACATTAACTCGAAATTTCTTTTAAAATGGAATGGGACCATGATTTCCGGCCTAATGTTCATCAATTACACGATCAATTTCAATCAATTTGATCAAATTAACTGATTAACGCGTCCCACATTCAATTGTGGTCTATTCTTGCCAAATCGAACACCTAGGCTTAAACACTATAAATTGAAGGTTCCTGGACCTCCTCACCTCGCCAAATATTCACCCTCTACCTCCAATTCTTCTTAATCATCCTCTGTGCGTGAGATACGATCAAGTTTTTGACTTTTCACGTTGACTCACCAATCGAGCTTGTTTCTGTATTGTAAGTTTCAATTTTTTGTTAGGGTATGTTCATCGGCCCTAAACAAACAATAACCCTATAGTTAATCGGGTTATTGTTTGTTAGAAATGATTATTACTAACCTAGGGCTCGAATGGGTTTCATTTGGGGAAGAACAAGCCTGCAAGCTTACGTATATAATTAATTCAGAGACAAAATAATCACCAACTGATCCTTAGACCAGTTGGTGTGCAACTCGTGTTTAAGAATCAGAACCGGCCTGAGGGCCAGGGTTCGATTCCTGCTGGGCGTTTTTCTTTTCCACTCTTTTTAATTTCCTTATTTTTGAAACCAAATTATAGTTATATATTACATTTAAATTTATAAATTCATTTTTAATTATTAAAACTTTCTTATAAATTCTAAAAAAAATATATTTATTAAATCTGAGTTAAAAGTTTTATTTACAACTTTTATTTTTCTGAAATTCATTTATTTAATATTTATAATAATTAAATCAAGTTTATTCTATTTTATTTATAAAAATCTATAAAAATATCAAAACGATCTTATTAATTTCCACAAAAATTATCCTAAGTTTTTATAACACTAAGCTTTTCAGAAATGATTTTTATTTCTGAAAAATCATTTATTTAATATTTTTAATCAATTTTTGTTCGTTTTAATCATAATTAAATCATAATAAATTCAATTTTCATTATTTTTGCACCAAAATTTTATACAATTTATTTTTAAATATTTAGAACAGAATTATGATTTTTAAAATTGAAATTCTTTAATTTTAGTATTTTTGAATATTAAAGTTAATTGTTGGCAATTTGTAATAAATAGATTTAAAAATCTATTTTGAATAAAATAATTTTATAAAAATTATTTTTATACTCCAAACACTTTAATGTGTACATTCAAAATTCAAATTTTATAAAAAGACTTTCTTTTATTAATTATCAAATTTCCCTTTTATTTAATTAACATTTTATTCAACAATTGGTTATCCCCAAATCGAAACCCTAGGATACACATATAAATTAATTAGACTTAGACTTATTATTTATTACCTAATTATAGGGTAATATTTGGCAACACCATCATTTCATCTTTTCAAGAAGTTTAACACTTGCCAAGGTGAGTTTACATAGCCCCTTTTTCTATTTTACATTTTTGGGGTGAAACATGTTTAAACATTTTATACACTATCATTTACATTGTTGAAACTTGTGATTCAATTACACTATCATTTACTCATTCTATCATTTGACTGTAACAAAAAGACACAGTACAATCATTAACATTGATCAAGCCGCTTGTTTAGATTATAGCGCTATAGGTCTGACAAACCCATCCCCCGCATAGACTCAGGGATGATCGATAACAGTAATAACATTTAACTAACTTGCGAGTTAGTCATCAGTCGACACAAGGTTTGGTTGTACAAAGACGCATTGCTACATGTCGGTATCATACTCTATCATCATACAACTTTGAATGTTGTACAAACTATCGTTACCATTTATTTTCACAAACCTATGTATTCTCACCAACAATTGTTGACCCAAAATATTTTCAACTTAACATGTTTCAGGTTCTATTTGTTTGAAGATTTGCTTGAAGATACGTGCATAGTTTCATTCAATTTGATGTATGAAGTCTTGTAGAATCATTGTATGTAAATTAATTAAATCATTTAATGAAATCTGATATTCACCATGAGCTACTGAACAATCATCACTACGTGACATCCCGATGTTTCCGCCATCGGTTGGGGTGTTACAATTTGTGGGATACCTTCTTTTGGACCGTTGTGTTGTTGTTTTAACTCTAGACATTTACAATGGTTTTGAATTTTAAATAATTAACGTTATGTTGGACAAATTTGGTTGTTTAATGAAAGTTCTCACTTTATTTTAATTAATGCTCGTGTGACCTTTGTGCTTGGAAATCATTCGAAGTCGCACCTCGCGTTTCCGCCTTGGCGGGGTGTGACAATAATGAACTATATCAAATGGTGCAAAAGTAAAAGAGTGTGAAGTATAAAAAGGTACATGTTTGCTATTCGAAAGCTCACAAGAGTTACAAAAATGAGACAATTTGTCTTTATTACATGGAAAATTAAAACAACCACTAAGATCATCTAGGACTTGAACACCAGGATGGCCAAGTCTGACGTAAGCTGAAAATTGAGTCGAGGCTTGCTGCTGGGTATTAGGTGCAGACCAGGGTGTATTGGGTCACCAAGCTGTTTGGGTGGGGTATGGGCAGGGCGGTGTAGACCACTAGACCCACTTAGGTGGAGTGGTAGGGGTCGAGTTCTAGGTAGGGTTATTGGGGTAAGGTGTTAGTCCGGAGCCGCAACCATGACCACCTCGAGAGTTTCGATAACCCAGGGCACGACCCCGTCAATGGCCGCGTGTGGAGGGTTGGAAAGTGGTGATGTTTGGGTTGGCAGGAGATGATTGTTGTATGGTTTCAGAGGGTGCAGCAAGAACCGAGGACTTGTGGTTCTGTCGGGCTTCAAGTCGGATCTTATCATTGTTGAGCATGCTTCGAGTCGTGTCCCAGTCATTGCTTTGGTTTATAAACGAATTCATGGTGTCATACTCAGAAGGGAGACCACGAACAAGTTGTAGAACAAGGCAGGATTTCGGTACACGGTGGTCAATATCAACCAGTTGGTTTGTGAGTTCCCAAAGGCGAGTGCAATAATCATCAAGCGACAAGCAGGCATTGAGAGTCAGGTTAACGAACTTGGTTTCCAGGGCCACTGCCCTGGCCTTTTTGTTGCTCCTAAAACTCTTCTCTAATTAAACCCAAGCGACTTTGGTGGTGGACTCGGTTTCCAGGACGTGAACGAGAAGGTCGTCAAACAAGGTGAAATAAATCCATTGAAGCTCCAAAACATCGAGTTCCTTCCGAGCAAGGTAAGCGGCATCAATTTCGGCAGGGCCTGTGGTGCCGTTGATGTGATCGAGAACTTTATACGCCATAGTGTGAAGCTTGAATAGTTTAGTCCAGGCGGAATAGGTAACTTTGGATCCGTCAAGTGTGCAGATCTTGGTTTGGATGTTAGCAACCAATTGAGCTGGGTGCAAAGCCGAGGGTTTACGCTGGGAAAAGGCGTAGCTTTTTAGGGGCGGGGAGGGGTGCCCGGCCCTCCGAAATTTTTGCTCAGAAGTTTCGATTATATAGTATCCGTATAGAATTTTTTTGGTATATATGGTTTCGACCCCTGTAACCGGTGACTTCCGATCCTCCAAAATTTCCGCTCAAGCTTCGCCACTGGCGTTGGGGATCTTTGTTTGCGTTGTCGGACATGGTTACAAAGAGGGAGCTGAAGCTAATGAACATGAGGGGAAATGGACGATCGGAAAATAAAGAAAAGAGATTAGGGTTTTTAGAACCGAAACTATGATACCATAAAAGTGTTTATAGTATTGTTTCTTAACAAGCTCTACCGTAGTTTTTAGCGGATAACCCCAATTTAGGTTTAATAGTACATCCCAACATCAGAATGATACATATGATACCCTTTATATAAACCATATCTCTAAGTTGGGTAAAGATATATACAATATTTGAAATGAATACAAGAGATATGGTAAATAGTGTCATGCTAATAGATTTATCTATCCAGCAATAAATAAAAATGTAACATATACTTTGTTTCTTAAGATACAACAGAAATTACTCAAAAAGTGTTTACACAACGTTACAAACATTGTCAATACAATTGCACATGATGTTCATGCTTATTTATGTTCATGCTTAAAATGCACGCATGATGTTCATGCGTATTTATGTAACATATACTTCGTTTCTTAAGATACAACAGAAATCTACTCGACCCTCCGACTGCGTAAACCTTACCTTAATGCCTTGTAGCACATGACCAAATTCAGAAAACCAACCAAAAGCTTTCTTGTGACGTTACAACACACGCATTGCGAGTTGTCTTGTTGCTATAGAACAACTGGTTCACGTTTGTTAGCTACTATCTTTAGAAGTCTTCTCACTCGACGTTACCTTCTCCACAAAACTCTTCATATCGTTATTATATTCCATGGTGTCATGCACAATGGAAGTTGGTGAGTCAGGGCTTTGGTTCTCGCTTAATGTGGACTCCATTCGTTGTGGTTTCAAGGCGTCGTTCAAGGTATCCAATGATCCATCGCCTTCCAGAACTCGCATAATCTGAATCATAGTATTATTAATATTTGTGACACTTGAGACAAAAACAGTTTGATGTTTCTTTTAAAATGAGCTACTATATAATTTGAGCAGGCCCAATTTGACCCATTTCGCGTAGACGAAAACAAAAAAAAAACTTACCTGGCTCATCTTAGGACGGCGTTTAGCCGAATGACGGATGCTAGCTACAGTGCAGGAAACCACAAGGGCCACCTCGTGCGGTTCATAGTTCCCTTCCAAGCGTGGGTCAACAAGCCCGTTGTAGTTTCTATGTTCCAACGCTTTGGCGAGAAGTGGCCCTGCCTATTTTTTTTTTACCAAAGAGATTATTAAACCCGCAACAGATATTAAAAGATTTGAACAAAGATGGTAAAAGATCAAACCCATTCGACTAAGCCATCTTCCATGCGGTTACTGGTAGGATCAATCGGTTTCCTTCCGCTTAACAGTTCAAGCAACATGACCCCAAATGAGAAAACATCGGATTTTTCTGTAAGCTTTCCACTTGAAGCATACTCTGGAGCTAAGTACCTATTGTGATACACAAACAAACTTGAGTGCATCACTAAAATACATTGATATATGGTTAAATTGGACATATTTGGATCCTATTGACAAATTATAGAGGTGTCAACTGTCGGTATTAGCAGGTTGAATAAATGACCCGCGTATTTATTCATGTAAGTAACATCAATCCTAACCCGAAAACATTTAAAATCATGCGATACAAAGAGGAACCATATAATCTATTTAAACATGTCAAACAGGTTGATGGTTAATAATTAAGTTGTAAACGTCGGCTTGGTGGGTAGTAATAAACGGGTCAACCTGAACAGGACCGTACTAATTCAACAGGTCAACTCAAACACGGCCTGTTTATTAAATGCGTTAACAAATGGACAAACCATCATATAAAGGCCATTACTATGGGCTACATACCCAAATGTCCCCACAACGCGTGTTGAGATATGAGTGTCATCCACAGAAGCCAGTTTAGCCAGTCCAAAATCAGCCACCTGAATTTATAAAATTTATGATATAACTGAATTTTATAAAATGGATGTGTAAACTGTAAAATACTTACCTTTGCATCAAAATTATAGTCTAGGAGAATGTTGGAAGATTTAATATCGCGGTGGATGATCCGTGGATCGCCTGCAAGTTTCCAAGAGATGTTGTTGCTTGCTTGCTATGCTAAGACTAGATTCGACCCATACATTGTTTAATGTTTGAACTCAGTTTATAATAACCCAACCAGCGGTCCAGCCCATAATAATATGTTATGTAATCAAACAACCCCAACTTGTATGAATGTCTAGGGTGGAAATATAAGCGGGTCAAGAGTTGGGTAACAGGTCAAAGCGTACATTTTCTTACAGGTCATCCAAAATATCAAAATTTATAAACCAGCGTGTCAAATATGATTAGAAAATTATATTATTTCAAAACAACACAACACTTTGAATAAGGATATCTTGGACCACGCTCCCTGATTCGACCCATTCACTAGTGAATAGGTCGAAACAGGCACCTCTTTGACACAAGTAACAAGGGAGAGAAGCATACAATCTTCATGTATGTATGCAAGTCCTTTGGCTGACCCACGTGCGATCCGCATCCTAGTTTCCCACTTCATAACAGGGCAATGCTTCCCTGCAGAACAAAGTTCGTTGCGAATTATGATATTCAAATGGGTCAAAGTTAATTTCTATTTGGCTCAAATAATGACAACAAAACTCACCATGAAGATGGAAGTCTAAGGTCTTATTAGGAACAAACTCATAGACAAGTAATCTCTGCGAATCAGCTATACAGTATCCAACAAGTGATACCAAATGTTTATGATGAACTCTACTAATGATCTCAACTTCTGCTTGAAACTCTCTATTTCCTTGATTACTGCCTGATTTCAAACTCTTCACAGCCACCTCATGCCCATTAGCCAATATCCCTTTATGTACAAACCCGAACCCACCTTGTCCAAGAAGGTTTGCTTGCGAGAAACCATCAGTGGCTGCTGACAGCTCATTGTATGTGAAGTGGTTCATGTTGAATGCTAGAGGTATTTCCGCGTTTCTGGGTGAGGCCGCCCATT
This sequence comes from Ambrosia trifida, assembly GCA_028751855.1. Lineage (NCBI taxonomy): Eukaryota > Viridiplantae > Streptophyta > Magnoliopsida > Asterales > Asteraceae > Ambrosia > Ambrosia trifida. The sequence continues at coordinate 77,906,244 of CM054129.1, forward strand.
TGCCACCCACGCCTACTGGAATGCCTATCATTTCGGGCCTTGTAAATTGAATCACATGCTCATGAGGTGTGTCTGGCCATTGAGTTTTGTAGTAGTCTCCACCTGCGGTTGCACCAGTGAAAATTTGAAATGTGAGACATGAGCTAATATCAAGTTAAGCGGGTTAGTGTTTGGGTCATAGACAGGTAAACACGTTAATGATGTAGTTAAAAACGTTGTCTAAATGGTTTCAACCCGCTTAACATATTTATGACACGTGTAAGCCTTTTAAGTAATCGTGAAACTAATAACAGGTAGACACAACACGTTTATGATCTGTTTCATATTATAAAGTAGTTTTATTGTTATTATTATTATTATTATTATTATTATGTTGTTGTTGTTGTTGTTGTTGTTGTTGTTGTTGTTGTTGTTGTTGTTGTTATTTATTTTTAACCTGAAGTAGTCGCAAGTTGCTTGATTTTGTCCCTTATTTATTTAATCATGTTAAATGTGTCGTGTAATGTTAAACGTGTTGGGTCATGTTATTGGACTGGATGCAATATTTCCTGTTAAACGTGTCGGGTCATGTAATTAGACTGGATGCAATATTCGTGTTAAACGTGTCATGTCATGTAACCCATCTATTAAACATGTCCGTTTGAGTGTTCAATTAAATGAAGTGGCGGAGCTCTTTAGGGGCGTGGAGGGGCGGCCGACCCCCCCGAATTTTCGCTCAGAAGTTCCAATTATATAGTATTCGTATAGAAATTTTTTGTTATATACGGTTTCGACCCCACGAAACTAGTGATTTCCGACCCCCCGAAGTTTCGGGTCAAGCTTCGCCACTGATTAAATGACACATTTGCGTGTCGCGTTCAGGTTCGACAGTTGTGTTAACGGTGTCACGTAGACCCATTTAGCAAAAACCGACACGTTAATTAAGTTAATGTGTAGGGAAAAAAGAGTTCTTGAATTTGAAACCTGGGGGAGATTTTGTATAGTAAGCAGCCACCTTCTGCTTCTTTTTCTTCCTCCAACAGCAACACATTATACAAATCGTGACGAGCATAACAAACACGAAACCCGCCACAACTAGTCCAACAATGACTGCCCCATTACTTGTATTAGACGATTCTTTATGCGAGGATTCATTATGCACTTTGTGGGTGGGAGGTGCTGGAGATCTATGCCCGGATGGAGGAGCAGGAGGGGTCAAGTCAGTTGGCGGGCTATCGAATTGTGGCGGAGATTCCTTAGTTGGTGGTGGCGGTGAGGAGGGTGGAGGGGAACGCGGCGGTGGTGGTGAGGATTGAGGAGGAGATTTTGGTGGTGGTGGTGACTGCGACGAATTTGGAGAGGGGGCGGTTTTAGGGGCCGAAGCCATGTGGGGGCTAACAAAACTTTTCAGGATCTCAAAACTTGATCAAAATGTGCACTATCTATCAGAAAAATGAGACTCTCATGCATCACTTTTTTTTTTTAATCCTTTGTTTGTGCATGAAAACCAAATAGAATATGTGTTATGATGCATTAATATTTTGCATGGTATGTGCATGGGTTGAAAAGATGAAAAAAAGAGGTTAAGTGTAGCATTGTTAGTGATTGTCTTAATTTAGAAAGGCCACCAGGTGTTATGCATGTTACAGTCCTAAAAATATGGAGACTTGTTCAAGTCTATTTACAAGCCGAATTACTTGTAAAATCACCAGGTGTTTTGTATACCTCATCTAAAAGGATATTAATTAAATCACTTCCTATAGGCTATAATATCATATTACATATTTAAGTTGCTCTATAATTTTACTCATCTGTGAATTAAGCTAACATATGTTTTCATATGTAAAGATCTGCATTTGGGAGATAAAGAACAATATACGCGTGCGCGCTTCATAGCTATGATGGTTATGTAATCATTTGATCATAAACTGATAATTACACTCTTACAGTTGCACACTTTCTATCCTAAATAGTACTACAAAGATCCGAATCTGCAATTACTGGTAAATCTCACAATTATATAAGAAAATAAACGATGAGGTGCAGTGTTACCAACTGATAACTATCAAAATATTAGAAGTCTGTAGCAGTATTGTAAAACTCGGTCTAGGCGGCTGAGGGGTGACAAGGGAATTTTCTTTAACTCAGCCTAATTACTCGGACTCGATCAAAGGCGGGAAACCTCGGCCAAGATCGTATCTAGTCGGTCAACTCGGATGAGTTTGACTTGCATAAAATAAAATAAAACATATTTTCTTTTATCTTTATATTTCCTTTCTCTATAATTTACCATGTGTGAGTGCAAGTACTCTCTCTTTACCTAGTCCGAGTACTCCCTACTCCCCGATCGACGTTCTCTGCTTTCGTGTACTTCTCACAATACTCTTTAATAAACCAATGTACAACTTTCAGTGCATGGGTACAAGTCAGTATATCATGGTGTACAAGTTATATTCAATGCCAGAAACAATGGGGAAGTCTTTTGTCACATGACCACTCTGTTTAGTGAAGTAATTCAAGAAACAAAAACAAACATACAACTTGCAAGGGAATGCATACTACTTTCATTGAGGGTACAAGTTATTATAGCATTCTTAGTGTCTTATCATTGCAACTTAAGGTGCTCGCAACATTCGGGTCTTTGGTAGCATACATGTGACTGTAGACTCGTGATTTATGCATAATCAGTTGTACCACAAGCAATTTCGGTGGTAAACTGTGTAAAACAACGACTAAAACGAACTTCGGTTGTTATCCTAGATCACCATGTTCAATGGCTCATGCATTTCCCAGCCATTACCATTTACCAGGTGGATTTGCATGGATTTAAGTAGGAAACCAATCTTTAACTGCACACAAAAAGCTACCTTACACTTTGTTAATCAATCTGTGGCTTAAAAATATCAGATACTTGTTTGTAAGTTAACATTAGATAACAAAAGATCATATTAATTCTATAAAAGATAGTGTGCAAAATATATCATTGATGTTGAATAGATGTAAGATCACATCTAACTTGAAAGTCAAAATAAAGCAGGTAAAAGATTAAATTTTACTTACAGAAGCAACCAATTCACAAAATGCAAAAGATGATAAAATCAAGTATTGCAATTGCTAAACCTTGTTTTAAAAAAATAATGATCTTTTAATTTTTTTAGAAAATTTCATGTTTCACGCGCATATGCGTGTTTTATATCTCTTTGAAGCCGAGGGGTCTCCCAGGAAGTTGTTTCTCTATCCTTGGAGATAGAGGTAACGTGTGCCTGTATCATACCCTTCCAAGACCCTACCAATAGCTTCTACAGCCAGATAAACTGGGTATGATTGATTGATTAATAAAGAATTACATAATTAAAAATAAGATATTCAAATATTTTTTAAATCATCTGCCAAAAAAAAAAAAAAAAAATTAACTGTACAACATTAAGTCAGTCATCTAGGATTCCTTTTGCATCATTTCTTTGAAGAAGTCAAAAAAATCCTATTTGTAATGTCTTACAAAAGTCAAAATTGGTCAAAGAAACACAAACCTTATGATGAACTACACAAATACATGGATTTATGTTCCATTAACAATTTCTCTTAATATTTTTATGAATCAACATGGCAAAGAAGCATCACCCTTCATGATCTCAGGATTATTGCAGCAAAATAAGCTTTTCATGAGCCTCAACCAAGCTAACTGAACCGAGTGAAAACTAACCAATTATGTAGCGGCTTTTTGTGCTTTATCAGGTAGGATATTATCAGGTAAGGTAAGCTCTGCGGGTGTTTCACGAACCACGCCAATCATTGAATCATACTCTTCATCTTTTCGTGCGAACTTCTTGCGAAGCATCTTCTCCAACTCAATTTCTTCAAAGCCTTTGCTGTTTTCAGCAGCATGAACCATGGCTAAGTTGGTGTAGTTGGTCGCTGATTGAGAAATGAAGGCTATTTCTTCTTCTGTTAGCTTCCTCATGAACTTGGCCGGATTGCCTCCCCACACCTATGTGCAAAACAAAGATTATTGCGAGCATATAGTAACAGTCAGTTCAGTTTACATGGCTGGTTCCAAGTTCCAAACTCCAGACTGTGAACCGAACGGTTGAGCCCAGTCTTTCAAACAGTAAACTGTGAACTGAACAGTATAAACCTCAAACCGGCTGATTTGGTTTGCTTTGGGCGGTTCAGTTGGTTTTAAAGGTTTATAAACACCCCAAACATACATATCACTTTAAAGCTAACCCCTTAAAACTAGGGGTGTGCTTTTCTGACACGCCACAAACCTAACACTTAATTCACGGGTTTGGGTTTAGCCTAAACAAAGATGGGTCAATTTAGGGTTGAATCCGTGAACACATTTAGCTACACAATAAAAGAAAAATTAGCATCAACCTTTTGCAAATATTTTATGCCAAATATAAAAGATAAAAGAAAATTTAGCATCAATTTTTATAATTAAAATGTAATTATTTTATATACAGTTGCACTTTGGGTTGTAAATTTACACTTTTTGAGTATTAATATGCAAAAAGAAAAAAACTAATATAAATTCAAGGTTAATCGAATTGTGTTTGAGTCAAGTGTCAACCTCACAAAAACTCGAGTCGCATTCGGGTCCACGTGTCTAACTTGATTTTTGGGTTCATGAGGTGTTCAGGTGATAATATTTGGGTTCAACCCACGAACACGATCCATTTAAACACCCCTACTTAAAACCAACATACTCAAGCATATTCCCTAAGAATAGATGCGTAATTTCCAATTAATCCAGTGTATTTTTAATTCTTAACACGCCAAGCAAATAAAAAAATAAAGTAAAAACTTAAAAACAAAACAGACTGAATGGGCCACACAGATCAAAAGTCACCCTATGCATAAAAACCTCCTAAAACCATTTAACTCAAAAAAAAAAAAAAAAAAAAAAAATGAGATCATCTTTGTTGCCAGGGATAATTTTGTAATCATACTTGAGACACTAGACTGTACAAAACATATTGGACAAAAAGTGTTTCAGGTCAACCCGACCCGCTTGATTCGCTCAATTTGACATGTCTAGAAGAGAGTGAGAGGCTGCAAACCTCTCCAAAAGGCACACGTGTGTTTTGCCTGACAAGGGCTCCAGCAGCAACCATGGCATGTTTCTCAACATAAGCTCCATCAAGCAATGTGGCACCCATGCCAACAAAAGCCTCATCCTCAACAGTACATCCATGTAACACAGCACCGTGACCTGCATATGTACGGTTCTTTTACCACCAAATTGTAGCATAAATGTAAATGAACTCAACAGACATTACTCACCTATAGTCACGTTGTTGCCTATTGTTGTTGGCAAAACATTCCCGCTTATATTGGATTTGGCTACATGGACAAGAGCATTGTCTTGGATGTTTGTTCCTGATCCAACTCTGATGCTGTTCACGTCACCTAAAGATGAACCTCGTGTTATGAAAAAAAAAAAAGAAGAAAAAGAAAAGAAAGAAAGAAAGAAAGAAAGAAAGAAAGAAAGAAAGAAAGAAAGAAAAAGGAAAAATGCAAATAATAATGGAGCTTGGTGCAACCCATGAGCCCTCTAATGGCTAATAGATATGATGCTCTAACCCATTTACTAAAGAATAGCTCAATTTGGGTTATAGTTTATCCCTATGGGTCATAATGTCATATTACTAAAAAGGAAACAAGTTGAGACGGGTTGGAACTTGAAAGTCATGCATGGTGAACTTTTAGTACTTACAACCCTCTAAATCCCTTTTTTAAACTCTTAAATAGTTTGATTACTATTGTTATGGCATAGAGTTTGTAATCACAAGTATGCAATAACTACTATAAAAAATGACAAAAAAATGTCTACGTTTATATAACCTCTGTTTAGAGTTTTGACATGGTACCCAGCAAATCCATTCGACCCAACCATCCATTTTGTCACTTTTACTGACAACAGAGTGTCTACTATGTTCAAAGGGAAAACCAAGAAAGCCCACAAGGTAACTGTCTCGAGAATTCCAAAATAAAAAGATGGCCTTTCATGATCATAGCTTATGAAGTCCGCATGGGTATCTGCCTAATGATAATAAGGATTCAAATATTCAATGTAGGTGTGAAAAATAAATTAAGAAGAATTTAGGTCATAGTTTTGCTTACCTCTAAGAACACATCCATACCAAATAGAGGAGCCATGCCCTACTTGAACATCTCCAATGACAGAAGCACCAGGAGCCAAAAATGCATCTTTGTCAACCAACGGGCTTTTCTCAAATAAACTCATCAACGTTCGGTGCCTAGACACTGAAGATAGATCAGAAAGATAGTTCAATTTAAGACTCAACACAAATCAATTTTATCAGTCAAGAATATCAAAAAACAACAAATGGTAAAAGTCACAACACAAGGTGAAGCTAATAACTCGTAAGTCATAACCAGCCATATTAGAACAATACCAAACAAATTCTTTATGGAAGATGAACAGAACCATAGGTCAAGCCATCCAACCTCTAGGTACTTTTTTTTTTAAACGGCTAATTTCCTTCCCTATTTTTACACCCTTTTTTATTACACCATTTTTGCCTCATATGAGGTTTGAACTCCCAACCTCTCCTTTACAACCGCAACACCTTTACCACCACACCACAAGTGGTGGGACCCTCTAGGTACATAAACATCATTTTATGTGTTCACATAATCATATACCATCATCCTAAGCACATTGACAAGCTCACTAGTACTAATTCCCGGAGTTAATATAATTGGTCATTGGTGACAGTTGCCATAAGTTCATAAAGCATTTTAAAGACAAAATGTATTGAATCATAAAAATAAAAAAAATTAAAATTAAAAAAAAAAACCCTCAAGAAAAAGAGAAGCGGAAAAAACAGGAACTAGAATATGACGCCAATTCAATTGTAATACGAACAACTTGACTTTAAAATGATCACATAAAAAGTGAGAAAACACCCTATGGAGTCGAAGGCACAAAGAGATCGCATGCACAAGACAAAGAAAGATCAAAAAAGTGCAATAATTAAAAAAAAAAGATGTATATATTAAAGGCAAAGAAAACTAGACTACTCCCCAAAGACCCAAATATAACAAAAAATCTAATGCAATTAGCAATTAGAAATAGCCAACTAATAACCTAATATATAAAATTAAAAAAAGCTATTAAAACCATATGGCTAAATATCTAAGATAACTGGTTGTATACTACATTAATTCTACCCATTTAAACAGTGATCATTTTAATAAAAGCCCAGACAGCAAAAAAATAAGTGCAAAGTTGCAAGCAAAGAAAAGAAAAGCCCAAACAAAATTGAAAGGAAACTAAGAAAGACCAAAAAAGAAAGCAAACATATGAAAAGGGAAAGCCCAGAATAGTCACTACAGGGTCTTTTTGAAGAGACTTGCTTTGCGTCTACCTCAGTCACAACAGCCTAGCCTCGCATGAATGCCTAGGCACGCACATTGCTTACTCTTAGATCATTTCCAATGCTACAAATCCAACTATCCAAGGGAGATCCTTGGAGTCCTGCCTGACTCTACACCATCCTAGCCACTCCATTTTCCTTCTCTCTCCCACTTTTCACGGATATGACACTCTGCCCCCTCCCCTTCACAACTTCCACCCTTCACCTCCCTTGTAGATGAGTATTTAACCCAAGGGCTCTACCCACAAGTGCAGCCGTATAGAAAGCATAAGGCGCACCGAGGCGATAGGGTCTAAAACCGAGATGCAAGGCGCAAAAGCACACTGCTTTTCAACTTTTCGTACGCAAGGTGCAATCTATTTATATACTTTTATTTTTTTGTTAATTCTCATAGGTTTGCAACATTATTTACCAAAAAAAATATTAGACATAAACAAGCACTATGTTATCTATATATCATTTTTAGATATAGATAACCTATAATGTGCAATCTAAAAACATATATGTGCCACATCCTGATGCACGAAACTTTCCCCCATACGACATGCGTGCCTCAAGATTGCACATCATGCCAAATTTCCATTCACTAAATGTGCACCCCTCGCTTTTAGTAGTCTGAAACGCAAGCCTAGGTGTGCTTTTTCAAACCAAGAATTATAACATAGGTCTACAGAACTCACCAATGCAACCCATTCTATAAACTGCAACAGGCTCAACATCACCCTATCAACTATCTATTCTTTAAATTACAACACAAACCACACAAAACAAAAAGCCCATCTGCATACTAAACATTACTCAATTCAATTCATAAGTTACCCAATGACAACAAAACAAAACCTCAAAAAGACATACTTTACTTCAACAAAACATCAAATTCATATCACAGGCATCAAAACTAAGCCAAGCCCACATTGCATAAATTCAATACAGGCCTTAAAATGCTTTGAGTTCTGTCAGGCATTTCTACAAACACATGGTATGCAAGAATAAAAGGAAATAATATCAGGGCAAATGGATTTCTGAATTAAGTGGGTTAATGAGGGGTTACCTTGTTCTTGGAAGAGGTGACTGCCTTGAAGGCTGCAGCCCACACGGTCAACTGCTTGACCCGTTACACGGATCCAGGATCCGACGAGGTAGATTGCTCTTCCTAAAGTCCCCATTATGTATCAATGCTATGCAACAACCCTAATTTCTTAGCTCTTGATTGACAGGTGTTTCTTAATTTTGAGGAGGAGTCAGGGACTGTGATAGTGTCATAAAACAAAAATAAATTTAACTAGGATTAATCCTGTTGCGACGGAGATGTAAAACAGTGTCACCTAGCATTAAAAGTTTTATAGTTAAACTGTAAAAGACGTGAAAGTATTGGGTTAAAAATATACGAATTACAGATAAAAAAAACAATAGGTTGATACAACTCACTAAAGCCTTGGTATAACACATGATGATAACCTAAGTTGCAAATTAATGTGCGTGTATATATGTTTTTTTTTTAAACGGCCAACACAACAACTGCGAGACTCCCCAAGGGGGCTCGGGCAAATTGACTTCCCTTGCTGGGAGCCCCGCCTAATAGTGGTTCCCAAACTGGGGAAAACCCGATCCCCAACCCGTCCGAAGACCCGTTGTGGAGAACCGGTAAAACCCGAGGGAGACCAGGACTCGAACTCCTGACATAGGCCAGGATTCATCCCTCATTTCTTATTATGTCCTCCAAATGTAGCTAGTGGGAATCGAACCCAAGCCTCCCAAAGAAAACTTAGGCCAACCAACCAAATGAGCTACAAGTGTTGGACGTGTGTATATATGTTTTAGTTATGTATTTTCATAAAATTTAAAATAAACTAACCTATACAAACAGGAAGTGAACTATCTATCTTTACATGCAGAGGCAAAGCTTGTCTACATCTCGTCCTTTTACATCCTCTGCTAACTAATATCATTGTAATTTGTGAGATTTAGTCGGTACATTTGTTGTTGTTGTGACCTATATCATCATTAATCTTTAAACAACAAAATAAAAACGAATAAGGATCGTGAGCAATGGAATGATGTTCCTCTGATAGATGGAGTATACCCCCTTAAAAAACTAAGGTCAAGTTATAAGCAGCAAAATAACATGAAATGACATGACATGGATATTGGAATTACGTGTCAAATCAACGCCACTGTTTGGAGGTTTTAAACTAATATATTGCCAATTGAGCTCACAAAATAGGTTAGCGTTCCATACTTATTTTCAAAATGTATTCTCACGTCGGAGTGGATCACAAGGAAAACTCCCTTATATGTGGTGACTGGTGAGCTTAAGTCGAGCTATTAGTTTGCGTATTGCGATTAAAATGGTCATGGCCATATTAGTAGGTCCAATCATTTTTCACTACCACCGATAGAGTATCTAATTTGGTTGGAGACAAAACCGAATGGCGTTGGTGTTCTTAATCTAGACGGGTTGCGCAAAATCTCCATGTTGATGTTCCATCAAAGTGATTATTGGTTCTAAGGTCAGTGGCCACGGTTTGAGCAACTTAATAAGATACACCATGGGTTTAGCATGTTCGATTATTGAAATTTGGGTTTTTGGAAATTATACATTGTGGGTTTATGGTCATGAGTTATCTACGCCCCTTGAATGTTGCTTTCAATCTCAATTATTACAAATGTCATGTCCTTGACATAACTTTAGAATGTCCGTTGTGAGCCGCGAGCGAGTCCCGGTACGAGCAAGGTTTCAGACCGGTGCTCACCTCTAGCCACAACAGCCCTGGCGTGAGCACACGCGAAGAGCCCCGACGCGAGCAAACACGATGGTGCTCACCTGAGTCACCCCTAGCCACAATGGGGTCAAGTGAGCACAGGCGATGGGGTTACTTGAGAGTGAAGTCGGTGGCTCGTGTCTGCTCGCTTGCGTCCCACAACGGAACGGATGGTCTTACATTTGGTTTGGTTGTAGCGAGTGTTATGAAAGACACGGGTCATGAACATTAATTGGTGGGGATCTCTACTTATCTTGAAATTGCTTAGAAGGTTACCTCACGAGATGTAGGGGTAACATCAAAACAGAAACAAAGCCGAAGCATAATCGAGTTCGGAATTGGAAAGCATGACACTGAATTATTTTATTTTTAAGACTAGGATATAATCTCGTGTATTACACGGGTTAAAAAGTGAAATGTTATATACAGTGGCGAAGCTTGACCCGAAGGTTTGGGGGGTCGGAAGTCACTGATTTCGGGGGGTCGAAAACCAGTTTCGGGGGGTCGAAACCCTATATTTCCAAAATTTTCTATACGAATACTATATAATCGGAACTTCTGCGCGAAAATTCGGGGGGGTCGGCCGCCCCCTCCCGCCCCTACAATGCTACGCCCCTGGTTATATAATTAGAAGTAACAATGTTATGTTAAAAACCTGTACGAATTGCATGGTTGAATAAACCAGTGCATTATATTAATAGAATGAAAAATAATATAGTTTGTTAACACATAAACTCGTAAAAACATTTATTTAAAAGAGTATCTTTTTTATTATTTAACATATTATATTTATACATTCTTACCCCAACCACATTAAATATTTTAAAATTTTAACAAATCACTTATAAAAATAATTACCATCATTAATCGTTGTTTTTAATATTTTATTGAACGTACTTTTAAATTTGGTTAAGTTTTTAAGTAGAAATATAAGTGTGTTTAAAAAACTAATAATTAATTTCATATTAAACTCATTTGTTTTTTGGATATAATATTATATTTAAGCAAAAAATATGTATTATAATATTATAATATTATTTTAACATATCACTTATAAAAATAATTAGAAGAAAAAAAACCTTACTTCTCCGAAGAAGTAGGAGGCGATTTGACGGCGGCTTCTGACGAACGGGTTTTTCATGGCGGGCAAAGAGCGGTTTAAGGAGAACACATGGTACGATGTGCCATCACGAAAGGGTAAAAGAACGGATCAAGGAGAATCGTCGACTCAGAATGCTTTCGTTTTCACGAAGTTTTTTGTTTCGAACTTGCCGAGTGGTTGTGCGTCTTCTGATTTGGTTGCGGCGTTGAAAGACTTTGGTACGATTCAGAATACGTATATTGCAAGGAAATACGACAGGTTGGGTAAGCGTTTTTGTTTCGTATCATTTGTGAATGTCATTGATCCGATAGGCTTAGAGAAAGATATGAACGATGTTTGGATTGGATCGTATAAAATATTTATTGCATTGGCACGTTTTGTGGATGGGGAAAGAATGCAATGGAAAGGGGGTAAGCAATGGGTTCGGCAAAACAACGTTTCTGAGAATCCAGTACAGGTTAATGTGGAGAAGGCCGATGAACCAGTTGTGGTGAACAATACAACAGAAAAAGGGTTGGGAGATGGAAGATCATTCAAAGACACGTTATTGAATATTGATTCGGTTGTTGATAAGAAACGGAAGCAAGTGATGGTGGATGCTTCGGTGAAAGGCATTCTTATGTGGATGGGTTGTGGTGCAGTGGGAAGAATATACGATTTTAAGAAATTGTCCAAGCTTCGTAAGTGGCTTAATTCGGTAGGTCAATCGGGGGTTGGTATACGGTACGTAGGAGGTCTGTGGGTGGTGCTTGTTTTTGAGTCGGAGGTTTGCATGGAAGGTTTTGTTTCTACTACGGAGGTTTGGAAGACTTGTTTCGAATCATTGGCTAAATGGGATGGTCAGTTGTTGCCGAGGGAAAGGGTTGTGTGGCTCAAGTTATTCGGTTTACCGTTGGGCTTGTATGATGACGGGGTTATTAACGAGATTGGTGGGTTGTTCGATACAGTTGTTCATCCAGCTGAGGTTAGTGAAGCGGAGGCGGATCTCTCGTTTGTTATGTTGGGAGTTTTATGTGAGATTGGAAGTCGTATTAGTGAAACGGTGGATATTCTTTGGAAGGATGAGGTTTGTTCTGTTATGGTGGAAGAGGAGTTGGGAGAGTGGGTTCCGGAGTGTTTGGAAGATTCGTTTGAATATGTGGCGGAGGAGGTGCAGGGTAGTAATGAAAGGTCTGTGGAGGAGGAAGATGTTACTCTTGATGATGGGGCGGAATGTGTTATGGCAGAGGATAATGTGGTTTCTCGTTCGGAAGGGGGTGGGAAGAGTAGTGGTGGTGGTACGGTGAATGGAGTGGAGACGTTATCTGAGTTGGAGAGCTTACGGGTTGATACGTCATTGGGAGGGGATAAACTTGATACGGATATTTGTAAGATAAAGAAGCCTAGGGGATTTCGTAAGAAAGATAGATAGCAGAAGTCTCCGTCCCCGCAGGGTCAAGAACGACCTAAGAAACGTCTTAGAGAATGTGATGATATGTTCGACATTGATAGGTTTATTTTTAATGTAAATGGGGAGGGTGATAAATCGGTGGTTGGGAATGGGAAGGAACTGAGAGGTGATGAGGACGATGACAGTGGCCTGGTGGAATTGGATGATGGTTCGCATGCAACTAATCAGAATATTAATGTTGTACATTCGTGTGATATGGTGGACGAAGTAGCCGAAACATTGAAGTTTGGTAATGCTTTGGGTGTGGAAGAGTTTGATGGTTTTGGAGATGCGGTCGCCAAGGTCATCCAGGAAGAAGGTTTTCAATGTGTTGAACAATGAATGTGCTATCATGGAATGTGCGAGGACTAGGGTCGGATGCCAAAAGTGGGTGGTGTCGGAAGATGAAAACGGAGAATGAAATCAGGTTTATTTTAATTCAGGAAACTCAATTCGAGTCTTTGGAGGCAGTTGATATAAGTAGATTTTGGGGTAAGTCAGTTTTTGATTATGCTCACGTTGATGCGACGGGTAGGTCTGGCGGGTTGATTTCCATGTGGAATCCAAAGTTATTTTCTATGTCGTCGGTGGTCAAGATGTGAAATGTCTTGGTGGTTTCGGGGGTTTCAAAAGGTGACGGGAGGAAGCTGACTATTATTAATGTATATTGTCCTCAAAGAATTCAGGATAGGCGTTTGGTTTGGGAGTTTCTCAAGTCGGTGAAGGAGGAAGATGGGGGTCTTTGGATAGTGGGAGGTGATTTTAATTGTGTTCGTGACCGTGTTGAAAGGAGAAATTCTAATTTCAATGTGGTGGAAACTAACGACTTCAACGAATTTTTAGATGAGGTGGGTTTGCATGAGTATGGGTTAAAGGGCCGAAAGTTCACATTTGTATCAGGTAATAAACTTAGCCGGATTGACAGGATTTTTGTAGATTGGTCGTTTATTAATGAATGGCCGAATGCGGAGTACTGGGTTTTGGATCGGGTGGAATCGGATCATTGTCCTCTTGTGATTAAGGTGGAATCTAGAAATTTTGGCCCTAAACCATTTAAGTTTTTCAATTCGTGGTTATTGCGTGATGAGTTAGATGACATTGTGAAGGATACGGTTAGTAATGTTGTGTTCGATGGGGAGCCGGATTTACGGGTGTTATACAAGTTCAAACTGTTGCGATCTAGAATAAGTGTTTGGAAGGAGAAATTGATTAATGATGAATTGGAGGAGACTAATTGCTTACAGAATGAAATCAAGGAATTAGAATTAATTATGGAGGAGAGGTGTGACACCCGTCACCCTAGACTTTCATCTAATTTGCAATATTAGTCCTTCCAATATTTCCATTAAAATTCCGATAAGTTTCGTCGTTTCAAATATTAATTTTAGAGCGAACTAAAATTGTAGCATTTACATTTATTACGGACCGTGTCTAAGTTTTAATCTAATGCGAATGTTGAAACGTTTTTCGGAAGGGATATTATAATTTTCAAAGAGTTTAAAAAAAAAAAAAAAAAAAACATTTTAGATTAAATTGGTTAACTTGGTTAACTTTTATAAAAGAAAAACTAACTTATTTATACTAAAAACTAACCTAGTCAAATTAGGGGGACCTTTTCTGCCAATTACCAAAACTTTTTAAAAAGATGCCTTCCCTTCCCTCCTGCCACGTTTTTCCGGCGAACAGATTTCCGGCCACCGGAAATCTTTCCGGCCAACATTAAAACATCATTTTTTTATCATGCTTTAACCCGTTTAATGATTGCCAAGCGTTTCTCCATCATTGCCAAGCGTTTGGTGAACACAAAACATGTATTAAACGCGTCTTTTATGAGGTTTTAATTTGGTCTTTAAGGTGTAACCGATCGGAATATTATTGTAGTTAAAGGACCTATATTAATCGAACAACAATATAAATTGACCTTTACATACGTTTTCTGCACCGATTGAGATTGTAAACCCACTTTAAAAACACTCCAAACACAATCAGAAAGCTCGATAATCGGCTCCATAGTGTTCGACCTGTTCTCCTTCTTTTCGATCCAAAATCGCGACTGTAAGCTTCTATTCTTGATGCCGTTTTATTCCCTATTCAATTCCGAACAAAACCCCTTTATTACAGTTTGTTAATAGTGTCTTGATCAGGTTTATTAGAATTGGGTTAGGGTTAGGGTTCATGTGAGGATTTGAGGAAGAAGATGGTTTTTTTTTTTTAATAAGTTAAATACATTTTTGTTTGAGTAAAATCAATAACTTGGTGGCTTGGTGTATTGGTTGGGTGTTTGGCATACACAGCAAAGGTCAGGGGTTCGAACCCCATGACCAGCATTTTTTTCCTTTTGACTTTAGGTTGTATTATTTTTGTTATTATCTTAATCATAAATAATCATTTATAATCCACATAAATCTATAATATTCATAATAAATTCATTTTTGCTCCAAAAATTATGAAAATTTAGGAGTAGCTTCTTGACACCTCGTAGAAAATTATCCCACTTTTAGTTTCTGAAAAATGTTTTATTTTTATATTTTTATTGAATTAAATTTTGTTTAATCATATTTAATTGATTAAAAATTCATTTTTAATGATTTTAATCTCAAAATTTTTGATAAATTATTTCTAATGATTATGAACTGAAATAAAAATATTTGGTTCAGAAAACATTTATTTCTATTAATTTCCCTATTTTTAATCATTTAAACATGATTTAATATCATTAAATCAGTTGTAAATATAAATAAGTTTATAAAAATTATGGGAAAATTATTTTCATTAATTTACATCAGAAATCATCCATTTTCTATAAAAAAATAGCATTTTTGGATCATGTCTTGAATTATTAGTCTTATTTATTATTAATTAGACATAATTAATAATTTATTTATTTGTACTATTAAATATCTATTTTATGAATACTTTTCTTATAAAATAGAAATGTTTTATGTTTGAAAATCTTATTTACCATTTGTAGATCATTGTGAAACACATAATTATTTATACATTTATAATTATTAAATTTATTTATAATAATTAGTTAAAGTAATTAACTAAATTATTTTGTCATAATTATTCAAATATATTTTGATCTTAATATTTAATTGGTAATAATTATATTACCTAAATCACATTTACAAACTTTGACATATTATATTTTTGACATACAACTTTTACGTTAATGCAATTTATCATAAAACTCTAATTCCCCAAATCGACTTAGCAAACCCTAATGCCTTAGACCCTAGTTACCTTAGAATTTTTGGACACTTCCTTATTAGTATTCTTACACATTATAGGTTGAATTCCTCGGAATTCCCATTAGTTAGCTCACGACCGCTTAAGTGGATTTTGATCACTTTCGCAAACTGTGAGTATATCTTTTCCCCTTTTTACTGTTTTACTATTTTGGGGTGACTCATGTACTTACTATCAATTTTCTATTTCATCTTACTAAAATAGCAATTCTTATGTGTGTTTGCTTGTGTCATTTCGTGTATCTATGACCTGTCAAATCATTAACCGTTGCGGCCTGGCATTTCAATGAATAGTACTATGGTATATACCCTTGTGACTCTGTTGAGAGTCCTTGTCATTGCTATGTATTACATTACTACTAGCGCATACTATATATATCTGCTTTCCTTTCATAGGGTTGATTTGACCCGGATACCACTTATTACATCTTGCAAAATAACACACGAATTGCTAAATTTTACCTCACTATATATATCAAACGGATGTACTCACCAATACATTATATGTGTTGACAAAAATTGTTTTGTACATGTTTCAGGTGACGTTTGATGTTTCATGCTTTCACGCTTAGGCTGGACCTAGTGCTTAAATAAAAGATTGAATATTTATTTAACTATGTTTGAGATTTTTATTAAGACTTTGTAATTCCTTTTGGATAATGAAAGTGTGTTGCTATTAATATTTACAATTTAGTCCATGTGCTATTGAACAATCGTCACTACGTGACACCTCAATGTTTCCGCCATCGGTTGGGGTGTTACAAGAGGGATTTGATGGAGGAGGGGGTTTGGATTTTAGAGGAGGCGAGAAGGAGGTTGAAACAGTTGGAGTATTTTAAAATGAAAGACTTGAAACAAAAGTCGAGAGTGCGGTGGGTGAAAGAAGGGGATGAGAATTCTAGTGTTTTTCACGGGTCGATTAATAATAGGCGTGTATCAAATGCGACCATGGGTTTGTTTGTGGATGGGGAATGGGTGACCAAGCCGAAGATTATAAAGAAAGAAGTGTTGCGCTTCTTCAGTGGTAAGTTCGTGGAAGAGGTATTGGTTCGGCCAAGACTGACATGTTTCGGTCTAAAGAGTATTAGCGGTGATCAGGCGGTTATGTTAACGAGGCCGTTTGAAGAGAAGGAGATAAAAGAGGCGGTGTTTCAATGTGGTAGTGATAAAGCGCCAGGTCCGGATGGGTTCAATTTTCGATTTATGAAGAGGTATTGGGATTTGTTTGCTAATGATTTTCTTGATATATTTACCAAATTTGCGGAAGGTGGGTGTATTAGTCATGGCGTGGCATCTAGTTTTATTACTTTGGTCCCTAAGGTTAAAGACCCGGTTTCTTTAGGGGAATACCGACCTATTAACTTGATAGGTGTGGTGAGCAAAGTCATATCGAAGGTTTTAGCTAATCGCTTGAAGGTGGTTATGGATAGTATTATTAATGAGACTCGGTCGGCGTTTATGGCGGGTAGGTATATTCTGGATAGTCCGTTAATTATCAGTGAGGTTTTATCGTGGGCGAAGAAGAGAGGGAAGGAATTGTTCATGTTTAAGATTGATTTTGAAAAGGCTTACGACAATGTTAATTAGGAGTTTTTGATTTCGGTTATGAAGCAAATGAACTTCCCGGTTATATGGTGCAAGTGGATTGAAGGTGTTTTGCGATCGGCCTGGTCTTCTGTTTTGGTTAACGGGTCGCCGACGTTTGAGTTCTCTTGTGGAAAGGACATTCGCCAAGGTGACCCTATATCGCCTTTTCTATTTATCATTCTTATGGAGGCATTTTCAGGTCTTATTAGAAAAAAAAAATCGGACAATTTTGGGGGGTGAGCATGCCTAATGACGGCCCAGTGGTTTCGCATATGCTATATGCAGATGATGCTTTGGTGATGGGGGATTGGGCGGATAGCAATTTTGTGTGTTTAAGAAGATTATTGCGCATATTTCATATGTGTTCGGGCCTCAAGATTAATATTAATAAGTCTGTTTTATATGGGGTTGGGGTTAGCATGGTGGATGTGGGTAGGATGGCTGGAGGGGTGGGTTGTAGAGCGGGAGAGACGTCGTTTAGATATTTGGGTATTCAGGTTGGAGCTAATATGTCAAGAATCAACAGTTGGGAACCCGTTGTGAATGTGTTCAAATCGAGATTAGCTAGTTGGAAAGCTAAGATACTTTCGATTGGAGGTAGGTTGACTTTGATCAAGTCGGTTTTGGAGAGCCTTCCATGTTATTATTTTTCGTTGTTCAAGGCACCTATTGCTATCATAAATAAGTTAGAAGGTTTGATGAAAAGATTTTTGTGGGGAGGTAACTTGGACTCGAAGAAATTACATTGGGTGGCTTAGGACGTTGTCACGAGGCCTATTGATAAGGGAGGTTTGGGTATACGAAAATTAGACGATTGTAATAACGCCTTTCTAGTTAAGTGGCTTTGGCGATATCGACATGAGAATGAAGCGTTATGGAGAAGAGTCGTGGATGCGATCCATGGTTCAAATAGGAAGTGGGATGCATATCCAACCAACGCTACGATTTCAGGTACATGGACGAAACTTGTAAATTCTGGTTATCGGCTTAATGTGGAGGGATTTAACTGTATGAGCATGATCCGTGGAGTATTGGGAAATGGTAGAAAAATTCAATTCTGGTTAGATCCTTGGGTGTCTCCGATTTCTTTAAAGAGTTTGTTCCCGGATTTGTTTCGTCTTGAGTCGGATAAGGCGTGTAAGGTTTGGGAAAGACTTGGAGAGCATAGTATGGTGTGGAATTGGAGGAGGTCCTTTAACTCTGATCAAGAACTCGGCCAGTTTGAAGATTGTTTACTTTTGCTTGAAGGTATTGCCTTAGGTGAAACGGATGACAAGTGAGTGTGGGATACGGGGGTCGGCGAATTCTTTTCAGTATTTGAAGTGAGGAAATGACTGCAATCGGCCAATAATTTGCAGCCGGCTTCGAGGTTTCATTGGTGTAAGTGGATTCCTATTAAGTGTAATGTGTTTATGTGGCGAATGTTGATGGATAGGATACCGACTAAAAAGGCGTTACAGAGGCGGAATATTGATTGTGGGGATAATAGGTGTAGCTTTTGCGACGAAGCAGAGGACTGTGTTAAACACCTTTTCACGGCTTGTATCGTGTCGTGTGGGTATGGAGTGGGATTGCGAGTTGGCTTAATTTACCACAGTTTTATTTTTTCTCGGTGGATGATATTATGCAGGTTCACATGTCTTGCGGATGGTCGAAATTGAAGAAATTGGCTCTTCATGGTATTTTAGTTCTTTCATGTTGGCGGATCTGGAAGGCGAGGAACAACATTATTATTAGGGATGTTCGGCGAAACGTGGTGGAAATTATTTCGGACATCAAAGCGTTGGGTTTTATATGGTTTACTAGTAGGTGTAAAAAAGGGGATGTGGGTTGGAAGGATTGGCAACGATTTTCATTTGATATAATGTAACTTGTTGGTTTGGGGATCTCCGTCTTGGAGATCTTTCCCTCGTTGTGTTTTTTAATAAAGTTTGCCTTTCAAAAAAAAAAACTTATAAAAATAATTACCATCATTAATCTTTGTTTTTAATATGTTATTGAACATACTTTTAAATTTGGTGAAGTTTTTAAGTAAAAATATAAGTGTGTTTAAAAAACTAATAATTAATTTCATATTAAACTCATTTGTTTTTTGATATAATATTATATTTAAGCAAAAAATATGTATTAAGTATGAGAGAGAAATTCGGTATATTCTCAGTAGCCTCAGCTAAGAAGTTGCTTTCGCAAAATGCTCTTGACAATTCTAGCTCGTTGATTCATTAGAAGAGTTGGGTTCCCTTGAAGTGTAAAACCATGGTTTGGAGGCTTGCTTTAAATCGTCTTCCCACTATTGCCGAGCTCATCAAACGGGGCGTTAACATTCATGATCAGGCCTGCAGATTTTGTCAGTCGGAGACGGAATCAGCGTTGCATTTGTACACGGGCTGCATTTTTGTGTAGGAAGTTTGGTTTCGCATCGAGTGTTGGTGTCGCTTGCCTCACAGTTTCGCTTTTGATATTGCGGATATTCTGCGGGTTCCGGACAATAATACAAGCTCTAAAAGCACGAGATTTATTTTGAGAGGTATCGTTTACACAACCATGTGGGTGATTTGGAACGAGCGAAATAATCGGGTGTTTAATAACAAAAGCCGAAGACCTGCAGAATTAGTAGAGCATGTAAAATCTACTACGTTTTTCTGGTTTCGTCATAGGTCTAGATATAAAGATGTCGATTGAAAAGTGTGGTGTATTTGAACCTTGGATTGATTTTGTTGGTTTTTTCGCTCTTAGGTCCTTACTTTGAGGACTCTTTGAGTTGAGTTGTTAATGAAGTTCTCTTTTCAAAAAAAAAAAAAAAAGTATGAGAGAGAAATTAAGAAAAACATAAATGTAGATGGTCTAAATGGATGACATGTATCTAGAAATTGTTTTCTTTTATTATATAGTGTAGATGTAGATGTAGATTTCATTTTGGATTTACAAAAATAAAACTATGTTGACTAGAGTTGTGACCGAGCCTATACAAGAAAGTGTAGTAATTATAGAATGGCCTACCCTTTAAATCGAAGGCTCTCTTTAGTCGTTATGAACTCGATCACTAGAAACAATTTTAGTCGTTACGAACTCGATCACTAGAAACAATTTTCCCAGCACTTCAAAATGATGATTAGAATGTGAAGGTGTAAGGCCGATCTCAATTTTTACCCAAAGTACCCAAAATTATCAACCAGTCACAATGTGTCAACTCACTGTTACCTAAAAATGCCTAAATTGGTTGCGGCGGTGTTCACGAAATACCCAAATTACCAGAATGAACTTCTCAAAATAAAACAATGATTTGTCTTCTCTAAAGTTCTTTGGTTCACAAACCAAAGTCCTATGTCCCAAATGGTTTTGCGGCGATGTTCCCAATTTACCAATCAAGTTTCTCAATTTTCCGATGTTCCCAATAAAACATATAACTGTGTTATAAAGATGCGATATAAAGTAGTTAAAAAAAATTGTGTTCAAGTTTAGAACTTGTGTTGTTTGCGTCGTCAGTGACCTGTTAAGACACAATTTGCCAGCCCTACCTTAAACTATGTCGACAATTGAGAAATTTACAACTTCTCTATATTTTGTAAGAGTGTTTGGAAATGAAACTACTTGGATACATTTACTTGTTTATGTTAAGGTAGTTTGTATTAGGGTAACTTATTACACTACTAGAAAACTGGGTTATTGTCATCAAATGTTACTATCTAGAAAAATGGTAGCAAATTTAGTAACCGAATTTACACCAAAATATGTATTATAAGATAAGGTAACTAATCGGTTGCAAATTTTGACACTATTTATTTTTGGTGGTAAATTCGTGAGAAAAATAATAAGAAAGACTTAAAAAATAATAATTTAAAAAAAACAACAAACCTATTGAATTGTGACCACCTTAGCAGTAGCAAATTTAGGAACACATTTTGAGAATAAATTGCTACCATATTATTCACGATAAATCTTGGCTACTGTCACAAAAAATTGTTACCTAGAAAAATTGTATCAAATTTAGCAACCGATTTTACACCAAAATATGTATTATAAGATAAGGTAACTAATCGGATGCAAATTTTGACTCCGTTTATTTTTTGTGGTAAATTCGTGAAAAAAATAATAAGAAAGAATTAAAAAATAATAATTTATAAAAAAACGAATGAAAGAAACAAAAACACATCTTTTGAAAACTTTTAGCCACACTTTACGAAAAAAAATATGTCATTTAGAAGCCACACTTAATGAAAGAAAAAAACTAATAACTATAAATATTTTATCGTCAATTAGATCCAATGATGGTCAATTAGATCTAATGATGGTCAGTTATATTTGATCATTGTCACTTAGACCCAATGAAGGTCATTTAGACCCAATAATGGTCAATTAGACCCGATGTTGGTCAATTAGGCCTGTTGATGGTCAATTAGAACCAATGATCGTCAATTAGATCCAATGATGGTAAATTAGATCCAATGACGATTCATTACACCAATGATGGTCAGTTGGATCCAATGATGGTTAATTACACCACTTGTGGTCAATTGGATCCAGTAATGGTTATTTATACCCAATGATGGTCAGTTATACCCAATGGCGACTAATTAGATCCAATGATGGTCGGTTAGGCCCAATGATGGTCAGGTAGATCCAATCATTGTCACTTAGACCCGATGATGGTCATTTAGACCCGATGATGGTCAATTAGGCCCAATGATTGTCAATTAGAACCAATGATCGTCAATTAGATCCAATGATGGTCAATTAGATCTAATGATGGTTAATTAGAACCAATGATCATTAATTAGATCCAATGATAGTTAATTAGATCCAATGATGGTTAATTAAACCAATGATCGTCAATTGGATCCAATGATGGTCAGTTAGGCCCAATGATGGTTAGTTAGATCCAATCATTGTCACTTAGGCCCAATGATGGTCATTTAGACCTAATGATGGTGAATTAGACCCGATGATGGTCAATAGGCACAACGATGGTCAATTAGAACCAATGATCATCAATTAGATCCAATGATGGTTAATTAAACCAATAATGGTCAGTTGGATCCAATAATGGTCAGTAAGCTCAATGATGGTTAGTTACATCCAACGATAGTCAGTTAGGCCCAATGATGGTTAGGTAGACCCAATAATTGTCACTTAGACCTAATAATGGTCAATTAGGCCCAATGATGGTATGGATACATATGTCTTATGTTAAAAATGTACAATATGAACATCGCCCCCCTGTGTGAAAGGGGCGCTAAAGGCCCTCAAGTGAAAATTTTCGCGTGGGTTAAATTTTATTTCATCTAATCAATGATAGCCCCGTGTAAAGACCGTTTGAAAAAAAAACAACTTTCAAAATAATGCCCCATTTCACTCACCAAATTTCACCCCCCATTACTGTCACACCCTCAAATTCCACTTGCGGGTTTTTACCGCGAGACGCGTGACATACCAGGATCCAAGTCAATGATCATAATAAACAAACACTAAATATATAGATTGAAACCAAAACATTATGCTTTGAGCCATAAACCAGCAGCAGAATCATTTCTTGTTTACAACCAAAAGGCATATTATAGTTTACAAAACATTGTTTAATATGCGACAAAACTCTAGACGCTGTGCAAGACTCCGTGCGCCTAGCCCATTAACTGCTACTTTAGCGACCTGAGAAAACATGCAAAAAATGTCAACATATAATGCTGTTATAAGAACGTTAGCTAGACGTTAAGTGTTTTTACTACTACGGTTGGGAACCCATTACTAAACATGAACCAGTAGTTGAAGCATGCCCAGATGACTGGGTTACCGATGCCTCGGTAAACCCGGAGATAGAGACAATATGCACCCGCCCGGCTCCGCCATCGAGTGGGGTTTGTGAGGCCCAATAGATCTATTCACATTTCCCTCGTTGTGCAACCCGCACATTCATGGTTTCCCCTTGGGACTTTCCATAAAAATCCGTATAGTAATGTAAAGTAACCATAGTATAACATGACCTTTAGTAAGTAAGTATGTAGCATGTTTCTCCCCCGAAAGCAAAACAGTAAAAGCGGGGCTGTGACACTCACCTTAGATTGCGTTACTTGAAAACATTTAAATCAGTAAGCTATGATAGCCCCAAATAGTGGCGACCTATCATAAGATGTACATAAGTACCCATACTAATAACCCGCAGGTTAACTAGCCCCCGAATGTCCAGACCATAACCATGTACGTTTGAAAACACCTTTGACTATTAAACCGACCGTACCAGACAAGACCGGACATCCCATTGGTGACCCGACATTCCACGTGTTAGCCAAATGCAAGATATCATGCAACATACGTAGTTAAACACTTAGCACGCGCAAAAGTTTACTAAGTCTAGCAATACAGTCAATTAATGCATAAACGAGTCCGAACACGTGTTACTATGTCATTAGACATCTCACGGGGTTCCGATCATGTTCCTAGGTGTCAAATCATGCTTCGGGATGTCAAAATACGCTTACAACAGCAGCACACGCGATTACGAAATTAACATGCAATTAGGAAAAGTCAACTGGTGATTGGGGATGGTCAGCAGGCGATTGGTGGTGTAATCGCCTGATGTTACTAGCAATTGGGAGCCTAATCGCCCCTGCATCAGGCGATTAGGATTCCTAATCGCCTGCTGCAGTTGCGTGACGCGTTTTCACGCGTTTAACCCTCCAAATCATATCCGAAACATGTGTAAACACCCAACATCAAACCTAAACTATTAACCAACCCATTCCAAGCAAAACCCCCCCAATTTATCACTGCTCTAACACCCTTGGTGCAATTATTTCCAAATATGGCAAAGTACTAGGTTTCATTAACTATGCATATCTTTCCTTAAATGGCAATAATCAGATTTCACAACCTACAACCTTGCAAATCATCATCCCTCTGTTATAATACCCTTCTAATGTGAATCCTAACAACAAACAATCATCAAATCATATCATAACATCCTAAATCTTCAAGAGTCATTCAAATGGGTCAAAATGCATATTTTCATCAAAACACAATAATAATGGCTCAAATCCTTAGGAAAACATCCTACTAACTCCTACACATCAGAAGTACATCAATTACATGGAAACATTCATGTTTTAACCATCAAAAATCATTTCTTGCATGAATACTTCACATATAGCAAGTATAAAGGTTTAGACTTGTTTCAAAAACTCATTTCAAAGGTTTTTAAAGACACAAACTTGGTAAAACAA
Source organism: Ambrosia trifida (assembly GCA_028751855.1). Classification (NCBI taxonomy): domain Eukaryota; kingdom Viridiplantae; phylum Streptophyta; class Magnoliopsida; order Asterales; family Asteraceae; genus Ambrosia; species Ambrosia trifida. Next base: position 77,930,974 of record CM054129.1, read on the forward strand.
GGTCTGGACCTTTGGGAACCAAAACAATAACATTACAAAGGTTTGGGACTGGATTTTATCAAAGAAAGGAATGTAAGCTTGGAAATGGTGAGTTTTGAAGAAAAACAAGTTCCAGAGGTGTTCTAAGGTGTGAGGGAGGCTTAGGATCAGTTAGGGTTGCACAAATGGTGTTTTGCAAGTCAAGGGTTGTATTTATAGGTGTTTCTAGTCGTCAAGAGCAGATCAGGCGATTGCAGAGCTGCAACAGGCGATTAGGGCTCCCAATCGCCCATACTGACTAGCGATTGGGCCTAATCGCCCCTAACAGCTAGCGATTGGGGCTAATTGCCCATCCCCAATCGCCTGATCCCCCTCCTAATCGCCCCCAACATCCCGTTTTGGGTTTTCAGCGCGTTAAACACTATTTTAACACATATAAACACGTATTCACATACCGATAAGTCACGTAATGATTACAAACATATAATTCATGATAACTAACACATTCACATCCGTTCACCAATTACCGGGACTCAAGACTTGTGTGTGTGCGTTAAACCCGTTGATCCCACGAATCACCAATCCTTGTACACATGGTTATGGACCGACTCCCAACGATCCCGTGGATTGTTGTAACGACTCCCGATGATTCCCCGAACCATCGTAATGACTCAACTGGCCCAGTTAAGTATGTAATATGCATGACTCACTAAGGTAGACTTACTAGTTTGATCAATGTTACTAACCTGAGTTTGCCGGGTGTCACATCATCCCCCTGTTGAAAGAATTTTCGTCCCGAAAATTGCCCAAGGCCAAAAGGAAGAGACGAAAGAAAAGAAAAATTTTCCAGTTGCCACAATTACACCCATTTTTTATTTCAAGCCCCTTTCACCCACCAAAGTGGCCCCACATGCCACATGTTAAAAAATGCCTCTTTTACCCATCATTACACATGGTCTTAGGTAAACAAATATTTAATTGTTTTTTTGAAAATGATGTGGCAAAATAAATACCAACCCGCTAACGTTCCGTTTTAACACCTCTAAATTAACCGAAGAAACACTAAAGTAGATATATCTTAACCGAAGAAACTACATAAATATTAAAGGTAGAATAAAAGTGGATTTTCTCTAAAAGGATGTGATCTTTTGCGTAAGTTAATGGAGAAACTTGATATATGATGTAGAAAAAGGTGTAAACCATCCTTACAATTTTTTCTCATAGTTTTTTACCTTTTCTTTTCAAGCAACTTTGGAATTTACATCTAGTTAAACTATTTATTTAAGTTTAAGAACCGTGGGATTCTAAAAGCTGACAAATTCTCATCAATCCAATTCGAGCCTTGAAGGATACCAGGTTTTACTGATTATTCATTGTCGTGTCTTCGGACGGATGGGTGGTCAGGTTTTTCCCTGGATTGATGGACCAGGTGCCCCGTAAGTATCCTGAATTCATCACAAAGGGATTCTCACGAAAGCTTGTGACGACTTTACTGGCCTTTCAAAAAAAATTCATCTATGTATAATTATACATGATTTTTTTATTATACTTTGACTATTAATTAGGTTAATGTTTTAAAATGTAATCATATTTTTTTACTCTTATAAGAATACGTAAATACATTTTTACAATTATATTATTTTTACAATTATATTTAAACTATAAATAAATGCATTGAGAGAAGATATATAGAGCATTTTATTAACAAAATATTAGGTGTAAACTAAACTACTCTTGGTTTCTTACACAGTTATAGAACATATATTTATATTTTTTTTACATGAACTAATTATTTCCATACACCTCCTATCTTCCATCTTCCCAGTTTATTCATAATTTATTCTCAAAAACCATTCAAAAATTAAAACAAAAATTAATTATTAATCTATACATATAATAAACCAAAGCCATTTTAATGACATGTCATTCAAAGAGGCATTCTCTTCTTTGAGTGTGCCATGTGTCATCCCATGTGGCATTGAGATATTTTAGGAAAAAAATAATTTAAAAACAAAATTGGATTTTTCACCCTCATGTTTCCTCCCATAATTTTTAAACGTTAATATCTTTAATATACGAGATTTTTTAAAGAAAAAAATTACACCAAATTAACGAGCATTTTATTATCTTTCCAATGAGTACCATAGTGCTATATAAAAAACGGAGAAATTTTTTTGTGGGGTTTTGTTCATACAGGAAAAAAACACAAAGTGTTCAGGTAAATCATTAATCATGTATAGACAAGTCACTAATTATATTTAAATCAGTACGAATAGGTTAATAGAGTTATACGTTGTTTTAAGTTAAATATCAATATTAGTATGTTAGAGTTGTATATTTGTTTAGTCTTTTGGATAGGTGTTAATATTAGAGTTACATTAAAGTTCTACATTCTTATAGGTTACGTGTTAGCATTGGAGTTGTACATTGTTCATTTGTTTTAAGTTAGATATTAATATTAGAGTTATACATTAGTCTATTTCATATGTAAAATTGATGTATCATATTAAATTTCTCAACCCGAGACGCTCCCGGGGTATAATCTAGTTAATATATATAAAAGATTGAACATTGCTGACGTGGCGTGCAATGGTGCCTTCAAACTCTCCATGAAACTGCCACGTGGCATCATAATTGAAAAATTTTAGTGTTTTTTAATTATTTCCTTTTTAATTAAATTGTGTTATTTTAGGAAAAAAAATTTAAAAATAAATTTAAAATTTTCTCTCTCAAATTTCCTCCCATAATTTTTAAACGATTATATCTTTTATATACGGGATTTTTTAAAGAAAAAAATTACACCAAATTAACGAGCGTTTTATTATCTTTCCAACGAGTACCATAGTGCTATATAAAAAACGGAGAAAAAATCGACTATTTTTTGTGGGGTTTCATTCATACAGGAAAAAACACACAAAGTGTTCATGTTATTCATTAATCATGTTTTTTCTTTTAAACCAGGTTCTTATCTACGATGTTGAAAATCATCCCAATCGCCATGTTATCATTGGAATTTTACTAGGTATACTTCATCAAGAGAAGCTAGGAGAAAGAATCGTGCAACACTGCAACGCATGGTGTCAGCATATAACAATGTTATTTTTTTATTTATTTAATTACAAGAGTAATAATTATTACTATTAGTATTAGTATTATTAGAATGGTTATATTTTTCAACCCCGGGACGCTCCCGGGAAGAATTGATAGTTGCTAGCGTGGCGTTTAATGGTGGCCTCAACCATCTCTTGATTATGCCACGTGGCATAATGAGATGCAATGGTTACAACTTTCAACTTAAGTGTTTGTTTAGTTGATTAGGTTAGGAATTATAAGAGCCATTAGAATGTGAGAAATTAGAGAGATGTGATGAGTCTTTGAATAGTTGCAGTTTACATATGTGATTCTTTAGATGATTACTGATTAGGTTTTAGATTATGGAATATGAGTTATTACTGATTAGAATACTATGAACATGCAATGATTGAGAGATTTTGTGGTTAGTTAACTTGAGCCATTTGCAATAGGTTATCATGTAAAATTAGATTTTTCAACCCCGGGACCCTCCCGGGGTAATCAGCTAGTTAATGATAAAGGAAACTAACCATGGCATGGAAATAAATATTTAAAACAAAAATTAATGATAAAGGAAACTAAAAATGGCGTAAAATCTGTTCCATTTTTTTTCTCTCATCTGATTCCTAAACCTTTGCAATGGATACAAATATAAACTCTAATCAAAACGCATAAGAATCCTTCACATCTACATTTTTTCTATCCATCTCTGTTTCAGCACTTGCGGAGAAGGTACGCAGATCTTCATTGTCTTTTTCTTCTTTACATATATCACTATTTGTTAGTTACTTTGATTAATCAAATGCCTTCGACCTGACCTGTTACTAACTTCATAACAGGCTTTATTCACACAATTCACTGGACCCCCTACGATTGTATGTCAAACTTTAGGTGTCTTTTTGTATCAAACCTGCAATTATTTGTATTTAATTTTTTTTTTGTGGCTATTTATGTTTTGTGGTCTGAATGAGAGAGAAAGAGGGATAAAATTACATTTACTTTTTTTTTGAATGACAAATTTTTATTATACCTTTATTCCACCTCACCTTGCATTTGCAAGGATTTGAACCCACAACCTTACATTTGTAAGACGAGACACCATACAACTAGAATTACATTTATTTGTTTATATGTTTATACGCTTTGGTAGAAAATAGTGTAGTTTTTCTTCTTCTTTTTTTTTTTTTTACACATTTTGTTTGGCCTCCTGTTCAAATTTCGTGAAGAATAATTTGTTACTTTTGAATGTAATGGTCAGGCAATATATTTACATTTGTTGTTGATATTAACTTTGTCCTTATATTTAAATTATATTTTATCTAATTGGTTAAACAAGTTGAAAATATAAAGAAAGAATCGATAAATTAACTACCGTTGTTACAAATAGTTTGCTACTATTTTTTTTAACGATTAATTTCTTGCTTCTGGTGAGATTTGAACTCAAGACCTCATTACTATTATTAATAGTACTTTATGTTTTTGTTTTTCTTATATACACTTTAGGTTATTTGTTTCTATAATTAAAAATGTTTTTAAACCCGGGTCACATTGAGAATAACGGCTTTATCTTCTAACACAGAGAAAAAGTTTCTGTTAATCTCCCACCCTACCTTATGATTGGTTACATTTGCTTGTTTAGTCCGGATATTGAATTATCAATCATGAGCTCTAAAGTATTAAAAACATTCCTTTCTTTTCACAAATATGATACTGCGATACAAATCGACTATACACACTTGTCAAACAAATTGCAAACTCCTCCAATTTTGGAGGTATAATCAATCTTAAAGAATCAAAGATATTGTTGAAAAAATGAACACTTATTTCAAAGGAACCCGTCGACCAATTAGCACTGTGGAAGATCCTTTGGCGGAGGACGAACTCTTTGATCCTTTCGCGGTCCATCTTCTACCAAAAACGCGGTTTTCAGTCCCCATCCGGTGTGCAACTCCAAATGACAGTGAAAGAACCAAACGCCTAAATAAGGTTTAGATACATGTTTAGAAACATATTATCATTACAAAATTTGGTATTGTCCAAGAGAAATAGGATACAAAATAGGTTAGTTAGGTAACAAATCAAAAAGAGTTCTAAATATAAATGGTTGATGACTTGATTCTTAAGACATGTTGTGTCAAATTGACCTGTCAACATTTTTCTTGCCTAAACGCTTTTAAATTTTATAAATTTTAATGTGTTATATATTGATACAAAAGCTATGCTATTTAAATAGTTGTTAATTGTGTGAATATATTCCTTTAGAAGATTTAAAACATTGATCAACTGATTTTGACTCAGTTAAAACACATAGAATGTCACTCTTTTAAATTAAATATAATCAAAATCTAATAGTTTTTTTAATCAATATAGTTAATAATAAGAGTGTATATGTGTTTTTTTCTTTGTACTAAAATTGGTACCTGGATTATCAGCCCTGAACCGAATGGCGACCCAACCACCGGTAGGAACACCGACGGTGTTTCTCTCTGGAGGATCAACCAAGTTATACTTGGCTGGATCCTTTGCGGGGTTGAAGTTGCCAATACCCGTTCCAACGACAAAGAAATTGAACCCATGAAGGTGAAAAGGGTGCGATTCAACGCTCAACAAATTGGTATCCTGTATGATCAATTCAACTGTCGAGTTGAAGGAGATTTTACTCAACCGTGTCCCCTTAGTCGTGAAAAGATTTGCTGTGAGGGGGGCACCGGTGTAGTTAAAAGCCTTTGGAGGATTATCAGGAAAATCGGCTCTAAAAACGCCTTTGACATCAAAGTAATGCGCTTGAAGAAGCGCGACTTGTGGCATTACAAATGTTATGTTGTTCAATGATGCCGAAAGGCGAGTACCATTAACGCACGTAGGACAAACGTTCCTTCCTAGTCCGATGGTGAAAAACAAGTGACGATCAACTTTCAATGGCACGTTCGCGGGAAAACTAGGGGTGTTTAGGCTCAAGAGCTTTTTATTATAGCTTAAAGCGAATGCGGTATCATTTGGTAGTGGTAGATGTGGGAGTGTCGGGATGATGGTGGTGGGAATGTTTTTATATTGAAAAATCGCGGTGGCAGTTTTGTTGTCAACTGGAATCGGAACATCTTGGAATGGTCGAACCGCCATGAAGTATCGCCCTGGGGCTTGGTTAGCCGACACGATTACATTTGTTGTTTGGCCTGGAGCGATTAGTAAAGCGTTTGTGGTGAATGGTTTGGTGTAAACCGCGTCGATCTCTACTACCGTCATGTTGTGACCCGCAATGGCGAAAAATAGCTCGTCATTGAGAGCAGCATTGACGATTCTTAAGAGGTATTTCTTCCCTTGCTCTACCTCCATTGCAAAAGTATCTGAAACCAAATAAAGCTCAACAAATGATTAATCTTAAACGTAAACACGATAAGAACTAGTTTTATAAACTATATATCTTTTAGATGTTTCTCATCATTACAAATTCTTTATAAATATATAAGTTAAATATTTCAAGATTTCTATTTTGTTACATAATCCATAGGGTGGCAATTTTCATCAATACCCAAAACTATAAACAAATTATGGGTTACATATCTACCCGTTTAAAACACGGGTCGTGTTCAGGTTGATATGTTTAACCTGTTTAGTCAACATACTGGCCCGTCAACTTGTTTAAATAAATAGTTCGACCCAATAACCTGTTTATGCCCTGTTAATGAAATTTTTTACAACCCACTAACCCGATTAACTTGTTTACAACTTAAAAAATTACATGCAACTCCGTTTGACACATTTACATAAATGAGGTAAACGGGTCATGTTTGGATTACACAATTTTAAGTGTATGGGGTTGATGTTTTTGGCACAAACAAACATCTATATATCATGTTGAGGTTTAATAATTTAACTCTTCAACTTGACACGACTAAAAACCCTAATCAAACCCTATAACGAGTGTGTACGTTTTTCGGAACACGGGAAGAGGGGGCCGGGTTTTCCATTGATCGTGTGAGCATCGGACGTGTTTGGAGGTAGGCCTAAAGCATTGCCTTGCTTCTCGACCATTTCAACATCCGCATGCCACCATTCACCTGAAAAATACAAATAACAATACTTTATGCCACAATAAAGATACAAAAACATAATTATACATTAAAGGGAAAGAAACATCTTTTAAATCATACTAGTAACTTAATATTCTTTTCCGTAATTTTTTTCAGAATGATGTATAAATCAAAAGTACGCGTTTGAGGACCATCGATCCTTTAACATGTGTGACGTATTTAGATGAACTCTTACCAAACACAATAACTTGTTCTCCATTGGGCCGTGGGAAGGGAAACAATGCCCCTTGTTTAGGTAAAATGACGATGGCACCATATACCGTTGCTCTAAGCCATAAGATATGAGCGTGCCACCACAATGTCCCTCTTTGGCCCGTGATAGTGAAGTCATAAACGTAGTTATTCCCAGGCCTAATCGGGCATTGTGTGATGTATGCTGGTCCATCTGCCCATCCGTTTGCATATTGTTTCAAGCCATGCCTAAGAACCATAAAGTGTAAATATGATTACAAAAAATACATGTATCACACATAAAATAGTTCATTACTAGTAAATGGTACCAATGAATAGACATATTGTATTGTGCGCTATTTGTGACATTGATAAGAACTCTATCGCCTTCTCGCGCGTAGACAGTTGGACCAGGAAACATGCCATTCACGGTGACAATTGGTTTTGCGTGGCACAATCGGCTAACATTTTTCACCTCGACCTTTTTCATATTAAAGAACATAAACAAAATTATATTCGAAGTACAAAAACGCGACAATAAAAATAATCACAACAAGAACAAGAATTCGTGACGTGGAGGATGTTTCAACGACAAAGTAAAACTATATATGAACTCACGTTAAATTGATATTTCTTTGTGGCCGCCTTGACCTCAAGAGAGAGCAACGAAACAAATACGAAAACGCAAACAACCAAACCGGACTTCCATGAACCGAAAGCACGATTGTTCGACATTTTCCTCGACCGTTGGTTATGATTTTCGTTAAAACTAATGATAAAAGAATGATGAAGATATGGATACATATGCTAGTATATGTGGTATTTATACATGTCTTAGGTAGTGAGGTGAAGTGAGTAGGGTGTAAACCAAAGCGTTTAAGTTAAACATGTGAATAGAGCATGAAACTTGAAGGCTTCGGAAACCAATTACTCAAACAATTTACAAACAAATAGAAAGTATTATTTTATTAATTTCTAAGTAGTGGCATTATACATAGTTATTTAATTTATCTTATACGCTTGAGAAGACTTTACTTTATTTACGAGTTTATTCTATCTAGGGGTATTTATCAAGTATATTTAAAGATTTGTACATGAGAGGTACACCATGCCAACTTTTGTTTTGGTGCTTTCGTGAGCTTTACCGTTAAGGAAAAGGAATAAAATGAAATTAAGAATAAATAAACTTTATATAATATTAGAAGTAATTGATATGCGTTTTTATTAGGGGTGAACCTCAGTGCATTGATTTTTTTTTTTCATTGATAAAAAATTTCATTAGCATTTTTAACTCGCCGTTAGGGACATGTATAAAAAGATTAATAATGGAATCAGCTTTTAGCGACAAGAAAAAAAAAAGAATGCTAATGTGTTAGGATCTGAGTTTGTTTGTTTTGATTGTATTTAACTAAGAATGATAAAAGTGATGTGAATATAGATGGAAAGTGCAGCGGAATGATAAACTATTAATCAAAACATGAGAGTAATTGTTTTCTGATCGAATGCTTTCATTTATCTAAAAGATTACAATCATACAAGTACTCCCCCTCAGCCTGATCACACAGTAATTGTTTGTCTGAGAGAATGCTTGTGTGTGATGTAATAGAACAGTACAAGCACTGTTCTATTTATAGACAAACCTAAACCACTGATGACCTAGGCTGACGTCACCTAAGACAGTGACCTCTAACAGAATAACAAACATAAAACATCTGCCTATTACAAACTACTGTTACATTGAAAACACTGAAGGTAAACTACTGTTGTAGGAAAACTCTGATGGTCTTGTATCCTCTGCTGGAGCCTAAGTGCTGTTGGCTCCAGCAGTGCTTTAGTCTTCAATACTTGGATCAGCAGTTGTTTTTCATCAGACCTTTGGTCAGCAGTTGTTCTTCATCAGTGTTTATTCAGCAGTCCTTTGTATCAGCAGTTGTCATAGCAGTTGTTTGGATAGAACAGTTGTTAGAGTCAGCAGTCTTTTGGGAGAAGCATGTTGTAAGGACTGCTTATTGTGTGGATCAACTGTTAGCATGTTTTGGCTTTTCAATCATCTGTTCTTCTCCAGGTCAGCAAACCCAACAATCTCCCCCCAGAACAGATGATGCCAAAACTCAGCTTTATTTACTGATCTTTATTCCTCATCAGACTTTCTCTGATTTGACCTTTGAATTGTAGTTCAAAGTCCAGAGCAAATAAGTCTTCTTCATCTCTTTCAAGCTCTAGATTTAGCAATGTTTGAAGATCATTTGCACGTAGGCTGTATGCATCCATGCTAATCTTCTGAACTCTTCCATCTGACCTGAGCAGAGTCAATTCATGGTTGTCTTTGTTGACTTTCCATTTTAGAATTTTTGAGTCAGTGGATTTGCTGAGATGAACTTTTATTTGGGATGAGTTAGGTGATGGAGGTCTTCCAATGAGTTCCCTGAGTTTCTCTGTTGTGGGATCAGAGAAAAAATGTATCTGATTGAAGAGCCCTTCTTTGATAAATGTATCAGCAAACTTCTTCTGATCTTCTTCTGACATTTCCTTCTTTTTCTTGAACTGTCTTCTTGCAGCAGCTGATAGATCAGAAGTTTCAAGTAGGCTGTCTAAGGTAAAAGTCTGCTGGGGTCTCTTCATCAGTGGCTCATCAGAATAGACAGGTTTTCTAGCCAGGCTGGGATCCTTCTTTCTGTTTTCTTCAAGACTCTTGTATGTCTCAACCAGCCTCAGCTCAGACCATCTAGAGACAGACCTTATTTCCCCATAGTTAGCAGCTACTATCTCTTGTCTCATTCTTTTAAACTTTAAGGCTCTGACTGGGTCTCTGCCTTTGCCAAAATTAGGAGTAGAGACTTTAGCTTTGGGGTCTTTGGCCAATTCTTCTATTCTGAGAAGTTTTTCTCTTAGTGCATGAGTGGTCCAACCATTAAACTTCTTTTTGGTTGCTTTATATGGCTTTGTTGCCAAGATCTGTTCCAGAAGAGAATCCCTAACCTCCTTTTCCAAGTCAACACTGAGAGGCATGGAGGACATGGAGTTGCTCAGGGTCTTAGCAAAGTCCTCAATCCTTCTGAGTTTGCTAAGCTCTACTGAATGGATGCCCTGAGCAGTCCTGTCATCCTTCCCTTTGCATCTCTCCTTAATGATGGCATCTACCTGTTCACCCTTGTATTTAAGGTATGTATCAATGTTTAGGGGAACAGGGAAATTTGGGAGAGAAGGGAAAGATCTGTCAGATGGTTGTTCAGTATTGTAGAAGGATTGTAATTCCCCCTTGAGTAGATCAAGTTCAAGGGGATACTGAACAACCAATGGTGTAATGGTTGGTGGTGGTCTATGGGAACTGAATTTGGATGTGTGTGGTGAGAATGATGAAATTGGAATAGCTGTAATAGGAGTGGATTGTGCAGTTGAGGTGGTGTTTGGTGATGTGTGTATGTTTTCATCATGTACAACAAAGGTTGATTTTCTCTTCCTTGTGTACAAGATTTTAGGGGATGGTGATTTGGAAGCAATGGTTGGATTAACATCTGTTGGCCTTTTAGTAGGTCCAGCAGATGTTTGGGATTTGGTTGGTGATGTAGGTTTGGGTGTAGGTTTGGTGGTTGTATGTTCAGATGTGCTTGTAGGTTTAGGTGCAGTGGTTTGGGAAGCAGTGTTTTGGGTAGTTTCAGTGTTTTGGGTGGCAGTGGTTTCAGCAGCAGTGGTTTTGTCAACAGAGGTTTTTAGCTTGGATGGTGGTTTTCTGACATGTCTAGCAGGCATTTTCATCCTTTTTGAGGATCCCACATCTTCAATCTCTTGCTGTTGTTCTTTCTTGAGGTTCACCAGCAACTCTGCTTTAGCTTCCAAGGTGTCAGCCCTTTTTTGTTTGGCCTGAGCAGCCTTTTCAGCTTCTATGTTTGCAAAGTTGTCTACTGCTTTGCTTTTGTCAGTGGTTTGTTGTGGTGCTGTTGGTGTTGCTTGTTGTTGTTGTTGTTGTGGAGCTGTTTGACTAGCCTCTGGTTTGTTGGCAGACTTGACTTTGCCCTGTTTAGAAGGTGGACAACCAAAGGGATCTAGCTTTGGTAGCCTATCTCTGCCACTCTCCCCCTTTTTGGCATCATCAGCCGTGAAGACATCATCATCTTCATCCCTGAGAATGGTGGTAGGGGCAGAGCCAGTGGTCTTCAGCAGGTGATCTTTGATGGCTTTAATGTCTGCATGTGTATCTTTGTACCTTGCATCCACCATGTTTCTGATCTCAGCCATATATGTTTCATGGGTCTGATCAGCTAGTTTTCTGTGAGCTATGATGATGGGGGAAACGGATTTCCATAGCTCACTAGCTATATCAGCTGTTGATGGTTGACCTTTGGAAAGGTCTGCTATGGAACCCAGTATAAGCTTGACATCAGATTTGATGTCTACTACAGAGGTTTCAATTGCTTGAACTCTGTCCGTCAATTCTTGGTATTTTGACCCATCTCCTAAGTTAATAGGATCATCTGAGTCCCTACCAGTGGTAGTTCTACCTGATTCAGTCCTAATAGGTGAATCAGATGCCCCTTTTTCTTGGTACTGGGGACTTCTAACTGATTTTGGGGACACTATAGTGGCCTCATCAGTTGTTGCCTTCAAGGGAGTCTTAGCAATGTAATCACTGTCCTGGTGTGAGACAATGGTCTCTACATCAGTAGTGACTGCTCCACTTGAAAACTCACCTAGAGTTGCATTGAACTCAGGTGGTGTAACCTCCTCTACTGTTTGTTGGATGGTAGATTGAATGTTCTCAGGACCAGTCACTTGTGGGGGTATGCTCTCAGTGATAGGTGGAAGAGAGGAACTGGGATTTTTCTGAGATTTCTCAATTGCCTCAAACAGAGGTTGCATGGTTTGTGGAACATGATGTGATGGTGAGGGTGGAGGAGTAACAAGAGAATTAGCCCTGGGAGAGGGGCTTGTGAACATTTGGCCAAGTGACTCAAATGTATCATGATGTGTTTCCCCTTGGCTTACAACATGATCCTTTTGGGAGGATTCATGAGGAGTTTGGTCAGGTTGAGGTATGTCCAACTGTTGTGAGGAAGTAACAACAGTGGTTTCAGGTTGCTTTGGTGGTGCAACAGAGTTTTCTTCTGGTACCTCATCATCCAGAAGTCTCATTTGTGGTTGAGTGGTGGTTTTTGTGGATGGATGTTTTCTTTTGGAAGTGGCTGGTGTGGGTTTCACAGCACTGGATGTAGTGCCATGATCACCAGGAGCAGTGGGCTCAACAACAGAGGTTTTGACAACAGTTGTTGTCTTTGTCCTCTTTGTTTGTGTTTTAGAAACTTTGGACACTTTTGACACTTTTTCTTGGGTGCTTCCACCCAGCATTCTAGTGAAAGTTTCATCAGTTAAGCTTTTCATTTGCATTGCCTCACCCTTTTAGAAAACCTTTTCTGGTAAGACCTTTTGTAGGATTACACTAAGAATTCTTGGGTAAATTAGAAAAGCATTGTTTGACCCAGACTTAATTGCTTTCACATTTGACACTGAGTCCATGAACAATCCCTGGGAAAGATTGAAGTCAGAGTTTGACAACATGGCATAACCCAGATATTGCATCCTTAATGGGATTTCATTGAAGGATGTGGACTTAGCGGAGACACATAGAAGAAGGGTATGGAAGAAAAATTTCATGACCGGTGGGAAAAACTTTTTGAAAAGAGTTGATCCAGTCATCTGACCATCATACCCTCTTTCTTGAAACTCAGTGTGAAGCTCTGTTTTTGTGAAGGAGTCCTTACCTGCCAGGTCATTTAGTGAGAAGATTGTGGGTATGATTTCAGGGGTAATGACGATACTTGTTTCTCCAATTTTGGAAATAATGGAAGTAGGCTTTTTGTCTTGCAATAGAAACTCAGCATTTAACCAGAACTCTTGGAGAGTATCAATGTAGATGGGGGCGTCAGCGGTTAAGATGGGTAGGTATTTGGAATTTAGAAGAATGTCGATGGTGGAATGGAATGATATGTTATCATCTGTTTTAACCAGATATGGGAGACAATTGTGGGTGGCTTTGGCTTGAAGATCCATTTTAATGGATTCCGAAAGTGAAGATGAATGAAATCTGATTGAGGGTTTGAGAATGGAGAAGGCGGTTTCAGTATTTTGAATACAATGAGACAGTGTAACATCTGTTGTGGTAAAACAGGGTTTTTATAGGCTCAAAAGAAACCGCTGATGTGGCCAAACCTCTGCTTGTATGAGCAGACGTGGCAATCATCTGATGGATGAAACATTTGGTGGAGAACAGCTGTTTTGGCAAATAACTGATACAAACAGCTGATGGAACCAACTGTTGTGATTTTTTTTTGTATAGATATAGTATAGATATATAGCGAAACAATTGTTTTATCTGATCAGATGTTTTGAAACAGATTTTTCAACCAACAGTGGATATGAATGAAACAGTGGTTATTTTATCTGATCAGATGTTGGAAACAGATTTTTCAACCAAACAGCTATTTTTAAGAAATTTTGATTTTCTGAAACATTTTATTTTATTTTATTTTTTTTAAAATTACTTGTTTAATCCATGTTTAACATACCAATTCTGGAAATCAGATTTGTAAAGGTAGATGTGTCTAAAGCTTTTGTTAACACATCTGCCAACTGATCCTCTGTTGGAACATGGTGCAGAGAAATCAAACCTTTTTTATAGCTGTCTCTGACAAAATGATGTCTGATGTCAATGTGTTTGGTAGTGGAATGAGAGACTGGATTCTTGATGATATTTTTAGCAGCTTGACTATCCAACATGAGTGGAGTCTGTAGTGCAGTTATCCCAAAATCTAGTAATTGATTTTGAAGCCACATGGGTTGGGCTGTACAGCTTGCAGCAGCAATGTATTCAGCTTCAGCTGTTGAGGTTGAAACAGCTGCCTGCTTTTTGCTTTGCCAGGAAACTAAGGCATTCCCTAGAAATTGGCACCCTCCTGATGTGGACTTTCTTGTGGTGTGATAACCAGCAAAGTCACTATCTGAATAACCTGAAAGCTCAATGTTTCTATTAGCAGGATACCAAATACCAAGTGTGGGAGCACCTTTTAGGTATCTGAATATCCTTTTCACAGCAATAAGGTTTGACTTTCTGGGTGAAGCCTGGGATCTTGCACAGACACACGTAGCAAACATAATGTCTGGCCTAGATGCAGTTAAGTACAGTAAAGACCCAATCATGCATCTATAATGTGTTTGATCAACCAGTTCATCCTTGTCATCAATAGTGAGCAGCTTGACTGTACTCATGGGTGTACTACATGGCTTACAATCATTCATCTCAAATCTTATTAATAAATTCTTTACATATTTGTTTTGGTGAATGAATGTGCCATTTTGCAGTTGTTTCACTTGAAGACCAAGGAAACACTGAAGTTCACCCATGGCACTCATCTCAAACTCTGCTGTCATGAGTTTTCTGAACTCTTCACACATTTGGTTACATGTGGATCCAAAAATGATGTCATCCACATATATTTGAACAATCATTAAGTTTTTCCCTTTCCATTTTAGAAATAAAGTTTTATCTATTTTACCTCTTGTGAAGCCAATGGATAAGAGAAATGTGGAAAGAGTTTCATACCAGGCCCTTGGTGCTTGTTTGAGACCATACAGAGCTTTGTTGAGCTTGTAGACATAGTCAGGATGGAATGTGTCTTCAAAACCAGGTGGCTGACATACATAGACTTCCTCCTGAATTTGCCATAAAGGAAAGCACATTTGATGTCCATCTGATACACCTTTATGTTGTGGTTGACAGCAAAGGCTAAAAATAGTCCGATGGCTTCTAGTCTTGCTACAGGAGCAAAAGTTTCATCATAATCTATTCCTTCTTCTTGTCTGAAGCCTTGAACCACAAGCCTGGCTTTATTCTTGACAACAATACCCCTTTCATCAGTTTTGTTTTTGAAGACCCACTTTGTTCCTATAGGACAAACATCCTTAGGTAATGGTACAAGCTCCCATACTTGTTGTCTTTTAAATTGAAGGAGTTCTTCTTGCATAGCTTCTACCCAACTGTTGTCTTTTAGTGCCTCTTGGTACTTGACAGGTTGTGTGAGAGATAGGAAACCTGCAAAAAGACAGATATTGGAGGATTGGCTTCTTGTGAGCACACCCTCTCTGATGTTGCCAATGATCTGGTCTGGTGGGTGAGCTCTTAAGTAAATAAGATCTCCCTGATATGGTATGATGGCATTTTGAGGTGATGGACAGAGGTTTGGTGACTCTGTTGGTGTAACATCTGTTGGTACTTCTGTAATGCCATCAGATGTTTGGAATGGTAATGGAGGAATGGGTCCAAGTGGTGTAAAACTGGACTGACTTTTGTCAACAGATGATTGACTTTTGTCAACAGATAATTGACTTTTGTCAACAGATGATTGTTCAGTGGTTGTGAAAGGTGAAACAGTGGTTTGAGGATAAGACTGGCCAACAGTGGTTGACACAGCTGTGGCAGAGTTTTGACAATTGTTTTGAACAGCTGCTTCCTCTGAAGCAAAATAGATTGTGTAGTGACTGGGGATCACAACATCTGTTCTGTAATCTTGTTGTGGAGACTGTGGAATACCTGCATTGTTAGTTTTAACAGTGATATCTTCAAATTTGAATTTATCTAAATCAAATAGTTCAGCAGGTATTGCAGGGATTTTTAGAGATGAAAGTTCATTGAACTTTACATTCAGAGTTTCTTCTATTGTCTTGGTCTTTGTGTTAAACACTTTATAAGCCTTGGCAGTAGAAGAATATCCCAGAAAGTAACCACAATCTACTTTGGCTGCAAATTTTGAAATGGAATCTTTGAGATTTAAGATGAAACATGGGCAGCCAAAGAGTTTGAAAAATGAAATTAATGGTTTGATTTTGAACAAAATTTCATAAGCAGTTTTTTGATGTCTGGGGTTGATCAAAACTCTGTTTTGAACATAGCAAGCAGTGTTTACAGCTTCTGCCCAGAAGGACAATGGCAAACCAGAATCTGCTAGCATGGTTCTTGCAGCTTCTATAAGAGTTCTATTTTTTCCTTTCAACCACCCCATTTTGTTCTGCTGTTCTTGGGATGCTGTATTGCCTCACAATCCCTTTTGACACACAGAAATCATCCAACTCCTTATTTTTAAACTCTGTTCCATTGTCACTCCTGAAGACTTTTACTGGCAAGTCATATTGTTTTTCAACTTTGGTGACAAAGTCCTTCAATATACCTGCAGTCTCATCCTTAGAATGTAAAAAGTAAGTCCATGTAAACCTAGAAAAATCATCAACTATGACAAGACAAAATCTTTTTCTTCTTAGACTCATGATTTTAACAGGGCCAAACAAGTCCATGTGCAACAATTGTAGACATTGACTGGTTTTGGACTCATCAATGGATTTGTAAGAGCTTTTATGTTGTTTCCCTGTTAAACAAGAAACACAATGCTCATCACATTTGAATTCTTTTGATGGTAAACCTCGGACAAGGCTTTGTTTGGAGAGTGTGTTGATAGTGTTAAGGTTGGTGTGACCCAATCTCCTATGCCACAATTCTGTCTCCTTTGTGGAGGCAGCAGAAAACAAACAGACATTTGCCATAGGATTGTCCTTTAACATATCAACAACATACACATTGCCACTTCTATGAGCAACAAGTTGTGCTTTGCTCTCAGCAATGATGGTATCAATCTTTTTCACCACTTCTGGCCCAATAATCTTGCAATTTTTCTTTGTGAAGAATGAGCCATAACCTTTGTCACTCATTTGTGAAACACTCAGAAGATTAAACTTGAGTTTATCAATAAGATTGACATTTTCAAACTTGAGTTTCCCAGCTTGTACAGTTCCTGACCCCAACACCTTACCTTTTGAATCATTACCAAAGGATATATCACCCCCTCCATGAGCCAAGAAGTCCAGAAGAAGGGCTCTACATCCTGTCATGTGCCTGGAGCCTCCACTATCTACATACCAAAGACTATCTAAACAAGCAGAAGCTCCCTGCACATCAGTAATGGATTGGTTTTGGTGAGTGTCCAAAGCCAAGTTGGCTTTGGATGGGTCCTCAGACTTTTCAGACTCAAGCTTTGGAAGATGATCAGTGGTTTGAACTAATTTTTGAATTAAGTTCAACAACTGCTGCTGACCATTTGCCAGTGCTTGAATATCAACACTTGGGGCAACAGTTGTTTGATCATTTCCAGACAAGTGATAATACTCATATGGATTTCTGTTCACTCTTGGTTTAGAGGGTCTTTTTGGCTCCTCATAAACATGTGGCAGACTATGACATGGTGGTTGTCCATAACTTCTTGGGTATTTGCTTGTGGGTGGAGCATCTGTTACTTGGACATCCCTAGAAGCAGATGTTTCAAGTCTTTTAGTAACAGATGTTTGGACAGGGGTGAAAGTCTGTTTGGGCTTTCCTTTTGAAGTACTAACCATAGGATTTGCAAGAGTTTTAGCTTTGTATTCTTGTATTTTTACGTCAAAATTTTTTTAGATACAAGCACTCTTTGGTCTTGTGATTCTTTTTCCCACATATTGAACATGTGGCTTTGGAATCACATACACTTGTTCCTTTGTTAATGTCATATGCTTTTAGAAGAAAACAGTTTTTAGTGACATGATTCTTCTTCTCACAGAAATCACAGAACAAGTGGACAGTCTTTTCTTTCTTCTTCCCTTTTTCAGCCTTCTTTTCAGCAGATGTTTGAGCATCTGCTGGAAGGTTTTTCAAGGGAATGACTTTTGCCTGAGGAGCTGTCTTTCCTTCAGGTGTTTTGAAATCAACAGGTTTAAAATTCTCAAGAGTATCACACTCATCAGACCAGGTAGGTTTAAATTCATACTTTTCAAGTTCAGTAAGGAACCTTCTGGTTTTTCAAGAACAATTTTCTTACCATTTGGTTCAGTGATTTTAATCTCTTGACCCTGCAGGTTTGTTGGAACTATCTCAACAGACTTTTGACTCCTTTTTGTCAGTGTTTTCAAAAGCTGGAGCAGTGGTTTCAAAACCAAAACCAAACTTCACATGACTTTTGGTTTGTTTGTTGAGTAGCATCTCAAAACCTCTACATGATTCCACCCAATTCTCACATTCAACTTGGGTGGACTCAAGCTCACTTTTATAACTCTGATATTTTGCTATCATAGTTTGGAGCTGGTCTTTGGTTATGGTTGCTTCATGTTTTAAGCTGCTTATTTCAGATTCCTTTTCAGTTAAACTTGTTTTTAAATCTTTTGAAAGTTTCTCAAATTTAACTTCATCATCTAAAATTTTCTTTCTAAGGTTTTCATTCACCTCTTTGATGTTAGCAAATGCAATTACACATCTGTCAGAACACAAATCTTTAAGAATTTGAGGAGATACCTTAGCAGCAGCCATCAATGCACAATCACACTTGCACTCACAATCATCAGATGCACCCAGGGATCTGAGAGATTCATAACCTCTTCTTCAGGTTTTTCACCTGTAACAACTTCATCAACAACATCATTAGTCACAACATCAGATTCAGTTACCACCTCCTCAGATTCAACCTCATCAACCATAGCCATGAAACAAAAGTTTTCTGGTTCATTTTCAGCTTTGGCAACTAATGCAAAATTTTCATCTGTTAACTCATCTGGTAGAATGCTCCAATCAACAAAGCCTTGTGTAAAGAAGCTCTGTTGACTGGTCTCTGCAGGAGCAGAGGATGAAGCAACAGTCGTTTGCACAGGTGCTTGAGTAACAGGTGTTTGCACATAGTGGATCTGAGGAACAGTGGTTTGGACATACTGGACAGGAACAGTGTTTGAGGACTGTGCAAAATGAGCAGTGTTTTGCACATTTGGTCCAGGGGTATTATAGGAATTCTGATAAGTGTTGGTCTGAGGTCTTTGATTTGGATAGGTGATTATAGGTGTACCATGTTGACTCCTACATTCCCTAGCAAAATGACCAAGTCTATGACATTTGTAACACTTTATCTTTGATTTATCCAACCCAACCTTTGATCTGCCAGTTAACCCTGGAAACCTTCTCCCAGTTTTCTTGTAAAAATTGTTAGTTCTTACACTGAGAAGGGCCAATTGGTGCATAATGTCCATTTCTTCCAAATCATCAGGGTCAAAGTATTTCAGGTCATCATACTCAAAGGATATGTTATCAGATGCCTGGATATCACCACCACTTGCTGTGAAGGCATAGTTTGGTGAATAAGAATCAGAGTTAAAACCTAAGTTAAAACATGAAGTTATGTCAATGAAATGATCATAACTCTGATCCTTAGTATTTCCAGGCACCTCATCATGACCCAAAAGTGCTGTATTCCCAAATACATAATCATCAGACACTTTTCCAGAGTCCTGGAGCTTCTTTTTCTGGTAAGCTCTCTCTCATATGTCAAGAGCTTACCATGAAGCTGGGTCAGTGATAGGTCCTTAAATCCAATTGAGTTTCTCATAACAATAGCAATAGTGTCCCATTTGTCTGGTAAAGATCTTAAAAACCTATGGTTCAAAGTTGAATGGGGGTAAGTAAGACCAACCAGTTTTAGTTCACTAATGAGACAGTTAAACCTCTCAAATTGTTGAGTTAATGACTCTCCCTTGACATGACTGAATGTTTCATATTGTTGGTTAAGTATTTCACGATTGTTTTCAATAACCTCCTCAGTCCCACCAAATTGTTCTTTCAGTGCATCCCACAACTCCCTTGCACTATTACAGTGTAACAGCCCAGCATATATATCATTGGGTAGAGCCATGGCCAAAATACTGAAGGCCTTAACATCTAACTCAATTTTCTGAAAATCCTGGTCAGAGTAGTTTTCAAGTTTCTTTGGCTCCTGAACCTTGGGATCTTTAGTACTCGGCACCATCGGAACATGTGGTCCGAAGATAACCAACTTCCAACACCCAGTGTTATCCGACGTTGCCAGATATTGTATTCAGATCTGACAAGCATCGGTGGCTTGTTGTTCGTGCCAGTGTTATGTGGATCGTGATTGATTGAAGCCATTCTCTGATTTTTCAAAAAACAAAGTCTGTTTAAAAACGGTTGAAACGAAATTAAACTATTACTCTGTTTTCAATCCAACAGACAAACGATATCAATAATTGTGAGCTGATCTGTTTATATTAAATTGATTTGTTAGATCGAATTTAATTGACCAAGCTCTGATACCAATTGTTAGGATCTGAGTTTGTATGTTTTGATTGTATTTAACTAAGAATGATAAGAGTGATGTGAATATAGATGGAAAGTGCAGCGGAATGATAAACTATTAATCAAAACATGAGAGTAATTGTTTTCTGATCGAATGCTTTCATTTATCTAAAAGATTACAATCATACAAGTACTCCCCCTCAGCCTGATCACACAGTAATTGTTTGTCTGAGAGAATGTTTGTGTGTGATGTAATAGAACAGTACAAGCACTGTTCTATTTATAGACAAACCTAAACCACTGATGACCTAGGCTGACGTCACCTAAGACAGTGACCTCTAACAGAATAACAAACATAAAACATCTGCCTATTACAAACTACTGTTACATTGAAAACACTGAAGGTAAACTACTGTTGTAGGAAAACTCTGATGGTCTTGTATCCTCTGCTGGAGCCTAAGTGCTGTTGGCTCCAGCAGTGCTTTAGTCTTCAATACTTGGATCAGCAGTTGTTCTTCATCAGACCTTTGGTCAGCAGTTGTTCTTCATCAGTGTTTATTCAGCAGTCCTTTGTATCAGCAGTTGTCATAGCAATTGTTTGGATAGAACAGTTGTTAGAGTCAGCAGTCTTTTGGGAGAAGCATGTTGTAAGGACTGCTTATTGTGTGGATCAACTGTTAGCATGTTTTGGCTTTTCAATCATCTGTTCTTCTTCAGGTCAGCAGACCCAACATAATGAAATATTTTCCATTAGCATTCTAACCTCGTGTCATACATATTGTCGCTCTTGATGTTAAAAAAAAAAGGGAGAGAAATAAAAATGATGGAAAATGTTGTCACTCCTTGACGTCTTGAATTTAAAAAAAGAGTCATTTCTAAATTGTAAAATCATCCGAATGGCGGTATAAATAATCACTTCCGTAGTGTTCTTGAGTTCACTTCGATATTCTAGAGTTTACTTTTTTTTAGAGTAGTGTTTTAGCGGTAAATTCTGTGTTGCAAAGCGACCACTGCCCAGGATCGAATTCCATAACACCACACGGGTTTCTCTTTTCAAACCCAAGCGGTTATTTTTTTGGTGGAGCGTAAGATTCGAACCTGAGACCAAACCCAGACAAGAACCCTCCAATAAGGTAAACCTTCCCACCTCAAACCAGCTGGGCTGGAGATCATTGGCATTCTAAAGTTTACTTAACAAGAGAAAAAAAAAGAATGAAAAAAAAATAAAAACAACCCCTCCCTTTCTTTTATTTTCCTTTTTTTCTTCTCTCTAAAAAAACAATAATAAATATACTAACAATCACTTCCGAGCTAGGATATGCAAGTAAATAGGATTCTAAGGCTATTAAGATAGATTTGCAATTTTCATTGTGAGAACTTTAAGGACAATGATTCAAGACGTAGGCATCAACAAATGGCTATTACGCCTAAAGTATGCTTCATTAGCTAGGTCAGACAAATCCTATTGTTAAATTAAAGCATAATTGATAGAATTCACCTCTAAGTGTTCAAAGATACAATAATTCTTAAACACACAAAAGTCCAACCTAATACAACGTAATTAAGTTCAACAATTGATTCATCAACACATTATAACTACAAATACATAATCAAAACAACATTAGAAATCCAAAAACTTACAATCCTTCACCCAAGGGAGATACCTATTCAAACATGGTTTGGACCTTCAAGCTTCAATCCTTGGAGTTCATTGCTTCATTTGGTGATTAGAGATGATTTGTGGTGAACCCACCTTATTTTAGATTGTCCGGTGCTTTTAATGATGAAGAAAAGTCAATACAATGCGATCAGTAACTGGAAAGAAGAAATAACTTGTGAAACCCTGCCCTCATCTAGTCCGCGGGAGGATAAGGGCTTCCACCCCCATCCGTGGGGAATTTAATAATGTTTTCTGAATAAAAGAAGACCATGTGGTCTGCAAGATAGTGAGGTAATTCTCCATGGTCCACGGGGGAGGTTTATGCACATTCAGCTCCTTTTTCGCTTTCGGTTTCAACTGCACGATCGTATCTGCATATTTCAAGCTCGTTAATTCACCATTTTAGCATGTAAAACTTGTCTTTCATCATTCTTGGATCAGTACCTAATTCCGGGCAAAGTTACACACAAAAGATATTAAAAATACCAAAATAAAGTATCTAAATGTGATACTTTCGGCATCACATCAATGGGCGAGAGGAAAATGTTATTGATGAGAGCGAATCTATTCTAGTGGATAATGTGGATGGAGATATCAAGGCTTTTATTAACTCTGTGGTTGTACCAGTAGGCAAGATAGGTCCTGCGGGGAATATGAGGACCAAGGAAGTTCTATTAGTAACTATCACACCCCGTCAAGGCGGAAACGCGAGGTGCGACTTCGAATGATTTCCAAGCACAAAGGTCACACGAGCATTAATTTAAAACATAATAGGAACTTCCATTAAACAACCAAGTTTGTCAACATAAAGATAATTGTTCAATTTCAAAACCATTGCATAAAAATGTTTAGAGTTAAAACAACAACACAACAATTCAAAGGAGGTATCCCATTCAGCATGTTGCCTATCAGATGATGCAAATGTCAAATGAACAAGGATATATTTACAATATCCGACGCATTTGACATCAGACGTGGTCAACCTTTTAATGGCTCCTAGAGCTCAAAGGTTAAGAAGGGGACGTCGTGACCGAAACCTTCAAGATGATGCATTTGTTGATTCCAATTTTTCACTTGTGAACATGGAACAGAAGGGTATGACGAGGGGTTATGAACATGGGGATACGTCTGGGGCTGGGGTTGGTGGCACGTTTTGTCACACCCTCAAATTCCACGTGCGGGGTTTTACCGCGAGGCGCGTGATATACCAGGATCCAAGTCAACGGTCACAACGAACGACAACTATATATGAAAAGATACGTAAACCAAACCATGCAATAGTTTAAAAACCATGATTCAAAACACAACAGAAGCAATTTAAGTTTATAGAAACCGAATAAAGATAAAACATGAGTTTAAGTTTCGACATCCAAAACGTGAAACATGATCCTAGACGCGAGTGCGACTCCGTGCGCCTAGCCCAACTGCTGCTACCTTAGCGACTTGAGAAAACATGCTAAAAACGTCAACATATAATGCTGGTGAGTTCACAGGTTTTTCTTTTTCAATAAACGTTTCGTTAATCCTTTAAAAACCGTTACCGTTACTTTTACTGTTCATACTATGCTTGTGTGTACGCTAGCTAGGCGTCATGTGTGTTACTCATACGGGTGAAACCATTGCTGAATGTGTTGTTACTGTGTGATACCCTTATGTTCTGGACTACCGTCATCACCGGTAGGCCTTGTGTGTTCGAGACAATATGCACCCGCCCGGCCTCCAGCCGTCGAGTGGGGTTTGTCAGGCCCAATAGCGCTATCCACATTTCCCCGCTACATCCTTGTATTAGTGGTTTCTAAGGGAATTTTGATGAACCGTATAGTAATGAAATGTGAGCCATAGTATAACATGAAAATGTGTGTTTATAATGTATAACATGTAAATGTGTGATCAAAATGTATAAGCATGTTTCTCCCCCGAAAACAAAACAAGTAAAGTGTGGGGCCGTGAACTCACCTTAGACTGCTCCTTCCGTTTGAAAGTAAATCCGATATGTGTGTGATAGCCCCAACTTGTGGTGACCTATCAATGAGTTCAAGTAAGCGTGTTAACTAGTCCTCGATTGTCCAGATCTTGACTATGTGTGTTTAAAAAGTGTGTTTGAACGTTAACCAGACATACCAGACAGACCTGACATCCCGTTGGTGACCCATTACATCAATTAATCAAGTACATAGGATTAACACATAAGTTTCAAGCATACAACACTTAGTTTGCATCAAAAATCACATATACGAAGTTGTAAGGTTGAACTGGAAGATTTC
This sequence comes from Ambrosia trifida, assembly GCA_028751855.1. Taxonomy (NCBI): domain Eukaryota; kingdom Viridiplantae; phylum Streptophyta; class Magnoliopsida; order Asterales; family Asteraceae; genus Ambrosia; species Ambrosia trifida. The sequence goes on from CM054129.1 coordinate 77,955,352, forward strand.
TGGGTTTGGTTCGACCCCAAGCTCTTCTGGTTCAACCCATGGTCACTTGGTTCAACCCTCATGATGTTCATTCAACCTACTCACAAGTTCATTCGACCTAACACATGTTTATTCAACCCGAACGTATGTTAATTCAAACCTAACACGTGTTAATTCGACCCCAGGCATGCACATTCGACCCCAGGTCTCCACATTCGACTTATTTGAGCTAAATTCGACCCATTTGAGTTCCATTCGACCCCATGAAGGGTCGAATGAGTTCCACATTCAGCCCTTTGCTGCAAAACTTCATAAAAGGCTCCAAAATGCATCTAAACAGTCCGAAAACATCACGAAACATCACCAATCACAGCAGTCAACTATCATTAACATATTCCCACAAAACCCTACCAATTTTATCCCGAAATCCGTCCGTTTTACAAGTTACCCAAAATGGCAAATTAGGGAAATATCACATCATACGCATGCAATCTTTACCCAATAGGGAAACTTATCGAAATTATCTATCAATTAGCTCAATATGCTCAGATTATCATGTGCAAGAAAACCCCCAATCATATCATTATCAATAACATCATGAAGCCCTATATCTAACCCAAAATCCCCAAAATGAGCAAAACATCATCAATAACCAATTGTAACCTCTCTCAATCATAAATCAACATCAACAACAGTCCTAGATCATTGTTATAACATCTACACAAAAATAAATCATCAGACAATACATAACACAACATAAAACACCATTAACACATGTTAATTTGTATGAAAACTCATTGTTTATTAAAAGGTTTTGTTTAGGAAGATGTTAGAAAGGTTTTTATCCATGAAAACATGTTTGAATCAGATCTGGACCTTTGGGGTTTAATGAAAACGAATCAAAATGCTTTAAAAAGGATTTAGGATGAAGAACACACGTTTGATCTTTGTTTAGAAGATGTTTGTAGGTTAGATTATGAAAAACAAGAGCAAAAACTCCTTCCCCAGTGATTAAAGTTGCTAGAGAGTGTTTAGAAGCGTTTATGGTTTGTGAAATGATGAAAAAAGACAAGGTATGGTATTTATACTAAAGTCTCCTTCGACCCCATACCTAGGTCGAATGAGACTACATGTGGTCGAAGGGAGTTTCTTGTGTTTTCCATCCCCAGGTTTGACCCCCCTTATGGTCGAACCTAAACATGTGTTTTCCAGATTTTCCAGTTTTGTCATTTTAACACATTTTAACACATCCTAACACATGAACATGCAATCCTAACCTATGTTAAGCATATATAATCATGGATAATCATCTAATCATCGTTTAAACACGTATTTGCATATTCTACACCATATACGGATCAATTCACGTTTGTTACTTAATCTAATTCATGTAATTCACCAACAACGGGACTCATAACGTATGTGTGTGTGTGTATGATTAACCCAATTATCCTCCAAATCATTGAACCCTAGACAATATGTTCTGTGTTCTGACTCAACTGACCTCGTTAAGTATGTTTAGTAAATGTTTTTCGCTAAGGTAGACTTATGTGTTTGAAAAATGTTGACCTAAACATGCCGGGTGTCACATCATCCCCCTGTGGAAAGAATTTTCGTCCCGAAAATTTCCCGAAGCCAAAGAGAATGAAATGATAAAAAGAAAAATTTTCCCGGTCGTCACATCATCCCCCTGTTGAAAGGAATCTCGTCCCGATATTCACTCAGCTTAACAGTAATGAGTGCCGACCTATGTGTGTACCCAAGTAATGTTTCCCAAAATGCAAACGAAATGAGAGTCATGAACGAAAGGTGATAATAACAGCCGGGAAACCACTTCCCAAGGTGAATACAAGACACAAGACCCCTCCTGATCGAAGGCCTAATGGAGACTACTGCGATCGGTATAAATGACACACCGGTACCATCCAAGTAGCATCTCCAAAGGACCCACATTAAACCAATGAACGCGAAACGATGACCAAATCCAATACCGAAAACACTCAATGGATACGAAACGTCCAACGATGTGAATAAGGATAAAACCAAAGTATAACGAAAGATAAGAAAGAAGACGCGCCGGTAATAGTATCAGGGTCCTCCTGATTCTCCCTTGCACCAATGACAAAAGCGTGAGCACGAGTAGCCCAGCCGCCACCCTCGTTGTTTCCACCCTTCCCTGCAGTCCCTACATCAACTTGGTTCAACTTTGGGCAGTTTCGCTTGAAATGCCCCGCCTCCCCACAGTGGTAGCAGCCCTGGTTCCCGTGTGGAGCAGGGGTAGTAGCAGTAGCCTGAGCCGGCTTGAACGAAAGATTGACCCTACAATCCTTCGCATAGTGACCAGTCCGATTACATCGCTCACAGCGAAACTTATCACAAGTACCATAATGATGAAAACCACACAGTCCACACTTAGTGCTCTTTCCAGCATACCCTCCCTGTCTCTGATCCGATGCTGTCCCGGACGCTTCAACCTTCTTCGCCGGTGGTTGTCGCTGAACGACGGCTGAGCTCTTCTCCATGCTCTCCCACTTCCTCTTACTACTCTCAGAAACCTTCACGGCAGTGCCTCGAGGAGGCAACACACCTTCAGCAACCTTCATGTTGGTCAGCTTGTGAGTTGCTCGAATAGTAGCCAACATGGTAGTGTGGTCAGCGTCAGCAATATGCCCAGCAATCTCCGGCACTAACCCAGCAATGTAGTGCTCAATCCTCTGGTACTCAGGTGTAGCCAAACCAGGGCACATCACAGCCAACTCATTGTGCCTAGCAGTAAACTCCTCGATCTCCAACCCAACCATCTTCAAATTCCAGAACTCATGCTCTAACCTCATGATCTCATCCCTCGGGCAATACTCCGCTCGCAGCATCAGAATAAACTCGGACCACGGCATGGCATTGGCCTCACCCAGGCCAAGGTTCGCTGTGGTAGAGTTCCACCAGGTCAAAGCATGTCCCTCCAGAGTAGCAGAAGCATACTTAACACGATCAGCATCAGGACAGTTGCACATAGCGAACACCGACTCGATCTTCTCCAACCACCAGAGCAGTCTCACTGCCCCTTCAGTCCCATTGAAGTTATGGGGCTTACAGTCCATGAACTTCTTGTAGGTGCATCCAGACTGCACCTGATTAGTATTTCAAAAGGTCTGCTGAGTAGCCTGGAAAGTAGCCAACGAAATGTTCAATTGCTCCTGCAACATGCTATCCAACTCCGCCTGTGTCATGGTGATGTTTCCACCACCTCGTCCACCGCCTGTGCGACCCCCGCCGCCACCACGGCGTCCCTCAGTACGTCCACCAGTATGACCAGACATGTTCTGCCAAAACCTGAGACGAGATACTCAGTGCCACTATCAGATCAAACTACTAGTGACGAAAAGGAAAGTCAGAACGGGGTTCAAGCATAACTATCGGTCCGAACACGAAGTCCACCAGGATTTCCATGCATTTCGATTTATAACTTCGTGTGCACCCGAAATCATAAATCGCTCTACATGGTCCTCTAGGCGTGCTCCTAGCTAGAACTTCAAATCACCCGATGCCCACATTCTTAAAGGAAACTTTTACCGCACAATGATCCCCAAAGTGAACAATCACTCAAGGGTGTACTATGACAAGTACTAGTGCATGATAGTGTGTGTGTAGGCAAGTATGTACATTAGAGCATAGAGGGGAGATATCCAAATCCTGGACAGATCTCAAAAGTGTGCCAAAGCCACCCCAATGTACACTACTGCCATGCGTAAGCGATAAGCCTCTTCATCTTCAAACACGAAGAAGAAGATAGAGTAATTGTAGAGATAATCCAAAGATAGATTATACGATACTGTGTGATGAGGACACCGACACCCCGACAAGGTTAGTACGTTTACCAAATGACACGACTCGTAAATATGTGTGACCGTCTAATGTGTGTGATACTCGGCTATAGACTAGACTCTACATGCAGTCCTAGTTCACTATAACCATTGGCTCTGATATCAATCTGTCACACCCTAAAATCCATGTGCGGGGTTTTACCGCGAGGCGCATGACATACCAGGATCCAAGTCAACAGTCACAACGAACGACAACTATATGTTAAAAGATACATAAACCAAACCATGCAATAGTTTAAAAACCATGATTCAAAACACAGCGGAAGTAATTTAAGTTTACAGAAACCGAATAAAGATAAAACAAGAGTTTAAGTTTCGACATCCAAAACGTGAAACATGAAACATGATCCTAGACGCGAGTGCGACTCCGTGCGCCTAGCCAACTGCTGCTACCTTTGCGACGTGAGAAAGCATGCTAAAAACGTCAACATATAATGCTGGTGAGTTCACAGGATTTTCTTTTTCAATAAACATTTCTTTAATCCTTTAAAAACCGTTACCGTTACTTTTACTGTTCATACTATGCTTGTGTGTACGCTAGCTAGGCGTCATGTGTGTTACTCATACGGGTGAAACCATTGCTGACTGTGTTGTTACTATGTGATACCCTTATGTTCCGGACTACCGTCATCACCGGTAGGCCTTGTGTGTTCGAGACAATATGCACCTGCCCGGCCTCCAGCCGTCGAGTGAGGTTTATCAGGCCCAATAGCGCTATCCACATTTCCCCGCTACATCCCCGTATTAGTGGTTTCTAAGGGAATTTTGATGAACTTTATAGTAATGAAATGTGAGCCATAGTATAACATGAAAATGTGTGTTTATAATGTATAACATGTAAATGTGTGATCAAAATGTATAAGCATGTTTCTCCCCCGAAAACAAAACTAGTAAAGTGTGGGGCCGTGAACTCATCTTAGACTTCTCCTTCCGTTTAAATGTAAATCCGATATGTGTGTGATAGCCCCAACTAGTGGCGACCTATCAATGAGTTCAAGTAAGTGTCTTGACCACTAACCCGAAGGTTAACTAGTCCCCGATTGTCCAAATCTTGACTATGTGTGTTTAAAAAGTGTGCTTGAACGTTAACCGGACATACCAGATAGAACCGACATCCCGTTGGTGACCCATTACATCAATTAATCAAGTACATAGGATTAACACATAAGTTTCAAGCATACAACACTTAGTTTGCATCAAAAATCGCATATACGAAGTCGTAAGGTCAAACCGGAAGATTCTAGGTTTGGTTCGACCCCAAGGGCTTCTGGTTCAACCCATGGTCCTTTGGTTCGACCCTCTTGATGTTCATTCAACCTATTCACAAGTTCATTCGACCTAAGACATGTTTATTCGACCCTAACGTATGTTAATTCGACCCTAACACGTGTTAATTCGACCCCAGGCATGCACATTCGACCCTAGGCCTCCACATTCAACCTATTTGAGCTACATTCGAACCATTTGAGCTACATTCGACCTCACGATGGGTCGAATGAGTTCCACATTCGACCCTTTCCTGCAAAACTTCATAAAACACTCCAAAACGCATCTAAAAAGTCAGAAAACATCACGAAACATCACCAATCACAGCAGTCAACTATCATTAACATATTCTCACAAAACCCTACCACTTTTATCCCGAATTCCGCCCGTTTTACAAGTTACCCAAAATGGCAAATTATGGAAATGTCACATTATACGCATGCAACTTTACCCAATATGGAAACTTATCGAAATTATCTATCAATTAGCTCAATATGCTTAGATTATCATGTGCAAGAAAACCCCCAATCATATCATTATCAATCACATCATGAACAAGCCCTAGATCTAACCCAAAATCCCCAAAATGAGAAAAACATCATCAATAACCAATTGTAACCTATCTTAATCATAAATCAACATCAACAACAGTGCTAGATCATTTTTATAACATATACACAGAAATAAATCATCAAACAATACATAACACAACATAAAACACCATTAACACATGTTAATTTGTGTGAAAACTCATTGTTTCTGAAAAGGTTTTGTTTAGGAAGATTTTAGAAAGGTTTTTATCCATGAAAACATGTTTAAATCAGATTTGGACCTTTGGGGTTTAATGAAAACGAATCAAAATGCTTTAAAAAGGATTTAGGATGAAGAACACACCTTTGATATTTGTTTAGAAGATGTTTGTAGGTTAGATTATGAAAAACAAGAGCAAAAATGCCTTCCCCAGTGATTAATGTTGCTAGAGAGTGTTTAGAGGCGTTTCAGGTTTGTGTAATGATGAAAAATGGCAAGGCATGGTATTTATACTAAAGCCTCCTTCGACCCCATACCTAGGTCGAATGAGACTACATGTGGTCGAAGGGAGTTTCTTGTGTTTTCCATCCCTAGGTTCGACCCCCCCTTAAGGTCGAACCTAAACATGTGTTTTCCAGATTTTCCAGTTTTGTCGTTTTAACGCATTTTAACACATCCTAACACATGAACATGCAATCCTAACCTATGTTAAGCATATATAATCATGGATAATCATCTAATCATCGTTTAAACACGTATTTGCATATTCTACACCTTATACGGATCAATTCACGTTTGTTACTTAATCTAATTCATGTAATTCACCAACAACGGGACTCATAATGTGTGTGTGTGTGTGTGATTAACCCAATGATCCTCCAAATCATTGAACCCTGGACAATACGTTCTGTGTTCTGACTCAACTGACCTTGTTAAGTATGTTTAGTAAATGTTTTTCGCTAAGGTAGACTTATGTGTTTGAAAAATGTTGACCTAAACATGCCGGGTGTCACACGTTTGGGGTTGAAGATACGTTTTCTCTTGATGACGATACTACCTTTAGTCACTTGTTAGGATTGGACATGACAGACGAAATATGGCATAGTCTACCGAATGTTGGGGGTAATGTCCAACAAGAAAATGTGGGGGGCAATATGGGGAATGTCTAATAAGATATTTTAACCACAAAACAACATATGATAATCCCACAAGCACAATTGTTGTCTTTTATGCCTGATAATCACACTGATTTTCAGTATTTTGCATCAAATCAAAGTCAACAAGACCACCATGCACAGTCTGCCAATCTAACACCACCGCCCCGCCTAGACTTGAGCCTGAATTTAACGTATAATAATCCTGATAAGATCGTCAGTTAGAACGCACAGGAACCACCACCCATGAAAGGCCAAACACATCAACCGGTGAGGCCACCACGTAATAGAGGTCCACCTTCTTGGTTCAATATGTACCAATATAAGTAATTGCTTGGTTTTATCATATTATATGTAACTGTAATGATGTTATGTTGCATCGTTTATATGTTGTTATGTTGTATCAGTATCAATGATTTGTTTTTTTTTTAGAAATGTACGTGGAATATGTATCAGTAATTGTGATTTGTTTTTCAGAAATGTTAATAATAATACTAATAATAATAAAAGGACAAATAAAATAACAATTAACACTAAGTGTTCTGTGCCTATGTCCAAGGCTTGATACCAAACCACATTGAGCCGGGGGTCTCACTGGAAGCAGCCTCTCTATTCTTAGGGGTAGAGGTAAGGTTGTCTACATCTTACCCTCCTCGGACCTTACCTTAGCTTTGCTATTGGTCGGATTAACTGAGTATGATGATGATAATGATGATGATTACAAATTATAATACGTATAAATAATATTAATAATTTTTATAATATTAACAATAATATTTATATGATAGTAAGCAGGGGGTGTCCACCATATCTCCATCTCTATAAATAGGTCTACCAGCTGCCATTCTCATCCTACCACATCTCCATCTCATCATTTTCATCTCGATCGGGTCTCACTGGAAGCAGCCTCTCTATTCCCATGGGGTAGAGGTAAGGTTGTCTACATCTTACCCTCCTTAGACCCTATCTTAGCTTTTGCTATTGACGGGATTTACTGAGTATGATGATGATGATGATGTGGTTTATAATGAAGTCCAATTCCGGCTGTTTAGTAAACAACAAGCTTGTGAAGAGTACAACTCAGATGCGGAACAAGTCTGATTGTTCAGCACATAACGGAATTAAGTTTTATTAATAATGTGTGTTTAATTAAGCATGTTAGTAGTTAATGCAAAAGTATTTTTATTAATATTCCCATAACTCAAGCGTGCAAAATTGGTTTTTTTTTTTCAGTATTACAGGACACATTTCGTAGTCGGTAACACGTCCACTCAACGTAGACATTTGTGCCATGCTAGTATATCTCCTGAGCTCTAAGAACGTGTACCATCGGTGCCCGTAACGCTGGTTCTAAGAATAAGATACAATGCCCCTAAACAGTCACATTAGTCATTTTTGGTGTTTTTTTTTTTTTTTTTTTTTTTTTTTTTTGCAAAACGGGTTTTCAATAAAAAATAAAAATTAAATTAAAATAAAATTAAAATGAATGTATTTTGATTTATTGTTCAATTATATTTCAATATAAAAAAAAGAAATTAAAATTTCCATCTATAAATACCCCATTCAAGTCTTGGGAACAAACTCACCCACAACACTACCCAACCTCTCATCTTCTTATTACTCAACTTATCATCTTCTTATTACTCAACCTCTCATTTTCTTTGGTCTAAGGATGGAAGACAATAGGGATGGATTTTACTGTTCTCAACCCACTCCTAAGAAGGCAAGATTGTCGAACCAACTTTGGAGGCGTCTTCGTAGGCCCTCAATGGTATACTTAGCTTGTTTGTCTTCAAAGAGCCCACAAACTAATCCTCCAGAAAACAACAAGCCAAGTAATGGACCAGAGAACCAGCAGGGAAAAAAAACAATTTTTCAGTTGCTAATGAAGAGTCAGAAAATTGGTCCAGTGATGTTGTGAGTTTTATACTAGGGTGCAACTCCAACAGTGCTATATCATCAACAGTAACTTTATAATGATTTATCTTAAAAAACAACCACCTCTTACATTACTTAAGTCATTAACTAACTTTATGCATTATTATGTTTGCAGCACGTTGAAGCGTGGACGGTAAGATTCATGGAGATGGTAAGCCTTTTTTTGAATGGCTTCTTGACCGTATTCGTTACTTGGCAAATTCCAATCATTTCCAAAAATGTGACATTTATGTTGGTTTGGTTGAATTAGATGTGCCCCAAGACAACGGGAACATTGCTGATGCAGGTGTCCTTGTTTGTATGATGATGGAGAGTCTTGTGAAAAACAAATCAGTTGTTGGATCAGTATGCTCTCGAAGGTCTACTTGCTAGTGAACACGTATGTGTTTAGCAAGCTCAATCAGATTTGCACAACGGAATGAGTATAGAAAGTTACACTATCAACAGGAGTTATTACTCCCCCTGGATGTTTGCAAACTAAAGACAAGTTTGATGAGAATCTAAGTATTGAATGTGAATGATAATAAATACTCAAATAGATTCTCAGTAAATGAAATGGAAATAACAATAATAAGCTTTGAAGGATTTCAGTTTCAATTAAAATCGATGTCTAAAACAGACGGATGAATCCATCTATTTATAGACTTACAAATGCATGAACCTTGATCAAAAAGCAAGTCTACAACAAGTTGCAGTCTTGGAACTTGTACAAAAGATAAAGTAATAATAAACAATTAAACTACTGAAACATAAGGGCGGTGGAAAGATTCTATTACAAGTGCTGATGAATGACAAACTACTGATGAGTAGTTTGTCTTCAGTAGTTCTTCAGTTGACTTGTCTGGTTTGACTTCAGAACTTCTGATCTATCTTCTTTAGTACTTGTTGAATCCTTCTTCAGTACTTTTGTCTTCTTTCTTCAGTAGTTTTATACTTAGAATATTTTGCAGAAGTATGAATTAGACTAAGGTTTGCAAAAGTGGTTTCCTCAATCCTTTCTGTCCTTACAATCTCCCCCTAGATTGATGAAGCCAAAACCTTATCTAATTCCTTATTGTTGTTTTCTTCTGTCATTTACTATCTTCCATATTTCCTTGAACATGGAATTCTTCATATGATTCAGCTGTTCATCAGTGAGAGATCCTTGTTGAGGTTCTAGAGGTTGAATTGTAAGCAAGTCTTGTAGTGATAGATTTTCAGTTCATTCATTGATTTGAAGGCCTTGCTTGTAAGGTCTCTTCTTGTCACCAATATTGAGTTGGAATCAGTAAAGGACCATCTGATGATCAGCACTTTAGATCTGTCAAAATCTGAAGTATAGGAACCATGCTGGATCCCTGGGATGTTCCTGAGTGTTGGATGTTCTCTACTTCAGTGACTCTCAGGTGGCATTCACTTCTGTCTTCTGTTTGCACCACATTAGGTAATTTAAAAGTAGGTAAATGATGTTCAATAACTACCTTTGTGTGCAGTTTGTCAGTTATAGTCTTCTGGATTTGGTAAGCAAATGTTGAAGGATCCCTGAACTGTGTTATTAGAGGCTTTTCATCAATATTAAAGTCTCCATGTACAACTGTGTTGCCTTCTAGCAACACCATATTGAAGTCAATCTTTGTATTGTCCTCTAGCTTTCTTTTGGTAGCAGGTCTTTGTTTGACACCAGAAGTTCTAACTACTGAAGTTGATACTTCAGAAGTTTTGTACTTCTCTGGATTTGTAGCCTTGTCAGCCTTGTATCTTTTGTATGTGTCCATTAGTTTATCTTCTCTCCATCTTGACACTGAGCCTTTCTATCCTTCTCTGTGGCAAGTTTGTCAGCAATAATTTGAGCTCTGCTAGTTAGCTCATCCATTGAGAGCACATTGAGTGAATAGGCTTTTGTTTTGAGGTTCTTTGTGATGAAAGACACCAGTTGTTGTCTTTTGTCTTTTTCAGCAACCTTTTCAATCTTGGCATATCTATTCAGCTCTGCTTCATAAGCTTGAAGCTTTTCATTGAAGCTCATGTCTTCCCTTGCTTTCAAACTGTTCCAGATCTCATCCTCCTTAGCCTTTCTTTGGGCTGCAAGTAAACTCTTCTCTAGTAATTCTTTGGACTCTGAAATTGGAGAAGGGTTTAGCACAGTCATGTGAGTTGTTGTAGGCCTTAGAATAGAAGTTGGTTGTTGTTCAGTTGGTTTGGAAGGCTCTTTAGTTGTTTATATGCTGGAAGTGTTAACTGCTGAAGTGTTGATAGAAGTATCAACTACTGAAGGATTGTCTTCAGTACTTTCTGAGTCTTCAGAAGTTTCTTCAGAAGTTTCTTCATTATGGCCTTGGGAAGGTTCAGCTTCAACATCAGTTGTAGAAACAAGCCTTTCTTGATCTTCTCTTTCTTTCTTGGCTTTTTTCTAGCGGTTCTTGTTGTTGTAGAGCCACTCTTGCATTTATCCTGGCTTCCAGTGACTCCTTTGGTTCCTTAATCTTCTCCCCCTTTTTGGCTTCATCCACTTCTGGAAGCCTTCCAGGTTGAGAAGTTATACCAAAGAGTTTAGCAAGCTGTCTTGAGTTGTTGTCAATCTTGTTGGACAGCTCACCAAGTTTCTTGTTAATCACCTCAAATTGAGTTGTGGTTTTCAACTCCCAAGCAGTTGTGAAAGATTTGAGGTGATTGGCAATGAGGGTGTTCATCATCTGGTATAGGGCACCATCTGGGCTGCATAGTTGGTTCAGATCTATGCTTGATGACCCAGGGAATTGGGTAGGTATTTTTAGTGAGGGGTGTGTTTTCGGGTGATCGTCATGATGTACAGAAAATGCCACTTTAGGGGAATCAGGGATCAAGTAGACTTTAACCTGATTTGGTGTGACCAGCTCTTTGAGCTTAGAGACACCAGGTCCAGGACCTTCACTAGCAGCCGTCAATTCATGTTTAGTGGAGTGTGAATCATCATCCAAACTAATGGAATCATCTGAATCCCTGATGATGTGCTTAATGAGGACGGTATCAGTTATATCATGAGTTGGGCCCAACCCAGTTGTCTCATGTACCTCTTGTTCTTGGTTCAGAGGATTTCCTACCTCAGGCATAAAGCCTTCATCAGTAGTTGCCACAAGTGAGGTATTAGCTATGTTACTTCTATCCTCAGGTCCACCACTGGGTGGTAAATGAGTAGTAGCAGCCTCAAATGTACCTAAGGTCTCTAAGTTTGGGCTTAGAAACCCTGGTTCATCCCCATCTCTTGGGTTAGGGCTATGGATATCCACATCCATGTCAAAGTCTGATGGTATGTCCCCTGTTTGATGTGGTTGTTGGGGACTGACATGTTCTAATGGGATAGTCTCTTTTAGCCCAGAGAGAAGTTTAGCAATTTCTATGGTTTCAGGTTCAGAAGTTTGGGGTACCGGTTCAGCAGTTTGGGGTAAAGGTTCAGCAGTTTCAAAAGAAGGGTCAGTAGTTATGGTTTTCTTGAATTTCTTTCTTTTGAATAGAATGGTAATTGGTGCTCTTGGAGGGGTTTGAGATGGATGAGACTGAGAGGATGTTTCAGTCACATCTTTTACAAGTGCAGATTGCACATTAGCAAGTTCAGGCATCTCAACTTCCTGAACTGCCTTTCTTTTAAGGCTGGTGGGTTTTGGTTTTTGTTGTTTTGATTTCTTGGCCTTTTTGGGTAAGGTTTGGAAGATGAGGGTTCCATGGGGACTGTTTCTTGTTCCCCTTGGTCATCTTCTGGCCAGGCAGCCGGTTTGTTATGCCTTGTGTATGCTTGTGAGGTTAATGGGTTTAAAACTGTTGTTTTACCCACAAGCACCCCATCTCCAAGTTCTTTAATTATACATTGCATTATGAATCTTGGATACAACAAAAACTTCTTTTTAGAATTGAGGTGATGTAACACCAACTCATTAAAGAAAAGTGCAGATACCTCTGAATTTTGTTCCATTCACAATGGAATGAAAAATAGGTTGAAAAGTAGAGGGCATCTGATCATAAGATCCAGTTTTTGGACTCAGACACATGATAATGTATTGAAACAAAAGTTTATATTTTGGTTTAAAATATTTCTTAAAAATTGTTGCATCTGAGAGAGTACCTTAGTAACCACACTCTGTCATGGTCAAATGAATTTCAAAGTTTGGAAATTGATCTGGGGCATCCACATCATCTAGACTCAGTCGAATTCCCAAAGTTGCTGGTGTGATTACCATTGTTCTACCTTGGATGGTTGATTTGAGGGAGATCACTTGATCATTCACTGTCACCGTCTCCGCATTTGCCCAGAACTCATTTAGAGTTTCAGTATGGATTGGAGGATCAATAGTGAGGGCAGTGAAGTATTGGGATTTGACGACTAAATTAATGATTTCGTCGTATTGGGATCATGCTTCATGTTTCTCAAAGTAGCCTCTTTGGTTGTGTCCTTGTTTCAGTGTAAGAGCCATGTGGTTTGTGTGTGGTTCGATCGAACAGTGTTCTTGTTTGCAGGTTCAGGGTTTGAGAGTGTTTTTGAGAGAGAATGAGGGAATTTTTGCTTTTTGAAAGGATAAGTGTTGGAAAAGGTGTTTATCAAAAGTTTGTAACCGCCCTAGGTCAAACTTCTGAAGTGGGAAATGACTGTTTTACCCTTAATGACAAAACTGCTGATGATGAACAACCTTCATCAGTAGTTCCCATTTTCTCTTCAGTAGTTTGTTAACAACTGATGAGAATACTTATAAACACTTTATTCATAACTCCTGAAGTTTATTTTATCAGAAGTTAATCATTTTTCAGAAAATATCCCCATACTGATGTTTTGTACATCAGTAGTTTCTCTCTTTTTGTTTTTCAGAAGTTTTGGACTAAAAACAGATGTAAGTGAAAAATAAAATATGTGCAGAAAAGTAAAAGAAACACTTACAAATTTAGCATCCCAAGCATGGATACTAACTTCTGAAATGTTGATGTGTCAAGGGGTTTAGTGAATATGTCAGCTATTTGATTAGCTGTTGTCACATGATTCACTTCAATCTTGCCTTTTTCATAGCAACCCCTTATGAAATGATACCTGATTTCAATATGTTTAGTCTTTGAGAACTGAACAGGATTTTGAATGATGCTAAGGGCAGATTTACTGTCTACAAGCAATGGTGTCTTGGGTTCTTTGATTCCATAATCAAGAAGTTGATATTGGAGCCATTGTATCTGTGATGTACAACTTGCAGCTGCAATGTATTCAGCTTCAGCAGTTGAAGTTGCAACAGATGTTTGCTTCTTTGATTGCCAAGATACTTGCCAGTTTCCCAAGAATTGACAACCACCGGATGTTGATTTTCTTGACATTTTACACCCTGCATAGTCACTATCTGAAAAAGCTGATAACTTGGTATTGCTAGAAGCAGGATACCAAATTCCAAGTGTAGGAGTTCCTTTTAGATATCTGAATATTCTTTTGACTGCAATTAGGTGTGATTCCCTAGAAGCTGATTGATATCTAGCACAGACACATGTTGAAAACATAATATCTGGTCTAGAAGCAGTTAGATATAAAAGGGAACCTATCATACATCTATACATGGTTTGATCAACCTGTTTTCCTTGATCATCTGGTTTAACTTGTGTGGTTGGTGTCATGGGAGTGGAACATGATTTACAGTCTTGTAAAGAAAATTTGTTCAATAATTCTTTAACATATTTAGATTGATGTATAAAAGTTCAATTTGTTTGTTGTTTAATCTGCAGTCCTAAAAAGTACTGTAGTTCTCCCATTGTACTCATCTCAAATTTTGATTGCATGAGTTTCTTAAATTCATCACACAGTTTTGTGTTTGTTGCACCAAATATGATATCATCAACATAAATTTGAACAAGTAAGACATGATTTCCAACTTTTTTTAATGAAAAGAGTTTTATCAATGGAGCCTCTTGTAAAGTTATTTTTGAGCAAAAAGTTGGAAAGTGTTTCATACCAGGCTCTAGGAGCCTGTTTTAGCCCATAAAGAGCTTTGTCAAGCTTGTACACCTACTCAGGATGAGAAGGATCCTCAAACCCAGGTGGCTGACAGACATACACTTCCTCTTTGATCTTTCCATACAAAAATGCACTCTTAACATCCATTTGAAAAACCTTAATTTTGTTGAAAATAGCATAAGCCAGAACTAACCTGATGGCTTCAAGTCTTGCAACTGGAGCAAAGGTTTCATCATAGTCAATTCCCTCTTCTTGAGAGTAACCTGGTACCACCAGTCTTGCCTTGTTCTTAATAATCATACCAGCCTCATCTTGTTTGTTCCTGAAAACCCATCTTGTGCCAATTGGTAGCTTGTTTGGAGGTAAGGGACAGATTTCCCAAACCTGTTGCTTCTTGAATTGGAGCAACTCATCTTGCATAGCTTGCACCCAATTGTTGTCTTTGAGGGCTTCTTGGTACTTCTTAGGTTCCAACTGTGAAATGAATGCTGAGAAGAAGCAAAAGTTGGAAAGCTGGTTTCTTGTGAGAACACCTGATGCAATATCACCCATGATTTGTTCCAATGGATGATCTTTATGTTCAATTAGTTGTTGTAAACCACTTATAGGTGTAGGTGGCTCTTGTACTTCATTAAACAAACCACTGAGGTTTATAATGTCTGGTTCAGCTGTTTCTACATCTTCAGTAGTTGCAGGGGCTGAATCAGCAGTTTGAGTTTGTACATCAGCAGTTGTTGAATCAGAAGTTTGTGAAACTTTTGATGGTTTGAAAGTTGACTTAATGACTGTATTAGGAGTCCATGGTGCTTGATCCTCATCATCAAACCTCTGATCACCATAATAAGTAGGTTTAGATGAAGTGACAGTCTTTTCAGGTCCGAAATGGAAGCTGTCAAGGTCAAAGAGTTCAGCAGGATGTGCTGGAATAAGAGTGTGTTTTGTCTCATTGAACTTGACATTCAGTGTTTCTTCTACTATCTTGGTTCTTGAGTTAAAAACCTTGTAGGCGTTCCTAGTGGAAGAATAACCAAGAAAATAACCTGAATCAACTTTAGCAGCAAACTTTGAAATAGAGTATTTAATGTTTAGAATGAAACATTGACATCCAAAAGCCCTGAAAAAGGAGATAAGGGGCTTAATGCCATGAAGAACTTCATAGGCAGTTTTGGAGTGTCTTTTGTTGACAAGGACTCTATTCTGAACATAACATGCAGTGTTGACTACTTCTGCCCAGAAATACAATGGTAGGCCTGAATCAGTTAACATGGTTCTTGCTGCTTCAATTAATGTTCTGTTCTTCCTTTCTACCACACCATTTTGTTCAGGAGTTATGGGAACATTGAATTGTCTAATAATCCCTTTAGACAAACGGAATTCATCCAGAGTTTTGTTCCTGAACTCTGTCCCATTATCACTTCTAATGGCTTTGACAGATGAAGAGTATTGTTTCTCTACTTGTAGAATGAAGAACTTGATGATTTCAGCTGCCTCATCCTTGGAAAATAAGAAGAATACCCATGTGAATCTTGAATAGTCATCAATGATGACTAAGCAGTACTTCTTACCAAGGCTCATGATTTTGACTGGCCCAAAAAAGTCTATATGGAGCAGTTGAAGACATGCAGTTGTTTTAGATTCTTTAATAGACTTATAGGAGGACTTATGCTGCTTTTCCTTTAAAAGGATACACAGTTTTCTTGACACTGGTATACTTTCAAGGGTAGACCTCTGACGAAGCCCATTTTTGTGACTTTATTTATGGTTTTAAAGTTCACATGGCCAAGTCTCCTGTGCCAGAGATCAGTTTCTGAAGTTGATGCCCTTGAGAAGAAACAGGCAGTGTTGTTCAATACTTTGTCCTTTTCAATGTCCACTGCATAGACATTGCCACATCTTTTGGCTATTAACAAAGTATGATCTTCAATTTTCTTCTCTATCAACTTCTGGCCTTCTGGTGATTTGATCTTGCATGCTGTCTTTGTGAAAAAGGAAGAATATCCTTTATCACACATTTGTGACACACTCAGCAAGTTGTACTCAAGGTTTTTAACCAGAATGACCTTGTCAAAATGTATTTTGCCTGAAGAGACATTGCCATGTCCTAGCACATATCCCTTGGCATTGTTCCCAAAGGATACATATCCTTCTCTTTGACTGATAAAATTGTCTATCAGGTATCTGCAACCTGTCATGTGCATTGAGCCTCCACTATCAATATACCAAATGCTATTTAAGCCTCTAGAGACCCTTTGCACAAAGTAACAAATTAGTTAGATTTAGGAACCCAAGCCAGTTTGGCTTTGGGTTTGATCTTGAGAACATTAACAGTTTGTTCTTGACCAGGGTGAGGAATCCATGTCTTTTTGGCAATGGATTTTTCATTAAAAGCAATGGTGGTATCCTTTTGAGGACCACCATCAACCTTGGTCATCAGTAGTTGTACCATATACATGAGATCTTTAATCTCAGCAGTTTGTGAAACTGCTGATGATGTAGGTCTAACTATTGAAAGACAATTTTGAAAAAAAGACTGTTGTTGAGATTTCATCTTTTTCTGAGAAAAGGTGTTGCCTGGTTGTTGTTTCTTGGGAGAAAAAGTTTCTTCAAAATCAATTTTGAGTTGTTTTCCCACAACCAGTTGTAAGTTTTTCTTGGTATACTGAATTCCTTTTCTATATCTACAAAATTCTATCTTGTGGTTAAACAAACCACAAATTTCACATTCTTTTGCCTTTTCTTTTTCATTCAAAGGCAAATTTCTGACTGTTTTGATTTGCTTTAGGTTATCAGTGGTTTTCAGGTTCTCAACTCCTGATGTAGATGAAACTACTGATGGCTTAAAGTTAGATTTTATTAGTACTTCTGAAGAACTTTCTTTTAAAGTTTTTAGAAAGTATTTATGAAAAGATGTGCATTCTTTCTCTTCAAAAGTTTCATCTGAAACAATTTTTCTCCCATCTTCAGTAGTTTTGGGTGAAAAATCAGTTGGTGTTTCAGTGTGATTGTACCCTATGCCAAACCTAACATTTGATGCACTTTGTTTGTTAAGCAGCAGTTGGTACCCTTTACAAGATTCCACCCATTTTTCACAATCAACCTTGGTGTCCGCAAGCTCTTTTCTGACATTTTCTAGGTCTTCTATCATTATTTTAAGTTGTGCTTGGGTTTCAATAGCATTGTTAGTTAATATAGAATTTTCTTTTGCCTTTGCAGCAAGTTTTCTTTCTAAATCACATTTTATCTGAGTGAATTTTCTCTTAGAGTCATTTGCTTTACCTTGTAAATGCACATTGGTCTCTCTTATGAGAGCAAAAGATTCTTTACATGAGTTTGAACAAAGTTTTGTTAAAGATTCTTTTGATACCTGAGACAGGGCAGATTTTGAGGTGCAGCCCTCAAATGCCATTAAGGCAAAATTCTTTCTGCCATTGTTAGGTTCTCCCCAGTTGATGTCAAACATTTTGTTGTCTGCATAAGGATTGCACTCTGTAGTGTCAAAAGGAAGACTGCTCCAGTCAACATACCCTGAGGTGAATAGACTTTGTTGTGAGGGTTGTTGAGTTTGTGGAGGTTGTTGAGCAGCTGGAATGGAAGGGATTGATTGTTGGCTCTGCATTTGTTGAGCAGGCATCTGTACATATTGTACTTGTGGCATATATTGGAATTGTGGAGCTTGTGCCTGTACAAAATGTGCACTTCCCCGTGTTCCATTATTCCTGTTATAACTAGGGTTAAACTGATTCCAGACTGAGATTGGTTATAGCTAGAGCTTCTACGCTCTCTAGCAAAGTGTCCCAACTTCTGACACTTATGACATCTAAGCTTAGATTTGTCAAAACCAAATTTTGTAGAACTGTTTAGTCTTGAAAATTTCCTTCCTGACCTTTTATAAAATTTGTTTGTTTTTATACTTAACATGGCCAGTTGGTGTAAGATGTCCATTTCTTCTAAGTCATCACTGCAGAAATTTTTTAAATCATCCATGATAAAACACAAGTTATCAGCAGTTTGACTATATTCATCATTGTCATAACCTGGGAATGATCTTTCTGAAGAGATCCCAGCAGTTATGTCAATGTGGTCAAAAGATCAAAAACTATTTGAACAAGTAGGTGAGTCTTGTCCCAATAGTGCTGTACTACCTGGTAAATAGTCATCAGCTGTTTTACCAGAACTTTGCAATTTCTTTTTTTGATCGATTTCTCTTTCAAAAGTTAGCAATCTCCCATGTAATTTTGTAAGAGTGAGAGAGCTAAAGTCTGGCGAAGATCTGAGGACTATTGAATATGTTTCCCATTTTTCAGGTAAAGACCTTAAAAATCTATGAAGCATAGATACAGTTGTATAGGTCTGACCATTTAATTTTAACTCAGATATTAATGAGGAAAATCTTTCAAATTGTTGAGTTAAAGTTTCCCCATTTATGTGAGCAAATATTTCATATTGTTGAGCCAGGATTTCTCTAGTGTTGGCAATCACCTCTTCAGTTCCTCCAAACTGTTCTTTTAGGCAGTCCCAAAGCTCTTTGGCACTATCACAATGTAATAGTCCAAAGTAGATTTCATTTGAGAGTGCCATTGCCAACATAGAGAAAGCTTTAGCATCAAGCTCAAGTTTTAGGAAATCATCTTCAGTGTAGTCTTTTGGGTCCTTTGGTATTTCGACTTTAGTTTCAAGATTAATGTTTACTGGTTTGTGGGGACCATATATCACAGATTTCCAGCAACTGGTGTTGGTCTGAGATAAGGTATGTGCCATCCTCCTTTGCCAGATATTGTATTCATTTCTGACTAGCATAGCAGGTTTATTGGCAGAACCAGTATTATGTGGATCCATTTTAAAGAGTATTGATTTGTCAAATATCTCTTAAAGTGATGGATGTTGAAAAAGTGAACTTTTAATCCTTTATTGAATATCAATAAGAGCCTGTGTCTGATTCTCAATGTGTTAGATTGATATGTGATCAGATAAACCAGCGCTCTGATACCAATTGTTGGATCAATATGCTCTTGAAGGTTTACTTGCTAGTGAACACTTATGTGTTTAGCAAGCTCAATCAGATTTGCACAGCGGAATAAGTATAGGAAGTTACACTATCAACAGGAGTTATTACTCCCCCTGGATGTTTGCAAACTAAAGACAAGTTTAATGAGAATCTAAGTATTGAATGTGAATGATAATAAATACTCAAATACATTCTTAGTAAATGAAATGGAAATAACAATAATGAGCTTTGTAGGATTTCAGTTTCAATTAAAACCGATGTCTAAAACAGACGGATGAATCCATCTATTTATAGACTTACAAATGCATGAACCTTGATCAAAAAGCAAGTCTGTAACAAGTTGCAGTCTTGGAACATGTACAAAAGATAAAGTAATAATAAACAATTAAACTACTGAAACATAAGTGCGGTGGAAAGATTATATTACAAGTGCTGATGAATGACAAACTACTGATGACTTGTTTGTCTTCAGTAGTTCTTCAGTTGACTTGTCTGGTTTGACTTCTGAACTTCTGATCTATCTTCTTCAGTAGTTCTATACTTAGAATATTTTGCAGAAGTATGAATTAGACTAAGGTTTGCAAAAGTGGTTTCCTCAATCCTTTCTGTCCTTACATCAGTGTTGTTAGAAATTGACGTCGAAGAGGCTTGTGTCAATTATCGACGCCACGTGACTGATGAGCTATACAAATGGCGTTGTCTCGCAAGTTCTCGTCATGTTAAATGATTATGGTCCATCGTTTTAATGTTTCTAATGGCACTTTTTTTATTCTGTTAAGTTGGTGGTTTTAATGTTTTGGTTGTTGTTATCATTAATATATTACTTTATTACATTTAGTAACTTTCTTCATAAAGTAAAAGACAATATGACCAACATAAACAACATATGACAAACATTAATAGATAATCAAAATGCTCCTTCACTATTGTTTCCCCATAGACCAACGTGCTGCATAAAATTCATCTGACATCCCCAATCGAAACAGTGCAAAAGCCTCATCAACATATCCTCCAATGTTAATTGGTTCACATGCAACTATACGACTGAGTAGCATACAAACAATGACCCATGAATTAGCAGCAGCATATTTCTTAGTATGCTGGCAATACTTAATTTGATACCCTTGTTCTTTCTACGAATCTTCGTCCGAAATGTTCCCAGTGAGAAATTTGTTCAAAAAACGATTTGAATAAAGATTCAAATCTTATTAGGGTAGGGTAAACCCTAGCTTGGATCAAATCACATCCAGAAGAACTAGGTGAACCACACAGACTAGTAAAGTACAGGGTAATATCAAAGGTTCACATATCAACACTAACTGAATCTGTCTGATTATTCAGCACATAACGGAATGTAAACCTGTTAATTTTGATTATACTTTAGATATAATCCCATACATATAAAAAAAACAAATTTAGAATACATATGTTACCGTATCAATGCCCCAAAATGGAGGATAATGTTCTTTGATTCCGATGGCAAATGGTAACGCACCATAGTTTGGTGTATTAGCTAAAAGGTCCAAGAACTAAGGGGGAAGAATTGTCCAAGGGTACATATGTTCCGAGTCTTTACATTGTTTTGATCAACACCTATTGGGATCTCATCAACCTGTTTACCCAACCCCACACATGCTAAAACAGAACGAAGCATAAATATAATTTTAAATATAACCAACAAAATAGGAAAACAATAACTTCATTTACTTACCAGGAGCCACAGGTAACCATCGTTTTCATACCCCATTAGCATACCCAAAAATCACGACCCAGTTGTTTCCTAACAATGAGCCAACAATAATAGTACGAAGCATCACTGTTACTATAATACTCCACCGTAGTTTGACGCCAATTTTGGACTCTCTGGTTAGTAGTGTGTACCAATGTGTTTTTGTTTCCATCTTTTCTAGGGGGTTTCAGTAAACATAACCAAACTCGGGATATGATTATTAAAGATCTTCCATTATATGTTCATTACTAGAGGAGTCAATTATCCGGTAGCCTCTTGGTATGCATTCCCTGGTGTGTGTCCCTAATATTTATAGACAAATAAAAAGAAATGGCCAACTTTGTTTTATAGTGACAGCAAATACTTACACCCCATCACGTGATATCTGAATTCACCATTAAAGTCACTCTCATTAAAGTCACTTTCATACAATATTATAAAAATTATTAAAGTATTATTTATAGACAAATAAAAAGAAATGACCCACTTTGTTTTATAGTGACTACAAATACTTACACCATCACGTGATATCTAAATTCACCATTAAAGTCACTTTCACACCATATTATAAAAATTATAAAAGTATTTTAAAAAATTGAAAATTCCACATTTTCTCATCTATTTAAGGGGTAGTTCCCTCAAGCCAAATTGCTCACACGTAACCATCTCTCTTAAAGACAAACTTTTCTTATAATACCTACTTCTCCCCAAACCCTTTCAACCAATGGCTTCATTGTTCCATACCTGGTTTGATTATACTGGGGTGGTTTCAGGCTACGGACTTCGACTATACATTCTAGTCTTTGGTTAGTGTGGATTGCCTTATAAATGTTTTGAAACCCGGACCGGCCAGTCAGCCATGAACCGGGGATCGGGTGTATTGGACCGGTTGTGCACCAAACCTGGTTTTTAAGGGGTTGAACCGGATTTGAGCTAGGATATGTTCGAAGACCCAATGGAAGTTTGACCACAATAAAAGAGTCAACGCACTTGCCGATACAAATGACACAAGATAAATTTCAGAATCAAACTGAAAGCAATGACATTTGGTAACAAACCTCGAATGCTCAATCTAAGCGAGTCTCTAGAAAACACATACATTTTCAATTTTCTACACGAGTAGGAAAAGTGTTGACAATAACTTTGGTTGCTAGAATTGACCACTCAATTTTCTGAAAAAGTTCATTGTATTGTTTGTGGCAAATTAAGGACTACCGATAGTCCTTTACATTATACGCGTATACAATAAACGCTTAATGACAGTAATGACAAAACTCCCAACAGAGCCATGTTATGAGATCGAACGACTGAGTATTCCAACAATTGAAAAGGAAAAAAAAGTGTTTGTATACTTGATTACTTCTGAATGGATGACATAAAAAAAAATATTCTTGACAAATGGTGGATAGGCAAGCCACGAATGTTTGCCTGGTTTGCAAATTATCAATGCGATGATGATTCAATGAAATCAAATTGAACTCGCACGTGAATGTGGCATCCTAATGCCCAAACATGCTAACAACAAATTTGTCAACAATTGACAAAGGCACACCTCAAATGAAGAAACTGGTACACCAATTTTTTCAATACACACCACAAGATGTGATGGGAATTGAAGCAACAATAAGCGAGATGGTGTAAGAAGGAACTTGCCGATAAAAGTCATCCATTACTCCAGGTCGATGGAGTATTCACCACAGGGTGGTGTAATGATTTACACGATACAATTCATCATAGAGTCAATTTCAAAGAAACTTATCGGCAAGTTGTCAAAATATTCATTACCCACAATGACCTGACATATCAAGACTAGAATGCTAGCACTGCAAGCAACGTAACGATAACCAAATCATTAATGAAACCATCGTTTGATGTGAAGCCCAACAATGGGCCTCCACGAATTAACATAATTCAAACATACAGTAGATGACACGTGTACAAAGATATGTGTTCAATTATGTGGAGAGTAAAGGAATCGACAAAATGGGATTCTTTAAAATGGTTTGTTAAAGGTCACAAACAAGGAACAAGAGATGTAAAACATACTCAAAATATATAACTAGGTTCTACAATATGAACCTTCGAAGCTCAAGAAACAAGGTCATCAAGATCTTAAACTGGTTTAATAAAATCGAATTCACAAGTGACACACACAAGGGGGAATCGGCAATCACCTCCATAATAGTAAGAGTAAACAACCTTTAAGTTTTATATACACCATCACAATAAATTTTCTTAGAACTTTCATGTGCCTAAAAATTCACAATAACGTGACGTCTATGTTATTGCAAATTTACCTCACAAGATCATTACAGCTTGCACAGTTTCAAAAGAAAAACGAGGTGCTTCATCAAGAGGTTTTAGACCTAAGTCGACCTTGACGATGTAAGCATACCCCGAACCTGGGGATGCGAGACCGCAGATGCAACAAACTATCCATTTGCATGCTGGTGCTACTAACTAAATTGACGCGTGTGCGCGTTCACGATACGTCCAAGCTTGAGTAGACAATCATTGGCGATACGCAATATTTCCGAAACATACTTATATACTTTATATTTATATAAATACACACAATATATAATCAAGTAAATTGTTCCTCAAAACCAAGAAACAATGACTCAGCTAAACTTTATGTGAATAAACACTTCACTATCCAAAGCGATGACTCGTCAGTCACTAGTGAGAGGGAGTTAGAGAGAGAAACTAGGGTTTGGTTTGGAGGCGACGGCTGAAGAATGGGGAGGGAGAGTGTCTGCTTTTATAGGTAGGGTTTGGGTAGGGGGATACCGCGTGTCGAACCTGCTTTAAACGTAAAATGTTTTGATTTTTATTTTGGTTCAATAAGTAATTACAAAATGTAGTCGGTTTTGTTTGTAATTATAAGCAACACTAAACTGAGCACTTTAATTATTATATTCGTTACCCGATGCATGCTTTTGAAAAACACGTTTAATTCACGTTATTAGCTTCGGTCGTGGTTTTATTTACACAAATATAAGCATGAGGCAATCCATGTTTTTGAACTCCACCACCTAAACAAATACAAAGATAAGATATATATATATATATATATATATGATGAAATAGATAATTTTAATTGATTATAGTAATAATTAACTAAAACAATATGAGAAAGAAGTAATGAAATACATAATATGGCTAATATAAATAAATGACAATCATAGAAGTAGTAAAAATATTAAATTATTGAAATCATAAATGTGTGTTGTAACATATCTGCTTGAACTTTGCCAAATATTCTCTTATCCTTTAAATCTTTAATAAATGCATCAAGCTTGATTTTTAAAAACTCTAGATAATATATCATGCTTATCTTTAGGATTAACGGTGCTGCCTTTTAGAAATCTTTTGAAATCTGGCCATTATGGGGTACATGTCACTGTTATAAAGAAATCTAGATATCCATACCATTTACATAAAGACATGGCATCTAAGTAATTCTGCCTTAGACAACGAGCACCACCAGTAAATGACAAAGGTAATATAACACGCATCACCTTCAAATGCCACACAAACCTCCTACACCTCACAAAACCTTCGGCCCCTTTCCTTACCTCCAAACCGAAGCATAATCAACCTACAAGCGCCGCTCGAAGCATCCAAGCCAAAGGAGAAAAGTCACGAGGTCTCTAGGATTCACACCACTGCAAACCATTCTTAGGTGAGTCATTGCATTCCCAAAACTTTTATAAGTCATTCCTATTATGTTAACCGACTCTTCGACCCATGATTACAAATAATAAGCCATTCATTTGCATAAGTTTTGCACACTTTGTTTCACTTGTCATTGTTTTGATTAACTAGTGATCACATTTAAGAGATACCTCAATTATTTCATAACAATTGGCCCTTATATTATAATGATAGCTTGAGTAATGTTTTTGAATCAAAACCCAACCTAAATGATCAACTAAGAATCGGTTTTCATAATCAAAACTTATTTGGTTTATATTCAAAGTTAAGGTTTATAATGGAGGTGTTTATAATCGGTTTTCATCACAAACCCACGAAAACACATTGCATAGCTTCGATGGTACTTTAATGAGCCTAGGTCGACCCATTTCGATTCAATAAACCATCGAATTCAAGACATATGTTATACATTGTTTCGGCTATAATATCTTAACATATGTTAAATAGGCCGAAACATGTGTTAATACTATTTTGAAATTAAAAGGGCATAAACCTATGTTAAAATGCATATTTTTTCAAAAACCAACCACACATGACGACTTGGTGTCAATTTACAAACCATAACGACATGTAGGGACCACCTTGTTTACAATAAAGATCATCTTACAACAAAGCACCCGGGATTTCCGAAGCCGTACCCCTTTACAAGTACATAAAATCATTTATAAAACATAACGTGCACAAGAACATGGCCCACATACACTAAAACCAGGGCCCACAAATGTCAGGTGAACAATTTGTATGATAAAAAACGAGAACGTACAATTTACCGTGCTCTTGATAATCATAGGGAAACCATTGTCTGGACGGTAGTTACTTCACACCACAGCTTCACTAGACCACACGTGCCATTATCAGGTGGGTTTCAATGCCCCATTTTACTATTTTTACATTTTTGGGGGACAAACATGCTACAATTCTAGTCCAAATTTCATTTTGTATGTTATTCTATCGTGACTACCATGTGGAACATGAGACATTCGGTTCATGAGCTCAACAGTCCTCATACTTACATTATACTGTAACCATTAACTATCGAAACCATGGAACACTTTAATAGATATATTGGGTTGACACCCCCACTCTTGATTAGTCGCTCTAACTGGTTACATACGAAAGAGTGTTAGTATTCTACTATACAAACATTTTCTTTAGTGTACAATGCGCGAGGAACAACAGTCAAGAGGTTTGGTTACGGGATTCATGGTTTGCACAGTAATCGTTTGCTTAGCTAGCCTATGATTGGTCATACACGAATTACACGAGCATTTTACTTAGTACATTTAAACCTGTGAACTCACC
This sequence comes from Ambrosia trifida, assembly GCA_028751855.1. Classification (NCBI taxonomy): domain Eukaryota; kingdom Viridiplantae; phylum Streptophyta; class Magnoliopsida; order Asterales; family Asteraceae; genus Ambrosia; species Ambrosia trifida. Next base: position 77,981,786 of record CM054129.1, read on the forward strand.
GACATTATTGTTGTCAAATTTTTTATGCATGTTTTCTAGGTAATTGACGATGAGAAGCGAGGACTTGGGAGAGGGGTTTGAGCTTGCACCAAGTGGTACCATCATGGATCGGGTCTTGTCAGTCCCATGTTATTTCAGTATTTGAGTCATGAGTTTCCAGACAATTTACTAATTTCAAACAATTAAATAATTTATGACATCATCCATCCTTAGATGGAATCTATTTTAAATAAATTTGTGTGTTGCTCGAACCTTGTGCTTGAAAACTTTTTGAATGACATCCCCGTGTTTCCACCTTGGTGGGGTGTGACAAAGTATGTTATTGGTAGTTTTTTTTTCACATAATGTAATCTATTCATATCATTATGTTATATTATTGTTGTGTTCTTTAAGGGTTTTTGTTTTCTTATTCATATCAGTGTGTTTTATCTTCATGGTGGTCGTATTAGTTAGTTTTTGTACACCTTAAAAACTTGTGATCGATAAAACACCATGTAAGACTAACATCCTTCACATAAATATAATGAAAACACCAAACGTTGTGTAAAAAAATAAGCAAAATTTGCCTTGAATATAAAACACCACACGTTTATTATTAAACGTTGCATATCCATATGGTGTTTTATAACTGCACATCTTGAAGCATATCCACAAACTGATTATACATTGTTAAAACACAACGTAATATTGAACAAAATATCAAATGAACAAAACACCAAGAGAAAAACTCAATTTTTTTATCTAGGTTGTGAATGAGAATTATATGTTGATAAAACATGTTTGAATTTTGAATTATGGTTGATGAAAAAATCCCTGGAAAAACTCCATTAAATTAATAACATGTTAACTTTCTTATTTTGTGCTTGATCAAATTACCTTAATAACCCCATTCTATAGAAAAAATGGTGGCACGTGTCATCACTGTAGTACTTCTTACATTTCTCATAAAAAAACACACTTTGTATAGGAACTCCGCCCTATATATATAATGACTGTTGTCAAGCGGCTATGTTTGAGTGTCGCGGGCAGGATGTGCATCACGGTCGTGGAACAATTTGACCATCACGGTGACCACGGGACGGTGTTTGTGGTGATCACGACCATCACGTGTGGTCTATCGCGGAAAACTCCACGTGACCTTAAACATAAATCGCAGTGTTAAAAAGGATCTCGTATGGATCCATAAATAGGTTTAGGTGAAGCCTGTAAGTCCAAGATCCTCTCAGATATCACTCAACGGACGCGAAATATCAATTGAATGGTTAGGAACAAAAGATAGCAAAATGATAAAATCAATTGTATTGCTGCTTAACCTTGTACCAGACAATCTCAGTTAAAATCAATTATATTGCTACTTAACCTTGCACACAATCTCTAGGATTGTCTGTTACAAGGTTTTCCCTCAAAACCCTCTCTTGGTGGCTAGATAGTTACAAAATGGCTTAACCCTAAAATGAACTAGAAAATACATTATATAGGGTCCACTAATTATTTGGCCCACATGGCCTAACCCAAGCCCAATAGCTAAACTAAGCCCAATAATAAAGACAAGCATAAACATACACAATTTCAGGGCCTTACAATATCCCCTCGATCAAGGTTTGCACAAAGCTTCTTCATAACAGGTGAGTATATTGTTGACATCTGTATGTTTTACAAAGTCAAGACCATCAATGATCAGGTCTCTGCATATATGTGGATGCAACAGAGAGACCAATGAATACTCGACCAGGGTTAAGGTAAATTCTAAATTTTCGATATGATCATTGCTTTAGGCTTTTGATTTGTGCCTTTAGCTTGAATTCTCTTTGCAAATTTATGTTTTGGCATATCCTTATAGCTCTTTTAAGACATCCTGACTGTGCCTAGGTCAACATATAATCTGGATGCAATAGAAGGGCAGCCAGGACATCCCCAGATGTATCAACAATGATGTGTTACCCATACGTACACAGCCCTATATCTTTAGCATGAATTTTAGTCTGAATTTGTTGTGCAGTTTGCCTACCAGTATATCATATAATGGAGCTGCAATCACACTTGATTTAATTCTCCTTTCCATTTTAAGGTATGACAATTGACCCGCTGATGTACAATCATTTCTTCTTTTTCGCACATGAAATCTCATTTTCTGAATTTTTTCAATGTTTTTGTATTTTTCTTAGGGTTTTGAGGATACAGCCCCCTAAATTTGTGCTTAGAATTTAAAACAAAACAAAATAAATGAAAAACAATTTAAAGAACAAGACTTAATGCTTCAGGTATTAAATGTACATCTTGTACTGATTTTACCTCCATCATCTTCTTCAAAGGAAACATACCCACTATTCAAAAAATTTAAAATATTATGTAACAGAGAGGTGTCACCTATCATGTGCCTAGAACAACCATTATCAACACACCAGTGGCTGCTGATAGTCCTTCTTGGTTACCACTGCACTAAGAAAGGAGATTAATTAAACACCGGTACCCAGACCATAGTGGTCTTAGGCACTCCAGAAGCATCTATGTAAGACATTTCCCTCAAACACGTGTCCTTATTCTCATTTAGAACTAAGGCTGGTAATGGGTAACCTGTATAAGACATGATTAGACATGTTAACTAAAAAGTACCCTATTGCCATTTTTTACTTTTTTTTAAAAATAATTATAATTAAGAGGCAAAGATCCATCGTTTCTCTTTTTTGGTACATAAAATGTATAACTGTGTTATAAACATTGAATATAAAGTAGTTAAACGAGTCGTGTTCATGTTTAGAACTTTTCTTGTTTGCGTCGTTAGAGACCTGTTAAACCTGTTAAGACACAATTTGCCAGCCCTATTTAGAACTGGTGTTACTGCCGCGTTTGGTTTTTCTTTCCAAACAGATTTTGGCTTAACAAACGACTTTGCTACTTTTGGAGTAGCAGCTTTTTGTTTCTCAGGGTGCCTTGATTTCTATTGTTGAACAGCCTTTCATTTGTTCTTGGCAGCATTCCAGTCACCATCAGAAGGTTTAACTTTGGGATTCACATTTTTCTTTGCCTTAGGTTTTTCAACCTTCATTGGCTTGGAGTAGTAGTTATCCCTAGGCATCACCCTCTAATATTGTCTATAATATGGCATATAAGGACGATGTGTGCAATTCCTTGCAATGTGATTGGGTCTTCCTCAGTTGTAGCACGTCTGCTTCTTTGCATAATGAGTAGATCTCGGTCTGTTCGATCCTACTGGTGATGAATGTGAGTGATGAGACTTGCTGGATGATTTGTTTGCAAACTTCTCAAACTTTCTGCTCTGCTTCATATGTCCTTGTCATTAATAGTTAGTACATTCACTACATTTATCTTGAACTGCTGGTTTTGGAGGCACATATTTAGTTGACGGACCTCTCAACGTTGGCTCAAAAATAGCCTTTTTCACACATGGACAAGCATGAGCAGATAAATTAGATATTTTCATACAAACATCGGCTGTTTTACTCCAAACAATATCATTGCCCTCAACCTTAACCTCTACTTTTTACTAAATCTGCACATGAAGATGAAGTATCAGTAACGTTTACACATTTAAAATCAGGGACTATTGCCTTTACCAAACATGTGCCAACAGTCTTGGATGAGGCATCCTCACATTCTTGTTCAAACTTGCGTGGCCTTTGAGGACACAGATTCTGGCTCAATTAAGGGTGCAATGTCTGATTTGGTCGAGCCACTTGATTAAGAAACTTGTGGTGGCTCAAACGTGCCAGACACAATTTCTCTTGATTCAGCTGAATCACTCAAGTCATATTCTGTTTGTCGTGGCTCTGCTGAATCCCCCGTTGACTCAGCTGCTCGAGAAGACTCATAGTTAGATTCACTAGATTCAACTGATGCTGATTTCTCAGATTCAGATGCTTCAGGTGATTCACATTTGGAGTCACTTTCAGAAGTGTGTGGAGCAGCTGACTTAGCGATCTGTTGTGCCTTAAATTCTCTACAAAATTTATCAATCTCTTTCACAAAACCAAACTCAAAAGGCACAGATTGGTTTGCCTGTCCATTTGGTTGGTCTTGTTTAGCTTCTGATTCTGTCACACCACGCCAATGGCGGAAACACTTGGCACAACGCTAGAAAGCATATCAAAGTCAAGATTAACACAAACCATATTTAATTTGAAAATATTATTTCATTAAGATGTCAAAAAAGAGTACTTTGTCATAAAAATTACACAAAACAACATACATGAAGTTCAACATGGGGTTTTCCGTCTATGTCCCAAGCCAATGGCGTATATAGATGAAACCCCCGACCGGTGTCCGACATCCCAAATTCCACCGTACTAGCCGCATATCTATTCAACACTTAGTTACATGAAAGATATGTTTAAAAAGACATCAATATATAAAATATTGGTGAGTTCACATGTTTTAGTTCCGTAACAACATCTTAAAAACAACATGTGCGGAACAAACACAAGCAGTGACCTTTGTAATGAGCAGCTAACTCCTACAAACTATGACCAGCAATCCATTAAGCCCATAACCAAACCAAGACAAGCAATGCTCCGCGAGCAGAAGTTGTTTCTCGGAAATAACAACTTTGTTTAGAATACGTGCATCCCTGGCATACGCAGTTGCATAATCAACACTATCGATTAGGGGTGGGCCTTGTTAGGAACCAATAGTACTATCCAAATATTCCTTCGGTTCTCAATTTCACACACACAACACACGAGTAAATGGTTACAGTAGATGAGGACTTACCCCGAGTGGTGTAAGACAAACCCAAGAACTCATCATGCCACTTATCACATTTTAACATTTAAAAACATTTTGACATGTGACAACATTTGACAAAACATATCTTTCCCCCAAAACAAAAACAGTAAAAAGGGGTCGTGAAACTCACCTTAATTTCCATGCTTAGCTAGCAAACAAAGCCCGAAGTTTTGACCAACTTCCTCGTGCCCTAATTACCAACAAAGGACACCTTAAAAGTCTATCACATACAAGGCTACCTTACTTTCCGGTTAAAAGATAATTTATTCATCTATCTAGACTCGTGTGTACTAACCCTTGTATAAAACTCACTTGTCAAAACACTTGTGAAATTTACTTATAAAAACATACACAACAATATCAGTTTCATTGTGCTACGAATTTTATAAAATTTAGGCAGAGTTTCCTTTGTTTTTGTACGAACCAGACAACACAAGTTGTCTATAAATTTCCCAAAAATCAATTCTAAACACAAGACAATACAATTATCCGCAACTTTCCGAATCAAATAAGATTTTATACATTTCAATAACTTTTATATAAATCATACTTGTTTATATAAATATACATATAGTCCAACAGATTAGTCCGATAATAAAAAAAATCAAATCTCACTTCATACACAATTTCCAATTGTCCGATTAATGCTTTTCGTTTATTATCTTTTGTATCTATATATTTATAAACATAAATTTATTTATAAATATAATCAAAATGAAAAAATACGAAGTTGATTTTTACCAAAACGTACGCGTGCGACCTCACACACCGTCTTGTCTTGAGCGACGCATTAACCAGACCGGACCGCTGAGCAGATCTGACCCGTTGACAAGTTGTTGACTGGGTTAACTGAACCCGTATGACCAGGTTTGACCATGGTTGGCTGTGCGTTTGGCCGGACCTCCTAATGACACCCGAGAGGCCCGAAACCTGGCTACAACCCGGGACCCAAAACCACAAAAACCCGGATCTCGACTCAGACCAACCTGGACCCAATCTGCCACCACCCAACCTGTCACCATCTTAGTGACATAACTCTACAGTAGGACCGCCACCATCTGGCCCAAACCCCGACAATAACCACCACAGCCACCACCTTCGGCCGTTACCAACAATAGTATAACCACCACCATCAGAACAACCACCTCTGTTTGCATCCCAAATCGAACCAACCACCATCAACCGACCACCTTACCCACCGTCATAACCCATCAGAACAACCAACACCGTCGTCAGCTGCAACCTAACCACCACCGATGACCACAGCCATTACCGTCACCTGCTGACATTCACCGTCGACCACCAACCTCGAAACCACCTTCAAGAACCCTCACCTATCACAACCACCCCGTCTCCTGTCGTTTATACCTCGAACCACCACATTAGCTCATTTACGAGTTTAAAAGAACTACGCCGCCACCACCAAGCATGGTGGTGCTCGGTTGCTGCTAGAAAGGGTAGAAGGAGGGAATATCGATGAGAGAGAGTATGGTTTAGAGAGAGAAGCGGCTAGGGTTTTTGAGGTATTGGTGGCTGCATCAAAATTGAGAAGGAAGGGGAGAAGGGTGGTTTTTATACTTAGGGTTTGGGTAGATGGGTTGGTATCGCATATCGAACTCGATTAAACGTCTAGTGCTTTGGTTTATTATTATACAAGATAAATTACCTCAAAGGTAGTCGGTTATGTTCGTAATTATAAACTCAACAAAATCGGACCATTTAAATATTATTTTCGTCATCTGACGTGTTCGTTCAGAACACGCGTTTAAATCGTGTTAATCAACTCGGTCGCCCTATCCTTCATTTAAACGACCGGTTTACTTTTGAAACATAATAAATGACATTATTCAAAATAAATAATGATTTCAAAAGTACGATAACGGTTAAAACCATGCATTTCAACGTCCGTTTCTCACGTCGGTTCTTTCCCGCGTTTCCAAAACGCTGCGTTTTTTGCCGTTTACCGCGCCGATTTCACATCCAATCACATCAATAGTAAGTACGTGTCGTATTTACATATATTAGCCTTATGTTAGTCCACTTTGACAAATTTTTACTAATGTCAATTCGTTAACATTAAATACGCAAAGTCTTTCTTTTAAGGCATAAAGGCTTCTACGAACTTCGACAAGGACGTCGTAGGACTCGTAACCGCTCATTATATCTTAATTAAGCTTAAAATATGTTAATCACTTCTAAAACACTATTAAAATCACGTTAAACATTTTACGGAATTTGACGATTGTCACAGGTTCCTTTTCAAAAATAGTTTCATTTAAGTTATTTGAAATAGGAACTTCATCCTTTTTAACCTCAAAAACTCTGCCAACTGCTTTATTTTTCTCAAACTTTAAAGTCTCGGATTTCTTTGAAGCATCATGAGACTTGACAAAAGTTTTTAATGGGGCCTGCTCTTGCTTAGGTGGTTGGTTCTTAGGTTTAGAGATTCGGACATGGACAGACTCGGTTCTGTTAACTGGCTCTTCAATTAAAGGACCATGTCCCTTAATAAGAAGAGCCAATAGTTCTTCATCGGACATGGGAATAGAGGAGTAGCATGGATTAAATGGTGGTGGAATTTCTACAAATCCTAGACCCTTATTCCTCATGTCCTTTTTTTAGAACTTCAACTGGGAATTGATCATGTTTTCAACTTTATCACTTGAACAATTTTTCAAAGTTGAAATCAGCATTTTCAAATTTATCTTTTAAGTTGATCAATTCCGTAGTCAAAGTGTCATAAGGTCTCTTGAAGTGCAAGTATCTGCACCTTTTGTCACTCATCTCCTGATGCAACATGATTCAGCTAAAATTTCATAATGTACCTCAGATGCTGATGGCACGTGGTCAGGATCCATTTGTGACATGAAAGCTTGAGCAGCAGGATCGGATGTGCAGCATGAATCTGAATTGAAGATGAAGTATTAGAAGCAGATGAGCGCACTGCAGCACATGTATCACTTTGAGTCTTTAGTGTGTCACGCTTATCCAACTCTTTGATAATTAAGATTAACTCATCGAGTTTCATTTCGGAAAAGCTTGTTTCCGTGTAGATCTGCATGGCATTCATAAACCAGCTACATGTTAGCTGAGCTATAATTCTTTTTACGGCTTCCAGGAGACTCTTGTTGGCCCAACGATTTTACACCACAATTTCCGCATTCTTCATTTCAGATAACAGATATGTAAATCTGTGAACTAGTGCTTCCACGGTTTCACCAAGAATGTAACTAAACCCTTCAAGTTTCTGCTGAAGCACATCACTTTGAGAAGACATTTTTAAGTCGCTAAACAATGATCCCCCAAAAATTCAAATGCAGTCATGAAGTCAGAACGAACACCAGGATGATCCGGTTCGTTCAATCCAAAACAAAAATTTCGAAAAATATTTTCACATAAATTTTTCTTAAGTATTATTTTTCTAATTTAAAGATATCTTTACATGAGATCAAATTTCATGAAATGTTACGGTTTACGTGTTTTGTGTATTCAAAATCCTTGTGATTTTCATGCTCCAAATAATTGATTTCAAATCATTGTTATGAAAAAAAAGATCAAATGCGATCCTTCATAACTTAGTAAAACTCAAATATATTTACGTTTAACAAAAGCTAATTTGGAAATCTATATAGCAGATCAATAAACTTATATAATTCCATAATCCAAGTTTAGAAAACGAATTTAAGTTTGAGGTTGATTTGTTTCTTAGTGCGACTTTAAATTCTCAAGTTAGTTGTAACTGTATTGGTTAAATGCACACCACCTCTTTAATAATTTGCTTCATGTTGACAGTCAAAACACCATATCATTTGTGTTTCTATTAGTTCTTTCACATTCATATTGTTCTTGATTGCTTTTAGTTGTCCAATAAACCATTAAGCACAACTAAATGGAATTTGTCTATGAAGTTTTGTATTTAGTAACAAACCATACACTTATGATCATTCTAGTGCCATAGGCTGATATATCATATGTGATTGCAATCACGCCTGCATTATGATAGAATATTATTCCAAGTTGTTGTGAAACTTACTGCAAACTGCATCAAACTTTATAAATCACACCATGGCGGATGTAGAGGTATGTAGGTTAAGGGTAGTTCGCGCTCCTAAACTTTATGGTCGTGGTGTAAAGTTAGTGCATGTAGTCCCAAAATACTAGATCTTGTTGAATGCAATAGATTGTTATCACTTAGAAACACCTATTAGTTAGGTGTTTCAAGTGATTAATCCAAGAAACAAATAAAACTAGATGAATATTGAAAGACCCGACACACACAATGAATAACATAATGATTCCATAACTGATTTGAAGATGAATAACCTTGGAATATGATTAAGTACGCACGTATGCAAAGTGTGCTACAAAGATAAACTCCAAAACCCTAACCCCAATCCTGCACACATATCAGCTTTATATAGCCAGCTGATTTGGGCCTGCGCACTTAGCTTAAGTGCGCAGAGCCCGTGCACATAAGTGCGCAGATTAGGGTTAGTTCAACAAAACTATGCTATAATTACATTCTAGGTCCTTTAACCTAAAACCTATACAATAATCATTCAAAAGCCTCTATTCTGGTAACTGTGGTCTCAATATAACCCAACAATACTCCCCCTAGACCACAGCTACCAGTCTTCAATCTTCAGTCAACCTCCACATCGCTTTCCTCCCCCTCAACCTGTGCAGGAGGGTCTTGTAAGTACAGTGTGACTGGATCTACCTCAGCTGCTGGAGAAGTTTGGATAGATTCTGTTGTAATTCCTTCAGGATTAGCTGCTGATGCAGGATCTTCTGGAAGTACCTCTGAAGCAGCAGTTTCTGTAGCAGCAACAGCTTCAGTTTCTTTAGCAGCATCAGCAGCAGCAGCAACAGCAGCTTGTGCAGCTTTTTCTCTTTCCTCCCTTTCTTTGTCTGCTGCGTTTATCCTGTCAACTAAATCCAGCAGCTCACTCTTCAATTTCAAAGCCCTATCCACTGCCCTTCTAAACAGCACGGCTTCTTCAAACAATGTGTTTCCAGCACCAACATTGATCTGATTTGCAAAAAGCATATTCAGATCTGACAAGTTTAGTGCGAACACATCAACCGGATCTAAAATCCTCAACACCTCTTAATCGTTTTCCAGCTTGATCACCGCTTCACCAGTGTTGCTGTCATAGAACCATTTCTTGAAGTTTCTTAGCATCACTGGAAGCTCGGGTCTGATCGGAACTCGTGTGACGACCTGAGGAGGGTCTATCACATAAGTTATCATTCCTCTTCCCGTTGCTGGATCGATTCTAGTCTTTGATATTCTTCTTCTAGGCTTTTGCGGCTTAAATATCTGGAAGTCACTTTCACATTCTTTCCTGATAAAGTTTTCAACCATGCCAGCCTGTGAGTCAAGAGAGGGATTAATGAATGGGGCCCTGCTAAGTTCCCTGATATCCCATCGGGGAAGAGATTTCAGCTCCTTCTGACCCTTGAAGTATTGGATTACCCCCCCTCTCCTTTTCACAGCAAACAGTCCCTTTTCAGCATCATACTTCCACGAGATAATCTTTTCCCGGTGAGCAGACCTGGTATGATGAATGTTCTGATGTAAAGCAGGAATGGTAATTGGCTTTCTTGGGAACCATGCTGCTCTTTCAGGGTCCAATTTGTGCCCATCTGATGTCTCATAAATAACCTCTTGATCTGTTCCCATCTCCACAAACCGCTCTGGCATTTCATCTTCGCTCACCTCGTCCACTTCACTTTCCTCAGCCGCTTTTTCTTTCTCTTTTTCTGCCTCCAGAAACTTTCCGAAATCGAAAATTTCGCCAAAAGTAGCGCTAGGAGCATCAGTTAAATTTTTCTTCAATTCCTGAAACATGTCAAACATCTCCACTTGAACCTGATGTTGAAACTTAATCAGGTATCTTTGATCCTTTATCACTTTCTCCATTTTCTTGTTCTTGACTTTGAGCTTTTTCACCTTCTTTCTTAGCTCCTGGTTATTGTGCACATCACTTTTCATCGTGCAGATTTCCCTGGCCGCAACCTTACCTACCTCCTTCACAAGCTTCTCGTATAGTTCCTGATGCACCGGTTTTCGACGAGGTGCAGCAGGAGCTGATGAAGAAGGTTCAGCTGATCGGTGGGTAGGAGCTTTGGGGGCTGATGCAGTGGCAGTGGAAGGCCCTGGAGCTGAAGTGGCAGCAGTAGAAGGTCCTGGTTGGTTTGGTGGTTCAGGCCCGAACATCTGTTCTAAGATCGCTTCTCCCTCAGTATCTTCTTGAGTCATAACACGTGGAATCTCATATTCGGGCAGCTGATCTCTTCTTCTTTTCTTTCTTGCTTCCCTTTCAAATTCAGCCACTGCTCGTACGTTTTCAGCGGCTTCAAGCTGTTCGGCTGTCAACGTTTCTCTCCCTTCCTGCAGTAAACCAGCTGGTCTTCTCTTTATGCTTGGTCTTGATGGAGCTGGTTCAGTCGCCACTCTTTTGCCCCTTGATTTTTCTAGGGCAATCTCTTCAGCCGTCGGCTGGGCTGAAGGAGTGGGCTCAGATGATCCAGGTGCAGGAGCAGCTCTGGATTGTGGTCTGGGTACTGCAGCATCTGATCTTCGCTTCTTGATTTTGTTGTATAGCTCCATAACAACCGGATATCGCTGGGCCACGTACATGTTTTCTAGCATTGGTTCCCAGTCCGGTGTGTTGCACTCTGTGAAGAATCTAGCCCCTCTGGTGAATATGTATTCGTCACCGACAGGCAGACCCTCATGCTGAGTGTTTATCATCATCTGAACAAACCTAGGATACATAGCCCACTTCCCTGAACCAGCATCTGCATTCCTTACCATATAATCGAAGATCATGCCTGACAGATTGAACACTTCGTTCTTGCAGATCTTAATCATAGCTGTCGCCCATTCAGCACTCAACGCATTGTATCCTCCCTTTCTGTGACACAAAGACATCAGGAATATGTGACTGATAAGTCTCCAGTCTCTAGTAAGCTGACTCTTCTTTATGTCGCCTCTCTTGTCGAATTCACCCTTATAGCCGAAAATCTTGAATTGTTGGTGAATGTCAGCTTTAGCCATGGATCTGAACGTTCCAGGTTGATCTTGCAGCTTTAGCACATTTCGAACCGTGTCCTCAATAATGATCACAAGCTTGTTTCTGACAGTTGCCTTGATACGCTTGACCCTGGATACTGTCTCGACTTTCGCTGATCTCCAAAAGTCTTCAATGTGGGAGACATAAACTGGTTCAGCGTTCTGCACAGCAAATCCGACTTTACTGCGTCTTATCCAAGCCACGACATCTCTAAAGTTGACATCCTCAGTATCGAGATTCATTGGTTGATTGTGCATGCCCCTAGGATCCCAGTCAAGTGCCATCTGTTTAGCCAAGAGCACGAAACGCCAATTAGATCTCGGATAATTGATTTTAGACTTAAACTTACACGGACAACGAACTTAGACCTAGATCTTATTAATATTTTTAGATTTTGAATTTTAACGGTCATTGGATTAAGAATTGATGAATTGATGTTATCGGTGTCAATGGTACGTTTGAATTTTAGTTATTAGATTATTAAGGTCCGGTTTTGAGTTCGCAGTCCGTTTAAGTGTCTTAATAGTCAATATGAAAGATGTGTGTTGTTTAGAGTCCAAGTGTTCAAGAGTGTCAAGTACTCAGTCCAATTCAAGTACGCAGGCCCATTCAAAGCCAAGTGCTCAGACCAATTTTAGTACGCAGGCCCATTTAAAGCCAAGTGCTCAGACCAAGTGCGCACATACTTGACTGAGCACTTGGTTAGCACTTAGACCAAAACAAGTTCGCAGGTGAGTCCACCCGGGCATTGTAACCCCTTAGTTCACATAGTCAAGTCTGCGTACTAAGCAAGTACGCAGACACTTGAACCTTCGTTCAAGATTTCAAGTTCACAATTATGTACGCAGCTAATTAGGGTTTCTGAGCACTTATATGACTATGAGACAAGTGCGCAGTCTCTATGAGACAAGTGCGCACTTGTTCATATATCAAGTGCGCAGATCTTCAAACATTCAAAGAACCCTTAATAGCTTTAAAACCAACAGATTCATCAAGATATCCATTTTTTAACCTGTAATCACAACCAATAAATCATTAGAAACATAATATCTACCTTAAACAGTAGATGAGATGCAATAATCAGTGCAAATAGGTATGAGATGATGTGATTAGGGTGTGATTGTGGTGTGGTATAGGATGATAATGATGATGAAACGGTGATGATGATGATGATTATGAACGGTGATGATGATTAGGGTTTGTAAACAGAAATTTAGGATGATAAAAAATTTTTGACCGTTGTTGACCAGTATATATATACATGGGCTATTGGGCCTGCGCACTTGAGTTAAGTGCGCAGGGCCCCAACAAGTACGCAGATACCCATAATTAAGGCCCAAAGATTGAAAATAAAGCCCAAATCCTTTAGATTAAGGGGGTTTTACCAAATCTTACCTTCTGCATTCAAGATCATACTGACCATACCTGCCGGAACCCGTTTCAACTTCCCGTTGGATAGCTGCAGCCTAAGAGCAATTGTCGGTATGCTTGTCCACTTAAATCCATGCCCTTTCTCTTTCAACATGTGTTTGGTGATACTGTTTATCATGTTTTTCGGTAATATTGACGAAAATTTTATGGACCCCACAGTGTGCTAGGTATTGGCCTACCGATCCTCAAGGTTTATTGAAATATAATGATGAGAGCTTCAGGTCTATGTTACCATAAGCAGAGAAGATGATCATTATCTTGATCAGATGATGAGAGCTTCAGGTCTATGTTACCATAAGCAGAGAAGATGATCATCTGATCGTTTGGTGAGCTATCTATGTATGTTTGCACGTCACTAACATTGCGTGTCTTTTCTGCTCAGTTTCAAAAACTTTGTTTTTCTTAGCCCCGCATTGGTAGCTTGCACTCTTAGGTGTCTTTTGATTTGCTTATGCACAAAATTTTCTGTGTCTTTTAATTTCTCAACCTATGTATGACCGGACTCAGCTTGTGCAGACCTAAAGCACAGTGGGAATCCAGCTTTCCGTGTAGATCTTCATTGTTGATCACCTAGTGGCAGTTTACTTGATTTCAGGCTGAATCTACCGACATATCGTTGCTTGAGGCCACAACATCCTCTGGGTCCTATTCACATGCTGACGAGATATGATTAGTTCCTATCATTTCCTGAATTAATTTTGCAATAAGAATAGACCGGTTCACTTTCTCCCCCAAAAATCTTGTTTTAAAGGAAAATAAGATTTTTCTTTTTATAAAAAATACAATTTTTTTTTTCTTTTATTCAAAGTTGATCATCTCAAGCCATGAAACCAACTGATGAAACCGGGTTTTATCAAAAGCTTTTGTAAAGATATCTGCTTTTTGATCAGCAGTATCGATAGGCAACACCTGTATGTACCCTTTGTCGTGTGCATCGCGAATTGAGTGAATCCGAATTTCAATGTGTTTGGTTTTAGAATGGTCAATTGGATTCTTCACGATGTCACGACATGCATCATTATCAATGAAAATAGGTGTATGCATGACATTCAAACCGTAGTCCAAAAGCTGATTTTGGATCCATAACACCTGACAGCAACAACTGGAAGCAGCTGTGTATTCGGCCTGAGCAGTAGAGATTGACACGGTGGTCTGCTTCTTGCTTTGCCAAGACACTAGCCGGTTACCCAGAAATTGACAGCCACCAGAGACAGATTTTCTGTCTATCCTACAACCTGCATGATCACTATCAGAGTAAGCGATTAGATCAAAGTTATCGCTCTTAGGATACCATAAACCAAGTTTAGGTGTTCCTTTGAGGTAGCGGAAGACTCTTTTTACTGCAGTCTCATGCGATTGCTTAGGATTAGACTGAAAACGCGCACAGCATCCAACTGCCCACATTATATCTGGTCTGCTAGCTGTAAGATACATCAGAGAGCCAATCATTGATCGATATGTATGAGGATTCACTGAAGGCCCCTGAAGATCTGGTACAAGTGTTGTTTGGGCCGCAAAAGGAGTATTGGACGGCTTGTAGTCGGTCATGTTGAATTTTGCCAAGATGTCTCTTGTATACTTCGCTTGATGAATTAGAATTCCGTCTTCTTTTTGCTGTACTTCCAAGCCTAAGAAAAACGATAATTCTCCCATCATGCTCATTTCAAACTGAGACTTCATGATGCTTTCAAATTCCCTGCACAAATTTTCATCAGTGGAACCAAAGATAATATCATCAACATAAATCTGAACAAGGATAGAGTGTTTATTGACTTCTTTGGTGAATAAGGTCATGTCGATCTTCCCCCTTGTATACCCATTCTGCAGCAAATATGACGATAAGGTCTCATACCAAGCTCGTGGAGCTTGATGAAGTCCGTAGAGAGCCTTATCCAGTTTGTAATACTTATTGGGATGATGGGGATCTTCAAAACCTGGGGGTTGACACACATAGACTTCTTCTTTGATCTTCCCGTACAGAAATGCACTTTTCACATCCATCTGAAAGACTTTGAAGTTCTTGTATGAGGCGTAAGCCAGGAAGATACGAATAGCTTCAAGTCTAGCAACTGGAGCGAACACTTCCTCATAATCAATGCCCTCCTGTTGACGAAATCCCTGAACGACTAAACGAGCCTTGTTCTTAATTACCACGCCTCGTTCATCCATTTTGTTGCGAAAAACCCACCTTGTTCCAATAGGATACTTTCCTTCAGGTAAATCCACAAGCTCCCAAACCTTTAGCTTTCTAAACTGATACAGCTCATCCTGCATGGCTTCAACCCAACTTGCATCTCTGACAGCATCTTCAATACTGAAAGGTACCGTCTGAGATAAGAAGGCTGAAAGTGCAATGTTCAGTTTGTCTGCCTGATTTCTAGTAAGAACACCCTCAGAGATTGGTCCAATGATGTTCTCCACAGGGTGATCCTTAAAAGATTTAAATCCCATGTTCGGTTCTTCTTGAATATGGGAAGGCAGATTGGAAAGATGATCTGTAGGAGTTGACGAACTGGATGGATCATTTGCAGACTGTTGTGCTGAAGATGTTTCTTCTGAAGCTGGAGTAACTTCAGGGGATGTAGTGGTATCAACAGTTGCATCACCATTTGTGGTTTGAAGGGGAACAATTGGATCAGCTACGAGTGGAGAGAAGCGGGTGGTGAAAGGTGCTGCATCGTCTTCTGAAGAGTAAAGAGTATCTTCAAGAGGAGAAGGATCGGCTGCTTGATTTTCAGCTGGTTGTTCATCTATGATGCTGAAATTGTTGAAAACAACATCCACATCAAAGAACCAGTCAGGACCGGCTTCTGTATTGGTAGAGTTGGATTCCTGCCAATCAACATAAAAAGACTCGAGAACCATTTTGGTTCGTTTGTTGTATACTCTATAAGCTTTTTGATTCGAGGAGTATCCAACAAAGAAACACTCATCACCAACTGCATCGAACTTCATTATGTTCTCGAAATTGTTAAGCAGCGTGCATGAGCATCCAAAAGGCCTGAAGTAGTCAATCAAAGGTTTTCTCTTAAAAAGCAACTCATAACCTGTTTTCCCGCGCGTCTTTACGATTAAGACTCTGTTAAGAACATAACAGGCGGTATTTACAGCTTCAGCCCAGAAAATAATCGGCAGTTTGGAGTCGATAAGCATGGTTCTGGCCGCCTCAATAAGTGTACGATTTTTCCTTTCAGCAACACCATTCTGTTGAGGAGTTCTCGTAGCACTGTACTGAAGATGAATTCCTCTATTGTTGCAGAAAGTCACGAAACTTTGATTCTTGAATTCGGTTCCGTGATCACTTCGAATGGATCTAACTTTTGTCTTTATAATGTTTTCAATAAGAGGAACAAACAGCATCAGAATCTCAGCAACTTCACTTTTGTATTCCAGAAAGTACACCCATGTGAATCGGGAAAAATCATCTGTTATCACCAAACAATAAGACTTTTTAGCTAAACTTTTAACACTAATAGGACCAAACAGATCCATGTGTAATAAATGAAGAGGTGAGTCTATAGAATTCACAGCTTTGGACTTATGCGATTTTTTGTGTTGTTTTCCTTTGGCACATGCTAAACATTTTTCAGAAAAGGGGAATTCCTTAGAAGGAAGACCTCTTACAAGATTTAGTTTTGAAAGCTTATTAATGTTTTTGAAGTTGACATGTCCTAATCGCCTATGCCAAAGCAGTGACTCTGACTCGGATGCTTTAGAAAGTAAGCATGTCATTTGACATTCAGACTTTGCATCCCTCATATTTATCACGTAAGTATTATTTTGTCTAGGAGCTTTAAGCATAATCATGTTGGTAGGAGGAATGAATCCTGGCTTTAGAAAGATGCACTCCATGTCATTAAATAACACTGAGATTCCTTTGTCGCAGACTTGTGATACACTCAGCAGATTGTAACACAATTCTGGAACGTAGTTCACATCTTCTAAAGTCAATGCATCAGAAATCACGTCCCCTATCCCGACTATCTTTCCACCCTTCTCATTGCCAGCAAAAGCAACAAACTCTCCATCAATGAATCGATAGTTTTTCAGGAGTTCTTTCAGTCCCGTCATGTGCCTTGATGCCCCGCTATCAACGTGCCATAGATATCTCATCAGGGCAATCAACCACTTTTGTAGTTTATTCTGAAAAGTACATAAGACAACAGAAATATACAGATAAATATATGAGATACTATGTACAAACACGACTCAGACCACACTTTAAGTAACTTTTGGAATCCAGGTCTGTTTTAGTTTTAATTTGTCGTGATTTTCCCCCGACATAAACTCTTGCCTTTTCCAATTTTTTGTGACCTTAACAAAACTTTTTATGGTTTCTTGAAGATCTTTAATTTGAACTGCAAAAGATTTTTGGTTATTGGTATCAGTTTGTGGTTTGGGTTGCAAATGACACTTTTTAACCACATGTCCTTCATTTCCACATCTAAAACATTTAGAGTGTTTAGGTTTGATCTTTGAAGAAGATCTGGATGATGATGGTTGTGATGTTCTTCTTTTGTTGTTGCTTGAATTGAGGCTGTCTGTTGAACATGCTTCATCACTGTTGTTGTTGCTTGATTCTTCGTTTGTGTTGCATTCTGGCTCGCTGATATCACTTTCTGTATCACTTTGTGATTCTTCAGAAATTGTGTTATCTGTTTCACTTTGTGACTCTTCAGAACATGACACATCTGTTGATGATGGTGTAAATTCTGGAATTTCTTCAGTAAGAAATTTCCCAAACCTGTTTCTTTTTAGTTCTGGAACAAATGGAGATGGTCTATATACATTCTCATTATCACAGAATGCATCATTAAGATCAACACAAACAGGCATAACATTTTCAACACAAACATCCGATCGTTTGATAGGATTCATCCTATCATTTGGGTCCACAACACCCTTTAAATCAAGTTTAGAGGTTAAAGTAATACAGTCATCCGGCCTAGATAAACTATTACAGTTATCCATCCTAGATAAACTATTACAGTCATCCAAATTAGTTAAGTTATTACAGTCATCCAAATTTAAAGAAATGTTTGACTTATCATGGTTCCAGATGAACCAATTCACTGTGGAGTAATTGGCACCTGGGTGACCTAACCCCATTGTTTGACCACCACAACTGTCATCATCGTCCACCTGATCCTTTTGGGTCATATCTGCACTACTTTTACTCATATTAGAGTGTGACTCAGATGTGACACATTCTTTTTCAAAAAGATCATTTTTTGGATGTGGTTTTGGAATGGGTATATATTCACTTTTGCTCAAGGGTAAAAACAGGGATTTTACAATTCCCTTTTTATCCTTATACCCGATTCCATCTTTGACAAAAGATTTCCTTGAACAATCAAGGATATCAGTATGAGCATGCTTGCTTACGTTCCATTTGTCCACAACAATTTGGAGATGATTGGTTTCATTTCTGGATTTTTCTAGTTTTTCAGTTAAGTCATTTATTAAAAAATCTTTTCTGAGAACAAATTCTTTTAGAGTGTGCATTTCAGCAATTGTTGCATTTAACTTTCGCTGATAGGCTAACTCGTTTTCTTTCATTTCAGTATTGATTTTTCGTATGTCATCCATTTCTCTTAAAATTCTCCTATTGTGGGACAAACAGTAAGCAACGGCTGTAACACACCTTGGTGAGCACAGCTTTGATTTTATTTCGAGAGGAATACTTACCAGGTCTCTCTCTTCAGCTTTCTTCTTCATGTTCTGTGATTGCTGATTGTCCTTGCTTGTGGAAGTCTTTTCAGCTACAAAGGCTTCCTCAGCAACAGTCTCCTTCCCTTTCTCCACACTCAACACGCCTTTTAAACCAGCCTTCTCCATCTCTTCTCCTTTTGGCATTTCAGCTGAGGACCCCTCCAGAGAGCTCACACCAAGAGGTGACTTTGTGCAGATCTTTGCCATCAGTGCTTTATTAACTTCAGCTTCTGCCACAGCGACTTCCTCTCCCCAATCGAAATCCTGAACCACAAGCGCCTTCTGCTGGTTACCTTCTCCTCCTTCTGTAATTGCCACCACTCTCTTTGCTGGTTTGGCTTCAACTTGATTCAGAGTTGGACATTCATACTTGAAATGTCCGAGAATTTTGCAGTTATAACACCTGATCTTAGATTTGTCAAACCCAGCTTTCCCCATGCCGACTCTTCTACCGGTTCTATCTTGAAACCTCTTCACCCTCAAAGTGATCATGGCCATCTACCATTTCAGATCCATTTCCTCCATATCGTCTGGATCAACTTGATACATGTCCTCAGGGCTCATCATATCACTTTTTAGATCACCAGTCTTTAAAGCTTCAAAGCTCGTCATGAAAGCGTTGAAAAGTTCAACGTGTTCAGTTGCCAGCTTCGTCTGTTGAGGATTGAGAGTTGACGGCTGAGGGTTAGTGACACTGGGTTGAGAGTATGGGACAGCTTTTCCTGAACTTGAACTACCACCAATTGTTCCATCAGCATACACGTGAGATGAGCTTGAACCCATGTTCCCCACTGGAGTCATTAACGCTAAGTTCTTCATTGCAGTGATAGGAACTGCCTTTGGATTGGTCTGATTCATCTCCCTTTTTGTAATGTCCATCTCAAAGGACTTCAATGTGTTGATGAGATCAGCCAATGTAGACTGGGCATCAAGATATTCTTTTCTGATTAGCATGCATTGGATGCTCCATTCTTTTGGTAATGAATCCAGCAGCTTCTTGATAGAATTTCTGTTGTTCACAGGAATTCCAGCCTTTTTCATTTTTGTTAACATGCTCATAAACCTATCAATGTGCGAGCTCAGACTCTCCCCACGAATGCTACCGAACATATCATATTCTTTTTGCACCATGTCTTGCTTGTATTGGCGCATCTCTTCATTGCCTTCGTAGTATTCATTCAATGCAAACCACAGATCATGTGCCGTTCCATACTCTTCAAACATGTTGTAAACATCATTAGATAGGGCCATGGTTAGAGCACCATAAGCCTTATGATCTCTTTGAAGTAATTGTTTGTCAACATCGGTATAGGTTGTTGGATCAGGGTTGAATTCTTCTCCAGTGGCAGTGGTTCTCATGGGAATGTGTGGGCCCAACTGGATGGAGTTCCATTGGGTAAAGTCTGTCACGTAAAAGAATGACCTCATTCGGTTTTTCCATGTCCCGTAATCTTCAGCACCTTTTAACTTAGGTACTCTTGTAGTAGTTCCGGTTTCAAGATCTTGTTGTGTGATAGGGTTAACAGTTGATTGATTATTGTTACCAGCCATGTTTTAGATGAATTTTAGAAACGTGGTTCAACAGATTTTAATTATCAGTCCAAAAGATTGTCCAAGTCCGTAAGTACACAGCAAGTTCGCAGTTAAGTGCGCAATTAAGTTCACACTTAAGTTCACAGCAGTCTGGATCAGTATGCAGCAACCTGTAAGAACATAAACAGCCTTGTCAAGTTGTAGTCTTAGTTAAGTGTGCAGCTTGGAAGTATACGTGTGGCTATAAGTTCGCAGATCAGTTAACATTTGGGCATTATAAGTGCTCAATGTTTACTGATCAGCCTGCGCACTAAATTAAGTGCGCAGACTCACTTAAACTCTCGTTTAAGATTTTAAGTTCGCAGAAACCCTAGCCAAGTACTCAACACTACACCTTCAGTAAGTGCGCACAAATCCAAGATTTCTGTTTAAGTATGCAGAAACCCTAGATAAGTACTCAAGACAATGAAATGCTATAAGTGCGCAGAAATTAACTTAGGTAAACAAGTGCGCAGAGACCAAATTCAAAAACAACAAGTGCGCAGGGATCAATTCAAAGGAGTAAGTGCGCAGAAACCAAATTCAAAAGCAACAAGTGCGCAGAAACCCTAGATGCGTACAAAATGACAAGTACTCAAACTAAGAAACAAGTGCTCAGCTTATGAGATATGTGCGTAGTATATATGAAATAAGTGCGCAGATACGAGCTGTAACAAACATGAAATTCAGCTGAATCTTTTCCAAACCATTTTCTGATCCAAATAATATACTCTAAACATTTAGAAACACGATTTTCACAAGATTTGAAACCAAAATATGAGAAAAACACCTAAATTTTAAAGTTTACAAAGAAAATAATCTTGATAATAAAAGCTTAACAAGATGAGGGTTTTGGTATCTTAAAGTAGATACAATCTAGAGCACAATGGCTCTGATACCAAATTGTAGTCCCAAAATACTAGATCTTGTTGAATGCAATAGATTGTTATCACTTAGAAACACCTATTAGTTAGGTGTTTCAAGTGATTAATCCAAGAAACAAATAAAACTAGATGAATATTGAAAGACCCGACACACACAATGAATAACATAATGATTCCATAACTGATTTGAAGATGAATAACCTTGGAATATGATTAAGTACGCACGTATGCAAAGTGTGCTACAAAGATAAACTCCAAAACCCTAACCCCAATCCTGCACACATATCAGCTTTATATAGCCAGCTGATTTGGGCCTGCGCACTTAGCTTAAGTGCGCAGAGCCCGTGCACATAAGTGCGCAGATTAGGGTTAGTTCAACAAAACTATGCTATAATTACATTCTAGGTCCTTTAACCTAAAACCTATACAATAATCATTCAAAAGCCTCTATTCTGGTAACTGTGGTCTCAATATAACCCAACAGTGCAATTTTTTTGTTCTCCATTTTTAGTATATGGATACCCTTAACAAAGATTAGGATACCCTTATGTCTAAAATAAAAATTTCGCTAACTCTAAACTTTCTTTTAGATCCGCCATGATTAAACCTTTTTATTTACATTTGATAAAAAGAAATAATTTTCCACCGTAACTTAATTTCGGAGCACATAAAACTTTTCTAAAGTAATCATAACTTTGCAATTTGTGAAAGTAATTAATTTAATCATACTAAGGGTATGTTTGGCAAAACTAGCTGGTGGCTGGTAGCTGGAAGCCTTTTAAATATATTTTGGTGTTTGGTAGAGTAGCTAGAGCATTTAATAAAATGTATAAAATGACCAAAATGGGCATAATTAAAAGCTTGTAAAGAAGGTTTTTATTTTATTTTTAAAATAGAATGAATATTTGTGTCATTTACTAATTAAAAGTTTGTAGCTAGTATAGCTTTTTCTTAAACGCTAGTACTAGTAGCTTTTCACTATAGAGCTTTTTCTCCTAACCTAAAAGCTTCCAACTCCTTCAATCAACCAAGGCATTTTATTGAATATAAGCTTTTTCTTAAAAGCTTGAAGCTCCTAAAAGCTCCTTACTAAACATACCCTAACTTTCTTGAATAAAAACATACAATTTAGCCATAATTAATCTTCTAGATAGGTTTATTTACAAAACATTCATTTAAACTAAAATAATCAAAACAAATATTTTAATCTTCTGGATGGATTTATTTAAAAAACATTTATTCAAACAAATGAGATACATGTCTTTATCATATCGAGTGGGGCGAAAAGAAAAGAAAACAGTGGGCTCGAGCCATATCTATAATCTATAATTATTATTATCTATACTTATATATTATATAATGCATCCTAAATGGGCATAAAGGTAATTTCACTACCATTTTAAGATGGCATATGAAGAGGCATAAGCATACATCTCTATATTTTAGCCTCTTTCTTCCCATTATGCCCCTTTATACAACATATCATGCCTATGGTACATGTGACTAATACACAGTTAATATATTCTCCACAATGTAACCCCCTTTATGCATTAAAATATATATGATGTTATGAATTGAACTAAATTAAATAAAATTGAAGATTATGATTAATTTGCTAATGAAGTCTCACAAGAAGTAAGAAATTCGTTTTTAAAAAAAAAAAGAGTCATGGCAATAAACAAGAACTTGTTAGAAATGCATTTATATAACCATTGGCATGACCTCATATGTCGTTATGTTGTCATTCACACACAAAGCATCCTCTCAATCACCATTTTGATCATAAGAATGCAGCCATTGCCAAGCTCTGATTAACACCCACTTCGAACATAAGGATCTCAATATCGTCAATATACTGGTTATTTTTCTCTATTTCAATCAAGGTACGGTTATACGTTATATATTCTAAAATTCTATAAATGTTACTTAATATTCAGAACTATTTTAGATATATGAAGTTATTATTGTAGCACTTTATATATATATATATATATATATATATATATATATATATATATATATATATTCTATCATACTTATATATACACACACTATACACATTATATAATTTGTACATATAACTCTAAATCGATATTTTATTAATATATAGAAATATTGTAGACGCTTTTAGACATATTATTATTTCTCATAGAATTCAATTATATATTTTTTGGTCTAGATATTTAGTCTCGACCTTTAGTGATTATTTGATAATTTTATGATATGTTGGACTACTTAATTTATATATTTAAATCCATAGACTTTTTAAAGTTTTTATGACTCGAACATATACCTATATGTTTAGAAAATTATTAATTTAATTGCCTTTAATTTTATTTAATAACCTCTTTTTCTAATAATCCTATTCTAATATATATATATATATATATATATATATATATTAGGGTAGACTTTTGATAGTTATTTAATTTAAAATTAACTATTTAGTTTTACACGCACTTTTATATTCATTTTGTCATATTCACTATTCTAATTATATAGAAATAGTTATTTTTTC
The DNA here is from genome assembly GCA_028751855.1 of Ambrosia trifida. Lineage (NCBI taxonomy): Eukaryota > Viridiplantae > Streptophyta > Magnoliopsida > Asterales > Asteraceae > Ambrosia > Ambrosia trifida. The sequence goes on from CM054129.1 coordinate 78,005,728, forward strand.
GCATTATGTGATATTTATTTATTGAAATATATATAACTTAACATTTTCATACATACTATTGATTGGTGTTTTTACTTAGACATAGTTTGACATTTTTGTAACTAGCGTAACTTGATAGATAATTCCTTTTAATATGTATGTAAAGTGATTTACGTTTTTTTTATTTAGATTAAATGAATAGAATATTATGTTAATTAGAATTCTTCATAATGATGGTATAGGTGTCTCATTAGACGAAAAAATCGCCAACATGAGAAATGACATATATACGTTCAGAGCATATTCGGGAATATACCACAAAATCGACCAGTTAGTACTACGGGATGGCAAACCCATCCCACACGCCATTCTTTATTTTTCTATGGCTTCATTTAGAGTATTTAGCTACTTTTTTTTTCAGAGACTGAAATCTTTTCTTCTGATTCATGTTTTCAATATTCTCCCGCATCAATTTTTATTTTTTATTTGTGCTTTCAATATCAAAGGACTTCCACCAAAATAATTGTCGCATAAGAATACATGATGACTTTTAGTTTAAAATTATTATATATGTAATAAATGTTTACGGATGCAGCCCACCGCAACGCGTGGGTTCCTGCTAGTTATTACTATATAATGCATTCTAGATGGACAACGAGGTAATTTAACTTTATTAGAGAAGGACATCATTGTAATTTACCTTAAACCTTAATACACATTAATACATTATTTAATATTAACTTTTTATTAATTAATACTTTATTTAAGAGAAAATTGCTCGAATAGTCCCTGTGGTTTGCACAATTTTCACTTATAGTCCTCAAGTTCTTAAAATTACAGGTATAGTCCTCAACTTTTAGTATTTCTTAACTCGGATAGTCCTTGGAGTGGCTGTGAAATTACTAAATTACCTTTATGATGGATGGAGGTTAAATAATCCAGTTAAGTGGATGTAAAATTACTAAATTACCCTTACCTAATAAAAATAAAAAAAATCAATTAATTAATAAAAATTAAATAGGGTCCACTTAACCCCTTAACCAATTATTTTTCTCCATCTATTTTAGTGGGGCCCACCAACTTCATCTTCCCCACCCTATCACCACCACCACCCACCACCACCACCAACCAGTGGCGCAGGTTAGATGGGGCGGGGAGGGGCGGCCGACCCCCCCCCCCCGAATTTTTGCTCAGAAGTTCCGATTATATAGTGTTCGTATAGAATTTTTTAGGTATATACGGTTTCGACCCCCTGTTTTTTTTTTTAAAAAAAATAGGTATGTTATATAAATCAAAACTAACGATACAAGGTTCCCAAAAATCGGTTGTTTTACCGAGTTTATCGTTTTTTTTTCTTTTGGGCCCATTTTAAGAGGTAAAACCCAAGTGTTTGATTTAGCCCATTTATTTTTTTAGGAAAACTAATTTAAAAGCCCAGTTATATTATAGGGAAGAACAAAACCATAACATCTTTTTTCAAAAGAGTGAATGAAGAACAAGTAGAGGGAATAGATATTGAAAATATAAGTAAACGTCAAAAAGCTTTAACAAGCGAACCGATTAATGAACCGGTTAATGAAGCAGATCAAAACAATCAACAAGGGCATGATATTCCTCAAAATCCACAAGCAAACATGAATGAAGTGCATTTAATGCTTAACTTGACCCGAATCGAATCACCACCCGAATATATAATCCGACCCGAACATATAATAGAAAAAAATTTTAGGTCCCGTCCCGTAACTGGTAATTTCCGACCCCCCGACCAATTTCCCAAGCTTCACCACTGCCACCCACCACCACCAACCATTTAAACACCATAGCTTCCCAAACCCTTTTATGCTTTTTAGGAAAATGCCAGTTCTTGGCTCAAGCGTATCAAACGAGAAGCTATTGTGGGTCCTGCAGTTGACAAGGATGTAGCTCATGAGGCTTTTGGATTAAAACCTGCCACCTTAATTCCTAAGGAGATCCCATTGATAAAAAAGAAGAACCTTGTGCTGCTGGTGGTTATTATTATTATTTTTTTAATTATTACTTAGGTAATAGATAAACAGAGATTGATATAGGTAATAGAAGGCTGATGATGTTTAGTTCTATTTGTTTTGCGGTTACAGAAAGGAAGAATGAGGGGTCAAAATTTTGTGACATTCCCATCTATTGAAATTGCTCATCGTGCTCTGGTATGGTTCTTCTTGTTTTATATATTTTTTTTAAAAATTGTCATTTTCTATTTGTTATATGATTTTGTTAATTTTGTTATGAACACTTGCAGAATCTGGTTAATGGATTTGTGTTTAAAGGGAAGCCCATGATCACTCAGTTTGGCCGAAATACATCTGCTGGCAAAATGAGTGAAAAATAGCCTGCATCATCATCAAGATCTGCACATCAAAACCAAGTTGGTTTTATTTTAAAACCAGAGTTTAGTACCTTTGTGGTGGTGGTGGTGGTGGTAGGATGGGGAAGATGAAGTTGGTGGGCCTCATTAAAATAGTTGGAGAAAAATAATTGGCTAAGAGGTTAAGTGGGCCCTCTTTATATTTTAATAATTAATTAATTGATTTTTTTATTTTTATTGGGGTAAGGGTAATTTAATAATTTTACATTCACTTAACTGGATTATTTAACCTCCATCCATCAAAAGGGTAATTTAGTAATTTCACAGCCACTCCAAGGACTATCCGAGTTAAGAAACACCAAAAGTTGAGGACTATACCTGTAATTTTAAAAACTTGGGACTATAGGTGAAAATTGTGCAAACCATAGGGACTATTCGAGCAATTTTCTCTTTATTTAATAAACTTTTGATTCTAACTAAATGAACTAACATTGTGTTCTCGAGTTTAATAAACAAAGAAAAGGAGAATTAAGGAGGGAAAAGAGATAGAGAGAGTGAAAAGGAAATGTGTTATTAACTAGCGTGTTCATGAGTTTGAAGAAAATAGAGTGTTTTATGTTTAAAAAATAATTTCCTTCCAAGAGTTTCCAATTTGGAAGGGTGAGAAATGAAGAAAATAAACCAAAATTTTCCTTTATTTCTTTCCCTTTTTCTTTTTAAAAATATTGTGGAACACGATTATTTCTTAACTTCTTTCGAAATCCCTTCTTTTCTTCCGTTAAATGAAACTCAGGAACACAGCGTAAATGCATTTTCTCAACAATAATTTTTATACTTATATAAATACAAAAGGTAGGTAGAAATACATACATAATTACAAAACAAAATTAAAGAAATTTATAAAAACAAAATAAGTAATAGGATTATGTTATTATATATAACTAAGGAGCAAATAAATAGACCTAAAGTTATCTACTATTAAATGACATATCGTTGACATGACACATAAAACTGAAAATATTATATTGTTTAAATTAAAATAACATTATTAGTTATATGTAATAAGAGTAAGTTATTTAACAGATTATCAGATGCATTATATTCTTTAAATTAAAATAACAATATTTAATATAATATGTAATAATATTAAGTTATTTAACTGTTTATCAAATGTTTAAAATATAAATCGGCACTGGCTAGAAACCAGAATGGGCCAATTATAAACCAAACCTCCTAGAACCGACTTGCGTTGGGGGAAACTAAAGCATTTTCTTATTTTTACGATATTTAAGTTTTAGGTTTTTTTATTAGCGTCATTATTACTATTTCGTCTACATTTCCATTTAATTTTCTCTCAAAATTGGTTTGTCCCACCGCGTAGCGCGGGGTCAGTTCTAGTAATATTTAAAATTGATTTACCACCATACTTTCAAATTTGGTTTCTCCTAATTATCCAACATGTAGTCGGAAACCTAATCCTACCAAGTGTAATAATCAATTACCTTTACAATTAAATCAACAGTTAATCGAAGATGAAAAAGTACATTCTTAAGACAAACACACCTGTCGCATATATAAGCTATAACAGATAAACCAAGATGACGATGTTATTTAATGATTTTGTGAGTCAAAGGATCTAGTGTAGGCGGTGGCTCGTTGGTGAGACCGATGAGTTTGAAGCTTTCAGTGCGGTGGTTGTGGTTTATTGGTAACATCAATGAAGTGTAGCGGAGCTCGAAAAAGAAGACAATGGTTGTATGTCGATGACCTGTTGCGAGGCCGATATAATAACACTAAACCCAACTTTTCATTAAACCCAACTTTTCATTTACCAACAATATCATAAATCGAATTTTGAATGTCAAATTGACATACTTAGATATTTTATTGATGAAAAATTAGTTGTTTTTAATTATCAGGCCCTTAATTATGATTATATGAATTTTAATTATGAGAATATGTTATTATGGTATATGTATGTAGGGTATGGTTCCTATAGGAAAATGGTTTTGTGTATGAAGTGTTTTCAACCATTAGTCAGATGCTGTTGCTAAAAAGGTGATATTAGGATATTTTAAAAAGGTACATAAAGTCTAAAATGCCCCCAAGCTAAAACTTTCATCCAATGGCTATAACTCTTTCCTACACATCCTACACAAACTAATTTTCCTACAGGATCCTCTACCTATGTGTGTGTGTGTGTGTGTGTATATATATATATATATATATATATATATATATTATTTTTAGTATTTATATGAGTTTAGTATTTATTGTTGAGAATGTTTAATAAATAATGTATTTTATTAGAAGTTTCTTAAATAATGTATTTAATATAAGTTTATTAAATAATGTATTAATATGTCTTAAATATTGAGGTAAATTACAATAGTGTCCTTCTTAAATAAAGTTAAATTACTTCTTTGACCATCTAAAATGCATTATATAGTAAATACTAGTAGGAGCCCGCGCATTGTGGCGGTGCTGTACAATGTTTGGATGTTGCATTTGGTCAAATTTATGATTTTTGACCCGATTCAACCTGAAAATTCAAATTGAATTATATATAACTTGAATTTCTTTTATAAGAAGTACGTAAATATAATTTTGTTTATTTAGCTGGATTCGAATTCAAAAATAACTCAAATTGTAATTTAAATAACCTAAATAACCCGAAAACAGTCGCTAAATATCCATATTCCACTTATTACTTTGACCTGTTATATTATAGAGATTCAAACCAACTTATAACTGGATCAAATTTATCCTCTATTATTGATTAAACAAGAATATTACGCTGTTACCCGAAAGCATGATGGGTAAAGTGCATTCTTGCTAGTTGTTTGTTAATCTCCACAGGCTAATTCCAAAAATTATATAACGAACATGTGAGTTTGCGGTTAATTTATTGTAGATAAGACATAAAAATATTTTTTTTTAAAGATAAACTTCATTCAACCAAAAACCACCACAAGCGTCCTCAAAACGAGGACCCAAGGGGAAAACCAATTACATCAAATCCAGAGGATATTTACACCACTTATTCCAATCTATACCTCGATTTCTACATCTATTACGAATCCAAAAATACGACATAACCTTTATATATTCGACTAGCTCCACCGCTCTACGCTTCTTATTATTGAAAGATCTATCATTCTGTTCGTTCCAAAGCGACCATAACGCCGTATAAATAATACCTTGAAGTACACCGGCTGCTTCTTTAGACTGCAACTGAAAATTCTGCACATTAACCAAGTCAGCAACATCGAACATCACGTGTTTTCCCCCAAATTGTAAATTAATAAAATCGCCACTTAACCCATCTTATACTTCATTTTGTACAATTTTTGTAAATATATCATGAATATTTTATAACATATTTAAATTTTTTTTTAATAATAATAACAACAACATGATACAAGCAATAACGTACCAAATAACTGACGTCTGGTAAATTCTTATAAATCTTAACGCGGCGGTGAATATGTATAAATTATGGTCCAAGTAATCGTTTTAAGTTGGTTTATATAAATAAATTTAACAAAATAACTATTTTAGCGGTTAAACAAGTTATGTATTTTAAACGGGACTCGAGTCGGTGATAAGTTCGTATACACGGTGTCCACCTAACCTACACACTTAACCCTATCTATATATTACCTCTTCCCATCTTCTTCTACACATATCCTCATACCCTAACCCTAGCAACCTTCAAGCATACCCCTTCTCTATATAATCAGTGGCACCAATCAGGAATCACCACTCGGGATTCCTCTCTTCCATCCCTACCACAGTGGCGGCAGCCACCCACAACCACCATAAACCGCCGCCAACCAACACCCGAGCCACTCCTCCTCCGTTTAAAAGCAGCGGCCGCAGCCACCAAGAACCACTTAAACCACCATTAAACCACCTATCATCTTAATCCCCCTCCCTTTCTCGATCTCCCACATCCCTCCAGATGCAGCGGCGGCAGCACCCACAGCAACCACCCCCTTCTCTGCCTTCTTTAGCAACGACGGCCACCACCATCTTTGGTGGTGGCGGCGCACTGGTGTGCAGATCTTAATCGTGGTCTGTGGTGGTCTCGTAAAGATGGTCCGGTTCCAGGTCCACAGTTGGGTCAAGGGTCAGTCACGGTGGTGACTTGATTTGGGCTTGGTGTTGATTGCCGAGTCGGGTATTAGTTCGGGTCAGATCTGTTATGATGCGGCGACGAATGATGGTACCAGGTTAGCTCCGATTACAGCTGTGTCAATTGGCTCCCTGAGTTGTTCCAGATCCGGTTAGTAGCTGTGGTGGTTTTGGTGATCGTGTGGTTGGCCTGGGTCTAGTTGGGTTTGCTTAACTCTCAGATCTCGTCGTGGGTTCAAGTCTCGGGTCAACAGTTTAAAGCCTCGGTCAACAGGCTGACCTGGTCAAACCGGGTCAGCTTAGTCAAGATGGTCCTCGGGTCAGTTTTCAAGCTCGGTTATACCCGGTCAACATCGGTCAAACGGGTCAGATCTGCCTACACGAGTTACGAGACAAATACGCGACTCGGGAAGGTATAACGCACGCTGCGACTCTAGTTTATTCTTTTCGTGTATATAAATAATTATTCTAAAAGTGTAGACGAACCGAACCGACTTGTATTTTGCTTAGAGTAAAATGAGTCGTTAATTAATAAGAATTACATATACACGTACATATATGCGCCTATGTATAATGTTAAGAACTATTGATTTGTCGAAGTAGTAAGCTTACTCGAAACATATATTATTCTAATTATGAAGGTTAAGATAGCTTTTTGGCACGAGTTATGGAAATGAGCGATTTAGTGTAATAATAATATTAGGAACATTCGAGTAGGCGAAGTTTTATAAATACTCATTAACACGATTATACAAGTCTAATACTAGTCGTTTTATTATGTTTGTTTTTCGAACTATTGAATAAAGAATAACTTGTACGATTTATTTTGATGATAATCGGGTATTGTTTTTGGTAAGCTAAACCAAGTATTGCGTATTTGTACATTGATGTTTTGGGAAGATATAGACAACTTGAGTTGTTTGGTTTCTTACAAAAACAGAGGAGACTCTGCCCAAATTTTTACAAAATATAACTATAATTTTGTACAAAAGAAACTATGTTTTACGAATAAACGCTATTCAAACTTTATTTCGTCATAAAAGCGTACATAAATAAACATAATGCATATATCATCCGGTCTTCGAAACAAACTAAACGTGAGTCATGTTACATGTACATTATTTTCACTATCCTAAGTACCCTTTTACAATTAGTCTCAAGTCACGAAATCCTAAATATATCATAATAAGGTATATATTTTATATAACTATACATTCACATATTTTCGAGAAGTCAAAACCAAATCCTATTGGTTCGTTAAGTTATAAATACTTTAAGACGAGTATTGTTTACAATACGAGTCTAGGTAGTTGAATCAACTATCTTTACAACCAAGAAACGAAACAAGCGTATTTGCATTAGAATTTAAGGCATCGTTTATTTGTAATAGGATACAAGAGTTCAGTTTATCCAAGTTCAGATTTGTTGCTACTTGCTAGTACTTGCACGGTGAATTTCAGGTGAGTTTACGTAACCATGTTTATGCAATTCTTTATACTTGCAACATTATACTTAAAATTCTACATACATGTCTAGTTGTAAACTTTAATGCCTCATGATTTAGACAACAACAGTTAGACTTAAACTTCAACATACATAATCATTAGCTATGGCCAAGCCGGCGATACTCAATAATAGATCTATTGGATTGACAATCCCACCTAGATTCGTTGACCATCTTTTATGGGGAGCACGGGTGATTGTTATCATTCCAACGTGATATTAAGGTGAACCGTGGATGACGGGATGGACCTAAACTAGTCGGAGGTTTGATTATGTGCATACAACACTTCATGTTTATTCATGTAGACTTAAACTTACGATAGACATATGAATTGCTAAACTTTTATTCTTAAACTTAATTGTTTGACATGGCTTATGTATTCTCACCAACTTCTAGTTGACCCCCCCATTTTTCCAAACTCAACAGGAAATACTGATGCTTGAAGTCTAGAGCTAGCATGAGGAGATATTTGAAGTTTTAAGCTTTGTTTGATTATTTGATGTAGACTTAAATGTAATTAAATTTTGTAATGAAATAAAGGATTATTAAAACATATGTATTTCCATGAGCTACTGAACAATCATTCATACGTGACACCTCGATGTTTCCGCCATCGGTTGGGGTGTTACAGAACATCCAGATAGGGGCCAACTTACACCACGTCTGGATTCTGCTCCACACTTCAGCCGAGTACATACAACCCGTAAACAAATGCAGCGATGTTTCTTGAACCAAATCACAAAATGGACACAACGTATTATCAATTTGAACCCCACGTCCAACCAAATTAGTCTTTGTAGGAATTCTGTCCAGGATAGCTCTCCAAACAAAAATTTTACATTTAAGAGGAGGCCTATCACACCCTCAAATTTCCACTGTGGGGTTTATACCGCAAGGCGCATGACATACCAGGATCCCATAGCCATAAGTCATATGAACGAACTCTAAATGCCCAAACCATTTAGTTCGTTTTCAAAAACCAAGTTTAGTTAAGCTGCGGAAGCGTAAACCAAATTTAAACCTTTTAAAACCATGCGCAAAACAACGCGCCCAAATTAAAACCATACGAAAGAAAATGTAAAAGCATGATATATAATTTAAGTGTATGCCCAAGACCCCAAATACAGTGAAGTGTACAGTGCTTTCTAATCGTGGCACCGGAAGCTAACTACCTGCAAAAGCATGTATATCGTGGGTCAATAAACAATGTTGGTGAGTTCACTAAGTAAAGAAAATGAGTAAGTAAATGCGCTGGTTTCCAAAACCACGTAACCAAGTAAAAGCGTAGGTCCTCCATACCAAAATGTTCAAGTGTCATCAGTTTAAGCGTGTCAGGGGTAGCTAACCCACTCATTGCAACTAAACAGAATTATTGGGACACCTTCAGTAACATAATAATTTGCCTCAATAACTAGTGTCTATCAACACTAGTTCTCAAATGTGGTCAGAAGTTCATGCCCGTGCCTCAAGCACCTCAGACATGAGGTTGCTGCACAACCTAATAGCGCTATCAACTAATACCCCGTTCGGCTCCAGCGATTAACCCAATAATATGCAAGTAGGGCTGCAAACGAACTGAACTTTCAGCAAACAGTTCATGAACTGTTCGGCGGGAAGTTCATTTGTGTTCATTCGTTTAACAAATGAACGAACACGAACAAAAAATTTTGTTCGTTTAGTTAAACGAACGAACATGAACAGAGGCCGTGTTCGTTCATTTATGTACGTGAACGTTCGGTAACGTGTTCATTTATGTTCGATAGTTTAATACGATTTATAATTTTTATAATTTTTCATTTTCTTTTATTTACCCAAATAAATAATAGATGTGAGGTAAATATGCTTGGATAATTTAGTTATATTTTGGGTGGATCTAGCTAATGTCTTAAGAATTATATCTTATTCCAAAGTTAATATATGTTCGTATGTGTTTGTTTTTGTTCATGAACATTTCTTTGTGTTTGTTTGTGTTCATTAATGATCATTTGTGTTCGTGTGCGTTCATGAACAAAATTAACAAACGAACACAAACGAACACGAACACAAGTGTTTTCTTAACGAACGAACACGAACAAAAAATCTCGTTCGACAAGTGTTCATGAACTGTTCGTGAACACATGATTTCCTTAACAAACGAACATGAACAAGGCCTTGATCGTGTTCGTCCGGTTCGTTTGCAGCCCTATATGCAAGGACTTTCCAAATGATAGAGTGTTTAGTTTACAAAGGACCAATAAGTTTTAAACTGATCAAAAACCCGATCCACACAAGGAATCGTAAACCCGACCCACACAGGGAGTCAAAACCCGACTCATACAAGGAGTCAAAATCCGACCCACATAAGGAGTCAAAACATCTCAAAACCCGAGATATAAAAGTAGCCCCAAAACCGGACTAGAAAACGTTTTGTAAGTTGTCTCAAACCCGAGACACATGCTTTTGAGAAAAAGTAGTGAAACTCACCTTAGTATGCAAGCAAATAAATCCAAACTCCACAGTAGGGTGTGCTACCGACTCCCTAGTACATGTGTCACTAAGTGAGTATATGTGTAATACCATTACACCATATAACCCGTTTGTCCAAGACGTTTAATTGTTCAAAATCGTATAAGTGACGCCTAGTGGTTCTACATGCATAAGTAAACCCTACGGACTCGTTGGTGAATATGTTCGTTACCATCAGTTGTACACTTCCTATGCATCTCATATAAGTGTTCATTCAAGTTCATGTCAATAACATACCACATAGGACTCCAAATAGTCACATAAACACATAATACACAATCTGCGTTTTTAGGACAGATTATGCGTCATGAAAACTAATCTGTTTAAAATACTTAACAAACGAATTAAACTCCCAAATTTTTACTGAATATTATTTGGGATTCATTTGATAACCCATATTATTTTTTTGTCTCGAAACCAAACACAAAAATCATGAAAAATCGTACATCACAGATATGTCCAGAAAGTTTCTACAGCAGGTCAGGTTAGTAGAAAAATTCCCAAAATCGTGTATTCATCCAAACGGGATGAATCCACTTGGAAAAGCCAAGTTATTCTAATGTTAACCTACTGTCCAAATTTCATAACTTAATTCCTTGTAAAACTCGAGTTATGATTGTTTAAAGTTGACCCAGTTTGTTAATCCGAAAATCTGATATGACCTTTAATCAAAGAAAATTCCAAAAACATATCAAACGACTTCCAAATCAGATGATTTTGCCCATTCTAAAAAGCTAAGACCATTTACAATCCATTCATGCAAAGAATCAATCAAAATCAAGACTTTAATGTCACGTAACAGACCCTACAAATCGACATTCAAATTCTGTCCAGATTCTAATCATGCAATATTATCAATTATATCAAACCCTAGTTGCATATTATCAATCAATAACACTTAATAATCATCACACAACATCAATAAGAGCCACATCGGATCAAACCCCTAATGATACATCATAAGCATCATCATTCATAAACCCTAGGAGTCTAAAACATCAAGAACATGCATAATCATGCAACCTATCAATTTCTAATCGCATAGGATTATGTTTAACCCATTCAATCTTTATAAACTTCAAGTTTTTAATCTTTATAAAAAGGTTTCCGACCTGGACAAACTTAGTTATAGGTTTTTATAACATATTAAGAAAGATTAAAACACAAGAGATTGAAGGTTATACCGCAAGCCTTTCAAAACAATCAACCGAATGCTCTCCAAGCTTCCCGATCGATGTTCTTGAGCCTTAGCAGGTGTTTAGGGGTTAATATTTCGTAAATAGGGTAGTGGGGGCGATTAGGGTTTGAGTTTAGGTGATACAAGAGGCTTAGGGTTGCTTAAATAGGTGTTTAAGTCGGTTTGGTGATGACAGACACCCGCGCGCGGCCGCTCGGTCCCTGTGAGCGGCCGCTCACAAGGCTTCGGCCCGCGTGGGTGGCCTGCTTCATCACCCGACGTGTTTTCCTTCGATGTTTTCGCTATTTCAGACCGTAATAAGTGTAACCCCATGTGTTAAGACCCCAATCATCCTAATGGTCCACCTTTAACGATTTTTATTAACGTATTCGATTTAAGTTCACATAATCACATATGGTTTGTACATAGCTTCACAGACTATCACAGAAGCACGTAATTGCAATCAGTCTCAATCAATTAATTCACACTTATTTAACTTCATTGTTCACCAACGTCCGAGGTTCACTAATCATGTATACAATCTGGTAATTCCCCGAATTACCACTTCATGCAGTTATTAACCTATAACTGTGCAACGTGTGTCCTATCTAGCTAACCCTAGTTAAGTAGAATGCAAGGAATGTAACTAGAGTTTAGTTAAAGTGAGAACCTGAAATTGCGGGGTATCACAAGGCCATCCACTCCAATCTATAGTGCGAATAAATCCAGTCCCTGGTCCAGCGTAAATCGCTTTTTTTGCACTTCTAACCGAGAAGATATGATTCTTGTCTCCTTTCCACTGCCATGTATCACTACCCGTTCCCCAAGGGTGATCGTGAATCTCTGAAAGCAACTGAAACAATTCTGAAACCTCTTCAAAAGAGCCCGGATTAGTTCGCCAATCCCACCTCAGCACTTTCATCCCATTATGTAACTGAACACGATTTGAAACGGTCGCCCATTTACTTTTTTCTAACCGGAACAAATTAGGAAAGCGAATACGAAGCGGATCATTACCCAACCATATGTCTCCCCAAAACGTAATGGACGTGCCATCACCAACATATCCCACAAAAAGACTGCTCAAAAGATTTCCATTTTCCAGCCTTTTATCACCAATTTTAACTATCTCTTTCCAACATCCTTTTGCCGAGTAATTACAAGGCAGGAAATTCCACATTCTAGTCGAACCATGACATCCCACCACAATCCTTTTCCATAAACAATTCCCATCATTTTTGAAACGCCAAGCCCATTTAAGAAGGGGAGCCTCGTTAACGCCTTGCAATTTCGACAAACCTAAACCTCCCTCCTTTTTAGACTTTGTAATAGTATCCCACGCGACCCATGCTATTTTCTTATCATTGGAAGTTCCCGCCCATAAGAATTTTCGCACAAGCGCCTCTAAACACTCTATCACCTTCTTTGGAGCCTTATACAAAGATAAATAATAGATTGGCAAATTTTCAAGCACCGCTTTAATAAGGACCAACCGACCTCCAATCGATAGCAACCGCACTTTCCAAGATTCAAGTCTCGATTTAACCACTTCAATAACCTTCGACCAACTAGCAATCCGATTCATATTGACTCCAACTTTGTTCCCAAGGTATTCAAAAGGAAAAGAACCTTTTTTACACCCTAGGATTTTTATCATATCGTCCACTTGATTGTCTTCGGTTCCCACCCCCAATAAGATTTGATTTATGCAAATTAATACGAAGACCCGAACACAAATAAAAGACCCTCAATAATCGAGCCGTACTTTTCAAATTCACACGCGACCACTCTCCCATAATCAACGCATCATCCGCATAAAATAAATGCGTAGCCTCATCTTCATTATTAGAAAAATGATTTCCGGAAAATTCACCTAAATCTTTTGCTTTTGTCACCACCCAAGACAACGCCTCCATGACTATAAGGAATAAAAAGGGGGAAAGAGGATCACCTTGACGTAACCCTTTCTGACAAATAAATTCGAAGGTAGGCGACCCGTTCACCAATACCGCAGAACGAGCAGACCTCAATATACCTCTAACCCAAATACACCACCGAGCAGGGAAGCCCATTTTCTCCATAATCAATATCAAGAACTCCCAATTCACATTATCATACGCTTTTTCGAAGTCTATTTTTAATAAAAAAAGCCTTCTTTTTCCGCCTTTTTAACCACTCCATTAATTCATTAATTACCAACGGCCCATCAAGAATAAATCTGTAATATCTGAAAAATTGAGAAACCTTAAAATAATAAATATCGAATTAATATGTCAGATTTTAAACGAATTGAATACATCATAAAACTAATTAAACGATTATTATTATGTTTAAACATTTAACTTAAACATTACATACATGTTTTGCGTAATAGTTATAACAATAAGGAAATTTAATATTGGATTATTAGGTCATGTTTAGAGGATTTGATATCTCCTAAAATTGATTTGAACCTTAATGGCATTTAATGATTTTGTAACACTAATTGATATTGTGTTGCTAATATATGGTTGTAAGAGGTTTGTCTTGTATGTTTATCTAATACCTTAGGGCTTAAGTGAAATTATGAAAAAGATAACTACAACTCATCTATGTTAGCCGAAAATATTGCTTATTAGTTGTATGGATATTTGTTTAATATTTGGTCATGATTATCTCATATTTGTTAGGTATATCCTTTCCGGTTTCATATTTGTAATCTTCTCCAAACTTAGTATAATCATTGCGCCAATTGCGTAACCGACTACCAAGATTAAGAAATCATGGATCAAATCACTGCCATTAATTTTGTAACCGATCATCTATTATAGAGTGTTCATATATCATAAGCAACATGGTTTCTACACTCATACGAATCTGAATATAAGCCCTACCACGTCGCACACCTTCTCTGGCGTAACCAATAAACCACCGTCAATATCAGCCACGAACTAGCCTTGTTACGAACCCATGGTGCCACCACCACCAGACTCGTTTTCGATTCCTCGCAGCCTTTTAATCCTATTTGCGGCTCTCCTACTAAAATCCATTCATTTGTGATTCCAAAACACCACATTGGTATGTATTTTGGGATTAGACCATGCAATCGTATTATATTGTTCGGACGTTCATGCTTATGAATGGAATGGAGGATCGTGAATATGGATTAATTTGTTATTTTCGTATGTTCTCATATGAAGATTGATGTCAATTGGCCATGTATCTTATGGCTGTTACCCAACCTTTTGATTGGTGCTAGACGCCGATTGTTCGAATCATGGGTTCAAGGAAGGTATGGAGAGGCAAAGAGAGGGACTGCTCGCTGCCATCTTTGGTTGTTTGTTCTTGATTTCTGTTGCTATTATCACCCTTAGGGATTGCCCCATTCGCTGACCCGATCTGTTAAACTATTGAGGTAATATCCGCTCGTTTGTTTCGGTTTCACGTATGATTAACTTGTTTGAATACTGTGATCGTTGACATGTTCCGGGGGGACCGAAAGCTTGTTCACTTTACCATTAACTTTAATGAAGATTAACATGTAAATTTATATATAACGATGATGCAAAAGCTTTGTTAAATTCCTTGTTGTCTCTACTGGTTAGTCTTGGTTCTAAAAGTTACTAGCAAACATGAACCAAGTATATATTGAATAAACAAGATGAAGCACACCAATAAATGATGAAAGTTATAGCAATCTGAGCGATTAATGTTTTAAAACAAATAACTAGCCAAATCATGCTTTGATATTTCAATTCGTGAATATATATATATATATATATATATATATATATATATATATATATATATATATATATAAGGAAATAAACCTATTCTCATGAATATTTCGGTTGAATATGTTTTTGTTAGCTTATAAACACCACAACATTGTCCTTGATATTCTGTTAACAATTTTTACAATCACTAAAATTCTCATCTAATACTAAGTAAAGAAAAACAAAATGATATTTTCGTAAGTTGAGAATTCTAGAAAATAGTGACGCTAAAGATTTAATACTTGAATAATGAGTCTTAAAATCTTCATCACCGGAAGCCTATCGGTCAACGAATCACACAACATGATTTAAGTTCCATATATCTTATTCTTGCTATAATCCAAACGTAGGTTTGTGCACTTGTTAAGGACAACTTATTGGTTTTCTTTTTGCTTTTATTATACTCGGCTAAATTAAGGTACGGATTCTGTTTTCTTTTAATCATAGTATAACTTTCGTTTCCTTCCATGTGTACGGGTTCGTTGGTCGTATCATCATAGTATAAAATTCATATCCGTTACTTTGCAGTACGGACTTATGTCTATGTTTAGAGTCTGTTTGTCATCATTTTATACGTATCATCGGTTCGTATTTGGTTCATTATTTGGATCGGTGCGTATTTGTAAGTTTGTTTGTTAGTGTGTCGTAGAATGCCATGCCTCTGACTTGTACTCATGGCCGCATGTTCCAGTTAGTGTCATTTTTAGTTTGCCTGTAATTATTTACATGGCCTTAGCTTTTGTACTCTGTCACCCGAGCAGTTTGTTTTGACTTGTCGTTGGGGCGTCAGCGACATGAACACTTTCCGTGACAGTGCGTAATCAAAATCACGGCGTTTCTAAATGGTCCCTTAGAGGCGTATGGATATATCCTAGATCTGATTCTGACTTTTGATATATGTTTCTGTTTTCTGGAGATGGAATAATGGGTGTACGCCACACTCACCATCTCATAGGTGCATGGACTAGCTAGCTATGTACCCGTTTGTAAGTTTGTTTAGGCTCGTGGGTGCTTCCGTTTGACGTGACTTAATTTATTTGTATGTATAGTCACGGAGTTTGATATATGTATCTGTTCTAATATGTTTTTGATATTGTTCTTATATGCTTCGGTATGTGTCTGATTATGTTCCGGTCAAGTATCAGGTTTTGCCTCCGATTATGTTAAGCAATTGTTTCGATATAAGTTTGGTTTCGAGTTTGAAATAGAGTTCGTTTGGTTTTCGTATTCCCTTTCGTATGATCACTTCGGTCTCAGTTCTATTATGTCTCGCTTTTCCGCTGCGCTAAATTACTTATACTGTTGATTCTTCCGTTACTGGGCAATTTTTGGCTCAGCCGTATTTTCTTTTGTTGTGTTGTCTTATTTGTTTCGCAGGTAATAGGGGATATTGGGGGAATCAGTGAAGAGCGTTAAAAGAAGTTGAACAATCAGTATTATTAATTTATTTCTACAACATAATAAATGGTAATTATGACCTTTATGTTTTAATATTATGGATTGGTTTTTGATTTGATATATGTAAGCGTGACACGTCAGCCCTAGCCGGGTTGGGGTGTGACAAAATCGATCATTCAAAAAAGCAGACTGGTGCTTAGGAATAACATTACCCAACACCTTTTTTAACCGATTAGCAAGAATTTTTGAAATAATCTTACTAATCACCCCAATAAGCGTAATCGGTCTATAATCCTTGAGACCAATAGGCGTTTTTACCTTTGGTATCAAAGTAATAAACGATGACCCACACCCCGGATTAATAATACCTGTCTCATAGAAATCAACCATAATATGTGATAATCTCTCTCTAGCAAATTCCAGTAACGTTCCACGAACCGAAAATTAAAACCGTCTGGGTCAGGCGCCTTATTAGACCCACACTCAAACACCGCGTCTTTGATCTCCTGTTGTGAAAACTCGACAATCAAGGCTAGACAATCGTCTTCATTCAAACGCTTCATGCTGGTACAATTAAGTTTAGGCCGAATCCTTTCCTTCTTGGCAAAATGGTTCCGAAAAATTGTGAATGGTGTAATATTATACAAACTAATTTTTTTGTTTCTTGTTTTTGCATTTTTTTCTAACCTTCAACTATTAATCATTAATTTATTGTTTTTTTGTCATTAATTAATAGAAATTAATAGTTGTATTAAATTTGTCTTGTCATTCTAATGAAATTACAATTTTACCCTTATGCATAAACATGAAATGACAACTTTACCCATCCAACACCCACTATATAGTATACTAATATAATAAGTATATATATATATATATATATATATATATATATATATATATATAGGGTAAGGTTCTATAGAAAACCTCAAGTATTTGAGGAAACTCACTAAACCCCATCACAACCATTGATCAAGCATGATCAATGGTTGTGAATAATGGTCCCACCTTCTAATTAAAGTAATACACATAAATTCACTAAATTACAAAAATAAAGGCAAAATGGTAATGTTTATTTTCTGAAAAACATATTTAAAAAAGTTGATTTGACACTTGTCAAGTCATCTCTCTCCTACTTTATGGCACTCTTTCCCACAAAGAATATAACATTTGTTAGTATTATGATACAAAAACCTGACCTTGTATAAGGCATAATTAACATGTGTTAACATGCATATGCTAAATGAACAAAAAAAAAGAACACATTAAATGTATATTTATTTAAGAAAATGATAAAAATGATCATAACAATCAACAATAATACGTATCAAAAAGACGGTTCATACATACATAATTATTTGTGAATAATAAAAAAACTATCCTAACAACATAAAAAAGATCTTGCTATGCTTCGTTCTTGATACCCATCTTCATCTTTAACACAAACATATCTTCACCTGCAAAAAGGATAACACATGTTAGTTGGGATGTCCAAAATACATAATGAGACATCACTAACATGTGTTAGCATATTCTAACATATGATAATCTGAAAATAACGTATGTCATATGAACCTTGGCACGTGTTAGTTGGGCATATACTAACCTGTGTTAGTATCACTAACACATGTTAATTGAACCCTAACACATGTCAATTGGGATAGATTCATCGGTAGGAACCAATACAAACATATGTTAAAATCACTAACATGTGTTAATTCAACCCTGACACATCAGTAAGCACCAATACAAAAATTCAAAACCTTCACACAGAATAACATATATATAAGAAATAAAAAGTTAAAAACTATTAGAAACAAATCAAAAGATATACCAAGAAAAATAAAAACACATTTGCTATTTAACACATGTTAATTGAATCCTAACATATGTTAATTGTGATAGATTCAGCTCCTAATTCAAAACTAATAGACCTTAAACAAAAAATATGCAATAAAAACGCATTTACACAATTCAAAAAAATATGATCTTTTTAACATCCAATCTAACATAAACAAAAAGCTAATAAAAAAAATCAAAAAGGTTAACATAATTTTTTTTTCTTCTTTTAAGCATTTGATAAAACACTTGGTGTGCAAACAGACTATCCCCAAAACTGTTTATATATTATAAAATCATTATCCTCATTAACAACTTTATGATTCAACCCATAAAAAATAACTATTAATATATGGAAAATGTAATAAAGGGTGTAAAATAGTGTGAAATTAAACCTTTTGACTTTTATTATTGATTTAAAAGTAGAAAACTTAATTTTGTTAGTCAAAAATGATTTAAAACAAGAGATGGTGATGAAACATGTTCCTTTCAATACTTCATCATGATGATGAACAACGATTATGTGCTTTCAGCGATGGAATTCCCACTTATAGCACTGGAGTTACATAGTAATAATAATAATAATAATAATAAAAATCACAATAATAACAAAATAAAAAGCTGGAACTCAATAACCCAACCCCAAAAAAGATCCAGACCCCAACTCCTTACTTGATGGGAATGACTGAAGTTGGTGGGCGGAGGTGGTGGCAGGAAACGTTCTTGATCAGAAGAATATACATAGTTGTGTGGTCTGAAGGTTGATTGTGAATGGATGGTGGTCGGAGTGGTGGCCGGAGCGGTGGCCGGAGGTGGTGGCTAGTCATGGTGGTGAGAGAATGAGAGAGAACATGTGGTTTATATAGGAGGGGGAAATGTTTTAAAATTGAAAAGAGGGGGTGGGGAATACCAAATGACCAAAATAACCTATTTAATATAATATGAGATAAATTAATATGGGTTATGTGGACAAATCTTGGCCAAGTATCAAGTTTGCTAGAGTTTCTTAAAAATCAAGGTTTTCTCTAAATATTTCCCATATATATATATATATATATATATATATATATATATAAAAGTAGCGTAGATAGATATAGATAATATTATGATTTCAGGTTTAGACCGATCCTATCTGATATGAAACTTTGGAAACCAAAAATTATCTAGTTTGGGCCGATTCTGTTTTGACTTTCAGTGCCTAATCAGTCTGAACCAAAATTTTCAAATCGATGTATTTGAGCCCAATACCGTTTTTGTGCACATATGTTGGGCCTTATGCTACTTCTAATTTTTTTAATGTTGTGCACATATGTTGGGCCTTATGCTACTTCTATTTTTTTTTTTATTCTATTTTTATAGAAAAACCAACCCACAAACTTTATAAATTCTTTAAGTCTATTTTAGGGCTGGAAATTAACCGAATATTCAGCGAATAATTTGTGAACTGTTTAGTGAGAAGTTTGCTAATGTTTGTAAGTTTAATAAATGAATGAACATGAGCAAGAAATTTAGTTCGTTAAGTTAAACGGATGAATATGAATAGAGGTTGTGTTCATTTGTTTATGTTCGTGAATGTTCGGTAATGTGTTCATTTATGTTTGCTCGTTTATGTTTATTTGTGTTCATTCATTTAAGGGTTTTTATTTGTTGAATTTTTGTTTTATTGTTTTTAGTTTTTAAAAGTTTGAAACCCTAGTTATAATATATGCCTCCCCGACCAATTCAATTTGTGTTAAAGCTTGACAAACTTCTTAATTTTGTGTTAATCATGTTTTCGATAATTATGTCTACTGTGTTCGGATAACTATGTTGAGTGCTTATTTATTTTTTGGTGGATTCTTTGTAATCTTTGTGATGAAAACAATGTAGATTTTATTCTAAAATGAATAAATGTTTGTGTGTATTTATGTGTGTTCACCTATGTTCATGAACATATGTTTGAGTTCATTTCCTTACAGCCCCATAATAGCACCCTCTGTAACACCCTGATTTTTCAGAACCCATTAATAGTAATAGTAATAGTAATAGTAATAGTAATAGTAATAGTAATAGTAATAAACTCAATATATATGGTACATACGTGAAATGGAAATTTAGAATCTTATAAAACTAATTAGTGTATTAAGATGATATAAAAAAGTTATTATCAATTCTTTATGAAATTTAAATCCTCTTTCAGAATGTTGAATTTTTGTAATTCTTATTGAGTTACTCAAATATTTTTGAGGATATTCAATACTAGATTATACCCTAGGAGCGTCCCGGGTTGAGAAATTTAATATGATACATTAATTTTACATATGAAATAGATTGATTTATAACTCTAATATTAATATCTAACCTGAAACAAATTAACAATGTACAACTCCAATGCTAACACCTAACCTAAAAGAATGTAGAACTTTAATGTAACTCTAATATTAACACCTATCCTAAAGACTAAACAAATGTACAACTCTATTAACTTAAAACAACGTATAACTCTATTAATCTATTTGGCTCTGGTTGAAAAAAAAATCATATTTACTGATTTAAACATAATTAATGATTTACCTGAACACTTTGTGTTTTTTTTCCTGTATGAACAAAATCCTACAAAAAAAAAATTTCTCCGTTTTTTATATAGCACTATGGTACTTGTTGGAAAGATAATAAAACGCTCGTTAATTTGGCGTAATTTTTTTCTTTAAAAAATCTCGTATATTAAAGATATTAACGTTTAAAAATTATGGGAGAAAACATGATGGTGAAAAATCCAATTTTGTTTATAAATTATTTTTTTCCTAAAATATCTCAATGCCACATGAGATGACCCATGACACACTCAAGAAAGAGAATGCATCTTTAAATGTCATGTCATTAAAATGGCTTTGATTTAACATTTTTAATGTAAAGGAACGAAGACTTAAATCAAAATTTAATAATTTACCTAAACTAGTAGTTCATCATCGCGCGTTGCGCGATTGTAACGACGGGTTTATACGTTCGTTCGCTTCAGTATTAAAACGCAGTGTAGGACATTAAAAAAGTGGCTAGCATATATCACATGATTTTAATATTAAAAGGTGTCTAACATATGAGTTCTTAGGTAGTATACGTTGTGAATTGAACAAAGGCAAATGTTGATCGATGGGTGTAAGTTCTAGCAATTGGTGTATTCACTGTACATTTCTATCGGCATCGTTATGGTACCGACCTAACGCGTTGCGAGGGAAAGTCGATTTTGATCGTTAGGGGTTTGTTTGTTTGTTTGTTACGGTACAAATACTCAAAAGATGTATGTGTTTATAAAAAAAATACCAATGACTACTCAGATAATAAGTGATCTCAACTTAAGAAATCAAACCAAAAAAATGAAACATGAATTAACATGAATTATACTTCATAGCTATCGATTGATTAAAAACCTACTATAATCCCTTATAAATATCTTAAATGACAATAAATGTAAACCAAAATGATTAAACCACCAAATAGCTATTTCTGCAAAATGACAAGGACACATTGTCTTGTGGGAAAAAAACCCATTAGCTACACAACCTTCATTGAAGCATCCCCACACCAACCTTCATCGTGATCTTCATATCAAAGAATCAAATGATCGATGATTACATGTGCACAGCTCAAGCAGATCTGTAGCAAGGTTAAGCAGATGACAACCGTCATCGATTTACCTTTCCCGTTTGCGCACTGCCTACCTGTCTTTCTCCCCGTCTCCAGTGCTGGTGGTTGACTGATTGGCCACCGTCGCACCACCGGAAGTCTGCTGCTCACAGTCGTGTTCTTCTAGTGAAAAGTGGTGAGAGACATATGTAGGTAGAAAGAAGAAGCAAGAAAAATTAAAGAGGGAAACTATACAATTGTATCGATGATCAACTTGTTCCGGTAACCGCAACCTTTTTTTTCAGACAAAGGTTTAGTCAACGTTGGTGGCGGCTCAAAGTTAAAAACTTAGAAATTTTGTGTGCAAAGCAAAAAGGCTAACAAATGTCCTATTGCACCGTCAGTTAAGGATTAATATATATAGTAATGTAATCAATTAATGAGTTAATATGATTTGACTAAATTTATTTGTGGATGAAATGTAAATTGAGGGCTGTTTTGTAACCGACCACCGTTAAATAGGCCTTCCTTCACATAGCAACTAGTCTAATTCTTTTCGCTTTGTCTCACCCTATTTGAAAGTATATAAACTCCATCACTGTTCTGGTATCTATTTTTTTTTTTATTTACTTCATTGAGGATGCATAACATTGAATCCTAACATTTGCTTTTGAGTACAACCAACATCCACGTATTGACATTACAATGCCAACCCGTTTTATCGGTTCCTACTAAGGACAACGACATATCGTTTCGCTTTAAAGGTATGGACTCTAAACAACATTGCATAACGGGTTTGGGTTCTTTACTACTTCGTAGTCGAGAATTCAAATTCGATATTGATTGATATATTACATAGTATTGTTTGTATATAAATATTGACTGTACCACTGAACTATTGATATCACCGAAAGGTGACCACTGAACATGTAAGTCCTTCATATATATCGGTCGAGGGGGAAACGAAGCCTTTCTTATAAAGGGGTTGATACCTTTTCATATTAGGGTGCGTTTCGCCTGGGCGAGCAACTCGTCGGGTGAGCCGTGAGCTTCTGGATGGGCAACCCATTAGGGGCAAAATGGTAGCGTCCTAAACCGGTTTGTGTGGGATGTTACAGAAAAGTGATCACCGAACCACCGAATTACCGAATGTGTTACCGAATGTGCTACCGGACGTGTTACCGAATGTGTTACCGAATGTGCTACCGGATGTGCTACCGAATGTGAAATACCGAATATGTTAAAGTATTGTATGATATATATAGATATATTTTAAGCATCTTTATTGTATAGTTGTTGTCCCACTGAGTATTTTTACTCAAGCGTGCATATGTGTTTTATGTACGCTAGGTTCAGGAACATAAACAAACCTTTGTTCAAACATGTTATACAACTAGGGTTGTTCACGAGCCGAACCGATCCGAGCGGAGCTTTGCTCGTGCTTGGCTCATTTATAAACCGAACCGACCGGAGCGACTCGTTTACAATCGAGCCGAAAACCGAACGAGCATTCTTCGAGCGCAAATTTTCCGAGCGAGCGCCGAGCGGAGGATAATATGCACGATCATAAAATTGGGATGTTTTCTTCGATATTTTCATTGTCGGGTGACAACTAAAGTTGAAATGTCCGATAATAACACTAATATTGAGATCACAATGTCCAAGGATGAGGCTTAGATTGAGGCTGGTGAGGTGATGAGTATACGCCAGAGAATAGTTGTTGCATTGTGACGTAGGTGTGATATCAAGTGACAATTAGCGACGGACGACTAATAACATAAAGAAGTCAAGACTGTCACCTCATGACTTATTGTTTTACTATTAAATCTAGTGTTAATTTTTTTATTGAGTTAAGTGGGCTGATTATATTTTGTTTGCATATACTGAGTTAAATCCAATAGAATCTTAATATATAAAGCCATAAATTTATCTGTAAATTGTGTGCATATTTATTATTAAATAAATAAAAATTTATTCGAGCCGAACCGAGCCGAGCGTACCTTTGCTCGTGCTTGGCTCATTTACAAACCGAACCGAGCCGATCGGCTCATATACAACCGAGCGGGAGATCAAGCGAGCATTTTTCGAACGAGCGACGAGCGACGTGCGATCCACAAGCGGCGAGCGATTTGAACCGCCCTAATACAACAACCCAAACCAGCCCACGGTTTGGCCCGTATCCATCCACCATCATCTCTTTTCTACTGTCCAATGGCTACCAAACTCACAACCCACACTCCACCCTCAACAATGCCAGACTCCTCCACCAGACCACCCTTCTCCCCACCATTCTCCGACAACAAAACATCACACCACAACGACACCGACACCGACAACCCCTTCAACTCCACCTTAACGGTAGCTCTCTGTCCTTGTCTCGTATGTTTCATTATTTTATTAATTGTACTCTCCATCGTACTCACTCTCAAGTTCCATTTACTTTGTCATACCCCATTAGGATCTGTTCTCTACAAGAACAAATGTTAGGTTCATACCCTAAGGGTATTTCTGTCATGTCACATTTTAGGTTGGTAATGTTTGGTTACCCTAGGAATTATGTTGTGAGGAAACTGAATCAACAAGTTAGGGGTCTTTATGGCGGTGTCGGTTCGGATTTTGGACCGAAAGGAAAAGGTTATTGTTATTCGAAGTCGATGATGGTTATGAACTGTAGGGATAATTGTTTGCGTGCATTTTTGTCACTTGCTTTAAGTGTGAAATTGACAAGTTTTGGTAAATTGGAAAATGTTGGTACGCGAGTTAGGGGTTTTTGCGGTGTTGTAGGTGGGAAGTGTTCGGCGGATGAAAAGGAAGTTGAAAGTGGTTGTGATGTTATCGAGGAGTTGTGTGCGTTGGATCGGGATGTTAATGTAAAGTCTTATTCAAGTTTGAGAATGTTTACGAACCGTAGGGCTAATCATGTGCGTGCGGTTTCGTTACTTGCTTCAAATTCGAGATTGAAAAATGTTGATGTTTTGAAAATAATGAATCGGCAAGTTAGGGGTTTTTGCGGTGGTGTGAATTCGGATGAAGGTGATGATGAGTTTGTAGGTGGGAAGTGTTCTTCGGCGGATGAAAAGGAAGTTGAAAGGGTTTGTAATGTGATTGAGGAGTTGTTTGCGTTGGATCGAAATATGGAAGCTGTGTTGGATGGTTGTGGGGTTAGGTTGAGTCATGATCTGGTTGTTGATGTGTTGGAGAGGTTTAAACATGCGAGACGGCCGGCTTTAAGGTTCTTTTGTTGGGCTGGGCAACAACCGGGGTTTAGTCATGATTCGAGAACGTATAATATGATGATGAGTATATTGGGAAGGACTAAACAGTTTGAGACAATGATATCTTTGTTGGATGAAATGGGTGAGAAACGGTTGCTTACGCTTGAGACGTTTCAGATTTGTATTAAATCATTTGCGGCTGCTCAACAAAGGCGAAAAGCGGTTGGGATCTTTGAGTTGATGAAGAAACATAATTTTAAAGTTGGGGTTGATAGCATCAATTGCTTGCTTGATAATCTTGGTAGGGCGAAGCTCGGGAAGGAAGCTCAGATTTTGTTTGAGAAGTTGAAAGGTCGGTTTACGCCTAACATACAGACGTACACGGTTTTGCTAAACGGTTGGTGTAAAGTTGGGAACTTGTTAGAGGCGGGGAAGGTGTGGAATGAGATGATAGACAAGGGTTTTAGCCCGGACGTTGTGGCGTATAACACGATGCTCGATGGGTTGTTAAAGGTCCACAAGCGGTCTGACGCTATTAAATTGTTTGAAGTCATGAAGGCAAAGGGTCCATCTCCTAGCGAAAGAAGCTACGCGATCATGATTAGGGATCTATGCAAGCAAAATCGGATGAAAGACGCTATCGAGTGTTATGAAAACATGCTTAGTTTTGGCTGCAAGCCAGACGCTGCAGTTTACACATGTTTGATCACAGGGTTCGGAAACCAAAAGCAGATGGATAAAGTTTATGGATTGTTGAAGGAGATGAAGGAACACGGATGCCCGCCTGACGGGAGGATGTATAATGCACTGATCAAATTAATGACCAACCGTAAAATGCCAGATGACGCAGTGAGACTATACAAGAAGATGATTCAGAATGGCATTGAGCCAACCATTCACACTTATAATATGATGTTGAAATCTTTTTTCCGAACCGAAAACTATGACATGGGTCTCGCAGTTTGGGAGGAGATGAGTCAAAAAGGGGTTTGTCCGGATGATAATTCGTATACTGTGTTCATAGGTGGACTTATTCGACAGGGAAGATCAATGGAGGCGTGTAAGTATCTTGAAGAAATGATAGAGAAAGGCATGAAGCCACCTCAACTTGATTACAATAAGTTTGCTGCTGATTTTTCTAGGGCTGGTAAGCCTAATATTCTCGAGGAATTGGCTCGAAAGATGAGCTTGGAAGGTAAGGCAGAGGTTTCGGATATATTTGCCGGGTATGCTGATAGTTTGAAGAAAACAGGTAAACACTTTACTTTTGTTAGGAGCAGAGTTTGAATGTATTATTAGTATTATGTTTCTCTTAGGACTACAACCATATAGTATGTTGTTTGGCTTATGAGTGCCTGAGTTGATTTTGTATATTAATTTTTTTACGTGACGTTCGGTTTACTGGAATTCAAATATAAATTTTATCCGTACATGTTTTGTTCCGAGAATTCTTAGGAGTTGGAATATGAGTATAAAGGATAACAAGTTTGATTATAGGATAACATGTTTCTAATCGCCTCGTCATGCTTTCCAAGTTCCTACCTTTATAAACTTGATTATTTTTTTTTTTTAATTACACTACAAAATCGAGAATGTTATTCTATATAAGTTGAGAATTCCAAAAATGAGGTTCTTAAATGGTGCAATGCACGGGGCGATGCAAATACCCTGCGCTCATAAAACCTACATATGTAATCCTGCATATGACACCTTTCTAAGTCATATATAAATATGTGATTAGAGTTAACATGATATTTGCGTGTCACGTATCATTTATTATTAGCACTATTGTTTGTATACATAGACTGATTACAGAACTGAGATCTCATAAATGTCAACATACTAGAAAAGATTGAACTTTATACAGAAAGATCACCCGACCCCATTTATGTTTACTATGACCCAATGTGCATTGGCGAAATCCTAAAGGGTATCGGATGTGATGCGCAGTTTCTTTTTCAACTGTCGTTTTCTAAACTAGTTAATGTAATCGGCACTCCGCTCTTTAGTCTAGGGATATGTGATTTCTTTTCTAGGCTAAGATCTTGATCGTCGACTGTCCATCTGCAGAGAATAAGCGAAAGTATTACAAAAATGTAGGAAAAGAATGATTACGAATACCAAACGCGTGTGGAAAAAATGAAACTCTATCTCACTTGTATCCACTTGTTAGCCTATGCAAGAACACCAACATTGTCACCTTTGCCATATTGATTCCCAAGCATGTCCTAGGCCCTGATCCGAAAGGTATGTAACTGTATGGCTTCTGTGCTTCCTGGAGACACATAGCTAGTAGTTTCAGTTTCATTATGTTTTAACTTTTATCTTTATAAAGTTTGTTAAAAAAAATAGGCGTTTTTGATACGTCAAATCTTGATGGATTGAACTGCAAAGGATCTTTGTAAAGTTCTGGATCATAGTGTATGTGAGTAGCATCAATATCTACATGCCATCCTTTCTTTATCTCAAAATCTGCATCAAACAGAATCTAGATTAGTTAAGCAAGCATTGTAACACCTTTAGACGAATCCCACATTGTAATGATCTGTCCATAAGGATTAATCGTCTCCAACATCACCACCAAGTGTTGGGCACATTGGTTGTGGATTGTAAGAGAACTCTACGTGTTAAGCGTGATTGCAATCAATCATGGGTGACCTTTTGACAAGTTTCTACTCAGGCAATCAAAACAATCCGTGAGCTTCTCGTGCACAAAGAGGACAATATTGGTTGATGTGAGGGGTCAAATGCTACGTACACCTTTGAACCCAGAATTGATAAGCACTTGCCTTGAATTTTGCAGTCATCAAGCGTGACACGAGGGAACCATAGCAGTACATTCGACATTCGTAATGTCTCTTTCATGACCTGAAAATGGCCGTATTATTGACCAACTTAACCAAATCAACCATCTTGATACGTATAAACAAGAAAACCAAAATAAACAGGCGCTTAAGCTGTAACCTTTAAGCCGTAAGACATCTTGTTAAGATCTTCAAGACAAAGTAAAGCCCCTGTAGGTTTATGTCTGCGTATCGACAACTGTTCTTCCTGTAATTTTAATTTATGTTTGTCATTTTTGGGTACCAAATATTATTCTTGATGACATAAGTTGTGTATTAGTACTTACTCTCAACATATTCTGGACTTCTTTGTTTTCATCTAAGAACTTAACACTCCACATCATTGCAGCCGCAGTGGTTGTCTGCCCGGCTATTATCAATGTTAGCATGTTATCCATAATCTCTGAATCATGAAGCTTCTCGTCATCCGGAAACGAATCTCTGTCTAACATGGACTGCAAGAAGTCTTCATGACGCTCTTTTCTAATCCGCCTACTTCCAATCATTTCTTCAAAAAATGTCATGAGACTTTCGCGTGCCTGCATCAATGTTTCTCATTTGGTTACCAATTGCCTCAAAAACTCGTGGCTCAAGGCTCGCCTGAAATCGGCTCGTTTGTAAATGAGTTGAGTCAACTCGGCTCGTTTAACATCCTATGTGAAAGACATGAAATGCTAAGAATTTAACTACCTTTATGCCTTTGTAGTATCTAGTGCCTGGAATCATGAGTGGGATAGAGAGCATTGCATCAGAAATAGCTGTGCAGTCTTTTTCTATTTTGTTCAGCAAAGATTCGTCGGTGATGTTCATCAGCATGTCACACATTGCATCGAATGCTATCTGAATCGTCAAACGTTAACAAAACCAAAAACAAAAATATGTTTGGGAAAAAGCGACTAACGATTAGTGATTACCTTCATGTTGAAGTCTAGAACCACAAAAGACTTGCCATTGTCAGCCAACTTTTTTAATCTTTCAGAGAGCAAGTTATCAAATTTCTGAACGAATTTGGACAACGAATCCATGGAGAAAGGACCGGATAGAAGGCGTCTGATTCGTTTATGACTTTCGACTGGTACACAAAGTAAGCTATTCTTTCCAACAGCATCTGCCATTGATTTAACATACCCTTTGTTGAACAACTGAAAATCATTTGTCAAAATTGATTTTGCACCTGCAACACTCGGGACGAATACATGAACTTTGCCGAACAGTCTTGTTTTGAACCACTTCCCATACCTGTGTACACAGTTTGATCATATCTAGATTACAAAACTAGCAAATCCATATTGGTGGTTTCATCATTCTACTCACTACTTCACTTAATAGTTGCTTCCAATACAACCATTTTTGCTGTGAAATCTAAAAACATATTATATTTAAGTTTTTTTAGGAAGTAGGCTGTTTAGGAATGAGACTTAACACTTCTTGGTGTTTTTTTTTTTTTTTTTGGAACTTCTTGTATTTCTAGGCAGTTTGCTACCCTATAAGCGAACTCATCACAAGTGGTACAATGTTTTTTGTAGTTTCCTTGTGTGGCAAGCTTACTCGGCAAGTTCACTGGGGTGGCAAGTGAACTATATAAGAGTTTTCACCAAACTTAACTCCTCACTTACAATTTTTAACCAAATTCTAGGAGTTCGCTTGCCGCCCAACAAACTTGGCGAGTTCGCTTACATAGGTAGCAAGGGCGAAGCTTCCATGTGTCCAGGGGGTGCCCCGCCCCCTGTTTTTTTGCTCAATAGTGTAAATTTACGTGTTTTCGTTCAAAAATTTTATATGTATTTACTTCGGCCCCCTTAATTTAAGGGCGCCGTGACTTTCGGCTCCCTATATATGTTCACGCTCCTCCACTGGTGGATAGCTAGCAAGCCGCCTAGAAGTGCAAGAATTTCTGACAAAACACCTAGAAGTACCAATCTTGTTCCTAAACCACCTACTAGAAAATCCATTATATTAATTTGAAAAAGATAATCATATCAGTAATAGCTAGCCAAGACATGTAGGGTTGGAGTGACATTCAAACATAACGTTTGTTCATTGCAATAATAAATAATGTGCTAATATTATTAAAAATCAATATAAGCACAATACTAATAATCTATATGTTCAAACAAGATAGTAGGGGTTCTATGTTTATATAAAACTTTTGGAAGCTTAAAATCCTATCTACTCGAACCCATTTTCGCTAAACCTTTTTGATATAACATGAAATGATCAGGTTTTCCAACTCTAGTTTCTAGATCAAGCATAGAGTTTTCTAGTTTGACTTACTTGTTTAGGAAGATGAATAACAACATTTAAAACAAGTACATGTATATATAAGAAATAGATTACATTTCTCTCCGAATTCGAACGAAATCATAGCATCCTTTTGTACTATTCGTTGCCGAAAGAAACGAAAATGTTTCACCAACAAGAGGAAGACCGAGGCGTCCAGGAATGGCATCGGATGATTTTCGCAGTTTCTTGGTAAGAAAACTTGTGACCAACACTGTGATCAGTACAGCCAAAATTATGTCATAGTTGTTCTTTACAAGTAAGTATAGCTCCTCCCTTGGCAAAATCATCATCTTCTACAGGTACACAATATCATACAGATTGGGGAAGACTAGAAAGATGTATTGATTCTGTTGTTTTAGTTTGTTTATCTTATTAATGCCCATATTATAATCCCTCTAGTAATACAGACAACATTGGAGGCCACAGCATCTTAGGAAAGAACAAAAACAAACATAAAAGATTCCAGGCAATTTTTTTATATGTTTTGTGTTCACCCTTTTTTATACTATGATTATATACTATACGAATTATATACTATAACAAAATAGAAACGCCGACTAAACAGAGCTTAACATTTAAAATTAAAACATATATAATAAAAACCATATCTACTATATAAACTACTTCATTAAAATTTCAAAAATCCGTTCTTTCTTTTTCATAATCTCGTTTGAAACATCCCTTTTTAATTGCGTCAACGCTTCATGAATGTTGTTGTCGATTTGTAGTTGTTGATTTAAGTAGCTTGTATCTTATCTCTTAAACCAGTTGCTGGTTCATGCAACACCATATCTAGCAGGGCAATGTTTGTCCATGATTGTTCCTTAACTGTTTCTTCTATCTTCTCCGCTTAATTTCTAATATCTTCGTTTTTTCTCTTTTCTGTTAGTGACCAAGCACTGGATATTGACTTAACGTCTGATGTATCAGCAAAATGATAGTATGATCTGTTTGCCATTTTTGGTAGATGAAGTTTAGAATATGTGTACTGTGTCGAATTAATAGATAAATTTTCGGTTGGATATGAACATATTTATAGTAATAATTTCGAATGATAATTAATTTCACGCGATATTTGGTATAATTATTTAAATAATTGATTTGTACAACTGATACTTGATTATTTCGGCTATTCGGTTTC